>CM064504.1:37528316-37640438 GCA_032716605.1 Paralithodes platypus | reverse complement strand
AAGATGTTCGTTATTTCCTTTACAAACTGTAATGTTAGCAGTACTAATAGCAGCGGTAGTTGTAGAAGTTGTATTATCAATAAGGATTAGACCTTGGTTAATGAGAAGATAGGATATTAGGTATTGTGGAGATTGAATTAGTTAAAAATGAGATTACTGCGAAAGAATAGATAGATAGGTAGCGAGAAAGAGCTAAAGAGAGAGCTAGAGAGGGAGAGAGAGAGAGAGAGATAAGCGCTGCTTAGGCTGTCTTAATCCAAAAGAATAGATAGATAGGGAGAGAGAGAGAGAGAGAGTCCTATTTAGCCTACCTATCCAGCCTGTATTTCTCAGAAGTTTTCGACTGTAAGATTATCCCCTTGCGGTCACTGTTTTTTTTTGTTTTTTTCCGTACCCTACAATGACTCATAGATTCACTCTCCTTTATTTTATGACCTAGAGAGAGAGAGAGAGAGAGATTAGGTGCGACAGGTGGCCTCTTATTTTTACTTATTTTAAGGTTATTTTAGGGAGAGTGAACGAGAGCGAGAACGAGAAAGAGATGATAGGTTTATATATGAGTATCTATATTGATTAATTGTGAGAGAAATGTATCTGATGCATGATTGCCTTCCGTTATTGAGAGAGAGAGTGAGAGGTGTCAAGTGTTCCCTCCAGTTTTATGGGAGGGGTGGATTGGGGGGGGGGGGGTGATGAATTGATTGATCTTTATTGAGAAAGCATAAATACATGGGAATACATAATTACACGTCTCAAAAGGGCAAAGGTGATGAAAACAGTCTTTTACCCTACTCATATTATACATGTACAATTATAAACACAAACATGAATACAACATTTAGTAAGTTTTTATCTCTATACTTGTTAGCAAACCAGTTGTCCCTAACTGTTTAAGAAGGACCCTTAGCTAAGCTGGGCTTAGGCTTAGGCGCGAGTTTGTTATAATCCTTCTACTTTCCTTAATGTCATAGAATGCCCCTCCCACTCCAGTTTAATACATGCCTCCCTATACACACACATACATACACCCATACACACATAAATACATATACAGTATATACATATATATAATATACACATATACATACATATACATACACACACACAAACACACACAACCACACATGCATGTACATATACCTACATAACATACCTATAAACACAATAATTCATACAATAACACACAAATTTCACAATATACAGTGTATACATACACATTTATTATTATAATAACAATAATGATATAATGAGGCTATCAAATACATAATAATCATAACACTAAATCCTAAACTTTGTTTTATGTATATTTACCTTACGATGTATTGTATTTGTTTGCATTTGGCTATTATTTGAGTAATCATATTATGATTGAACATCCATATAATTTGTTCATCGACCTTATCTATGACATTGTTTCTATATTTCGCTAGGTGTTGGCAGTGCAGTATATAATGATTTAAGGTATGACTTCTTGGTTTTTTACATAGTTGACAACATATTTCGTGTTCTCCTTTAGGAACACCAAGTTCCCACATGTAACAATATCCTAACCTAAGTCGTGTGCACAAGGAGTCCTTCCAAGCACTTCTTAAGTTTCCGTATATGAAGCTAGTTCGCCGTGCAACGTTATTATAGTGATAGAATGTTGCATGTTGGGGTGATGAAGGGGGGGCGAGAGGGGGTGGTACACGTGGGGGAGCGGGGGGAGGTGGGGGATAAGAGGTATTGAGATGGGATAGGGGATGGATGGATGGATGGATGGATGGATGGACAATAGCTATAATGAAAACATTAGGGGGATGAGGTTAGGGGAAGTTACTAATATGCAGTACGTAGTAAAGAAAGTCTTTCTATTTTTCCATGGTATCACCACACACTCAGGATACACTCACCGGTCCCTTTCTATAATAGTTTTTCACAAATTTCGTTGGCGGGATATGATTTCCGCATAAGACAGTATTTTCCCCTTCAACTTTCACATTTACTATCCTTTACCGTATTCTCTATATCACCCACTGGCTCTTATTCCGTCTCTTGAGTGGCGTGAAGGTTGTCTGGCGATGTGGAACGAATGTGGAGAAGCGATGGTGGAGCTGGGCTGTGGGCGGTGGGAGGTAGGTGGTGGGCGGTGGAGTTGGGAGGGCAGGGTAGGGGAAGGAGGGGAGGGGAGGGGTGAAGTGAGGGGTAACGGTTCCCCTCGTATGCCAGGGCTTGACCAAGGGCGCCCTTCCCTTTCAAAGCAGGCTCACTGATAAATTTAGAGTTGAATTTTGCTCAGCATTCTATTATATATTTATAGAATCACTTTCCTGTTATCAATGTCGAATGTCCTGGTCTTCGCCTTTCTGTTGATTATCTTCCCACCTCTCCCCTTCCACTCCTTCACTACTGTTGACTATTACTACTACTACTGTTTCTACCATACGGGCTATCATCATCTTTATATATATATATATATATATATATATATATATATAAGACGTTTTGCCCCATTCACCCTACTACTACTACTACTACTACTACTACTACTACTACTACTGTTTCTACCGTACGGTCTATCATCTTTATATATATATATATATATATATATATATATATTATATATAAGACGTTTTGCCCCATTCAGCCTACTACTACCACTACTACTACTACTGTTTCTACCGTACGGGCTATCATCTTTATATATATATATATATATACATATATATATATATATAAGACGTTTTGCCCCATTCTACTACTACTACTACTACTGTTTCTACCGTACGGGCTATCATCATCTTTATATATATATATATATATATATATATATATATATATATAAGACGTTTTGCCCCATTCACCCTACTACTACTAATATTGTATGTGGTATTTCATTAATATTTAAATGATGTGACACATATACGCCACTACTCATACATATAGGCTATATAGGACTAGGCCTAGTGATATTTGGGGCACTCATAGTATCATGCATGCATGGTTGTTAAAGATAAACATATCAGAAAATGTGTGTGATAGGATTAAAATAGCTGAAATTGTATGTTGTGCGGTATTCGGTGATTGGGCTACTTTTGGGCGAGTTTGGAGATGGAGATATGATGTGCGCTGGCAACCTTGGAATACACACACACACACACACACACACACGCACGCACGCCACAATCTATAACTGAACATTTTACCTTCATTAAACTTAAACTTAAACTTAAACTTAAACTTTGTTGTATTCCGTCCGTTAGTGACACAGTTGAGCTGGGGCTCCACTGCGACCAGGCAGCTCCCTTTCTTCCACTCTCCATTCCAGAAGTCGGTTGGAGTTGGTGCTGGGGTATCCTGGTGTTGGTGGCCGGTCCGGTATTTTGGCCAGCCACATGCCCAAGTGTTTCTTGAAGGTGTCTGGAGATACCCCGGTCATGTTCCTGAGAGGGGCTGGTATACAGTTGAACAGTCTGGTTCCATTGTATGTAAAGCTGTGATGGATCAGGGATTTGATTTTTTGTGTTGATCCCGGCGTAGTCCTCACATAGCACAGCCTCCCTCGCCTTTGGTGTTGAGTCTCTTGGATGTTTGGATTTGGTACCTTTTTTTCCAAAATCTTCCAGACGTAGATGATGATGTATCTCCCTATGTCTTTGAAGTGAGTACATCTGCAGCTCCTTGAGTCTCTCCCAGTAGTTAAAGTGTTGAAACCCATGGATTTTACTGGTGAATGTCCTCTGGGTGGCTTCAATTTCTGTTATTTCTCCTACTTTTTGGGGAGACCAGAGCTGAGAGCAGTACTCCAGTCGTGGTAGGACCAGTGACTTCCACAGTGTTGACATACACCTCTCATTTCTTGTGTGGAAGGTTCTCAGGATCCAGCCTGCTATTTGTTTTGCTGTTGTTGTGGCTTTGGTAATATGCTGGGAAAAAGTGGCGTCACTGCTCATATTTACTCCCAAGTCCTTCACTGTGTCCTTGGCAGTAATTTCTTGCTGTCCACTTTTGTAGTTGGTGTCGTTTTGTAGTGCTCTCTTGTTCCCGTACGTTAGAAGCTCGAACTTGTCTCCGTTTAGGGCCATGTTGTTTTCTTCTGCCCACTTCAGGATTTTGTCCAAGTCTTGTTGTAGTAGCTGTGCATCATGTTGTGAGGTGATTTTCTTCATGAGTCTGGTGTCGTCTGCAAACGATGAGGGTGTTGAGTGTTCCAGGTCCCTGTCGATGTCTCCTATCATGATGAGGAATAGGAGAGGTCCCAGTACTGATCCTTGTGGTACTCCGCTGATGACCCCACCTGCTTTTGATAGGCTTCCTTGAACCGTGACTCTTTGTTTTCTGTTGGTGATGAAGCTGTGGAGCCATCTTCCAAGGTCTCCCCCTATTCCCAGTGATTTGAGTTTATGTAGAAGGATCCCATGGTCCACCTTGTCAAAAGCTTTGGCGAAATCTAGATATATGACGTCTACATTTTCTCCGTCTTGAATATCCTGTAGGATTTTGTCGTAGTGTGATAGTAGTTGTGAGAGGCAGGAGCGGCCTTGTCTAAAGCCATGTTGACCCTCGTTGAATGCCTCGTTATCTTCCAGGTAGCTGACCATCTTAGCTCGTATTGTTCTTTCTATGATTTTAATAAGATGTGACGTCAGCACCACTGGTCTGTAATTTTTGGCTATGCCTTTACTACCCCCTTTGTGTATTGGTGTGACAGTACCTTCTTTTAGGGATTGTGGTACATATCCAGTTTGGAGGGACTTGCTCCACAGCAGTTTTAGAGGCAAGGCTAGCTGATGTTTGCAGTTTTTTAGCAGTTGGGCATGAAAGCCGTCTGGTCCTGCCGCAGAGTTTGGTCCAATCTTGTCGATGGCTGCTATTATGTCCTCTGTTGATACTGTTACCGAGGAGAGTTGATGTGGTGTCCCTGGAGCGTTGTCAAAGAAGGTCGTTGCATTATCGATTTTCTTGTCTTCATTTGGTGGGCTGAAGACACTTTCGTACTGCTGTTTGAGTATCTTGGCCATTTCGGTTGGGTCACTCTCAAGTTCGCCCATAGGTTTTGCAAGTGGTCCTATTGTTGCTATTAACCCGGCAAGCGCGATAGGCCTCACGGAAGGCTTCCTATAGGGAACGCGATAGGCCTCACGGAAGCATGACCATAAAAAAAGCCTTCCAAAAAAAAAAAGGGCCTATCAAAACAAAGGATTTTTTCTCTAGGTGAGATAATTCCCCTCTAGTACTCATCCATGTGTTTCTCACCCCTCCCCCTCCCCTCCTTCCCCACCTTATTCCCCCCTCCCCCCCCTCCTCAATTATCACCTATTTTTCCTCTTATTATCATCATTTATCGGTTATTTTTCTCTCCCGCGATAATGTAGCACAAGTGGGTTGCATAAAAGATCGTTATGCAACACCCAGACACCGGCACACACCGCCCCGCTCGTCTCAGTTGACTCCCAGACAGCGAGAGGGGAGGGCTGCCTGTGGCTCTCTCTCGCCTGAGATTATGACCGGGTGGCCAATATCTTCGTTTTTCACCACCCAAATGCTTTTCCCACTTATTTTAGCACTCTTGAAGGTTCATATATACATCATATATGTAAAATAAAAGCATACCGAAAACAAATAATGCTTTATATTGTAAATATAACGAATTCTGTCAGAATCCAGGGCTAGAAATGCACAAATAACTACCCTAGCACCTAGGTCTATATCGCGCTTGTCAGGTTAAGGCTATAATCCACATTATATTAAGATTTCCATCTGTGGGAAACAAATATCTACCACCATTACTGCTAATGTGCACATAGATGCACAACTAATGTCAAATTTAACTAAGTAAGTCAGTGGGGAGGAGATGTTGACTGTCTGAGATGTTTCGTTTAATGACTATTATGGGTAGCGAACACTGGCATCAATTTATGATGCGCTTGCCAGTTCTGAAAGTAGTTTATAATTGTATAATCTAATATCCAGTAAAGTGGCTAATGTCGATTATTTTATACGTTCATCTCAAGTTTTTATACATATTATTATCATTTTTAGGACATGGATACCTATCTATTGAAATATTAAGAGGACGATTTAGGGCGATTACCAATTGTTTGTGTAGGTCTAATAGAATCGTTTTTATTTACCATAAATACTTTGTATATTGGACAATGTACTGAATAGAATTTGAGAGTAATATATATGTAACATTCATGACTATAGAAATCGAGTGATATTTTGATGACTGCGATTTAAAAAAAATCAATTCACTCGATGGCAACAAATTTAGGTTCGGTGCGAACCAAAGGCGGGAAAAATAGCAGACAAATTTTTTATTTCCCCACATTTAGAAAACGAAATGGGAGGGATGATTGGGTAATAATTTAAAATGGGAGAGGATGTATCAGAGAGATAGAGAATGGGATAAAAGAGGAGGGAAGAAGGAAATGGAGGGAAGGGGTAGAAAACAAAGCCACGCTGTTGTATTACAGAGAGAAAGAGAAACCAGCTGGAGAACTGTTTTATGATTGGGGATGGGGATCTAAATTGTTGTTTAAGGCAAGGACAGGATCCCTAGAGACAAATGAAAGAACAAGGAGGTGGAACGGGATAGGACCGCACTGTAACCAATGTGAACTAGGAGGAGACCCAATAGTCGAGGACATGAGCACATAGTAGCAGAATGTAAAAAGTATGAAGAGGAGAGAAACTATTTGGAGAGATACATGAGGAATAGAGTTGGGGAACTAAGGTGGGAGGAAATAAAGAAGAGAGACGATAGAGGAGTAGGGCATTACTGGGGCTAACAAACGATATGGAAACGCAAGACATAGAGATGATGAAGAGGACGCTAGAGAGGATATGGAGACAGAAATTGGTAGGTGGGGGGGGGGGGGGAGGAAGGGAGGGAGGAGGAAAACGGTAGGAGGGGGGGGGGAGACGTGGTAGGTAGGTCCAAAAATCTGTCCCTACTAATATCCTTCTACTCTAAACTTTCCCTCTTAAGCCCGGTTCACACTAGCCGTCTGTTGGGGATCCGTTTTTGGGCCTGTGACGTCACATACAAAAAATGGACGTGGAGAAGGGAAGTTGAAATGAAATGCGCACCACATTCCAGAGCGTGGGCCAGACCAAGGATAGTAAATAGAAATAGGATGGGGCACTCAGCGTTAATTTTTTTTATTGCCCGGGCTCGCCGCGACGGTAGCACCTCTAGCGGCCAATAGGAAACACTACTCTTGCTGGCGTACACTTCATCTCAATAACCATACACATTACTCTTTATGCTGAAGATAATATCAGTATAATAATATCTGTCGGGAATTTAGATAGAGAGGTTAAATTACATATCACTGGTACATGAAATATCCCAACAAATAGTTATAATATAATTACCAACGACGTGGTCGTCGATGGGTGTAATCCAGTCCCCCACACACGGCTAATTCAATTGCATGACATGTAGGAATGTTCACATAATACAATATCGATACAATGAACTTAGCTTAGAGGACTGGTGATGTAGGACTGTTGTTATATATTAATAATTGTAGCACATGGTGAACTGTGGGTTGAGTCAGAGCCGGGGGGGGGGGGAGATGTTGGCTGTATGGTGTTGATTGAGAGACTAAAGGGCCGGCGTCCGATCGCTTCGCGAAATTACATATGGCTGCCGGCTCATAATAATTATAACCCATAACTTGGTTTCATGATACATCTAGAGCTGATGTAGATATTTATACATTACAGTTAATACTTAACCTATACTTAAGAATAAACTACAATACACAAAGAACCAGCCGAAATCGTACAAGCGATACGATACCGCCAAATTCAAATGTCCTATTGGACCAAAACCTGTCGGGATCATTACCCTATTCCCGACATATTGCCCGCCACCAAAAATGATATACAGGAGCTATATACAGAGAACAAAAAAAGGACATCGAAGTCAAAGATCACCTTGTTTGATCTTTGATCTCCAAAGATCCACGGAACTCATAGCCGCCCTCCTTTTGGGACGAGCGCCACCTGAAGCCTGAGGAGGATCATCCTTCTCATCATCAGCTGCCCAACCTTGAGGAGCACTGTCACCAGCACTCTCCCGCGGAGGGGTATCAGTAGAGACGCCAGGATCATCCGGCAGTTCTACATCCTGCTCCAAGGGATATAACCTTACGACTGGGCGAGTAGTAATCCCAGTCGAAGTTCGTATTCTAGCAACCCTTATAAGACCATCAATGCCCTGGAACAAATCGATAATCCTCCCAAGCTTCCAAAATAACCTAGGACGCTCATCATGAATCAGAACGATATCCCCGATATGAGGCCATCGTTGATTCGTCCCTTTGATCTTATGAGAGTGACGCTCGCGAAGAGACAGCAAATATTCTTGGGTCCACCGTTTCCATAGATCGTCGGACACCTTGTTTACATACTGGAAGCGACGACGTGTGGCGTCAGCATTGCCGAACGTAGGGTCATGCAGATCTTCGTCATTTACGGACGATCTAGGAAAGGTATTAAGGGTTCGTCCACGTGTTAGCATAGAAGGCGAAATGGGTAAGAGGTCATCAACATCTGCCGAGGTATAGGTCAAGGGCCTGTCGTTGACTGACATCTCAATTTCTATTAAGATGGTTTGCAACTCCCGTCTGGTCACCAGTGCCCTTCCTAATACCTTCTTCATGGCAGATTTGACGATACCGATAGTTCTCTCCCAAATCGCCCCGAACCATGGTGCACGTGCTGGTATAAATCTCCACTGACAACCCTTTCCAGTGAGGGTAGCCACAACCTGCGGGTCATCCATTAAACTCTGGAGATATTTAGAGGCCCCGACAAAACAAGTCACATTATCGCTCATAATAATTTGAGGGAAACCATTGCGGCCTGCAAAGCGTCTTAGAGTATGCAAAAACCCCTCACTGGATAGGTCGTCAATCAATTCAATATGAATCGCTCTAGTTACCGCACATGTGAATAGGACGGCATATACCTTTATGATATTACCGGGCGATTCTCTAACATGAATCGCTCCGGTGTAGTCTACCCCGGTTACCTGAAATGGTTCAGTCCTTTGTACCCTGAACTCAGGCAAGGGAGGTAGATCAACTGGGGAGTAAGACTTACCCTGTAATCTTTTACAGATAGTACAGCTATTGTGGATCCCTTTAATTGCTTGTCGCATCTTAGGGATCCACCAACGTTGTCGCATATACGCCAGAACATAATTTACGCCAAAATGTAGGCAGGTCCTATGGCATTGGCGAATTCAACAGTTTGGTAATCAAATGAGAGGAGCTAAGGAGGACAGGATATTTCGCAGAATCAATAATGTCCGCCTTTTGTATCCTGCCTCTACACTTAATTATGCCTCCTTCCATATATAATCCTAGCTGCCTCATTAAGTTTGAGGGTTTGGCCTTTGACTCCTTGCTCAGGATTTGATGTTCAGTAGGATAAGATTTCCTTTGTACTAAACATATTAGTTTTGCTTCTGCTGATCTAAATTCATGGAGTCTGATATGCTTCGAATCTTCACTAAGGAAAGACCCGTGAGCCCGACTTCTCATGTTGTTAATGAAACGGTATATCCATGCAAATACCCGTATTACTTGATCATAGCTGCCGTAACGTTCCCACTCTACCAACTTGTTATCCTGATGTGTAGTACTCACATTCGAACTACTTAACACATCATCTTGGGGCCGACTTGAAGGATCAGACATGCATTCCCTGAAATCCTGAGGCCATTCAGTTGGAGATGTAAGCCACGGAGGTCCATGCCACCAAATAGAGGACGACATAAACTGCTGCGCCGAGATCCCCCGGGAAATTATGTCACTGGGGTTATCCCTGGTGCTCACATAGCGAAATGTAGCTGTAGGAACTAAGTTATGAATCTCATCAGTGCGATTAGAAACATAAACAGGTAACACTTTCTGGCTGTGTACCCATGAAAGCGCTATTTGACTGTCGCTCCAGACATAGACGTTATTAACCCGGCAAGCGCGATAGGCCTCACGGAAGGCTTCTTATAGGGAACGCGGTAGGCCTCACGGAAGCAGGACCATAAAAAAAGCCTTCCAAAAAAAAAAAGGGCCTATCAAAACAAAGGATTTTGTCTCTAGGTGAGATAATTCCCCTCTAGTACTCATCCATGTGTTTCTCACCCCTCCCCCTCCCCTCCTTCCCCACCTTATTCCCCCCTCCCCCCCCTCCTCAATTATCACCTATTTATCCACTTATTATCATCATTTATCGGTTATTTTTCTCTCCCGCGATAATGTAGCACAAGTTGGGTTGCATAAAAGATCGTTATGCAACACCCAGACACCGGCACACACCGCCCCGCTCGTCTCAGTTGACTCCCAGACAGCGAGAGGGGAGGGCTGCCTGTGTCTCTCTCTCGCCTGAGATTATGACCGGGTGGCCAATATCTTCGTTTTTCACCACCCAAATGCTTTTCCCACTTATTTTAGCACTCTTGAAGGTTCATATATACATCATATATGTAAAATAAAAGCATACCGAAAACAAATAATGGTTTATATTGTAAATATAACGAATTCTGTCAGAATCCAGGGCTAGAAATGCACAAATAACTACCCTAGCACCTAGGTCTATATCGCGCTTGTCAGATTAATCTGTAGTATTGTCTGTATAAGCATCCAGTGTAAACTTTATTAGACGAGCAGACAGAAGCAATGCAGTAAGTTCTAATTTAGGAACTGTAATCTTCTTTATAGGGGCTACTTTGGCCTTCGCTATAGCCAACGTCGCTTCACTACCATTGCATATGTATATGGCAGTACCGTACGCACTATTACTAGCATCAGAAAAGGCATGTAGATCCACCTGTTGACCACTAATAACCTGACGATTAAGTTGGACCTTGCAACATGTGGAAAGGTCCGACCGAATCAACCGCCAAGTATCTTGTAACTCAGTCGGGAGGGGCGTGTCCCAATCTAGTTTTAGCCGCCACAGTTGCTGTAAAAACATACGAGCACGGATAGTTACAGGCAGCAAAAAACCTAGGGGATCAAACAACCTCGCTGACAAGCTTAAGCAGTTTCGCTTGGTCATAAGCTCACCGCCGCATGGGGTGTGACAGAAGGATATACAATCTGTGGTAGTGTCCCATTTGTGGCCTAAAAACTTCACCTCACTATTCTCAGTAGCTACACCGTCAGAAGCAAATTGACCTTTCAAAAGATCACTATTAGTGGCCCATTCTCTTAAGTATAAATGAGCCTTGGCAAATATATCGCGGATCTCCCAGCATCTTTCGAGCAATAAATCTTCATCGTCTCCAGTGCCCTGAAGATTGTCCACATAGATCCCCTGCTTGATCTCATTCTTGAAGTCAGGATCTAGTCCAGCCTCCTCAAGATGACGCAAGATAGTAGCGTTGAGAAGGAACTGGGAACAGGTCGCCCCGAATAAGACGACTCTGCAATTATCCCAAAAAAACAGGTTATTGCGCGCTCGCGCGCACGCACGTGGACTTTGAGAGTTTTCAACCATCGGCACGGTTGCGTGGGATACGTACACAGTTCCCATACAAATCTGAGCCCTCTTGAGTGGCTACACCTGAGGTTACGGTCGGCGCAATTAGGGTGACGCGCCAGGCGCGTCTCTGGGGCTGTGCGTTACATACATCGCCGACGCGTCAGGCGCGTCGCTGGGGCTGTACAGGTTAATAACAGAACAGCCAGAATAAAAGTAAAAAATACCCAAGTGACAGTTTATCAATAACTTGTGGAGTCCCTCAAGGATCTGTCCTATCCCCTACTCTCTTCACGATATACACAAACGACACACCAACATCACTCACAGGCACAAACATTACATACGCAGATGACATAACACAGATAATAGGGTACCCGGGACAGTCTAGGGCGATGATGGCTAGACGTACACAAAGAGAAGCAGAGAGAATAAATAGATTTGAAGAACACTGGAAAATAAAAACAAACTTAAATAAATTCACAGTCCTACAACTTGCCATTCAAAATAAGCAACAAATTACGATAGATGGTAATATAATCGAAAACAAAAACAAAGGCAAAATACTAGGCCTAAATATAAGCACGCAAGGTTATATACAACATGTTACAGAAAGGAAAAAACTAGCCATTGCCGCACTAGTAAGGCTTTTTAGATTCAAAGAATTACCTACTAAAATCAAAACTCACTTAGTAAAAGCCACTGTACTACCCATCCTGGACTATCCACCCGTACCCACACACGCACTAAGCAACAATCAGTTAAAAGACTACAAAAAATTCAAAATAAAGCCTTAAGATTTGCCACCAACCAACACTACCCATACACTATGACAACGCAGCAAATACACGAACATACAAACACACTTCCACTTAACGTCCGTCTCCACAAGCAGGCTACTAAAATATGGGAACGATTAGAATTGTTAGATGACCCCACTTTTAGAATGATAAGAGATGATGATAGGGATAAAATGTACCATCAGTGGTTTCCAAGTAGCCTACATTCACTGCAATTTAACAACGCTCAAGTGCCTGCCCCTATATACTAAATAGGCTACTAAGCATGTAGAAATTAAGTTTCAATATTGTTTATAAACTCAACTGACAATCCAACAAATAAGATCCTCGAATCTAGCTAAATCATAAGTGACAACTGTAGGCTATACAATTAGGCAGGCCAGTATAGTATAAGTATAATTAATAACATTTTAGGCTACTTAGCTAGTAATAATTTTAAGACACAACTATCACTGATTGTATAGGCTATGAAAAACTAACTATGTATTTAGCTAGCTCCAAAAATGCATGTTAAAAAAATAAAAAATAAAATAAAATAATAATAATAATAATAATGCTACAACGAAAAATGTATAATGTGTGAAACCAATGTATTATAAATAAAGCGAAGTGGTATGCCCACTAACTTTTATGCCTCCCACACTTGCTTCATCTTTCCCTCCCACATAATACCCTCTCCTCTCACCCACCTTTCCTCAAAAAAAAAAAAAAAAAAAATGTACTTCTGGGTGCATGCGTATATGTAAGTGCATGTGCGTGTACAAGTTGGTATTATGTGTTCGTATGTGTAAGTGCGTATTTACGTACAGCGTGTGGACGTACATCCAGTATATGAGTGAGTATAGGTTGATATCTTGGTGTAAGTGTAAATGCGTGTATATAATAACTATCGTTTTCCATATTTTAAATTTCTAATAGAGACGGAATAATTACATGGGTCCATGTATGTGGTCTGGACGCATGTGGTCTGGACTAATATCTCGGGGTCGCTTGGATTATATATTTTCTCTATGGAAATATTTTCATTTTTTCGCTAGTATACAGATACTAAATTGCACAAGTTATTTATTAACCTTAACTTTAGAGTATCTAAAAGAACTATAACGACATAAAAATTATGAAGAAACAAAAACTTTGCTATATCTATTTGATTAGTAAATCTAATTTTGACCCGGGTATTTGTCTTGTAGTGTGTACAATTTTGAAATTATTTACTTTGTTTTCATATTATTACTGTAAAAGCTTTCGAGTTTAAGCTTGATGTGCCTTTAAGAGAGATACCTCTCACAAGGCTCAGCCAATGTAATGTTAATTTTGTATTATGATTATCATGTGTATGTTCTACTGGCTAAATAAAGTTTCAATTCAATTCAATTCAATTCAAAAGTTATTAATGTTATTTTGTATTTATCCTTTTCGTATACGGTAGGCATAATGATGTGTGTTAATTAGTATTTTGAGATAATCTAAGTATATATATATATATATATATATATATATATATTGTTACGTATCTTGATCCTCAAGTGGTTAACTTGATGAATCTAGATAGCACAGAGATATATTTATTAGTGGCCCCTCCATCATTGACGAACATGCCTATTACATAAGGCATCCTCTTCAAACACTAATCCGCCGTAGTTTGAATCTACCGCGCAGAGCATTTAAAAACTGAGGAGCCTTCATCATGAGCGCACGCGACCTCACTCATGGCTTCAGTCATTATGAATTGGGTTCTCACTACGAAAAAACTTCGTAAAAAATAAAAACAAAAAGAAAATAAGAATAACTATCCAATAAGCTTTCCATCATATCGTGGATGTACTTGTGTGGATTTCTGACCAGACGCTGATTCAGGCGTCATTCCTCCTTCTTTGCTCTGCGCTCAGCCTGCCCGGACGTTCCTTTCAGGCTCCGCTGGTTCCGCATTCGTGGCGTCCCTAGTGAGTTTTTTCTCATTTGTTTACTCTGGGATGTATCGAGTAAGGTTAGGATAGGCGTAGCAGGAGTGTCCTGGGCTGGTTGCCCGCAGTGCAATGTATTTTGGGTCGTATGTATGGGGCATCTATTTCGGATGTACCCTCGTGGTCCTGTTGTGGACACGTGAACTTTTCACAGTTTGGTTTAGTTGGTGTTGCAGGCGGCTTTCATTACGCGTTAATTATTGCTGCCTTTTATCCTTCTGATGAGGTAAGCTGTGTGTTTGCTGACGTTCCCAGCGTATTTTTCTTCACTTAGTGAAGTTTTTTCTGGGTCCGTGTCAGGCTTCCCGGGGTTGGGAAGTTATCGCTTCGGTGGTGTGTTGGCGGTGGTTCCTGTTGTGATATTCCAGTGTGTGTTTATATTTCAACTATTTTCATGCCGTCTACCTAGGCCTAGCCAGCCGCTCGTAGCTTTGCCACATGTCTAGTGTTATTATTTATTTTATAAATATGCCCTACTGTGTCATGTGTATCCGGGTTTTAGTTGTGTATTGGCTAATTCCTCGGACTATATTTGTTTCCTGGTTTAGTTGTGTATTGGCTAATTCCACGGATTATGTTGTGACCTTGGTTAGTCGTGCGTGTCTCTCCTCGTGTCGTATTGTTCAGATGGTGTCTGTTCAGGGTGGGGTTTGCCTTCCGGCGGGTTTTTCTCGGTTTCACCGTGAAAAAACCTGACCGATGAGCAGTGTTAGGCCACACGTGGTTGTTAACACTGGCTGGTTCCCCGGCGAGGGGAGGTGTCTGTGGCTCTCCAGGACTGCGTATCTGTGGGTGCCTGGTTTCAGGCCTCCTTTATAATTCCCGGCGGGATGGCTGTACCCATCCTTACATATATATTTAGTTATATATAAAGAAACGACGTTCGTGAGAACACTCGTTTTTTATAGGTTTTTCTACCTGGTTTACGACAAACCACGGGGAAAACCTAGCTGTTGTTTAGGCGTTCCTCCCCGGCGATCTTTTACAAAGTAGTGGGGTCAGGAACTTGTGGGGTTAACTTTTAGACTTCTCACCCGGCGGGTGCACCTTAGCAGGGTGGGATAAAACGACTTAGGTCTCTTATAGTTAACCAATCCATGTGAGTGATACTCTGTGTATCGCCGCCTTTACTCTTACGGCATTTGAAGGATCAGTGAGGTTTAACCAAATCGATTTCCACACCCGGCGGGTGTCCCTAAGTATAGGAACTAAGGAATTTATAAACAAATTCAATTTCGATTAACCTTAATTGGGTGATACTTTCAGTATCGCCGCCTTCTAATTTTACGACGATCGTTTGGGACAATTCGTTAAAAAATCAGATCTCGTATATTCCTGCCCTGGGCTATTCTACTAAAATATTTCAAGGGCCGGCGTCTTTATGAGGGGGGGCTTTGTTACAAAATTGAATCTTGAGACAGTCACCACCTCCTACAGACTATTAGTGCCATACTGGACCATTATATCAGAGGGTATTCTTCATGTTCTTAGCTAAGAAGACTTGTTTAGCCTCTTTATACCCAGCCGCGTGGCGAGATGTGTTAGCTGTGTCTTTGCATCCCGTTACCCGGCGGGTTATTAACACTTGTATGCGAACACTTGGGTTAACCTTATGAGCATTAATTCCTGGAAATTTTCTTTATTTTTCCAGAGCTGAGCTCCGGCGGACCAATACAGACCCGGCGGTAGTTCCTCTCACCAGTCTCTGTCATGGCTAATGTCACCCCAGTTTTTGCCCTGTGCATTACCCCTACTTGCGCGGGTATCCCAATTTTTGCACATACCCTTTGCATAAGGTGTGTTAGATGTCTAGACCGTTCAAGGGGTCTCTGGGTTACACGTAATTGTTCTTTTTGCTCCCAATTAACCAATAAAGTCCTGTGTGACAATGACAAGACCGCGGCGGTAGCGTTGAGAGAGGTCAGACAACAAATGTCGGCCTACACTACCATTGTCGCACATAAGTCACTTCAATGTGACAACGTCCCACTTTGGGATAAGTTGCTGTCAGAGCACCCTCCCCCTAAACGTACCTCTAGAGTAAGGGGTTTTAAGCCGACAGAGACTAGCCAGGATTCTGTATCGTCTGTGGAGACGTTTAAACGCCCGAGAGAGCCTACTCCCCCGGCAGCCACCTCCTCGTCGCAGGCGAGATCGAGGTCAAGGTCTCCCCTCAGACAACGGTCTTCAAGTCGGGCCTCTTCCCCGGCTAGTAAGAAGTGCAAGACTGAAGCTTCCCCCAGGGACCATGGTGGTGATTCTTCCAAACCTAGGTCCAGTTCGCGGTCACACCGTAGCCACAAATCCTCCAAAAAGGATTCCCATAAGAAGTCCTCTCGACATTCTTCTAAGTCTAGTGCATCTCATCGTACCTCTACACCTGACAATGTTTCTGTTACAGCCTCAGAGTATAGTGAAGCGCCTGTCCCTAAACAAGATTTACCTATTGATATTTTAACCCTAGAAATGGAGAGTTCAGGATATTCAATAATTGAGAATGTTTCAGACTCTCAAGAGAGCGTAGGCCAGAGCCTCGGTGTTTGGCGTATTGCTCAGCCAGGGTCTGTCCTTCCACGTCCGACTCATACGAGTCACACAGTAGCCGATGTCCACAGGGACGCGGCGACCCCATCCTCTATCCCTGATTTATCTTGGAAACAAGGTGCCCCTGCCTCGGCGGGGTCTTCTCAGGAGGATCGGGAGGAACAAGATGAAGTGTCATTAATTTCAGATAGGGAAGGACAAGGGTCAGGCTCAGGCCTGGACGCCGCCCATGATAATACTAATTCACCTGAAAGTTCTGCACCTAACCAGTTTGTTACAGCACAAGAAATTGATGGGTTACTTACTCATGCTCTATCAAAATTCTTTAATCAACAACGAGAAAACCCCACAATGGACTTGGGGGCTCCCTTGACAGGTTCTGCGGTACGGCCTCTGATAACGTCAATCGATTTATCTAAGATTCCTAACCCTCCTACTCTGTCACCGGCAGGGAGCTCTAAGCCAGCTACGGCGGCATTCACTACGTCAAATGTCAGGGTCATTACGGATGTTAATCCACCCCCTCTAGACAAAGCGCCTCTTAGAAAGGTAGCTATGCCCCTGCTTTATGGGCCAGACGAGTCATGGGTCCCTTTGAACCCCTCTAAGCCAGAGCTTGCCCAGCCTACCTTGTCAGGGGAACTCCCGGTACCACGTGAGTGGTTTATCCAGGGAAATAAGTCTAAGAAATTAAGGCATTGGATGCCTTGGGTAATGTTTTGGATGTAAATATCAAGGCTATACCTAGTTATTATCAGGATTATTTTGTTTATGCATCTAAGCCTGCTTTACCCCCTGCCTCAGCTTCAAAACTTTTTTCAGACTGGTCTAAGCTGGATGGGTTTAATGATATTAAGGCTCTGTTGGCTATTACTCCTGAACTAGATTTACAGACCGTCACAGACGAGACAGCTAATCCAGTGTTGAAGGTGGGACAGTTAGGACCAGGACCTTGGGTGGATTGGGAGGTAGAGGCTCAGAACTTTGCAACCACTTTCACTTCTAAATCTTCCCACCAGATCCCTCAGGATACACATTCATGGTTCTCAATGCCGGTAGGTTCTGCCGGCGGAGTTCCGTCAGCTTTATTTTCCTTTTTAGCTGCCCCTAAGATTAATCTTTGTGAACTAAAGGATCCATTCATTACCCCTACCCCTTCTCACCTAGACAGAGAATTTAGGCTAAGGGGAAAAGCTTTCCGCCTGTTTTCACAGTACATAGTTTCTCAACAGGTGGCTAAGTCTTTACTCAGGTCTACTCAGGCAATCGCAGACGCGGATGCTCGAAGATCAGTTGAATTATCCCGGCGTCTGATTCTTCAGTCGTCAATTCAATCCTTAGGTGACATACGCACAGCCTTACTTGAGGCGGTGCGAGCACGACAGGATCTTAGAATGTCATTAGTTCGCAAGCTGCCTGATCGCATTGCTAACCAGGTGGTTATGTCCCCAGTACTTACACCTTCTTTAATGTCCCCTGATGTATGGCGAACAGTGTTTAACATGGCACAGGCCGTGAAGCACAGTCCCGCACAGGCTAAGAAACCCGCATTTAACTTCCCCAAACCTAAGCCTCCTACTAAAGCTCAGCCAGGGGGTTCTAAGCCGTTTCTTCCACCTAAGTCCTCCCAATCCCCCCTGGGTCAGTTCAGGCATAGACAGAGAGGGTTTTCAGGACAGAGGGGACGCGGCCAGTATAAGCCGGGTCAGGGCCAGTCTTCGGCCCACACCAGCCAGCCGGCGAAGCGGCCAACACCACCAAACCCACCATCAAAAAACTAAAGTCTTTCTCACTCCCAGTGCCTACCTTAGAGCCGGAGGAACCGAGGGAAGTACAGCCGGCGAACCCTTGTCTGCTAACTGGGTCGTTCCGAACGTGTCACCAAGCATGGCCGTTAAAAACCTGGGCACGGATGGTGGCACGCAAAGGCATCACTTGGCAGTGGCTCCGGCGACCTCGCTTACGTCAGCCGACAACGGCAAATTGTGTTTCATTAGAGGTGGAGCTGCTGGTCCAGGAGATGATTGCCAAGAATGTCATCATCCCGGTACCCCCAGATTACCCTGTATTCACGTCAAAACTGTTTTTGGTTCCCAAACGGGACAGTGTTCAGATGAGGCCGGTCGTAGACCTGTCGTATCTGAATCTTCACATTTACAACGAGTCTTTCAGAATGTTAACAGTTCATCAAATCAGGCTAACACTTCCGCCGGGTGGCTGGATGTGTTCCCTAGACCTGACAGACGCCTATTGGCACGTGTCGGTCAACAAAAGATTTCAAAGGTTTCTGGCCTTGAGGATCAGGCACCAAAATTTTGTTTTTCAGAGGATGCCGTTCGGTTTGAACCTAGCACCTCGATTATTCACAAAACTAGTCAGGCAAGCCCTGATGCCATTGTTAAAACAGGGAATCAGAGTGTTGTGGTATCTAGACGACTGGCTGGTGGTGGCAGAGACACAACAATTATGCATAAAACATGTCAATATCATTTTAAATCATGTCAAAACTCTAGGCTTCAAGGTAAATCTGGTAAAGTCAAACCTTGTTCCCTCAAGAGTAATTCAGTGGATAGGGCTGGTCTGGGACACCGCCGCTCTCACTCTGAGTCAGAGTGTGGACAATCGCAACAGGTTTCGCAGGAAACTGTTCAGGTTTCTTCACAGTCTGACTACGACACGAAGAGTCTGGGAGTCTCTGGTCGGCTCTCTCAACTGGATTCAACTAACTGTCAAGTTGGGCCGGTTGAAAGTAAAACGATTAATATTGGAGGGCAACAAATATTTCCCACTCTTACCGGCGGGAAAATTATGGCCCATACCAAAATTAATCCACACCTTACTAGCGGTCTGGGCGAAGAGGGAAACATTGCACTCAATCATGTCATGGACCTCTCCTCCTCCAACGGTATGGGTAGACACGGATGCGTCAGGCACCATAGGGTGGGGATTTCAGTCAAATCAGGGGCACCAGGGTCAGGGACTTTGGTCCCACTTAGAAATCGCTCACATAAATGTCAAAGAGTTACTAGTCCCATTGTATTTCCTTCAGGCTCACGGCCCGGCGTTACGGGGCAAGTCAGTGGCCTTCAGAATGGACAATCTGAATGCAGTTCACTGTATTCAGAAACAAGGGTCAACGAGGTCAAGGAAGTTGCTACTCGTGTCGGAAGAGATTTTTGTTCTAGCCACCAGTCTAGATATTTATCTTCACGCATCTTATCTCCCAGGCGTAGCGAACGTCTGGGCAGACGCTCTGTCCCGGAGACAGAGCACGACAGTAGAATGGGAGCTCAAGCAACCCATTTTCGACCTAATGATTGCGGAGCTCTCCCATCCACAAGTGGATCTTTTTGCGTCCGAGGAGACTCACAAGCTCCCTCTATACCTCACCCGCCGGACGATAACGCCGGCAGGGGGGCCAGACGCCCTAGTGACAGACTGGAACAGATGGAGCTCCATCTATCTGTTTCCACCGCCAGATGCGTCACTAATGTGCCACGTAGTGAACAAACTACGAGTTTATCGAGGCTTAGTCTCGCTAATCGCGCCCCTGTGGCCGGCGCAGGTGTGGTGCCAGCAGTTAATAATGTGGTGCCCGGACCCGGTATCGCTCCCGGTCGGGTACTTCCACTTAGACACGATTGGCAACCTAGAGACCTCGCTGACTTTTGCATTATGGACATTCAGGAGGCCAAGTGGCTAGCACCATACGGTAGGGATGTGACCAATAAATTGCTCAATCAATATACTCAGTCTACTAAGCGACAATATCAATCTCATTGGAAAGCTTTTACTTCTTGGATTGTTAGAACGGAACAAACTGTACCCTCAGTGGCATTGGTTTTTAATTACTTGAACTATCTGTTTGAGCAGAAACGTTTATCTGTGGTTACTTTGAAGAATCACTTAACTGCGATTAGAGTGCCCTTTTTCGACCTTACAGGTCTATCCATACCGGTGGCGGAGGAAACAGGATTTATGAGAGCGTGTTTTAAACTCCGTCCACCTCCCCGTCAGCTCATGCCTACTTGGTCTCTGGACAAAGCTTTGTCTTTACTTCATTCTCGTCTGTATCAAAATACTGCAGACTTTGCTTTAATCTTAAAGAAGGCAGTTTTCCTTTTGGCTTTGGCCACCGGAAACAGAGTGTCTGAGCTGGCGGCGATGAGCAACACACCTAATTGTCTTAGGTTTGGTAGACTTAATGATTCAATTTCCATTGCACCCTCCCCGGCGTTTGTAGCCAAGAATGAGCATAGTGCACACGTGTTTTCTGAATTCACGGTGCCGGCGTTAAAAAGGGGAAAGGTGCATCATAATTTATGTCCAGTGCAAGCTCTAACCAAATATTTAAGAATAGCTCCTCATAACCCCCAAGGTGCTTTATGGGTAGCGAGTACGGGTAAACGCTTACTTAAACGGCGATTAGCCTCTCTTCTAGTAGAAGTCATTAAAGAGAGTAATCCCGGCGTTGTGGGTAGGGCCCACGATTTACGCAAGTGGGCGGCCTCTTTACGTTTCCTGAAAAACTTTTCAGTTGAAGATATTGCGTCCACACAGTTGTGGGCGTCTAATCATACGTTTCTCTCTAGATACTTGTCAGTTGCTCTAGACAAACCTTCCTTACCATGTATAGCTTTAAGGCAGAGGGTCTAGGTGGCCCTGCAGTCACTTATGTTTATTTTCAAGGAAAGGGGGGGGGGGGGTGCAGTCAGTTGACATAGGACACCCTAGACCCCGCCGGAGTATGAGAACTGTGATACAATTTAAGGTTGAAATGTGATATGAAAATTTCTCTGAGAGAATTTGTGCTAGTACAAAGTTTAGTACAAAACAACGGTGTTGTTATAGTAGTTTTAGCTGCGAAAGCAATGTAACATTAGTTCAATGGAGTTCATTAGCAATTGATCTCCACATGTATTTTGGGGTTTATGATGTGCACATATAAACTTATAACTTATTATTTGTCACCACTCGTTGAGTGGGGTGCCTTTTGTAACTACAGATCTGTGTTCAGAATCTTCAGGGTTACCTATTTTTGTCAGGCAGGCTTCTTTGAAGCACGCACCTGCCTGAACCCCCTTTTTCTTGTATATTTCCGGCCTACGCCGTATTAAATACATTTTTCAAAAGTAAGAATACTATGTGGTTGTTTTTATTATCTGCTTTTCTAGAGTTATGATATGATTACGAATGTCCCCCTCCAGTCTTAGATATCAGGCATGTTCGTCAATGATGGAGGGGCCACTAATAAATTATAGGTTTGACTCCTGTAAGGAGATTAGGAAAACCTAATATTTAGTAGTGGCCCCGTAATCATTGACGACTGGGGCCCTCCCGACCGTCCCCTTCCCATTCGTTGATGTATTAAGGATTTTGGTTTACTTGATATGTCAGTGAAGGAGGAATGACGCCTGAATCAGCGTCTGGTCAGAAATCCACACAAGTACATCCACGATATGATGGAAAGCTTATTGGATAGTTATTCTTATTTTCTTTTTGTTTTTATTTTTTACGAAGTTTTTTCGTAGTGAGAACCCAATTCATAATGACTGAAGCCATGAGTGAGTGAGGTCACGTGCGCTCCTTTTTTAAAGGCTCTCAGTTTTTAAATACGGCTGGATTAGATTGAAGAGGATGTTATGTAATAGGATGTTCGTCAATGATTACGGGGCCACTACTAAATATTAGGTTTTAATCTCCAAACCTATAATATTAAGGTAGCAGTCAGACAAAGTAAAAGTAAATAAAATAATTTCCTGTTGTTGCTTCCTTTCCTTTTGGATCTTAGGACTTGGTAGCCTTTATTGACTGATACTCTTTACTTATGAAAAATACTGAAACTAATTAAAGTCATGTAGTATTATAAAGAATTTTAACCGAAGCTTAGTAGGCTATGGTTATGAACCGAATAAGTTATAGCTAAAGAAGGACTATTAATTTTATAAAAGTCTTGAAAGATAAATATTAAAGTAAGAATATTTCTGTCTCTTACCCTTTTTGAAATGAATAGATAGTTTTCTTCTATGTCCTTTTATTTATATTTAATGTAATTATTCTTGGTTCTTGTCTTACGTTAATAGTATTATATTATTATTATCATCAGGATTTATATCAAAGTCACATAAAAAGTTAGATATATATTTAATAATTAGTTAAATGTATTTCTTAACCACGTAACATTGAGGTTTGATTATGAGTAAATAAAGTTACAGGATCGCTTCATAGATTCGATTCAGGTCTCACTCAAATAATATGAAAAGCAAAATATAATATTTTGAAGCAAAGGAATTTTCTTCAGCTTAGGAAATCACTAGAAGTAATTATCACAGCCAAGTTAGTCTAAGGCGATATTACTAATACGAGACAATAGCATCACCGTACTAAGCACCATTAAGCAATGTAAGCTTAAGTAAAAGAAAATGAAGAACTCGTAAGTATTAATATAAAACAATAGTATTACTTTCATCATAACCCAATTACTTAAAGAGTTGCTTTAGTCCACAAGTTAGTCAACTAAAAATAGTTAAGTACATAATAATAGCGTTAACGTTAATTCCCAAATAAAACATTAACGTTAAATTTCACGTTAATTAAATAGTTAAGTACATAATAATAGCGTTAACGTTAATTCCCAATCAAATAGTTAAACACATAAGTGTTCACGTTAATTCCCAATCAAATAGTTAAACACATAATAGTAGTGTTCACGTTAATTCCCAATCAAATAGTTAAACACATAATAGTAGTGTTCACGTTAATTCCCAATCACATATCTCACTAACCAACATAACATAAGTGTTTACACCGAACACACTTAACACACATTTATATAATCTGACTGACAGTCACAATCCCATTATAATACTTCACCCCGTCTTCCTCCAGCTGCAAGTTCACCTTCCCCAACTCCAAATGAGACTGATTTGAATGCCCACAACTCGGGTCTTATATACCAAACAATGATGGTGTAGGAACGAATCAGGAGGCGGCGGGTGGTGCCGGCTCCAATCATAGCTCCTCGAATCACATAACAGGTGCCTGGTCCACTCACAGCTCCTGGCGTCGATCATACGTCATAGCATCGGTCATCGAGGTGTGAAGGCTAGCATGCTGGTATGGGGCGAGATGGTTTGCCCACTCGCTCGTTCGCTAGTCTGCTTCACCGTTTTGGGTAGTGGGCTCCTTCAACTCTAATTCTAACTCTTAAATTAACATACAGGGCTCCGTATGTCAGACCTCCCCCCTAGAAAAGAGTTTAAGGAGTATAGTACATAATATTAAACATAATACATAAATAGATTCACCACCAGATTGGCAACAGCAAGATTATAATGAGGATATCACCCAAAGTAGGCAACGTCTCCAGGTACCACATCAGAACATAGCCGGAACGTAGCTGGAGCGTTATTCGAACTGCAAGGCATCTCACAGCTGAAGGCTTAAAAGCGCACTACAAAAGCATGATATTTACCTCGCTACAAGGGAGAGCTAATTGCCAAAATCCTCTCATTAAATTATACTTACTGCTGTATGAGGCCAACCCGGTAAATGCAATCTTTGATCCGTGGCAGTGGGTAGGTATCGTTCTTTGTGACAGCATTGACTTGCCTATAGTCCATACATAACCTATGGCTCCCGTCTGGCTTTGGCACAAGTATGACCGGACTACTCCACTGGCTTAAGGCCCTAGTGATCAGTTCATTAGAAATCATAAAGTCAAGCTCGACCTGCAGTATACTCCTGCGTTGTGGCGAGACACGGTAGGGGGATAGTTTAATGGGAGTTGCATCCCCTACGTCGATGTCGTGCACGGCCAAAAAAGTGAGCCCTGGAGTATCACGGAACACATTGGGAGACTGAGATAAAACAGAGATTAGTTGGTTCGCTTGATCAGAGGGAAGATGACATAGTTTAGATGGTAATTCCCTCAAAGCCACTGAATTATACTGAAAGTTGGATAGGCTACATGACAAGTCAAAGTCTGCATGGATACCTTCAGGCTCTGGAACAGTCTGTTGCGGGTCAGTAAGAGAACTGAAGACTTTGTCCGCACCAGGCTGTTCACAGGTCCTGACATTCACTGCCACAGTGGGAGAATCTGGAGGAGAGGAATCAGGGGACCTATGGTAGGGCTTCAACATATTTATATGGAATACTTGCGTGGGCTTTCTCCTGTCTGGGGTAGTTACTAGATAATCGGTAATGCTCACCCTCCGAATGATCTTATATGGGCCCCTGAACTTGGCAGATAAAGGTTGGCCAAAAAGGGGGAGCAGGACCAAAACCTCATCACCGGGCTTAAACTCCCTCTCACGGGCTTTTCTGTCATACCATTTCTTCATGGAGCTTTTAGCCACTGTCAAGTTTTGAGCGGCAAACTCACATGAGGATCTCAGCCGGGTTTTGAAATCTGAAACATACTTGAGGAGGTTTTGGTTCCCCTCCTGGCCAACTAGACTATCCTGCAATAGTTGCAAAGGACCTCTTACCTGGTGACCGAAAACTAGCTCATTAGGGGAAAAACCCAGGGATTCAGTTGGAACCTCACGAGTAGCAAATAAAAGAAAAGGTACCCCCTTATCCCACTCAACTCCGGTCTCTGTACAATACTTACGTAACATTCCCTTTAATGTCTGATGATATCGTTCGAGAACCCCTTGACTCTCTGGGTGGTAGGTGCTAGACTTTACATGCTCGATACCCAACTCCTTCAGGGACTGCTGGAAAATGTTAGAGGTAAAATTAGTTCCTTGATCACTTTGCACCTCATGGGGGAAACCCATTCTGGTGAAGAATTTGAGCAGTTCCTTGATTACAGTTGGAGCAGAGGTAGTCCTTAAGGGTATAGCCTCTGGGTAGCGAGTTGCCATGTCCATGATAGTTAATAAATAAATGTTACCTTGGGAAGTCTTAGGCAATGGGCCTACAATGTCCACTACCACCCGAGTAAAAGGATTCTCGAAAACGGGCAAGGGCACCAGAGGATGTACAGGCACCTTCTGATTGGGTTTTCCTGTCATCTGGCAAGTGTGACACACTCTACAACACTCCACTACATCTGCACGCATTCCTGGCCAGTAAAAGTGGGATCTGATTCTGTCTAGAGTTTTTCTCACACCTAGGTGTCCTGCCAATGGTATACAATGTGCCATTTCCATGATATCTCTACGACAAGGTTTGGGGACTACTACTTGATGGACGTCCCAAGCCCCGTCATCGATTGGTCTGTGTGGCGGTCTCCATCTTCGTCACAATACTCCTCCTTTGAGGTAGAAACATTCACCACCCTCCTTCTCACATTCCTCTTCACTCACGGACCTGGCAGCTAACTCCTTGCATTCACTATCATCTCTCTGTAGCTCTACCAGGCCGCTAGGACAATTTGGAGGGGTTTCATGGTCATCGTTAGGGTCAAGATGAGCCATAAAGGTGTCAGATAAATCCACCTCAGTCACATCATCAGGCACAGTTGGAGCATCCTTCACACTCTCATCATCCCTTTCATCAACTCTTACATTCGGTACATTTCTGTCTGAGGGAACTGCTACTTGAGACATTGAAAGTTTGTCAGCACACACAGGGAAAACAGTTGGCAACTCCTTGTCGAGCTCACCGGTTAGTGGCTCGTTAACAGGGGAAAGTGACAAAATGGGGTCTGGTCGGACCTTCTCACCTGCTACATCATTCCCCAAAAGGAGTGTTACCCCAGGCACAGGGATATCTTGGGACCTACACAAAGCTATGGTGGCCTCACCCTGTAGTAACTCACATTCAATTTCGCCTTTTACCAAGTATGCATAAAACTGGCCTCCAGCACCTCTCATTACAACTGGTTCGCCAGGTGGGCACTCAGTGTAAGGATTCACCATGAGGGTGCTAGTAGAACCTGTGTCTCTCAGAATTTTTACCTCATGCATGCAACCATTTAATCTCACGTTGCCAGATGAAATAAAGGGACGGTAACTGTCCTGCACTGATGGTGAAATTATTATTGGTTTAACCCTTGTGGGTTGCACCACACATGCTACTACACCCCTGTCTAGATGATTTACGTTAGCTGCTAGGTACTCCTTCTGTCGAGAGTCCTGCATTAAAGGAACTTTTGGTGCTAGGTACTCCTTCTGTCGGGAGTCCTGCATTAAAGGAACATTTGGTGCTAGGTACTCCTTCTGTCGGGAGCCCTGCATTAAAGGCACACATGGAATTTGAGATACGGCGGCAACTGTCTGCCCCGATCTCTCGGTTTTTTCCTTGGCCCAGCACTGATAAGCTAGGTGGCCTCTCATGCCACAAAAAGTACATACTTTAGGGGATACGGGAAAGTTCCCTCTTTGAGCATTACTATTAGTTTGGGGCCCACCTCTGTTACCATTGCCCTGAGTCGCATTTTTAGTTGGGGGAACATTTCTATTTTGGCTAGCTGGGGAAGACGTTATAGGCTTGTGACTGGGTCGGTCAGATTTGTGATTGGGATACTTAAAATTAGAACTAGAATTATCGTAGGGCTTCTTTCCACGAAATTTGTTGTTGAGCACGTATGTGTCAGCCATGTCAGCGGCGTCAGCAAGACAATCTACCTTTTTCCCCTTTAAAGGATAGGATACAGAAGAATCAATTTTCCATAGGAAATTTTCTAACAGGACCAACTCCTTCAGATCGTTGTAGCTTGTGACTTTCTTACTCTTGACCCAATGATTGAAAGTTTTAGTCATGGTCCTGGCAAATACCTTATGGGTTTCTTCTACTTTCTTCTGGTTTTTACGGAAAGATTGCCTGTAAGCCTCAGGCTGCAATTGATAGGTTTTTAAGATAGCTTCTTTGAGATTGTCATAATCCTGCCTAACTTCTGCTACTTCTGACAAATACGTGGCTCGAGCCTGCCCTGTCAAAACAGTTTGTAACATAAAAGGCCATTGATCTCTTGTCCACTTCATACCTCCAGCAACTTCCTCAAACAAAACAAAGAAATCCTGCACATTATCCTCAGTGAAAGGTGGAATGACACTAGTCATAGTTAATCCCAGAGGGGGAGCAATTTCGGGAGCATTTGTATGGACATTTAGTTGAGCCGTACGATATTGATATTCACATTGTTCGGTCGTTGCACTGGCATTTAGTCTGGCTTGTTCGGTCTTTGCTTCGGCATTTATTCTGGCTTCTTCGGTATTTATTCTGGCTAGTTCTATTTTTAGTTTGGCTTGTTCTAGTTCGAATATTTGATCACCGGTCAAACCAGGTGGCAATTGTATATCAAGTTGGCTAGGTTTACTAGGGATCCCACCAACTGCTCCGTCACCCTCCCAGCCTTCAACAGGGAACAGGTGGGTTTTTATGGTCTGAGCCACCTCTACTTTAGACATGTTTGAGACAGTTAACTGGAGATGTGAGGCAAGCACTTTCAGTTCGGATTTTGACAGACAGTCAATATCAGGGGATGTGGGTTCTGATTCTATGAAAACTCGAGCATCTTCGTTATTAATTAGTTGAGGCATGATTAATATTTGATTGTTAAGTAGTGAAACGTTAATGAAACTGAGTGAAACTGTATGAAACGAATCCTTGGCAAGGTCGCCACTCTTCTGTTACGTATCTTGATCCTCAAGTGGTTAACTTGATGAATCTAGATAGCACAGAGATATATATTAAGGTATCAGTCAGCTGAAGGCAAAACAAAAGTAAAATCTAATAAAATAATTTCCTGTTGTTGCTTCCTTTCCTTTTGGATCTTAGGACTTGGTAGCCTTTATTGACTGATACTCTTTACTTATGAAAAATACTGAAACTAATTAAAGTCATGTAGTATTTATAAAGAATTATTATTTAACCGAAGCTTAGTAGGCTATGGTTATGAACCGAATAAGTTATAGCTAAAGAAGGACTATTAATTTTATAAAAAGTCTTGAAAGATAAATATTAAAGTAAGAATATTTCTGTCTCTTACCCTTTTTGAAATGAATAGATAGTTTTCTTCTATGTCCTTTTATTTATATTTAATGTAATTATTCTTGGTTCTTGTCTTACGTTAATAGTATTATATTATTATTATCATCAGGATTTATATCAAAGTCACATAAAAAGTTAGATATATATTTAATAATTAGTTAAATGTATTTCTTAACCACGTAACATTGAGGTTTGATTATGAGTAAATAAAGTTACAGGATCGCTTCATAGATTCGATTCAGGTCTCACTCAAATAATATGAAAAGCAAAATATAATATTTTGAAGCAAAGGAATTTTCTTCAGCTTAGGAAATCACTAGAAGTAATATTATCACAGCCAAGTTAGTCTAAGGCGATATTACTAATACGAGACAATAGCATCACCGTACTAAGCACCATTAAGCAATGTAAGCTTAAGTAAAAGAAAATGAAAGAGCTCGTAAGTATTAATATAAAACAATAGTATTACTTTCATCATAACCCAATTACTTAAAGAGTTGCTTTAGTCCACAAGTTAGTCAACTAAAAATAGTTAAGTACATAATAATAGCGTTAACGTTAATTCCCAATTAAATAGTTAAACACATAATAGTAGTGTTCACGTTAATTCCCAATCAAATAGTTAAACACATAATAGTAGTGTTCACGTTAATTCCCAATCAAATAGTTAAACACATAATAATAGTGTTCACGTTAATTCCCAATCAAATAGTTAAACACATAATAGTAGTGTTCACGTTAATTCCCAATCAAATAGTTAAACACATAATAGTAGTGTTCACGTTAATTCCCAATCACATATCTCACTAACCAACATAACATAAGTGTTTACACCGAACACACTTAACACACATTTATATAATCTGACTGACAGTCACAATCCCATTATAATACTTCACCCCGTCTTCCTCCAGCTGCAAGTTCACCTTCCCCAACTCCAAATGAGACTAATTTGAATGCCCACAACTCGGGTCTTATATACCAAACAATGATGGTGTAGGAACGAATCAGGAGGCGGCGGGTGGTGCCGGCTCCAATCATAGCTCCTCGAATCACATAACAGGTGCCTGGTCCACTCACAGCTCCTGGCGTCGATCATACGTCATAGCATCGGTCATCGAGGTGTGAAGGCTAGCATGCTGGTATGGGGCGAGATGGTTTGCCCACTCGCTCGTTCGCTAGTCTGCTTCACCGTTTTGGGTAGTGGGCTCCTTCAACTCTAATTCTAACTCTTAAATTAACATACAGGGCTCCGTATGTCAGAATATATATATATATATATATATATATATATATATATATATATATATATATATATATATAATATATATATATATATATATATATATATATATATATATATATATATATATATATATATATATACACACGTGTGTGTATCGGAGAGAGAGAGAGAGGTAGGTAGGTAAGGTGTGACACGTTGACCTTTCCCTCCCTAATCCTTCCCTCCCCATCCTTACTACTTTTTTTTGTTTTACTCCTACATTTTTTTTGTTTTTTTTGTTACTGTACTAAGGGGCTATTGATAGGCTAGAGTATTAATTATTAATAAAATGTATTATGGATGAATACTATGAATAATATGAGTGGGTGTGTGGTGTCACTGGTGTGTGGGGGGTGTGAGAGAAAGGAAGGAAGGAGGGTGGGATTCACGGAGAGCGGGAGCATCGGAGTGACGTCAGCGTGAACTGACTAGGTATATATGGACTATTTCTAAAACTACTAATCTATTGACTACGATGTAGAGAAAAGGATAGCAAAGAAGAAGGGTCCTCCCCACCCACCACTCTCCGCAGCTAATGCTGGCATGGAAACATAGTGGGGCAGATAACTGGAATAATCGTTCATTTCCGGAAACAAGCACCAAAATTGGCACACATACTCCTTGGGGATTGCTCTTTTGATAAAACCCGTTAGCCACCTAAAAATTCAAGATGGCGGCCATTTTTCAAGATGGCCGCCATTGAATATACAGAAACATTGCATTTCGCAATAAAATCGCAAAGACTTGTCCTATTTGAATGATCTTGGTGTCAAATCATACATTTTTCACTATGTAGAATCCGAATTTGGAACCATGGACTTACTCACTAGCTTCCTTGTACCATAATATCAGTCCCGGAATCATAATTAGGGTAAAAAGTGCCCATATCATAGGCACCATCAGTCCAATATATTATTGGATGTACATGTAGGCAGTAGGCCTATACTTGTTTGTCACTTATTGTCTTGCTGCCTGGATGAGTATACTACAACGCTTCTAAACCTCGCATCTGCAGCTGCACAGTGCCGTGCAGGTCAGACCAAAGCAGTAGCATTTGCATCGACTGAAGCATTCCGACTTGCATCCACACTTGGTCAGCTGCTGGCAACTCTCTGCAATGGGTGGGAGCTCTGTCCAAACGATCTGCCACAGATCTCCTTTCTTGGTCCAGCCCCAGTTGGCAGGAGTCTGCGTTTCTGGTTGACGTACTGTTGACTGACTCCAGATGCAGCCCGCCTGGTAGGCAGCACGCTTCACATGCTGCTTCAGTGCTGCTCGAGTTGGAGGAATGGCTTCGTACGGCCTCTGCTTCCGAGCAAACATGTCCAACCTCGCATCATCGACACCTTCAGCTGTGCTGGATCTGTCGTACATCATGACCACAAACTTCTCCAAGGTCTCCAGGTCTTCATCATCAACTACCGGTGGGTACTGGCTGAGTTTGCTGAAGACACCGGAAGCCTCATCACAAACATCCCAGGTTTGCCAAGCAGACTTCTTCCCTTTGCCACGGAATGCTGAAACGAAATCGCAGCCAGTGAAGGCATGGAAGAAGAACATCCCTTTGCTCTTTTCTGCAAGAGTGCAACACAAGTCATGTACAGGAACCCACCTCAGGTTCTGTCCTTGGCCAAAGGCAACCCACAACTGCTGCAGACCTAGCTCCTGAAGTGCCTGCAGAACACTGACTGCGATGACGACAACATCTGTGTCACTGGCTTTGACCATGATGACAGATGACTTTGCTGCCTGCTTCTGTTGCATGCCTGGCATGCACAAAGATCCGTGTGTTAGCTTCTTCATGACTGCACGGTGCCACCCCAGCCAGATTGATAGTGCGGTTGCTGACAGCATCTTCTTCCTTGGTCACAATTACCACATTTGGTGTGGCCACACGTGCAATCTTATCAGCCAGAAAGTTGAACAGCTCGGATTTGTTGTCATTTTCTCTCAGGAAGTTTCGCCAGTTTGAGAGAATTTTGCCCTTCCCTGTCACCCTGCGTCTCACCCGGCGTCCTCGCTTTGATCTAGTTTCAGCTTTCAGACTAGATGGCCGGTAGACATCAAACACAATGTCTGTTCTCTTGTACTTGGTAGAGTATGCTTGTATTCTAGGAAGGACATCGAGCATTGCGTACTCTTCGAACGTCTTTGAACTCCGTGGGGGCAGACTGTTCACCAACGCTGCACCATCAATGATGATGGTGTCGGCGTCTGGCTCTGCCTCAGGGGTTGTAACTTGGCTCTGAAGAATGGTAGTGAGGTGGGATTTCTGACAGGTGTGGAGCTTTCCACCATCACTGAGGGCAGCAGGATGTGACTGGTTCTCATGACGGAAGAACTCCTTCAAGTCACACTCTCTGCTCTGGCATGATATGAACAGCTTGGAGAACAGTTGACAGTCTTCCTTCAGCACTTTTTGCTTTGAAGAGTCAACAGAGGCTGGTACCTGTCGGAAAAAGTCAACCCTGTTCTTCTTGATTGGTTCATAGAAGGTGGATTCTTCTTCCCCTTCCAGTCCCTTCATAAACTCCTGGAAACTTCCAACTCAGGTATTTCTGACAGCAGTTTTTCCTTCAGTCTTGTGGAGTTGACAACAGGTGCATCAACACCCAGCTGTTCCAGGCGCTGGGCATACAGGTGAACTATGTCTGCAAGTCGGAAGACTGCAGGACCCTCGCCAGATCTGGTGGTCTCCACTAGATATGTGACTAGCTCTGAGAATGCCTGTGGGTGGGCATCCTCTTCGGGTGCACGTTCCTGTTCCAGTCTCTTGGTGGCTCTTAGGTACGTCCTCTCTCTATTGTACAGGTCTGTCAAGCATGCAAAATGGTATTTTAGCTCCTGTGCAATAGCATCTCCACCGCTGAGTCTTGCAAGAAGTTTTCCGTCATTTAAAGTTTGGGCACATTCATTAAGTCTGTTATTGAGGTTCATCGTCATAACTTGTCTGAGTTCAGAGGATGGGGCTTCTTTGTCACATATGAAACACGTTTGGCTTTCAAGGCTGGTTCTACGCAGCTTGGTCTGGCATTCTACTGGCTGAGCACTCTCTGCTCTTCTTTTTCTGGCTCTCTCCAGTTTCGTGTTGTTGAACATAAGGCGACAACTTTGGTGATACTGCGCCTCGTTCCTCCTCAGAGTTTCTTCAATGCCACCACCATCATCAAGTCTGGCTGGATCCAGAACAATAGGCATCTCATTAATTGCGTGAAAGAGGGGAATAGTAGTCGCAATCATAGTGTAGCCATCATGTTCTTGTGGTTGTTGTGCATGTGGTGACTTGAGCTCTTCACTCTTCTTCTTCTGGCAAAGACAACACTTGCTCCAGTCAGTCCGGAATTTAGACGGTCCTGGATCTGTATTTGCCATCTTGGTGAATACAGTATGATAATTATCTGTAACACAGATATAATAGATAACAGATAATCACAGTATATAACAGATAATCACAGTATGATATAACACAGTATGTTATATGATAACAGATATAACAGATAATCACAGTATGATAATTATCTGTATTCAGTGAATCAAGGCCGAGGGGTTATCCTTTTACCACCTTGATCACAATCATGCACAATAAGGTATGGGATACGACTAGGTTAGGGAATAAAAATATATGACCTACACCTAGCCCGATCGTTCATCCAGTATAATTTAAGTCCCGTGCGATCTGTACACCATCCAGGTAACTACATGCAAAGCAATGTAAAGCCCCGTTACCCTTGGCTCGGCTCTCCCGCGCTGGCACACCCTGTCAATTCAGGCGCGGCTATCTAACTAAACATCTATGTTAAACTACATGTAATCTACAGTAGCTAACTGATGCGGGGCTTATTAGACAGCATTTGGGACACTAAACTAATTATTTAGCTACACTAAACTAATTATTCAGCTGATACTGAACCCCATGCTGAGTTTCACAGCAGCGGTGCCACCAGTGTGCCCTGGCTGTGCGTTGACATCCGCTCTGTTGAGCTACTACTCTACACCTTCCGCTGCAAGTCTCTCAACGCCCCCCCCCCCCCCCCACCGCATCGTGTCATGTCCAGTTTGGAAGCCTTGTACAGGAAGATGCTACACATACTAAACCTCTAACACTACTACGATATACACTACCATGCATTTTAGCCGAGTCAGACGTAACATGAACCTCTAATTTAGCAGAATATTAGGATTCCGGGACTGATATTATGGTACAAGGAAGCGAGTGAGTAAGTCCATGGTTCCAAATTCGGATTCTACATAGTGAAAAATGTATGATTTGACACCAAGATCATTCAAATAGGACAAGTCTTTGCAATTTTATTGCGAAATGCAATATTTCTGTATATTCAATGGCGGCCATCTTGAAAAATGGCCGCCATCTTGAATTTGTAGGTGGCTAACTGGTTTTATCAAAAGAGCAATCCCCAAGGAGTATGTATGCCAAATTTGGTGCTTGTTTCCGGAAATGAACGATTCTCCTGAAATTTGCAGTTATCTGCTCCACTAACAGTATGGAAAGCACTGACACGGAATTTCGGGTAGGGGAGGAGGAAGGGGTAGGGGAGGAGTAGGAATATGAAAAGGGGGTAGAGGAGAAGTAGGAGGAGGAGGAGTACAAAGGAGTACAAAGGAGTACAAAGGAAATCAAGCAACAACAGTTCTAGTGACCCTTCTAGGTTGCTTGTCCTCCAAAACACTGAGGATCAAGTGTCCAAACAGTGGTTTAGAGTGGGTAAGGGAACATTGGAAAGGGAACTACTGCCCTGCCACTAACGTGGCAGGACTAGGAAGTTAGTAGGGGACATATGGGTTAGTAACTGAGGGGAGGATAAAGTTATTCATTTACAAACGCAGTCAGTCGCGGGTTTGATGCGAGATATTTGTCTAGGCGGAATTTAAATGAATCAACGGTGCTGCAGTCTATAACGTCTCGGGGAAGCCCATTCCACAAGTTGACAACTCGATTGAAGAAGAAATTCTTAGATTCGTGCGAGTTAAAAGATTTACCAATAATTTTGCAACCGTTTCCCCGTGTGTAATTAGATTGGTCGATAGTGAAGTACTTACTACAGTTCATATTGTCGATGCCTTTGATGATTTTGAACACTTGAATTAAGTCGCCTCTTAATCTGCGCTGGGTTAAAGGAAATAGATTTAATTCTCTAAGACGCTCTTCGTATGGTTTGTTCTTTAGGCTAGGTATCATTTTGGTAACTCTACGTTGAACTCGTTCTAGCTTGTTTATATCTTTTTGGTAATAAGGGCACCAGGATTGAACGCAGTATTCCAGAAGAGGGCGGACTAAGGAATTGTAAAGGGTTAGGATAACTTCTTTGGATTTATGCTCAAATGACCTGCCTATAAAGCCAATTATTTTGTTTGCCTTCTTAACAACTTCTGAACATTGTTGACTCGGTTTTAGGTTACTCGATATTGTTACTCCCAGATCAGTTTCTCTGTTTACATTCTTAAGCTGAGTGCCATTCATCGAATAGTTTGCTTTCTCATTTAGGTATCCGACATGTAGTACTTTACATTTATCCGCATTGAAACTCATTTGCCAAATTTGGGCCCAACATGACAATTTATCTAGATTGTGTTGCATATCGTCAACTTGTTCTTTTGAGAGTACGCTATTTGCAATTTTTGTATCGTCAGCAAATTTTGAGATTGTGCAGGTGAGACCCTCATCTATGTCGTTGATGTAAATTAGAAAGAGAATTGGTCCTAGTACCGATCCCTGGGGTACCCCGCTACTTACATTGGTCCATTTAGATGCCTTACCGTTTATGACTACCCTTTGCTTTCTGTTGCTGAGCCAATTTTCTATCCATTTCAACACACCGTCTTGTATTCCATGCGCTTTTAGTTTTAGCAGTAAACGTTTGTGGGGAACTTTGTCAAAGGCCTTTTGAAAATCAAGGTATATAATATCTACAGCTTTACTCTCATCGTAGAGGTTGAGGATATCGTGGAAGAAGTCTAAGAGGTTTGTTAAACAGGAACGTTTTTTACGAAAGCCGTGTTGAGTATCTTTAAGTATGTTATTTTCCTCTAAGTGATTTACGAGTCTGTCTCGTATGACCGTTTCTAGCATTTTACATACAACTGAGGTTAAGCTAATTGGACGATAGTTACTGGGTAGGGATTTGCTGCCTTTTTTTAATATCGGTGTTACGTTGGCTAGCTTCCACTGATCAGGCATAGTTCCAGACTGCAAGGATTTATTGAATAGTAATGTCAGTGGTTTGGAGAGCTCATTCTTAGCTTCCTTTAGAACTCTAGGCGAGATTGTATCAGGTCCTGGCGTTTTATTTACCTTGAGTTTATCTAAACAATTCAATACTTCTCTCTCTGTAACGGTGATATTGCTTAGAACATCTGAATTATCAATCTGAATCGGCGATGGTGTAGGGATATCACTGAGGTCTTCTGTTGTAAAAACTGATGCAAAGAAGGTATTGAGGGCATTACTCATTTGTACTTCGTCTTTGGTGTATTCTCCTTTTTCATCGACTAACGGTCCAACAGTTGAAGTAACTACTTTTTTCTTTCTGATATAACTATAGAATTCTTTCGGGTTTGTTTTACTTTGATTCGCAATATGTAACTCTAAGGTCTTTTTACTTTGCTTAATTAACTTTTTGGCTTTGCGTCGTAGCTCTACAAATTTCACCCGTTCTTCGTCATTTTGTGAGGATTTTAATCTATCATTAGCAAATTTTTTAGCAAGCAGGCAGTTTGAAATATCTTTATTCCACCATTTGGGCTTATTATTATGGCCTGGACGCCGTATTTTCGATGGTATGCAGTCTTGCACTGCTTTTAGGTAAGTGGTTTCGAATAACTTCCAAGATGTATTTATGTCGTTATTGTTAATTAAAAAGCTCCAGTCAGTTTCTTTAAACATACCTCTAAGTTTATGGAAGTTTGCTTTCTTGAAATTAGGGACTTTTTCGATGCTACTATTTGGTTCGTTACTAGTAAACTTTAAAGTGAAAGTTATCGTACGATGGTCGCTGTTACTGAATTCATCACCAACATTCAAATTCTCTATCAATTCTTCTTTTGTTGCAAGTACAATGTCAAGAACGTTATTACCACGGGTCGGCATTCGAACAAATTGATAAAGCGAACTCTCTTGCAAGTTCGTATACAAGTCATGTCCGGAGTGTGAAGTAAGAGTATCGCCCCACTTGGTCACAGGTAAATTAAAGTCGCCAAAAATTACGGTATCTTGGGAGTTACTTACATCTGCAATTTGTTCGTAAATTTCTCGGTCAGTTTGCACTGATTGAGCTGGAGGTCTGTATATTAACGCAAGTATTATTTTTGTACCTTTATTATTCTTTATTAGCACAAAAGATGTGTCGACGTTCACAATTTGAGGTTTTGACACGAGGGTCGGGTTAAGACTTTCTTTGATATAAAATAAAACGCCACCTCCATTTTTATTTATTCGGCTGTTCTCAAACATTACATAACCGGGAAGTGAATACTCTGCTAAAAAGTCTCTATCTTGTGTATTGAGCCAAGATTCTGTTATGCCAATCACATCATAATTTTCTGTAAACACTAGTTCCTCTAAATCTGAAAATTTATTGCGTATGCTACGAGCGTTTGCATAGAAAACCTTTAAAGTTGCGGTTTTAGAACTCGCAGATCGTTCTTTCATCGAATTTTTGGTTCTGGTCGGATCTACATTTACATTCATAGCTGTCCTCGGTCCTCGGTCGTTATCCCTGACGGTTTTGAATTTGGGTCGTGTTGGTGGAGCTTTATCCAAATTCGCGGTTCTTAACGGATTAGTATTTAATTCCTTTGTAGATTGCCGTCCTCGCTGTCTTCGGTCCTCCTTCCTGGTTGTCCTGTGCTGAGTCGATTTCTTCTCTGAAAATCCTTCACCGCATCGTTGAGAAGACGCCCAAAACGCGCTGCTCCCACCTGGTTCAGATGAACTCCATCGTCCGAAAACAAATAGTCATCGTAGTAGAAATTGTCCCAGGTGTCGACGAATCCCACGTTCTCCTTCCTGCAGAGGTTTGCTAGACAACGATTTGTGCTGGTGGCTATGTTGTAAAATCGGCTCTCTACACCGAGCCGGGGGACGATTCCTGAGACGATGATCCTTGATGACTTCTCCTTAAACGACTTGATCAGCTGCTGGTACTTTAAAAGCAAATCTTCCGACCGGGTTCGCTGTACATCGTTGGATCCAACGTGGATGACGTACATTGTATTAGCAGGGGCCAACTTTGATACTTCGTCAACTGCTGCAACTACGTCATCCACACCACCACCAGGGATACAAAAACGCTTCCTGGTCTTAGGTGCCCTGGCGCAAAACTCTGTGAGCTGACCACGTATCATCGAGTCTCCCACGAGCCGGACTTCTTCTATTTCCTCTTCGTCATCTGAGTCTGCGAGTATCTGGAAACGGTTTTGACACTCGGTAATCGGTATGTGTTTCCTGGTCTTGGGGCAAACGTTCCTGAGGAGGGGGAGGGGGAGGAGGAGGAGGGGGTAAGGGAAGAGAAGGAGGAGGGGGTAGTGGTGGAGTAGGAGTAGGAGGTAGGGGTGGAGTAGGAGGAGGGGGTAGGGGTGGAGGAGGAGGAAGGGGTAGGAGGAAGAGGTAGGGGGTAGGGTAGGAGGAGGGGGTAGGGGTGGAGGAGGGGGAGGAGTAGCAGTAGCAGGAGGGGGTAGGGGAGGAGTAGAAGTAAGAGGAGGGGTAGGGGAGGAGTAGCAGTAGCAGGAGGGGGTAGGGGAGGAGTAGGAGTAAGAGGAGGGGGTAGGGGAGGAGTAGCAGGAGGAGTAGGAGTAAGAGGAGGGGGTAGGGGAGAAGTAGGAGTAAGAGGAGGGGGTAGGAGTAAGAGGATGGGGGTAGGGGAGGAGTAGGAGTAAGAGGAGGGGGTAGGGGAGACGAAGTAGGAGTAAGAGGAGGGGGGGTAGAGGTGGAGTAAGAGTAAGAGGATGGGGGTGGGGGAGGAGTAGGAGTAAGAGGATGGGGGTAGGGGAGAAGTAGGAGTAAGAGGAGGGGGGTAGAGGTGGAGTAAGAGTAAGAGGATGGGGGTAGGGGAGAAGTAGGAGTAAGAGGATGGGGGTAGGGGAGGAGTAGGAGTAAGAGGATGGGGGTAGGGTAGGAATAAGAGGATGGGGGTAGGGTAGGAGTAAGAGGATGGGGGTAGAGGTGGAGTAAGAGTAAGAGGATGGGGGTAGAGGTGGAGTAAGAGTAAGAGGATGGGGGTAGGGGAGGAGTAGGAGTAAGAGGATGGGGGTAGGGCTGGAGTAGGAGGAGGAGGTAGGGGTGGTTTAGGAGGAGGGGGTGTTCCTTAAATAATAAAGTGGTCATATCTACAAGTGCTTGTGACTGTAACCTATACTACAATGTAGAGATTGAGAGATTGATGAGAAGAGTTGAGGCGCATGGAATAGGTGGGTCCTGTTGGGATGGACTAGATCATGGCTAATTGGTAGGAAGCAGAGAGTCAGCATAAATGGTACCAAGTCAGAATAGGGAGCAGTCAAAAGTGGTGTCCCTCAGGGATCTGTATTAAGTCCTCTGTTGTTATATACATAAATTACCTTGATTAGGTATAACTAGTAGGATAAGTATATTTGCAGACGATACCAAAATGGGGAGAAAAATTGATTCAGATAGCGATATAGTGTGCCTCCAAAGGGATCTAGATACCTTACATAAATGGTCAGTAAATTGGCAGATGAAGTTTAACATTGACAAATGCATGGTATTAAAGATAGGGAAGATGCATACAAATGTTAAATATAAACTAGCTAATATGGAATTAGAAAACTCAAATTGTGAGAAAGATCTAGGTATGTATGTTAGCAATGATTTGAAGCCTAGCAAACAGTGTATAAGCGTTCGTAACAAGGCAATCAGGATTCTCGGGTTCATCTCTAGGAGTGTGAGTAACAGAACTGCTGATGTTATCTTAAAACTTTACTTGTCATTAGTGAGGCCCCATATGGATTATGCTGTTCAATTTTGGTGTCCTTATTACAGAATGGACATAGATTCATTGGAGAGAGTACAACGTAGAATGACGAAAATTATCCATAATATTAGAAATCTTCCGTATGAAGAAAGGTTGAAGAATTTAGGCTTACATTCGTTAGAGAGACGCAGAGTTAGAGAGGATATGATAGAGGTGTTTAACCCGGGAGCTGCGGGGAGACTCTTAAGAGTTCCCCCGGCGCACTGCGGGAAGACTCTTAAGAGTCAGAGAAAATAAAAATCAACTTTTGACATCGAAAAAAAAAATTTTTTTTATATTTTTTTTTTTATTTTTTTATTTTTTTTTGGCCCCTGGGCCATGCAAAATCTCAGTCCTCTACCTCCCCTCCTTCCCCACTTTCCTCCTCTCCTTCAGTTATCACCTATTTTCCCTGTTATTCCCTTATTCTGAGGTATATTTTCGTGCTAACATTAGAAATCCGATTGGAGGGTGTGGTCATCACTGATAGCAAGCGAGTGCAAGAGAGAGAGAGAGAGTATCGATCGACTGTGTCTCAGTGGCCTTGGGGGAAATTGGCGGGAAAGCAGATTGCCTCACCCATACATTATACAACTCGCGGGCTATATCTCCGATTTTGACCATCCAAACGCTGTTTTCACTCGTTTTATTGTTGTTTCAGGTTAATACCTTTATAATCAACCCATAATAGGCGCATATGGATAAATATTAATGCTATTAATGGCACAATGAATATTTTAGTGACGGAAACACCTCAAATACGTCAGCACAGGGGGACGTTTCCAATTACCCCCATGCGCACTTCAGAGGTTAAGTGGGTTAGTGGGTAGTAGGATTAATAAAGGGGACATGAACAATGTACTAAAGCTCAGTGATAGCCAAAGAACTCGAACAAATGGTTTCAAATTAGATAAATTTCGTTTCGGAAAAGATATAGGCAAATGTTGGTTTGGTAACAGATTTGTAGATAGGTGGAATAGGCTACCAAGTGCTATAGTGGGATCAAGAACGATAGGGAGCTTTAAGATAAAATTAGATAGGCATATGGACGAGATGGGTTGGGTGTGAGGGGGATCTGTCAGGTGTGGGCCAATCGGAGCTTTGCAGACCCCGAAACCTGACCTCTGACCGTTTTGGTGAGGTCAGTCCTAATGGTGTTAGTGAGCTGGGATTATAATTAGGCCTTATAATTGGATTTGGGTGTGATAGAGATCTGCCTTGTATGGGCCAATTTTCTTTCTGCAGACTCCCATTTTCTTATGTTCTTACATAAGAACATAAGAAAATGGGAGTCTGCAGAAAGCCGATTGGCCTAAGCAAGGCAGATCCCTGTCCCACACAACCCCAATTCAATTACAAAGCCCAATTATAGGCTCAACACTCTAATACCCTGAGGATCATCTTACCAAAACGGTTAGAGATTAATGCAGGATTATGGGGGTCTGCAGAGCGCTGATTGGCCCAACCCGGCTGATCCCCCTTCACACCCAACCCTTCTCGTCCATATGCTTATCCAATTTTATCTTAAAGCTCCCTACCGTTTTAGATCCCACTATAGCACTTGGTAGTCCATTCCACCCATCTACAACTCTGTTACCAAACCAATATTTGCCTATATCTTTTCTGAAACGAAATTTATCTAATTTGAAACCATTGGTACGAGTTCTTTCGCTATCACTGAGCTTTAGTACATTTGTCATGTCCCCTTTGTTAATCCCACTAACCCACTTGAACACCTCTATCATATCCCCTCTAACTCTGCGTCTCTCTAACGAATGTAAACCTAATTTCTTCAACCTTTCTTTATACGGAAGATTTCTAATATTATGGATCATTTTTGTCATTCTACGCTGTACTCTCTCCAATGAATCTATGTCCATTCTGTAATAAGGACACCAAAAGTGGACAGCATAATCCAAAATATGGATTATGCGTTTATTCGCGGAACGTGTTGACCGCCCAAAATAAAAAACCGAGTAAATCGCGTCTGAAGTTTGCCGACTTATAAAAAGCTGTAACTATCAGACCCGATTAAGGAGAGAGGTGACAGTGTTATCAAAATGTTCGGAAAATAGTATCTAGCCACGTACCACAAAAAAAATAATAATAAATTGCTTGTAATTTATCGCAGAACATGATAGTTGCCCAAAATAAAAAAAGGAGTAAATCGCGTCTGAAGTTTGCCGACTTATAAAAATCTGTAACTATCAGACCCGATTAAGGAGAGAGGTGACAGTGTTATCAAAATGTTCGGAAAATAGTATCTAGCCACGTACCACAAAAAAAATAATAATAAATTGCTTGTAATTTATCGCAGAACATGATAGTTGCCCAAAATAAAATAAAAAATAAATCGCGTCTGAAGTTTGCCGACTTATAAAAAGCTGTAACTATCAGACCCGATTAAGGAGAGAGGTGACAGTGTTATCAAAATGTTCGGAAAATAGTATCTAGCCATGTACCACAAACAAAATAAAAATAAATTGCTTGTAATTAATAGTAACGTGAGTGTGATTGAAATAATCCCATGATTTTATAACCCCATATCAATTCAATACTGTAGAAACGTTGAGAAAAAGCAAATGTATAACAATAAAACATAAATAATATTATCAGTGAATAATAATAAGACATGGAAGAGTAGGGTAAGATAATAGAAACATAATTTTATAAAATTAATAAGCGATAATAAAGATTAGAAAATGGAGGAAGACATGGTGAATAATAATGAATAAGTAAAACACAAGAATAGAGTAATAATTTTGCTACTTTAATGTTATTGATTTATTATTATAGAAAGTAAGCTAGTATTAATGTTAATTAATTAATTTGGGATGTTTTATTCAGCTTGGGAAGGACATGATTTTACAAAATTTTAATCTAAGGAAGGAATTTGATGGCTAGTTACTATAATGTTCTTGTGTAAAGATTGCTATTGTTTAACAATTTGACCTTACTAAAATGCATTATTACTCTATTCTATTGTTACATTTATATATTCATACTCACCGAGTAGTCAGGCAGTGTCGCTATCACTGTCACTATCATCTGCATACTCTTGCAGGTTGTCATCAATATCAGAGGAGTCAGAGTTGTTGTCCAAGGCTGGTCTAGCTGCTCTACTGAGGTCCCTCTGCATACGAAAAAGTTCGTGGTAATACTCCGAGTGGATTGGCGGAATGTAGGATAGCAGGTCGTGGACGGCTTGGAGTTTGTCAGCTTGAAGTTTGATGGCAGCTGGGTACTTGGGGGTGAGTGGCACTCGTGACAGATTAAAGGCCGATGGAGCATACTTGGCTTTACCTGGCATAAGCCTGAGACAATGCAGAGACCCCTCGTAGCCTCGAGACAGCTGATACCCATCCCTATATTGCAGAGTAAAGCAGAATCGGCGACATTCAGAGAATAGGAGTGGCTTGGCGGGTGTACGGTGAGTTATGACACTTTGCAACAGGTCTAAGTTTAGAAAGTCCTCTCTCACCATGGGAATGACCTTGTTACCTGCGTGGACCGCACGCTCAATCACCTTGATATAGTGTTCAAAATCATAGATGTTCCCCTCAACCCTGAAGCGCTTTTCTATGTTCCCAAAAGCCCTGTCACACGCCATGTAACTATGTCCTGGGATGAGGAAATAATGGACCACTTCCTGAAGACGGCGACTGTGCAGTTCGTAAAGATGGCAGAGCATGATATTAATGTTCTTATTCTGTCCACCACAATTGTCACTGAATAGTATAAGCTTGCCAAAATCACCATGACGCAGTACTTCATTCTCGATCCACTTTTTGATGCACGAACCCACCTCGACCGAGCCACGCCCACCTGTCACCTCATCCCACACGAAGAACTGGTTTTCACCGGTCTTGAGGTTGGAAATGCATAAATTGTACAGCCAGACTTTCTTCTTATAGTAGGCAGCATTAGTGGTGAGACGAGGTATTGGCTGTGTCTGTTGGAGGTCCAAGGCTATGACACGAGTATCATCGTCCCTGTCCTGCCCCAGAGTCTTCATAAGTGTTTGTGCCTGCCGTGCCATCGCCAGGTGTTCATCAAGTTCAGCCTGCAAGATTGCCTTATCTGCGTCATTACTGGCATGTTTCAAAGTGGCCTTAGCTAGGTCACAGGTCGAGCAAGTATCAGTATTTGGTGGTGAGAAGGAGAGTTCTTTACTTTTGAAAACTTTCCGGTAATAACTTTCCTTGACTACGCTGTTGTTAGGATAATTCTCAGCCATCCAGGTAGAATACAGGTGGTACATCCGGCTTAAACTCAACGATGTCTCTAGGTACCGCAAATTGGGCGATTTGGCTCTGCTATAATGGCTGGTAACGCTGGGGAATGATGCAATGTGTTTGTGCACACGCTTTGCATCAGGACCTGCAATGGTGACACGGTTCTTGTGTTGCCCGCGGCCGTCTCTCTTCGGTGTACCAGTGTCACTCACGTGGGTCAGGGCATTCTCTAATCTTGTCCTACCTATGGCTAAAATGTTGATGAAGGCTGTCTTGCAAACCTTATAAGTTGTAGACTGGTAGGAGAGAGTAAATTTGCGGGTGCATGACCGATGGGGACCAAGGTTGTTGATGTCGGCAGGCTTTCTTCGTCGTTTCACTGGCACTGACAGAACGTGTTTCTGAATGAAGGTATTCTGGACTAACCAATCTCCAGTTTGCCAGAAGTTATTGTGGATTGCTTGGCGGATAGGTTCAGCAATTTTATCGTAGCATCCATCATTGCAAGGCGGCCCAATAACTCTAGCATTCACTGTATTTCCTGTTTGGCGGCTGACATATTCCTTCCCAGTATTTCTCTTGTTCCTGGCGATTATTTCAGACCAATTGTCCGGGTTACACCTCTTTTTTATAGGTGGGGGTGGGCTCCCACTATCACTCTCACTCTCACTATCACTCATTGTTCAGGGAAGCACTGCAACACGGTCAAAACGGCACAAAAACAACACCAGGTGCAAGGTAAATGATCCGTACGGCGTGAGAGCTGAGCTAGACTGTATTGTGGCGGGAGAACAGAGAGCAACGTGCGCCGTGAGTGGCTGAGCTGGCGCCCACGCGGTACCATAGCCGGGCTGTCATTGGCTGGCTGAACACACGCTGCCTGGGTGGCGCGTATCACCCTATGCGATGCAGAGACTAGGGCTAGGCAAACGCCCTGTCAACACGGATGAAAGTGCGTCGTACTTTATGCGATTTTCAACCATGTTGACATTCTCAAATATAGCTCCCTACCGCGGCTCCAGATTCGAGAAGGTTGTGGCAATATAATGCGATAATATAACGGCTTTTGCCAGAGGTGGCGGTTATCACGTTCCGCGAATGAGCGCCTCACATTATGAGGTCTCACTAATGACAAGTAAAGTTTTAAGATAACATCAGCAGTTCTGTTACTCACACTCCTAGAGATGAACCCGAGAATCCTGTTTGCCTTATTACGAACGCTTATACACTGTTTTCTAGGCTTCAAATCATTGCTAACAAACACACCTAGATCTTTCTCGCAGTCTGAATTTTCTAATTCTAAATTAGCTAGTTTATATTTAACATTTGTTTGCATCTTCTCTATCTTTAATACCTTGCATTTGTCAATGTTAAACTTAATCTGCCAATTTACTGACCATTCATGTAAGGTATCTAGATCCCTTTGGAGGCACTCTATATCGCTATCTGAATCAATTGATCTCCCCATATTAGTATCGTCTGCGAATGTACTTATCCTACTAGTTACTAAACCTAAATCTAGGTCATTTATGTATATAAGAAACAACAGGGGACCTAATACCGATCCCTGGGGGACACCACTTTTGACTGCTCCCCACTCTGACTTGGTACCATTTATGCTGACTCTCTGTTTCCTACCAATTAGCCATGACCTAATCCATCCCAACAACGATCCTCCTATTCCATGTGCCTCAACCTTTCTCATCAATCTTTCATGAGGGACTCTGTCGAAAGCTTTACTGAAATCTAAATAAATAATATCATATGACTTGTCACTATCTACTGCTTCATATACCTCTGAGAAAAAGCTAAGCAAATTAGTAAGGCAAGAACGTCCCTGAGTGAATCCATGCTGAGAAGAATTTATTAAGTTAAAATTTTCTAAGTGGCTTCTAATTTTCCTAGCAATAATAGACTAGCAACTTTCCTATGATTGATGTGAGACTAATGGGACGGTAATTGGATGCTATCGATGTATCACCTTTTTTGAAGATCGGAACTACATTTGCAAGCTTCCAAGCTTCTGGAACTAAACCTGTTTCTAATGACTTGTTAAATAAAAATGCTAATGGGCTACTTAACTCATCTCTGCATTCTTTTAATACTCTAGCATATACCTCGTCAGGACCAGGCGATTTTTGAGGTTTCAGTCTGTCAATTTCCTAAAGCACATCATTTCTACTTATACTAACTGTACTTAACATATTTTCAATACTATCACTATATACCATATTGACTTCTGGAATCTGTGCCAAATTTTCATTAGTGAAAACGGAAAGAAACTGACTATTTAATGTACTGCACATTTCTAAATAATTTTCTGTTATATCTCCTATTGAAGTTTTTAGGGGGCCTATTACATCTCTAACTTTAGATTTATATAGTTGGTAAAAAGCTTTAGGGTTATTTTTTGAGTCACTGGCTATCCTTATTTCATAATTTCTTTTTGCTTTCCTGATTTCCTTTTTGACCTGTCTTGATAGAGTCTGATAGTATATATGTAGATGATTTTCGCCTTTCTTTATTTTTCTATATATTCCTTTCTTTTTTCCTATAAGATCTATTAGCTTATTAGTCATCCATTTTGGTTGGTTCTGCGTCGATCTAAATCTTCTTTTAGGGATATATTTATTTTGAGCATTGTGGAGTGAAGCAATAAACTGGTTATATGTAGGTGGCAAGTTTAACTCTGGCATATCCTGACTTAATTGCTTAACAATAGGGTCCACCCTTAAGTCTCTTCTTAGCCCACCATAATCGGCTTTTCTGAAATCTGGGATAAGTGTCGTATTCTCTTTAGCATTCCCTGTCCATTGTATATTAAAATAAATAGATTTATGATCGCTATTTCCTAGGTGGTCACCAATCTCTACATCATTTATTATATGTTCATTGTTACTGAAAACTATATCAAGAATATTAATACCTCTAGTCGGCATATCTATGAATTGAAATAAAAACTATCTTGTACTATCTCAATAAACTCTACTGAATCGGAGTCGCCTATTTGGTGCTGCCAATCCCCCATAATGCACACATTGCTAAACCTTGATGCTATTTTAATTTCCTCCCATAACGATGTTCCGCCATTTCTACTCATATTAGGCGGTCTATATATAACTCCAATAACTATGGTCTCACTACCTTCGTTAACCTCTACCCAAACACTTTCATTATAATTATTTAGTCTAATACCTGATTTAATACAGCTTTTTAATGTACTCCTGACAAACACTGCTATATCCCCACCCCTCCTACTTGTTCGGTCATATTTAAACAAACTGTATCCTGGAATATCAAATTCTGCTAAAAAAATGCCTAGATTCTGTATTAATCCACGTTTCAGTTAGCGCTATTATGTCTATATTTTCTGTGCTAACGAGTGCTCTAAGTTTGTTCATTTTGTTACATAAACTCCTACAATTTGTATAATATACCCTCAACCTATTACTTTTATTTGCAACTAATTTTCTATTGTGTTTAGCTAACTTATTATTTCCTGTTGAACTACTAGCTCTAGACGGAAATTCTACTCTATCAGTATTCTCATCTTTACTATCAGTTACATGTGTAGTGTTATCGATACTACTATTACACATCACTATATCCGCACTATCTTGACTGATTATTTCTATTTTACTCACTGGTTTGTCACATGAAGTTCCTGCTCCATATGGAGACAGTATTTTACTTACACACCCATGTTTTTTTTAACTAAACCCCGCAACAATCTTGTCCAGTGAGCTGGCTAAGGTCGAAACTCCTAGTCGAGAAAGATGTACTCCATCCTGGGCATACAGTTCATCCTTACCATAGAAGTGGGTCCAGTTATCTAGGAATGGTATTGACTTTGTCTTGCAATACTTCTCCAGCCGGCTATTTACACCAATAGCCCTGGAGGACCATTCCTTCCGTACCCCTCTTCTTCGCAGGATACTGTGTACCACAGGAAATCCACCCTTCTTGATCCTCTCCAGCATTTCCTGGTACTTGGTCAGCAACTCCTCAGTCCTGCATCTCCATATGTCATTGGACCCCGCGTTGATGAAGATGATGGGGTTCTCCCCACCCACTTCTAGGACACCATCCATCTTCTCTCCCGACTCCGGCTCCAGGTAGGCAGATAACTTTACTAACATGAGTGTTAGTAGCCCCGTCAAGGTACCTAACCATTGAATCACCGACAATAAACTTAGCTTTTTTCCGTTGTCGGCGTGTAGCAGGAGTTGTAGCAGCAGCTGTTGCAGCAACAGCAGCAGACTCCCCCCCCCTCCCCTCTCACTGCCTCGATGATCGCCACTTCCTCGCCATCACTCTCATCAGCCAAGGTGCTGAAGTTGTTGTGGGTCTTGAGTGGCTGCCTTTTCAGCTTGCAGGCCGTTGCACTAGTTGACACCACTTTCCAAGGGGCTTCACGATCCCTGGGAACACTTCCGGTAGCCTCACACTTCTTCTCCGCCATAGATAGTCTCAAGGCCAAATTTTCTTCTTTGAGACACTGAATCTCCTGCTCCACACTCTCCAGTCTTTCTTGCAAAGCAAGACAAAGCTGGAGAGTATGGGAGGAGACAGCAGACTCATCAACAACAGCCATCACTAAGAAAGTTCACTAGGACCTCACTAAGGGTAAACCGGTACACTACCGGTCACTCGGGACGTCCGCACTGGTCAAGGGTCAGAGGGCAACTGTATGTTCTTATGTTCTTATATGTTCTTATTAGTTATAAGCTGGTGGCGGCACTACAACCGACAATCCAGATATACCGAATCTACAATCAACAACTTACTTACGACCTACAACCCCCTACTACTAACACACACACACACACACACACACATATATATATATATATATATATATATATACCGTATATATATATATATATATATACCGTATATATATATATATATATATATATATGTATATATATAAACATATGTATATATACAGTATATATATTAAATACCGTTTAATGTTTCACTTTATTTTGCTATAATGATGGTCGTTAACCCCTTCTGTACCGGTGACGTCTTTTTAAGTTTCTTCTAGCTCTATTTAGACGATTTTGTGCAGTTTAAGAAGGACGAGTGGTTGTAAAAGGGGTTAAGTGTGAGAGTTCAAACCCTATTAATTGCTTGAGGCCCTTTTTAAACTGAATATAATCGTCTAGTACAAGCTAGAATAAAATAAAAAAAGACGTCGCCGTTACAGAAGGGGTTAAGAGGAATAATGAATTCCCAAGTGCCTAACACTTGCATAGTTGTGCAGCAGCACAAAGATTACCATAATTGTGCAGCAGCATAAAGATTACCATAATTGTGCAGCAGCATAAAGATTACCATAATTGTGCAGCAGCACAAAGATTACCATAATTGTGCAGCAGCATAAAGATTACCATAATTGTGCAGCAGCATAAAGATTACCATAATTGTGCAGCAGCATAAAGATTACCATAATTGTGCAGCAGCATAAAGATTACCATAATTGTGCAGCAGCATAAAGATTACCATAATTGTGCAGCAGCATAAAGATTACCATAATTGTGCAGCAGCATAAAGATTACCATAATTGTGCAGCAGCATAAAGATTGCCATAATGTGCAGCAGCATAAAGATTACCATAATTGTGCAGCAGCATAAAGATTACCATAATTGTGCAGCAGCATAAAGATTACCATAATTGTGCAGCAGCATAAAGATTACCATAATTGTGCAGCAGCATAAAGATTGCCATAATTGTGCAGCAGCATAAAGATTACCATAATTGTGCAGCAGCATAAAGATTACCATAATTGTGCAGCAGCATAAAGATTACCATAATTGTGCAGCAGCATAAAGATTACCAAATAGTTAAGCAACGCCTTAACCCCTTCTATACCGCGACGTCTTTCAAATATATTCAAGCTATATTTAGACTATTTTGAGCAGCTTAGGAAATATCTGTGGTAGGTAAAAGTATTGAATGAGATAGTCTGTAGCCTTTTATAATGGGAAGCCGACCTTCCTAAGCTGAATAACATCGCCTAATAGTTGCCAGAACATAATACAATGAATGTCACCGGAACAGAAGGGGTTAAGCCGAGGGGAACCTAATTATTGCTGTACACCATCGATATGCAGTATATCTGTGTCATATTTACTGCATTATATATATCTGTGTCATATTTACTGCATTATATATATCTGTGTCATATTTACTGCATTATATATATCTGTGTCATATTTACTGCATTATATATATCTGCGTCATATTTACTGCATTATATATATCTGTGTCATATTTACTGCATTATATATATGTGTCATATTTATTGCATTATATATATCTGTGTCATATTTACTACATTATATATATCTGTGTCATATTTACTGCATTATATACTGTATATCTGTGTCATATTTACTGCATTATATATCTGTGTCATATTTACTGCATTATATATATATCTGTGTCATATTTACTGCATAATATATATCTGTGTCATATTTACTGCATTATATATATCTGTGTCATATTTACTGCATTATATATATCTGTGTCATATTTACTGCATTATCTATATCTGTCATATTTACTGCATAATATATATCTGTCATATTTACTGCATTATATATATCTGTGTCATATTTACTACATTATATATATCTGTGTCATATTTACTGCATTATATATATCTGTGTCATATTTACTGCATTACATAAGAACATAAGAACATAAGAAAATGGGAGTCTGTAGAAAGCCGATTGGCCTACACAAGGCAGATCCCTGTCACACCCAACCATAATTATAAGCCCAGCTTAAAAACACCATTAGGACTTACCTCACCGAAACGGTCAGAGGTCAGAAAAACGGGGATATGCAGATCCCCACACCTGGGCCACACCTGACAGATCACCCACACACCCAACCCATCTCGTCCATATGCCTATCTAATTGTATCTTAAAGCTCCCTATCGTTCTTGATCCCACTATAGCACTTGGTAGCCTATTCCACCTATCTACAACTCTGTTACCAAACCAATATTTGCCTATATCTTTCTTGAAACGAAATTTATCTAATTTGAAACCATTTGTACGAGTTCTTTCGCTATCACTGAGCTTTAGTACATTTTTCATGTCCCCTTTATTAATCCCACTAACCCACTTGAATACCTCTATCATGTCCCCTCTAATTCTGCGTCTCTCTAACGAATGTAAGCCTAATTTCTTCAACCTTTCTTGATACGGAAGATTTCTAATATTATGGATAATTTTTGTCATTCTACGTTGTACTCTCTCCAATGAATCTATGTCCATTCTGTAATAAGGACACCAAAATTGAACAGCATAATCCATATGGGGTCTCACTAATGACAAGTAAAGTTTTAAGATAACATCAGCAGTTATGTTACTCACACTCCTAGAGATGAACCCGAGAATCCTGTTTGCCTTGTTTCGAACGCTTATACACTGTTTTCTAGGCTTCAAATCATTGCTAACAAACACACCTAGATCTTTCTCACAATTCGAGTTTTCTAATTCCATATTAGCTAGTTTATATTTAACATTTGTATGCATCTTCCCTATCTTTAATACCTTGCCTTTTGTCAATGTTAAACTTCATCTGCCAATTTACTGACCATTCGTGTAAGGTATCTAGATCCCTTTGGAGGCACTCTATATCTCTATCTGAATCAATTGTTCTTCCCATTTTGGTATCGTCTGCAAATTTACTTATCCTACTAGTTATACCTAAATCAAGGTCATTTATGTATATAACAAACAACAGAGGACCTAATACAGATCCCTGGGGGCACACCACTTTTGACTGCTCCCCATTCTGACTTCGTACCATTTATGCTGACTCTCTGCTTCCTACCAATTAGCCATGACCTAATTCATCCCATCAACGCCCCACCTATTCCATGCGCCTCAACCTTTCTCATCAATCTCTCATGGGGGACTCTGTCGAAAGCTTTACTGAAAATATATCATATGACTTGTCATTATCTACTGCTTCATATACCTCTGAGAAAAAACTAAGCAAATTAGTAAGGCAAGAACGTCCCTGAGTGAATCCATGCTGAGAAGAATTTATTAAATTAAATGTATCTAAGTGGTTTCTAATTTTACTAGCAATAATTGACTCTAGTAGCTTTCCTATGATTGATGTAAGACTAATGGGACGGTAATTGGATGCTATTGATTTGTCACCTTTTTTGAAGATCGGAACTACGTTTGCAGGCTTCCAAGCTTCTGGAACTATACCTGTCTCTAATGACTTGTTAAATAGAAATTTTAATGGGTAACTTAACTCATCCCTACATTCTTTTCATACTCTAGCATATACCTCATCAGGACCAGGCGATTTATGAGGTTTCAGTCTGTCAATTTCCTTAAGCACATCATTAAATGTTCTACTTATAGTAACCTAACCGTACTTAAGGGGCTAGTGCTTGGTTTTTGGTCTATATATTTATTTATTTATATATATTTGAGTTTCCTCGCTAGACCTTCATCAAGCTTAGAAAAACACCCCATAGGCCCCCTTTCAAGAAAAATTTGTAAATTTTTCGATAGAAAAATGTACCGGCCGAAGGCCGGTTCCTTCTAAATTTAGAGGCTCGCTATCGCTCGCCAGGAAAAAATCGACACCTAAAGGGCACGAAAGGTCTTAATATTGACACAAAAATGAGGCGAAAGGACTCAAAACCGCTAAACTAACCGAACGAACGTCTTAGAACCTCAAAGCTAATATGCTAAACATGAGGGAGAAGGGGGTCCATAAAAAGCGAGTACTACCCCCTTAACCTATTTTCTATACTATCGCTATATACCTTACAGACTTCTGGAAACTGTGCCAAATTTTCATTAGTGAAAACGGAAAGAAATTGACTATTTAATGTGCTGCACATTTCTAAATCATTTTCTGTCATTTCTCCTATCGAAGTTTTAAGGGGACCAATTACATCTCTAACCTTGGATTTATATAGTTGGTAAAAAGCTTTAGGATTATTTGTTGAGTCATTGGCAACCTTAATTTCATAATTTCTTTTGTCTTTCCTAATATCCTTTTTTACCTGTCTTGATAGATTCTGATAGTAAGCAAGTAGGTGAATTTCGCCTTTCCTAATTTTTCTATATATTCCTCTCTTTTGTCCTAGAAGATCTAATAGTCTATTATTCATCCATTTGGGTTGGTTCTGTGTTGATCTAAATTTTCTTTTGGGGATGTATTTATTTTGTGCATTGAATACTGACTCGATAAAATTATCGTATGTATCTACCAAGGTTGACGTCTCTTCCTGACTTAAGATGACAGGTGCCTGAGAAGGGGTACACTCATTTGGACACCTGGATCGACTTAATTTTTTGACCATAGGACCTCCGCTAATAGGGCTCTTCTTAACCCACCATAATTGGCTTTTCTGAAGTCAGGTATTAATGTTGTATTCTCTCTGGTATTACCTTTCCATTGTATATTAAAATACACAGAATTGTGGTCACTATTTCCTAGGTGGTCCCCTATCTCTACATTATTTACCATATGTTCATTGTTACTGAAAACTAAATCGAGAATATTATTACCTCTAGTCGGCGTATCTATGAATTGAAATAACAAAAATCTTGTACTACCTCTACGAACTCCTCAGAATCAGAGTCTCCTATTTGATGCTGCCAATCTATATTCGGAAAATTAAAATCCCCCATAATGCACACATTGCTAAACCTTGATGCCATTTTAATTTCCTCCCATAATGACGTTCCGTCATTTCTACTCATATTTGGCGGTCTATACATAACTCCAATAACTATGGTCTCACTACTTTCGTTAACCTCTACCCAAACACTTTCATTATCGTTATTTAGTCTAATACCTGATTTAATACAGCTTTTTAATGTACTCCTGACAAACATTGCTATACCGCCACCCCTCTTACTTGTTCGGTCATATTTAAACAAACTATATCCTGGTATATCAAATTCTGCTAAAAAATGCCTGGTTTCTGTATTAATCCAAGTTTCAGTTAGCGCTATTATGTCTACCGGTATATTTTCTTTGCTAACAAGGGCTCTAAGTTCGTTCATTTTGTTACATAGACTCCTACAGTTTGTGTAATATACTCTCAATTTACTTCTTTTCTTTATACCTAATTTACCTTTATTTCTAACGACATTTTCCCGTTGCACCATCACTACTATCATTAGCAATATAGTCATAATTTTTAGCATGAGACTGAATATCCTTATCGCTTTCGCCTGACGCTAAAATTGTTCCATTTACCAGGCAGACACACAACCTTCCTAAGTTTAGTGCGGGTAGCCCTAACTAAATGTCTTACCATGGAGTCGCCCACAATCGACACAGACTTACCTTCTCGGGACACAGACTTACCTTTCCCTCGGGAGGATCCAGCAGCTGCAGTTGGAGAACCCCCGGTGGTGGCAGAAGCTCCCTTGGTGATGGGGGTGGTGGGGTTGCTGGTGGTGGTAGGTAGCACATTGTCAGCGGTTGGAGCTGAGTCCAAGAGCATTATATATGAGTTGGAGCATTATATATATCTGTGTCATATTTACTGCATTATATATAATTATCTGTGTCATATTTACTGCATTATATATAATTATCTGTGTCATATTTACTGCATTATATATCTGTGTCATATTTACTGCATTATATATATCTGTGTCATATTTACTGCATAATATATATCTGTGTCATATTTACTGCATTATATATATCTGTGTCATATTTACTGCATTATATATATCTGTCTCATATTTACTGCATTATATATATCTGTGTCATATTTACTGCATTATATATATCTGTGTCATATTTACTGCATTATATATATCTGTGTCATATTTACTGCATTATATATATCTGTGTCATATTTACTGCATTATATATATCTGTGTCATATTTACTGCATTATATATATCTGTGTCATATTTACTGCATTATATATATCTGTCATATTTACTGCATTATATATATCTGTGTCATATTTACTGCATTATATATATCTGTGTCATATTTACTGTAATATATATCTGTCATATTTACTGCATTATATATATCTGTGTCATATTTACTGCATTATATATATCTGTGTCATATTTACTGCATTATATATATCTGTGTCATATTTACTGCATTATATATATCTGTGTCATATTTACTGCATTATATATATCTGTGTCATATTTACTGCATTATATATATCTGTGTCATATTTACTGCATTATATATATCTGTGTCATATTTACTGCATTATATATATATCTGTGTCATATTTACTGCATTATATATATCTGTGTCATATTTACTGCATTATATATATCTGTGTCATATTTACTGCATTATATATATCTGTGTCATATTTACTGCATTATATATATCTGTGTCATATTTACTGCATTATATATATCTGTGTCATATTTACTGCATTATATATATCTGTGTCATATTTACTGCATTATATATATCTGTGTCATATTTACTGCATTATATATATCTGTGTCATATTTACTGCATTATATATATATGTGTCATATTTACTGCATTATATATATCTGTGTCATATTTACTGCATTATATATATCTGTCATATTTACTGCATTATATATATCTGTCATATTTACTGCATTATATATATCTGTGTCATATTTACTGCATTATATATATATGTGTCATATTTACTGCATTATATATATCTGTGTCATATTTACTGCATTATATATATATCTGTGTCATATTTACTGCATTATATATATCTGTGTCATATTTACTGCATTATATATATGTGTCATATTTACTGCATTATATATATGTGTCATATTTACTGCATTATATATATCTGTGTCATATTTACTGCATTATATATATCTGTCATATTTACTGCATTATATATATCTGTCATATTTACTGCATTATATATATCTGTGTCATATTTACTGCATTATATATATCTGTCATATTTACTGCATTATATATATCTGTGTCATATTTACTGCATTATATATATCTGTGTCATATTTACTGCATTATATATATATGTGTCATATTTACTGCATTATATATATCTGTGTCATATTTACTGCATTATATATATCTGTGTCATATTTACTGCATTATATATATCTGTGTCATATTTACTGCATTATATATATCTGTGTCATATTTACTGCATTATATATATCTGTGTCATATTTACTGCATTATATATATCTGTGTCATATTTACTGCATAATATCGATAATTTCTGTATCCACCAACACCAATCATCTGTGCCGTATTTCAGTAAGGGAGCCCACCTCGCTTGTTTTCTCTTCTTTCTCTCCCTCTCTCTTTGGCTTGTATCCATTCGGCCCCATTCAGCCAACTGCTTTAAGACGTTTACCCCCATCCAGGTGTCAATATTTTCCTGGCGAGCGGTAGCGAGCCAGCATATATATATTTTTGTTTTGACAGCAAGCTAAATTTTTACATTTTCCGATAGAAAAATGTCTCGAAGCCGGATTTCTCCATACAATGCTGGCTCGCTATCGCTCGCCAGGAAGAAATCGACACCTGGATGGGGATAAACGTCTTAAAACAGTTGGCTGAATGAGGCCGAATGGATACAAGCCAGGGAAAGAGAGAAAAGGAGATAAAGATAAAAAAATCCGGTGACCCCCTCTTAATGATTACTTGAACTGTTTGGGTAATGTTGTCGTCAGAACACCACAAGGAAAACACCAACCAACTGTTCTTGAACCCCTTCAGCACGATGACAACATTGTATCTTTTATTCTGGCTAAAGTTAGACGATTTTATGGCGTTTAAAAAGGGTCTATGTTATTCAGGGGGTTTATTGTGATGGTATTTACCCCTTGGAGTCATAAAAGGTAGATTATAAACTAAAGAAAATCCTCTAATGGTAACCAGAATATGAATTCAAATACATCATCGTGCTGAAGGGGTTAATGTAATATATGTTTTATTGTGTTGCACTCCCTTCAGCCCACCGTAAGATTTGACCTCCCCTCCCACCACCACCACCACCACCAAATCTCCCTTTCTCTTCACGAGCACCTGTCGCACCTGCCACGTGAGGGTTGCTGGTGGATTACTAAGTCGCCTTGATGGTGTCTCCAGCTGCCTTAAACATGTTACTCTGCCTCAAGGTTAATGTTGGTATGGTGTATCTATGGGTGGCATATATAGCTGTCTCACCTGCCTCTACACTACTACCTGAACCATACAATGTCATAGCCTTGGTTCCGTATAGACGCCCTTCTCCCTCATCTTTAGCCCCATTAGCTTTCAGAATTGAAGATGTTCGCTCCATCAGTTTGTCGATTTTGAAACATTTCGTCCCATTTCTATATCAATATCAAGACCTTTCGTGCCATTTAGGTGTCTATGTTTTCCTGGCGTGCGATAGCGAGCCTGTCATTTTAATAGCAACCGGCCTTCGGCCGGGACATTTTTAAATCGAAAAATGTACAAATTTATCTTCAAGGTGGATCTAACAAGTGTTTTGTTATGCTTGATGAAGGTCTAGCGAGGAAACTAAAGAACAAAAGAATATATAAATAAAGACCAAATCAAATAACCAGTGTCTCCTTAACCCTTTGAGTACCAGCGACGTGTGTTACATTATAATCAAGCTACATATAGACAATATTATACAGCTATATATAGACAATATTATACAGCTATATATAGACAATATTATAATCAAGCTATATATAGACAATATTATAATCAAGCTATATATAGACAATATTATAATCAAGCTATATATAGACAATATTATAATCAAGCTATATATAGACAATATTATAATCAAGCTATATATAGACAATATTATACAGCTATATATAGACAATATTATACAGCTATATATAGACAATATTATACAGCTATATATAGACAATATTATACAGCTATATATAGACAATATTATACAGCTATATATAGACAATATTATACAGCTATATATAGACAATATTATACAGCTATATATAGACAATATTATACAGCTATATATAGACAATATTATACAGCTATATATAGACAATATTATACAGCTATATATAGACAATATTATACAGCTATATATAGACAATATTATACAGCTATATATAGACAATATTATACAGCTATATATAGACAATATTATACAGCTATATATAGACAATATTATACAGCTATATATAGACAATATTATACAGCTATATATAGACAATATTATAATCAAGCTATATATAGACAATATTATAATCAAGCTATATATAGACAATATTATAATCAAGCTATATATAGACAATATTATAATCAAGCTATATATAGACAATATTATAATCAAGCTATATATAGACAATATTATACAGCTATATATAGACAATATTACAGCTATATATAGACAATATTATACAGCTATATAGACAATATTATACAGCTATATATAGACAATATTATACAGCTATATATAGACAATATTATACAGCTATATATAGACAATATTATACAGCTATATAGACAATATTATACAGCTATATATAGACAATATTATACAGCTATATATAGACAATATTATACAGCTATATATAGACAATATTATACAGCTATATATAGACAATATTATACAGCTTGGGAAGGATCTGTGGTAGTTAAAAGGGTTGGTTGAGATAGTTTGAAGCCTTATCATTACTAGACACCTTTCCTAACCTGAATAACATCGTGTAATAGAATAGGAAGAAAAGGACGGCCCTGGTACTAAAGGGGTTAATGTAGGTATGGTGTAGCTATGGGCCTAGTGTTCAGCCTCACCTGCTGTCTTACCCACCTAATAGACTTCCTGGACCACCACAACCGGTGCTGTCTCACCTGCTGTTTCACCCCTACCTCTCGCACCTGCCTTCCTGCCGGAGATAAGGGCTGTTTTATTGGCTTATTAATTCATTTATTCATATATTTATTCATTTCCTCGCTAGACCTCCATCAAGCTTAGAAAAACACCTCCTAGACCCCCTATCAAGATAAATTTGTAAATTTTTCGGTAGAAAAATATCCCAGCCGAAGGCCGGTTCCTTCTATAATTACAGGCTCGCTATCGCTCGCCAGGAAAATATCAACACCTAAATACACCTAAATGGCACGAAAGGTCTAAATATTGACACAGAAATGGGGCGAAAGGTCTAAAAATCGCCAAACTAACGGAACGAAAATCTTAAAACCTCAAAATTAATATGCTAAACATGAGGGAGAAGGGTCGTATGGGCATTTTTCGGTAGAAAAATATGCCGGCCGAAGGCCTATTCTTCCAAAATTACAGGCTCACCTGGTTCTGGTACAGGTTCGCCAGGAAAAAAAATCGACACCTAAATTTTGTCTATGTGATTGAGGGAGGCAAAAGGCATAACTGCCTATAGCGAGTGCCTCCCCCATAGTTGAAAGAGTGACAGGGCCAAAATCAAGGGACGTTCGAGCCAAAATGCCTGGAAACACGGAGTTTGAAGCAATTTAAGTCATAGGAAGCGGGAAAAACTGATTCTGGGAGAGAGTTCCAGAGCTCAGCTGTTGAGTAGAAGAAAGTTTGAGAGTATCGTTTCACTCTTGGGTTGGAGAGTTGCACAGAGTAGGGGTGGGATTGAGTTGCAAGACGGGTACCACGTGCCCTACGTAAAGGAGGTGGTATGCACTGGGATAGCTCTGAGGAACACTGATTATTATAGTAGCGATAGAATAGTGAGAGAGATGCAACATTGCGGCGGAGAGAGAGAGATTGCAGAGAGTTGGTAAGTGGACGGGAGTTAATGATACGAAAGGCCTTCCTTTCAACCTTGTCTAGGAGAGCGGTGTGAGAGGAACCTCCCCACACATGTGAACAATACTCAATACAAGGGCACACTATGCCCCTGTACAGAGCAAGAAGCTGTGCAGGGGAAAAGAACCCCCTAAGGCAGTTGAGCACACCCAGCTTCTGGGAGGCTGCCTTAGCAAGACTGGTAATATGGTCCTTCCAAATGAGAGCAGAAGAAAAAGAGACACCAAGAATATTGAGAGAAGATGAAGGGTTGATTTTTGTATTGTAGAAGAATAAGGGATAGTCCGCTGGGAGATCCTGACGGGTAGATAGATGGAGAAATTGGGTTTTGGAAGCATTAAAGTTAACAAGTTTTTCTCTGCCCCAATTGGAAATAGTATTTAGATTAGAATTTAAGAGTTGTATGGCTTCATTACGTTTGTCGTTGAGGGATTGCTGGCTTGGGCGTTCTGAAAAAGTAATGGAGTAGTGTAAGGTTGAGTCGTCTGCGTATGAATGGATGGGAATTAAGGTACAGTTAAGGAGATCATTAATTTTATAAACATTAGAAAGAGAATAGGAGATAGGACAGAGCCCTGAGGAACACCGGAGTTTATAAGGTGAGGAAGTGAACAATGGCCGTCCACAACCGCGGCTATGGAACAGCCGGAAAGGAAATTAGAGACAAAGGCACAGATGGAGGGATAGAAACCGAAGGAGGGTAGTTTAGAAATTAAAGATTTATGCCAGACTCTATCGAAGGCTTTCGATATGTCTAGTGCAATAGAAAAAGTCTCACCGAAGTCCCGAAAGGAGGATGACCAAGAGTTAGTAAGATATGAAAGAAGATCACCAGTAGAGCGACCCTTAAGGAAGCCATACTGGCTATCTGAGAGCAGATTATGAGAAGAGAAATGCTTAAGAAATTTGGAAGCAAGAATAGTTTAAAAAACTTTAGAAAGACAAGAAATGAGAGCAATTGGACGATAGTTGGAGGGTTGAGAGCGGTCACCCTTCTTTGGGACAGGTTGAATGTGAGCAAACTTCCAGCATGAAGGGAAGACGTTAGAGGATAGACAGAGACGAAAGAGTTTGCCTAGGCAGGGAGTCAGCACGGAAGCACAGTTTTTGAGAACAACAGGAGGAACACCGTCCGGACCGTACGCCTTATTAGTGTTAAGCCCAGAGAGGGTAGAAAGTACATATTTTGAAGAGATTAGGATATTAGGCATAAGTAAGAGAGAGGAGGGTGGAGAGGGAGGAATAGCACCGGAATCATCCAAGGTGGAGTTTCTAGCAAAAGTTTGAGCGAAGAGTTTAGCTTTGTCAGAGGAAGAAGTAATGGTTGTGCCATCAGAGTGGGAAAGGGGAGGGAAAGACGAGGAAGAGAAATTGTTGGAGAGATTTTTGGCTAGATGCCAGAAAGCTTGGGAAGAGCTAGAGTTGGATAGTTCAGTGCATTTATTATTGATGAAAGAGTGTTTGGCAAGTCGAAGAACAGATTTGGCTTGATTCCGGGCAGAAACATATGAAGAATGAGAGTCTTGAGTTTTAAGGCGTCGGTACCGTTTGAATGCTTCCTCCTTATTGCGGACAGCAGTAGAACAGGTGTGAGTAAACCAAGATTTTTTAGCATTAGTCTGAGAGAAAGAGAATGGAATGTATGCTTCCATGCCCGATAGGATTACCTCGGTAATGCGTTCAGCACTCTCCGAGGGTCCTCGGCCACGGAAGCAGAAATAATTCCATGGGAAATCAAAGAAGTACTACCGAAGAGCCTCCCAGTCGGCAGCGCCAAAGTGCCACAAGCGCCGCCGGCTAGGAGGATCGGGTGGCCGTACTGGAGAGATAGGACAGGTGACAGAGATAAGTTTATGGTCGGAGGAGCCCAAAGGAGAGAAAAGATCGACAGTATAAGAAGAAGAGTTAGAAGTTAGAAACAGGTCAAGAATGTTGGGCCGATCTCCGATGCGATCCGGGATACGGGTGGGTTGCTGAACTAACTGCTCTAGGTCATTTAGGATAGAAAAGACGTAGGCTTGTTCACCAGGTGGATCAGTAGTGTGAGAGGAGAGCCATTGGCGGTGGTGAACGTTGAAATCTCCTAAGATGGAGATTTCTGAGAAAGGAGAAATGGATAGAAATAGCACGAACAATCTTAATATTGACAAAGAAATGGGGCGAACATCTTAAAATCTTAACATTAATGTGGCTAAACGCGAGGGAGAAAGGGGATCTAGAAAAACTACCCATCTCCCCTTAACACGATGCAGATACATAGCAGTTTTATGTGTTAGTCTTTTAAGTATCGAGAAATCAGCTGGTAAGGGATTGAGTTTTCCTTCAACTTAACCCCTTCTGTACCGGCGACGTCTTTTTAACTTTATTCTGGCTACTATTGGACGATTCTATTCAGTTTAGGGGGGTGACCTGTGTTTGTTCTGTCCTTTTCTATCTTTCTCTGGCTTGTATCCATTCGGCCCCATTCAGCCAACTATTTTAAGACGTTTATCCCCATCTAGGTGTCGATTTCTTCCTGGCGAGCGACAGCGAGCCAGCATTATATGAAGAAATCCGGCTTCGCCGGAGACATATTTCTATCGAAAAATGTAAAAATTTAGCCTGCTGTCAAACAAAAATAAAAAATATGCTGGCTCGCTACCGCTCACCAGTACAAAATTGACACCTGGATGGGGATAAACGTCTTAAAACAGTAGGCTGAATGGGGCCAAATGGATACAAGCCAGAGAAAGATAAAAAAGGATAGAACAAAATCAGGTCACCCCCTTTTAACGGGCTAGTGGCTGTTTTAACGGGCTAGTGGCTGTTTTTTTTTTTTTTTTTTTTGTCTAATATTTCATTTATTCATTTATTTTTTGTTTCCTCGCTAGACCTCCCTCAAACTTAGAAAAACACCCCCTGACACCCTCTCAAGATAAATTTGTACATTATTCGGTAGAAAAATGTCCTGGCCGAAGGCCGAACAGGCCCTCTTATAATTACAGGCTCGCTATCGCTCGCCAGGAAAAAAATGACACCTAAATGGCACGATATGTCTTAAAATTGACAACAAAATGGAGCTAAAGGTCTTAAAATCGCCAAACTAAAGTGCCGAACATATCAAAATCTGAAAACTAATGGTGCTAAACACGAGGGAGAAGGGGGCCAAAAACCCAAGCCCTACCCCCTTAACAATAATCGCGTATAAGGAAACTCTAGGGTCGAGGCGGAGTCACACGAGCGCTTTTTCCGTCAATTTGTACGGGCAATTGTTGTCTGGTAGCTTCAAAATACAAGTTCCATAAGAATTAAACTACCTAACATAATCCACCTTCGATCTAGTTTACGATTCCAATGCAAAAATATCCCTAAATATCACCAGAAAAAACTTGCTCATGGAAAATTGACGGAAAAAGCGCTCGTGTGACAGTGGCTTTAGACAGGTGATCGGGTGGGGAGCTATACTAGAGTTACATAACAACTATCAGCTGCCTTAAGGGGAGATTTACACTTGAAGTATTTTTTTTCTTGACCCATTTCTCCCTCATGTGTAGCCCCATTGCTTTTGATATTTTAAGACGTTCGCCCCATTAGTTTGGCGATTTTAAGAACTTTCGCCCCATTTCTGTCAATTTTAAGACCTTATACGCCATTAAGATGTCGATATTTTCCTGGCGAGCGATAGCGAGCCTGTAATTTAAGAGGAACTGGCCTTCGGCACATTTATCTTGAAAGGGGGTCTAGGGGGTTAATTTTAAGCTTGATGGAAGTCTAGGGAACAAACTAAAAACCTCCCCTTAAGGGAACAGGGGTCCTTTGTCTGCCCCCCCCCCCCCCTTCTTTTTCCACATGCTTAACCCCATTAGTTTTCAGAATTTAAGATGTTAGGCCCATTAGTTTGCCGATTTCTAAATCTTTCGTCCCATTTCGCTGTCAGTTTTAAGACCTATCGTGCCATTTAGGTGTCGATTTCTTTTTAAACTGTCTTGATAGCCTAGTGCTCAGTGTGCGGAATTTCAGTGTGAATATCCTAGGTTCGAGTCCTTGGAGTACTGCATGTATTCATTACTCTCATTGATTGAATTAGTTAGGTTTATTTGTAAATTAATTGGCGAGTTAGTGAAAACAAATATGAGCATAGCGCAAGGTTGTTCACATTAAGGGGAGGAAGACCGTTTGTTCACATTAAGGGGAGGCAGACCGTTTGTTCACATTAAGGGGAGGCAGACCGTTTGTTGTCAGTTAAGGGGAGGCAGACCGTTTGTTGTCAGTTAAGGGGAGGCAGACCGTTTGTTCACATTAAGGGGAGGCAGACCGTTTGTTCACATTAAGGGGAGGAAGACCGTTTGTTCACATTAAGGGGAGGAAGACCGTTTGTTCACATTAAGGGGAGGCAGACCGTTTGTTCACATTAAGGGGAGGAAGACCGTTTGTTCACATTAAGGGGAGGAAGACCGTTTGTTCACATTAAGGGGAGGAAGACCGTTTGTTCACATTAAGGGGAGGCAGACCGTTTGTTCACATTAAGGGGAGGAAGACCGTTTGTTCACATTAAGGGGAGGCAGACCGTTTGTTCACATTAAGGGGAGGCAGACCGTTTGTTCACATTAAGGGGAGGAAGACCGTTTGTTCACATTAAGGGGAGGAAGACCGTTTGTTCACATTAAGGGGAGGCAGACCGTTTGTTCACATTAAGGGGAGGCAGACCGTTTGTTCACATTAAGGGGAGGAAGACCGTTTGTTTGCTCTATTAATTCATTTATTTATTTTTAATTTCCTCCCTAGACCTCCATCAAGCTTAGAAAAACACCCCCTAGACCCCCCTTCAAGATAAATTTGTAAATTTTTCGGTAGAAAAATTTCCCGGCCGAGGGCCGGTTCCTCTTAAAATTGCAGGCTCGCTTTCGCTCGCCAGAAGCAAAATCGACACCTAAATGGCACGAAAGGTCTTGAAATTGACAACGAAATGGGGCGAAAGGTGTTAAAATCGCCAAACTAATGGGCCGAACATCTTATAATCTCATACTAGTGGGGCTAAACATTAGGGAGAAGGGGGTCCAGAAAAACGGTCTGCCTCCCTCCCCTTAACCCCGTCTGTACCGGCGACGTCCTTGTCATTTTATTCTGGCTATATTTAGATGATTTTGTGCAGTTTTAAAAGGATCTGTGGTAGTAACAAGGGTTAAGTGAGATAGTTCGATGCTTGGTAATTGCTGAAGGATCTGTGGTAGTAACAAGGGTTAAGTGAGATAGTTCGATGCTTGGTAATTGCTGAAGGATCTGTGGTAGTAACAAGGGTTAAGTGAGATAGTTCGATGCTTGGTAATTGCTGAAGGATCTGTGGTAGTAACAAGGGTTAAGTGAGATAGTTCGATGCTTGGTAATTGCTGAAGGATCTGTGGTAGTAACAAGGGTTAAGTGAGATAGTTCGATGCTTGGTAATTGCTGAAGGATCTGTGGTAGTAACAAGGGTTAAGTGAGATAGTTCGATGCTTGGTAATTGCTGAAGGCCCTTTTTAAAATTGGACACTTGCAAGTTTCAGGCTATAAGGAAGTTGGATTAATAAACATCGATATAAAACAAAAATCCAATACTAATGTAGGTTTTTGATGGATAGAAAATATGATGAATTTTGTTTTATGTATTTACAGTATAATATGTAACAACCATAATTAAGCTTGTAATTCTGCTAAATATATAAATGAAAAGCTTCAACTTCCTTATAGACTGAAACTCGTAAGTGGTCAATTGAACAAGATCGTCTAATAGTAGCCAGAATGAAATGAACAGTATAAGGCAACTCTCGGGCTAGATAAGTGAGGTATGGGGAGCTACTATATGTTACATAACATTCTTAAGTAACATGGTACACTCGACCAATAATCAATCTTTACACTAACGCTCTAAACATTCTGGAAGTGGGTCGAAATCTTATGATAATACCTCACAGACGTATGTTTCACCCGATTCATTCCGTTCACACTAGATTATTTACAGCTCACCAGTGTAAAGATTTGTTTTGGTCGAGTGTACTGTACACTCACGCGTACTAAAGGTTGCTCAGGGTTGGGTCCTTCGTCCCCCTCCTCCACCCTGGAAGGGGGGAGTCGGGTCCAAGTCTACCCCACCTTTCTCCTCCAAACTATCCCCAACTCCCACACCTTCCTCCTCTAGCTGCCAGTTAGTGATTAGGCACGTTTGTTCTCATGTATTGTAAATTATAGGTAAACCACCATTGCACAGTAAGAGATGAGCGAGTCATACTTTACGTTAGCATAATTTGTGAGACGACACAACAAGAAGTTATTTTATAGTCTTTTATTGTCTTCAGTCAGTATATCTGATAAGTACGTACATGGATTAGTAAAGTTACTTAGACATCTATATAGCAACAAATATGGCGTTGTCCAGTATTCTTTCAGGCCGATTATTTTACTTTCTTTGTTCCACCTGTCTGCAGTGGGGATCCATTTGCATTTGACCTGTCTTCTCCACACTGGTTTCCCGATGACTCATGTTGTTTCTTCTCATGAAAATGTGGGAGTGTGATGTTCAAGAGAGGATAGGCTTGACGGTGTACTTCATATCCTCACGACATATGGGGCACTGAGCGACGGCCAGAGCACAGGAGGTACAGGTCACCATGTGTGTACAAGGGAGGAACACAACACTTAACTCAACATGCATACAAATCTTACACATGAGACTCTCACAAATCTTTTCAAGCTCCTCCGCAAGTTGAGTGCATTTTTGTACGAGCGTAGCATCGACGACCTTAATGTCATTAGAAGACTTGTCATTAGGCTTCAAAATGGATGCTGGTGCTTCATTTATTTCAATGTGCTCTAATGACGGTGAGGAGCTGGAAAAGGGTTGCTTCAGTGCACTCTCGACCATTCCAATCACCTCATTGACCCTGTTCATAATGCCTAAGGTCTCTGTAACATATCCTGTTCCAGGCTGCTGGGCTTGGGTAGCTTGTTCCCCAATGGCTTCCTCTTCAATCTCCTTTCTGGACCTTTGGCGGAGAGTCTGGCGAGTCTCCTCCTCCATGAACTGCAGTATGGACTCAATGCACAACTCCAGGTTGAAGAAGGGCATCCCAGTCTGTTCCAGTTTGCGTTTGAGTGTGCTGTGAACCTTCTGCTCGGGGAAGCCCATCGCTAAAACACCCTGGATGATGTCCAGCTCCATCAGAGACTTTAGCTCCTGGTTGGTGACCGTCAACCCCACAGAAGCAGGTGTGGAGGTGGGGGCGGAGGCAGATGGTTGGGACCGGATGTAGGGAGGACCCTCACGACGCACCTGATTTATAAATTTCTGTCCCTTAGTGAGGAGCACAAAGTTACAATCGGGGTACCAGCGAGCATGTTCCCTCCAAGGGATGTTATCAGTCTCCCAGTCACGCAGACCGTTGCCGCAGTGGAAGCAGCGCACATGATCGCTCAAACAACAGTAGAAAAAGCCGGCCTCAGACAGCTCCTTAGGTTTCTGTTTGATGAGTTCCGGCCACCGGGCGTAGCTGTCTAAACGACTCTCATATGTGAGGTAGTCGCGTCTTTTGGGACTCCTTTGACCAACCACTCCCTCAAGATTCATATGGGTCTTGTTGGATGGACCATTTTTCTCTGAGCATGATCTGGGCATGTGACGTCTGCCCCCGGAGATGTTCATCTCCGTGTTGCCTACTTCAGACCTCAGGGATATTCGAGAGATAATGCGACTGTACTTGAGTGGAATGTTACCCACCGGGTGCCCCTTCACAAATGGACAGCAAGGGGAGTGCTGCTGGTGCTTCCCCCGTACTGTGTCCCCCTTCTTCCAGTCCCCCACGATCCCACGACAGAACACGCAGGCACAATTGTCCATTGTTCGCAAAAAATAGAACCCGTCACGAGCAAGGTCTGCGGGTTTTAACCATGATACTGGCCAGTCAATGAACATTTCCAACCGCTCCTTCTCGAATCTTAGACTGTCATACGAAACAAACTTCTTGGATCGAGTCTCAGAGCTGTGTGCGTTGAGTGAGATTTCAGCCATTCTTGAGGTACAGATCCTGAAAAAATACATGTTGCAGTTGTAAATGTGTTGACATTATTGCTCATAAACTGTGTAATTTTAGCCACTTTTTCTTGATAGTCTCCATACATACATATACTTCATAGTGATCCATATCATACAGCTATTGCTAGTGATCTGATGGAATAACTTGCCTCTTATTTTGAAAATGAATCTTTAGATGGAGTGGGTAGCATAAACTTATAAATGCAAAACTAATAAACACAAAGATGCATAAGCACATTGTATGAAACTACATGCATGCAAAACACTTACATGAGCGCAAAAGTGTAGAAGTGCATTAATGCGAAGCACGCAAAACAATACCAGAACTATATAAACCTATAAATGAAAAAAACTTAGGTGCAAAAATACTTTAAAAAAAATACATAAGTGTAAAAGCGTACATCCCCACAAAGACACAAACCTTAATCTCCAAACTATATTCAACATGCGTGGATAATAGCTCCTACCCGAGGGTGGAGGTCTTGTCGCCTGGAACTGCCTGGGTTGGCTCACTGTGGGGGTAAGAGAGTATGATGGGTCTGGGCTGTCTCGGGAGGCTTTAATACCCCCACGAGCGGTTGGAGTGGGGTTACCAGCGTATGGTGTTTCATTATATTTTACGTGGACGGGCCGGAGATAATCTAGACTGGGATTTTTGGAAGCATTTCTCATTACAGAAGTGGCTTTCATTAGCATGGGTGGTGGGAGTTTGGTTTTGCGCATAGACCTCGTTGATTTCTTGTTATTACGTGAACACGGCGTTGATTTCTTTCTCTTTTTCCTCGGGAGGGTCTTGGGGGGAGGTGGGAGCCGAGCTTGCTGGAACGCGTTGTCTGGAGGAGGGGGAGGGGGAGGGCAGAGTAGGGGAACCCTCGATGCTTGTTAAAACGCGTTTGGCAGTGGATTGGGGGAGGAGATAATAACTACGCATTATGAGAACAGTTTTGAAAGTAGACCGGCAACTGCAGGGAGAAGGGCGGCTAATATATTACCTCCAGCCTTACTAGTTAGAATTAATCTCTTTTTGGTCAGAGATGTTTTCTTCCGGGCAACGGCTCGTATATCCTCACGATGGTGTTGTAGCTTTCTTATAATATTACTATTCAGGGTGAGATGTTTCTTTAGAAAGTTGGAGAATATCTCAGAAATACAATTTAAATGCTCGCGCCCTAGTTGTTTAACCCTTAAAAAGCGGCTCACCACATAAGTCGAGTTGAAAAAACTGGCAAAAAACGGGTGAAAAAAGGGTGGAAATCGAGTGAAAATGGGTGGGATAGTAATGATCCATACGTCCGACATCTGTGGCCTCCCGGCCCACACTAACTCCAGTTCCCCCACCGCGCGTGAGGATGACAGTGTAACCAATAGTTCGCTAAAAGTGAGCAAGGTAGCAAAATCAGCTAAACTTCCATCTTCGAGGTAACACTGTCAGTGCTCCACGAGTGCTACGTAGCTGTATGTGGCGTCATTGTGTAGCGATTTCCACCTAGTTTTCGGCGCAATACAGTTCCTTTCATACTGATGGTTGATATAGCAGTCAGAACGGCCCAGAAAGGCCCAAAACGGCCACAGAGCACCCGCTAAAGAAGGGTTAACCCTTAAAAAGCGGCTCACCACATAAGTCGAGTTGAAAAAACTGGCAAAAAACGGGTGAAAAAAAGGTGGAAATCGAGTGAAAATGGGTGGGATAGTAATGATCCATACGTCCGACATCTGTGGCCTCCCGGCCCACACTAACTCCAGTTCCCCCACCGCGCGGGAGGATGACAGTGTAACCAATAGTTCGCTAAAAGTGAGCAAGGTAGCAAAATCAGCTAAACTTCCATCTTCGAGGTAACACTGTCAGTGCTCCACGAGTGCTACGTAGCTGTATGTGGTGTCATTGTGTAGCGATTTCCACCTAGTTTTTGGCGCAATACAGTTCCTTTCATACTAATGGTTGATATAGCAGTCAGAATGGCCTGAAAAGGCCCAAAACGGCCACAGAGGACCCGCTAGACTAGGGTTAATGAGGTTCTTCCTTTCCTTGGGGTTAGTTTTTTAAGTAGCAGTACAAACTTTTTATGTACACTGAGTAGGGGAAGCTTACTGTTCATCTTTGTAGGAGGATATATTAGAATTAGCCTTCCCTTTCACAGTGATCTACGACCAGTGCATGGGTATAAAACGCATGATTTCCTCCATAATCTATGACCTTGAACTTCAGGCCGGGTCAAAGAAAATAGATATGGCCAAAAAGTAAGGGTTAACTAGTATAGTAATTCACCATCTGACATGCATGGTTTGATATAGTTTAGAGTTACTTCTCCGAAAAATCAGTAGACGAAATTATTGCAAAAGCATTGCTGTTCTCATAATTAAATATTTGTATAGGCTTAGTTTGCATTCATATATATATATATATATATATATATATATATATTATTATATCGTATTTTTGCAGTTCATGATTTGTCTCTAAACTGCTTGTTATACTGTACCGAAATGTTTGCCCAGTAAATGACTTAGCACGTTTATAACAATATTTTAATGTATTTTGCTAAGTTAAGTTGAATTTGTTTAAATTCTTAGCAAAATTTTGCAACATTATATACTGTATATCCCGCCCTAGGTTTATAACTTCAGTTTATCCCGATGACCATAGATGAGAGAGAGTTACACAGATACTCAAACCAACCTGACCTCGCCATCCCCATTAGTAGTAGAAGAATAGGACAGCAATGTAAACGGCACTCTCCCTACTCTCTGCCGCCTACAGCTAAAAAGCCGTACCGTAAAATAGGAATGGTCACCAATGAGATGCTCTAGTACCCCCATATCACAAGCTACACCAATTCTGAGGCCAGATTCGGACTCGCCAGGCCAAACCGCATAAGAATACCACCTTGAAACGCGAAACTGGCGTTTTTGCATTTTTGGGTACTTTGGCCGATCTCGGTCGCCAATGAGAAGCTCTAGTACCCCCATTTCACCAGCTAAGTCATTGTGTTCAAATATTTCCCTCAAGTTGTCCCTGCCTCTCAGATCTTTGTATAGGTCTTCGTATGATTCGCAGTTGAACAGGTGCATTTGATTTTCATTTTCATTTTGACAAATATCGCACAATAGGCTAGGTTCATATTTGTTTTTGAAGTTTTCTTTTTGTGGACGGCCATCGCTCACTTCATCACCCTATAAACTCCGGTGAAGATTAAACAAGTGGTACTGACAACCAAATTGATACACATATTTTGAATATCACCCAAAAACGGACTTTGGTAGACAATATTGCCCATACAAAAATATAAGAAATAACGCTGTCACACGCATGGTATACGAAAATAGGGTTGGTATATATCTTTATGATTGTAGGATATAGCAATTCTGGTAAATCAGAGCTTGTACGAAAACATATGCAAAAGTATATGAGGATGAAATGAGAGACACTGAAAAGTGAGCGAAAGTAAAAGTAAAATATAGACATGTAAGTTACTAATAAGGTTATTGAAACTGTGTTCTAAGAAATGTGTGTTTAGCATGTATTCACGGAATTTCCATTATAGTGGGTTTTTTGTACTGTACAATAAAGCTCGTTGGGGTTAACACTATAAAAGAACAATAATAATAGTGTACCGTCCTTTTAGCTTTATTCTGGCCACTATTAGAGATGTATTCAGTTTAAAAGGGGCCTCCAGCACTTAACAGGCTTCAAACTATCTCACTTGACCATTTTTACTAAGACAGATCCTTCTTAAACTGCATACAATCGTGTAAATATAGCTAAAAGAAAATTAAAAAGCCGTCACCGGTAGAGAAGGGGTTAATAACGGGGTCACTGGGGCGGGCAATACTGATTTCCAAGACATTAGCAGAAGGAAAGGATTTATTTATTTATTTTATTTTTTTTATCTGGACACTTAATCAGGTCAGCCCACGGGGTCGCTCAAACTCCCTATCCGCGTGCATGACGTCAGAGCGTTGAAGGGTGAAGGGGTCACCAGTTTCTTCCCGCTCATTCTCAAAATCACAGCCGTTGGAGCAGCATCCTCCGTTTTCTATATCTTCGTGCCGTGAAAGTATAACTTCGATATTTTATAATACAACAGTGACCATAATGCCGTGTGACAGTGTAGCTCTGCTATTGTAAGTGAACAAAATGCCGTTATACTGTGAAGTTGTTGGGTGCAAGTCTGTATTCATTAAACAAGGAAATGTATCATTCCATCTATTTCCCAAAGATGAACAACTGAGGGCCAAATGGACTACATTATGTGGTAAAAAAAAAAAGTTACTCCACAATGTGCAAGAATCTGCGGCAAACATTTTGCCATGGGAAGTGATTAGTTTGTTTGTAAAATGTCGAATGTTCTTTAGAATAAGAATTTTGAACAGAAACATGAATGCCAATGATCCAAGAAAAACTAAATCTAAAATGTCTAAGTTAATGAAATAAGTGTGAAATAATTGTTGGGACTTATTATATGGTGTTTTTATAAGACTAATTATGAGGTGTATTTATAAGAACATACGAACACTTGAATCTGCAGAGAGCCGACTGGCCCACACACGGCAGATCCCTTTCTGCAGACTCCCGCTTTATTATGTTCTTATGTTCTAAGTTCTTCAAACTGTTTTCATATTAATCATTTATATCAATTTCACCACACCACCAAGCTCCTCCAATGAAATTAATGAAATCATATATGTGATCCGCCAGGATTCGAACCCGGGTTATCACACACCGATTATTGACACCTTAACCATTGTCATATGTCAGATTTCTAATATTATGGAAAATGTGTGTAATTCTGCTATGTGCTCGCTCCAAAGAATCAATGTCCATTTTGTAATAAAATCACCAAACTTGAACTGCATAATCCATATGGTTTATCACTAATAACAAGTCAAGTTTTAAGATATCATCAACAATTCTGTTAATCACACTCCCTGAAATGAACCAGAAAATCATGTTTGCATTGTTACGAACGCTAATACATTACACTGTTTTCTATGTTTTAAATCATTTTTTTTTTGCCAACAAACACACATAACTTTTTCTCACATTCTGAGTTTTATAATTTTATATTAGCTAGTTTATATTTTGCATTTGCATTAATCTTCCGTATCCTTAATAGCTTGCATTTGTTAATATTAAAATTTATCTACCAATTTACTGACCATGTACTGTATGTATAAGGCTAATTTTGATATGTATTTATAAGGCTAAATTTGAGATATATTTATATGGCTAATTTTGAGAGCTTCAACATCAAACTAGAAAGGCATAAGTACGAGATGAGTTAGGTGTGAGAGGGATCTGGCTTGTATGGGCCAACAGGCTTTTTGTACTCACTTCTATTATGCTATTATGTTATTATTGTTTTGTAACCTGTCCAATGTTCTTCATAATAACCTTACGGAACCTTATGATGATACTGGACGCAGGTCTTGTCAGTGTTCTAAGTCCAAATCTTCATAATTTAACTTTAATAGACACATGTATATATTAATAAAATAAGTGTGTACCGAATTTTGTGAAATCCGTATCCCGCTTTGTGCAACCTAGTTGTAAGAAGAAATTAGAACAATAACCAATACCTATAAATTAAACTTGAAAATAGTTATCCCATTTTGTATATGCTAAATATAATATTATAATATTATAATAGTAATATAGTAATAGCCTACATTTGATATGAAAATTATTGGACCGGGTAAACAAATATACAATGTATTATAAGCTTGTGACAGTGTATAGGCGGGAAGGTGAAGGTATTGAGGGATCACAGTCCAGATATTGTGTGGACTGTGTGAGGGATTAGCCTTTACAACGTCTCGCAGCTGTTAGGGGGCGGAGCTAGGCAGAGCGGCGAGCGTATTCTCTCTTTCTTTCATTTGGTACAACAGTGTGACGTCACTGAGCTGAGCGTGGGTTGACCTGATGTATCTATGGACCTTGTGTATGTGTTGGGTGGTGAAACTCCTTCCGTACTTTCCAAACAAGACAAACGTGTGGTTACATTATGTTTTCATATTGTAATTACCCACATTGACCTACTTGTTGTCTTTCTAGGCTCGATACAGGGGCTCTAATTTATGTATGTAAGCCTGCCTGTGTATGTGTGTGTGTGTGTGGTTTCCTATCCCCTTTGTGAATGAAGTATATAAATAATATAATCTATGTTGACGTATATAATGAAGTATATAAATAATATAATCTATGTTGACGTATATAATGAAGTATATAAATAATATAATCTATGTTGACGTATATAATGAAGTATATAAATAATATAATCTATGTTGACGTATATAATGAAGTATATAAATAATATAATCTATGTTGACGTATATAATGAAGTATATAAATAATATAATCTATGTTGACGTATATAATGAAGTATTTGTTAGTAGTCTTGGCAAATCCAACGTCAAGGCTATTAACCTAATTGCAATGATGACTTGTCTATTTTGACTGCTATGTCGTCATTCCAACCGCGGTTAAAAAGAAAACGTCTAGAGTCTACTCCTTATCTTGCTCTAGGAGACGTTGTACATTAACCAAAACTACCACCGAAGGTGAAAAAAGCATAGAAGAGAAGAAAAAGGGGTTTACCTTAGTTACCGCTTAAGGCCCATCCCGTGTTCCGTCATGTGCAGATCCCTGTCGAACGTGCGCATGAGCGACCCTCTCTTGTCATCATTTTTTCACGCGCTCCATTGAATGAAGTCGCATTTGTTGTGCTCCTTTAATTCACCCTGTTTAGGTTCGTTTCGGCTTCTCTGGCCTTCTTTTTTGTTAGACAGATGTTACGTGATCTAGGGCACACGTAAATGGGCTCCTAAGTGTGTATAATGGAGACGCGTGTGGAAATAGCCTACCGAAGGTACGGGGGCGCCTGGCGTTCCTCGTATATGTTTTTCATTCTTTCTCTTTTCATATTCTTTTTTCCTGTTAGTCTGGGCATAGTTTAGCTTTTAGCTTAATTTAGCCTAGCTCATTTTATCATTCAGGATTTGCTATGCCCCTATGAGTTTTCATTTTTTTCATAGCCTAGGTGTACCGTTGGTAAACAATCTGAGATTTCGTTGGTGGCGGTGCTGTTTGTAGAGTTTGTGTCGGCCGCATTATTAGCGTTATTCCCGAGTCCCCCCTTTCGAGTCCTTCACTGTGTCTCAAGGGCCTGGGCGACAGGTGGTTCGTGATACTCCAGGGGTACCCCACGGGGGCCCCTCCTTCACACCACAGGATTTTTCGCCCCTGACACATTCTCTGCTCACGGCTAGGCCACCCTTTTTCTCACCAGTTTCATTTACTGGTTTTTGTTTTCTCTTCCTGTTTCACCTCCATCCTTTCATAGTCTTTTGCCCAATCCAGGGGTACCCCACGGGGGCCCCTGTTTGTGCGAAACCACCCTCCCTGCCACTTCTCCTCATGGGCTTTGCTCTATCTCTGTGGGTTGGGTGGTTCCTGGGGGATGTGCCTCCTCTCCCCTGGTGTGTCTTCCTTGCCTCTCCCTTTACCGGTTGAGACAGGATAAATTCAAGGAAGACACTGCTCAGCTTGATGGCCATCATTGCTTGGAGTTCATAAGGAGATGACGCATTTTTTGTGGCCTTTTTTGGTATTCCCTAGACGCTCCTCTCGCTTTTTTCGGCGCCGGACCATCTCGGCCGGTCCCGCAAATTTGCGGGAGCTCGATTCGGTCCTCTGAGACATTTCGGCTCCCCGCAAATTTACGGAGATCGTTGGGGGGCCCGCAAAATTTGCTGGAGGGTGGTGTCGGTACGGTTATGCCTCCATTGGCCCGCAAATTTGCGGTAATAGTTGGCTTTCACTATTGACTTTTTTTATGTCATCTTGTTGCCTGATACTATATTGGTGTATGCACTTTACTGGTGTTATAGGCCCTGCATATAAGATGTTGAGTGGTGGTTAACACTTTCTCCATCTTTGCAGGTTCTGCTAGTGCTCTTCCGCCTCGGCCGCCCTCCTCACCTACCTCTGTGCTCCCAGTTTAGGGTGAGTACGGATACCTGTTTGCATGTGTGTTCCTGTTTCCCCATGCTCCTTCCCTGGTTCTTCTTGGACATTCTCTCCACTTACTCCTTCGACGTGCTGATTATGGTGTGTGTTCTTCTAGTGCAGGTTGGCTGCCTTGCTTTCGCCTTGTTTGTCGCTCCCCGTGCTTGGAGAGCCACAAGTCCTGCTTGCGCCACTCGCTCTGTGTGTCCTCTACGGCCTACCTCCCTGCTCTGTGTGGCACGTGTCTGGCCCTGGTGGATGTGCTGCACCATGGCCCTGGTTCCTCGGCGGCGGCTGTGGCCTCTGCTTCCCTTCCGTCGGTGTGGACGATGGTCTCCCGCCACATTAGGACTGTGGGCCACCGTTCCCCGGCCTTTGTTGCCGACCGGATCCGCGTCGCCCTGGGTATCCCTGACCCGACTGAAGGCCGTTCACCTGGCCCTCTCCCTGCTCGGGCCCTCTCCCCTGGGTCCCGCAGCCGGTCGTCCCATCGTCGGGGGGTTCCCCAGCTCCATCCACGCTCTCGCTCGCCTCATCGTCCGTCCTCTACTGCCCCTCGTCGTCCTCCTGATCGCCTTGACGACGCCCATCGCCCTCGTCATGGTTCTCGCCCTGAGGCCGGGGTTAGCGGCTCTGCCCCTGTGCGCCCTCCCCTGGCCTCTACGGATAGGGGCTCTACTCCCTTCCGCCCGCTTCCCCAGCCCAGACGACTTCCTCTTACGTTGTCCTCTCCGCGCGCGGTTGTTCATGCTGTAGCTGGCCCTCTGCTCCCTCCTCCTACACTGTCCAGGAGGGTCCGCCTGGATGTCGTTGCTTCTCCTACTTCACCTGCTTCAGTGCCTATTCTTCCTTCACGGTCTCGTCCCACGGTGGAGGTCCCTCCCTCCTCCAACTCGGTGTCGGGCCGCCCTGTTATCTCAGCCCAGGGGATCCTTGCTCTGTTTCCCCCTGCGACTCCTTCTGGCCTCCTTTCACCCGGCCAGCCTTCCCACTCCCGTCATCCTGCTCCTCCTCATTCTTCTCTTCTTGACCTTCACCTACCGTCTCGCCAGGGGGGTACCCCTCCTCTTGCCTCGGTGGGGTTTCGCGAGGTTTCGGGGTCCCCTTTCTCAGGAGCTGATGTGTCGCTGGAAGAGGGGGTTGGTGCTGTTTCCCCCTCGGCCGTTCGTGATCGGGGACGAGTCCCTCAACGGCGACACAACCGTCGTCGCTCGCCTTCCTTGGGCCGAGACGCTGCTGGTTCGTGTCGTGGGTCTCGCTCCCGCTCACGCTCGCCCCTGCGGGCCGACCAATCTTGGGGGGGGTCGCCTCTCTCGGATCGATTGTCGGCTATGCAGGGCTGGGTTGTGTCACGCATCGACGGGCGCTTGGAGTCGATGCAAGACTCCCTCTTCTCGCGCTTCTTGGCGGTGACTCACCCTCAGCGCCTCACCCTACCTACCCCTGCTACGGTCCCCCTCCCTTCTGCAGGCCTACGCTCTGGTCAGTCTTCAGCCGCCCTGACATCCTTCCGGCTGTTCAGTCCCTGGCTGTGTTGACGGGTCTGTCCTCCTATGGGACAGGTTTGTGCGACGCCGGTACGCCTGGCTTAGCCATCATGCTCGGTCACCCTCTCCCATTGGAGGCCTGGTTTGCTGAGGCCTTCGACTTCACACACCGATCCGTCGACGGCTCTCCTTCAGTCCCTCCCCCGGAGTCATCACTGATTTTGCCTCCTCTTGTGTCTGTCGGTGGGTTGGACGGCGCGTTCTGGTCCTGGATAAGCGCGCCCGTTCTTGAACTTTGTTCTATTGCTACCCCGTTCTTCTCTCACCCGGATCAGCCCTCTGTCGCCAAGGTTTATCCCTTGCGACAGAGGGTGACGGACTTATTGTCTTGTCTTTAGGTTCCCTCCAGACGTCTGTTCACCACCTGCGGCTTTTCGAGGCGTCTGCGCCAGGCGATCTTCGCGAGGGTTTGGACCGCGTTCAGCGGATCCACCTTCGGCTCGCGGTGTCTTTCGTTCCCAAGCTGAAGGCGGTTTTGTGCGCGGCAACTCGGCAACGCCCGACGGTACGGTCCTCGTTCTGCCGGCCGGCCCCCTTGGATATTCGTCAGGGTTTGTTGTACTCTGCGCTATATACGTCGTTTTTTTTTAAGCAGGATGCTTGGGAATGCTACGCTTCTCTGTCGGCGGCCCCTGCTTCCGACACGCGACGACGCGCTGTGTCGTTGCGGACCCTGCTTACGTCACGCCCCGACACGCTGTGTCGCGCGTGGGGTCTTCTCCGTCCCGTCCTTCTGCCGGTCCTCTTCGGGGTGCTGCTGCAAGTGCTGCCGCCTTGCGGCAGGACTTGGACGTTGCAAGCCAGTGCGTGGGTTCCGCCTCGCACTTCTGTTCTTGCCCCTTTCATCCCCGCCGTCTCGGGGCTGGCCGGCCTTCCATTTCCGGCCGCCCTTCGCCGGGGTCAGCCCCGCGACGGCCTGGGGTAGGGGTGGCCCGCCCTTTTCGACGAGGTTGTGGGGGGGTAGAGGAGGTCAACGTGGCGCTCATGCCCGCACGGCCCGTACCAGGGGTACCTCAACACAATGTGTAGTTTCTCTTGGTCGGCCTCCTTGTTCTCCTTCTCGCCTGGCCGACCGGGTCGCTCCCCTCCTCTCGGGTGCTCCCTCGGGTTGTTTTCGCCCTTGCGCCCCTCGGTGGCCGCGAGGGACGTTGGGGGCGGCGGGTTGCGCGGAGGGGTCTCACCTGGAGGTGGACGTCCAGACCCCCACTCCGCTCTTGTCACCGACGCTGGCTCATCTCTTCAGAGGTGGCCTACGTGTTCACTTCCATGCTCGAGCTGGGTAGCGTCGAGGGAGTTGACCGCCGGTCACCCGGTTTTCCTCTCCCGTGTCTTTCTGGTACCGTCGACGAACTGCGACGCGATGCGACCGGTGGTGGATCTGTCGGCCCTCAACGGGCACATCGTGCACACACGGTTTTGGATGCTGCCGGTACCCCTGGTACGCCTGGCCCTGCGCCCTCTGTCGTTGGTAGTGTCGCTGGCCCTCCAGGATGCGTCTTGGCTCGTTCCTCTCCATCCTCGCTTCCAGCGATTCTTGGCCGTTCGGACTTCCGATCGTGCGTTCCTGTTCGACGGCCTTCCCTTCGGTCTCCACATCGCGCCGCGGATCTTCTCCGCCCTGGTGGGGCAGGCTCTGGGTCCTCTCCTCAGGAGCGGGCTCCAGATCCTGTTTTCCTTGGCCGATTGGTTGGTAGTTTCCGAAGCCCTAGGACTGTGCTTTGGCGACGCCCTCACAGTCGTTCGCAACATCGCACGGTTAGGGTTCCCCTTCGATGTTCCCAAGTTCCCCCGTCGCGTGTCGTGCCAGGGGTCGGTCTCGCATGGGTTTTGTCCGGCGCTACGGTGACCCGGGGTCTGCCGGCCGCGGTGCACCTTCGGTGGAAGGTCTTCGCCGTGTTGCACTCGGTCTCCCTCCCGGGGTGGCTCTGGGACTCGTTCGTGGGTTCGCTGCATTGGGCCGCTCTGCCCCTTCCCTTAGGGAGCCTCTGGCTACGCCGCCTCCTCCTCATGGGCACCGCGGTGTTTCCGTTGCCCCTATGGATCGGCTCCTGCCGCTCCCGCGTACCGCTCGCAGACGCTTCGGTCGCTGGGTTGCTCGGGGCTCGCTCTCTGCGGCTGTGCCCTGGACCGCCCCCCCGCCGACGGTCGGGGTAGCCACAGATACGTCGAGCGAGGTTGGGTGAGGTTCCCGATCGAACCTGGGACGTCCACTTCCCGGCAGATGGGTGGGTCTCCCCCCACTTACCCGTTTATGCCCTCGGACTGTTGGTTCCTTTGTTCTTCCTGCGGGACCACGTGCTGGCCCTTCGGGGTAAGTCGGTGGCCTTCGGATTGGACACTCAGACAAGCTGTCCACTGTTTCCTAATGCGGGGGTCCTCCAGGTCGTTGACTCTATTGGGGGTCTCGGTGGAGTTGTTCTTCCTCGCGGACCGACACCCCTTCTCCTTGCATGCCTCCTCCCTGCCCGGGCCTGCCACCCTGTGGGCGGCCGCCCTGTCGAGAGGGCAGGGCGTTCTTGTAGAATGGGCGACGAAACGGACTGTGTTCGCCGACCTCGCGGCTTCCTGAGGTGTTCCGGAGGTCGCCTTGTTCGCATCGGGGGTGCCGCGCCAGTTGCCTCTGGACCTCTCCCTCCGGCCTCGCGCTCCGGGGGGGGGTCCGGACGCTTTCATGGTAGCCTGGTACAGGTGGCGGTCGATATACATCTTTCCGCCACCAGACGCGCTGTTGATGTGCCCAGTCCTCGCGAGGCTGCGGCTGTACCACGGCTGCGTCTGGCTCCTCGTGCCACTGTGGCCGGCACGGGCTTGGTATGCCCGGTTGCTGCGGTGGTGCCCGAGTCCGGTCCCTCTACCTGTCTCCGGCTTCCACTTGGGCTAGGTTGGGGACCTGCGGACCTCGTTGGCCTTCGCATCGTGCTTGTTCATGAGGCACGGTGGCTCCTGGTCCCCGGCCGGGCCCTTACTGACTTTCTACAGCGTTCCTGGCCGTCTTCTCCTTGGGGGACTTACGGGTCCCGCTGGAGGTCTTTTACTAGGTGGCTACAGGCCACTCGCCTGCCAGTTGGCTCTCCTTCCCTCATCCTACGCTCCTTGTTTCACCTCTTCCGTACACGTCACTTTCAAGTCGACGCTATACGTACCCACTTGTCTGCCGTCCGGGGGGTCTTTGGGTCCGTCGCTGGGCTGGTCGTTCCGCCACAGGAGCTGGATTCCTTCCTGACGGCTGCCTTCCGGGATCGACCGCCTCCGCGCCAGGTCCCTCCGCAGTGGGATCTGGGGCGGGCTCTAGTCCTTCTGGCTTCACCCACGTATACAAGGGCCGCTACGCCGGTTCCGTTGCTCGGGCGTCCACTCTTCCTTGTCGCTCTGGCCACTGGGGATCGGGTGTCTGCACTAGCGGCATTGTCACGGCCCCGGGACTGCGTGCGCTTCTCCCCGTCCTTGCATGGCGTCTCGTTCGCCTCCTCCCCTCCTTTTGTTACCACGCATGGGAGGGAGGCCCCCGTTTTCCAGCCTTTCGCCGTCCAGGCTTTACGGCGTGGGCATCCTCGCCATGTGTTGTGCCCGGTGTCAGCCTTGCACTCCTCTGTTGCGTCTGTGGCGCCGCCTTCGGGTACTGTGTGGGTGTCTCCTCGGACAAGTGGGAGGCTCTCGCAGGTGCAGATGGGCCGCCACGTTTGTCGGACCGTTCGTGCCCGTCACCCTGTTTGTAGGGGTTCTACGCACGATGTCAGCTCTTTTGCTGCCTCCTTCCGGTTCCTGCCACGTCGATCCTTACCTGCCATCGCCTCAGCGGTTTTGTGGTCTTCTATCAATTCCTTCATCTCCTCCTACCTCTCCGTGTCCAGTGTTCGACCCCCTCAGCCGGTGATTGCTCTTGGGGGTCGTGTTTCCTGGTGCTCTGGCGAAGATCCCTGGTCTTCCCCCCTTGTCCCTCGTTCTTTTCCTTTGTTTTATTTGACAAAGGGGGTGGGGGGGAGGGTGTACGGGTTTGCAACACTGGATTGCAAGTTTTGGGATTAGGCTATGTATTGTTCCAGTACATAAGTGTTTTTGCCACATTGAAAATTGTGTTTTGTTCTTGTGTTCAGTGTTTTCGTTGGTTTTTGAAGAAAAGGGATTTTGGGTACAGTACCTTTTTGGTTTCAGACAAGTCTATGTTTTTGCATTACTATGAATGACGGGCATGTGTTAAAACTGTTCTTTTTAGCTACTCCTCAGTTTTTCACTCTTTTATTAAACTCTCTTGTTTAAATTGTGTCTTTGTCATTCATACTTTTGTTTTATGCATTGGTTTTTTTGGTAGGTTGGGCTTGGATGTCCTCCTCCTATTTGTTATGCAGCCTTGACGTTGGATTTGCCAAGACTACTAACAAATTGGGAGGTTTGACGTACCTCCCAACCTACCAAATAGGAAAACCTACTATTTGGTAGTAGTCTTGGAAAATCCAACGTACATAATACCCTCCCTCACGCCGGACCCCTGCCCATCCGCGTTCTTCTGCTGACGTGAGATGTGATGACAAGAGAGGGTCGCTCATGCGCATGTTCGATAGGGATCTGCACATGACGGAACACGGGATGGGCCTTAAGCGGTAACTAAGGTAAACCCCTTTTTCTTCTCTTCTATGCTTTTTTCACCTTCGGTGGTAGTTTTGGTTAATGTACAACGTCTCCTAGAGCAAGATAAGGAGTAGACTCTAGACGTTTTCCTTTTAACCACGGTTGGAATGACGACATAGCAGTCAAAATAGACAAGTCGTCATTGCAATTAGGTTAATAGCCTTGACGTTGGATTTTCCAAGACTACTACCAAATAGTAGGTTTTCCTATTTGGTAGGTTGAGAGGTACGTCAAACCTCCCAATATAAATAATATAATCTATGTTGACGTATATAATGAAGTATATAAATAATATAATCTATGTTGACGTATATAATGAAGTATATAAATAATATAATCTATGTTGACGTATATAATGAAGTATATAAATAATATAATCTATGTTGACGTATATAATGAAGTATATAATAATATAATCTATGTTGACGTATATAATGAAGTATATAAATAATATAATCTATGTTGACGTATATAATGAAGTATATAAATAATATAATCTATGTTGACGTATTTTGAAATAGGGTTACTTGAGATCAAGTTTAGCCCTTTGACTGCTAAACTTAATAATATAATCTATGTTGACGTATTTTGAAATAGGGTTATTTGAGATCAAGTTTAGCCCTTTGACTGCTAAACTTAATAATATAATCTATGTTGACGTATTTTGAAATAGGGTTATTTGAGATCAAGTTTAGCCCTTTGACTGCTAAACTTAATAATATAATCTATGTTGACGTATTTTGAAATAGGGTTACTTGAGATCAAGTTTAGCCCTTTGACTGTTAAACTTAATAATATAATCTATGTTGACATATTTTGAAATAGGGTTACTTGAGATCAAGTTTAGCCCTTTGACTGCTAAACGTAATTCCTAACCTCTATGAAATTGTCTAGGGTTAGCAAGAATAACAGGGAATAAGACACCATGGTACTCAGAGGGTTAACCCATTCAGTACCTGTGACGTCCTTTTCATTCTATCCTGGCCACTATTATATGATTATATTCAGCCTAGTAAGGACGTCTACCAATGAAAAAGCTACAAACTACCTCAATTAATCCTTGTAGCTATCATTTATCCTGCTTAAGCTTCATAAAATCGTCTAAATATACCTGAAATCCAATATAATAGACGTCGCCGGGACTGCATGGGTCAATTAAACAAGACACAAACATAGTCCAACTGTCAACCCACAATATGAAAGTAGGACGAAAAAACTCAAACAAATGTCACCCCATAACACAAAAGAATATTGCCAAATGTTCAATAAATGTCAAAGACATTTCGGTCCAACTCTCTCTTGTTGATGCCTAGCTTCAGATGCTAGGAGTACTCTTATTTGGTGCGTGTACTGTACTGTACTCCGTCACCCATTACTGAAGGTATATATAATATACAGTACCGGGTATATATATATATATATTTTTGTTTTATATTTGATTTTTTTTTTAAATAACTAGTTATGAGTTACATTGGAAGCTTAGATGTTAGCAGTAATGTAGTGCATTTGTCCCGTAGTAATATTATCATTTATATTATTAATATTATTAGACATTTGAAGGATTCTCCAATATATATATATATATATATATATATATATATATATATATATATATATATATATATACAGCATATTCGCAATAGATTGGTTACTTGGAAAGCGTAACTTGATAATAAAGAGAAGAACCAACGCAGGAATGAATAATAACACCATCTTGTACGACGTTTCGAGAATCGCTGTTCTCATCTTCAGGTCTATAATTAAGATACAGCCAAAATTACATAATGAAAAGCAACATTGTGACTAAAAATATAAAGGCTAGTTAAATAATACATAATAGTAGGGCCATTTGCTTGGAATCCGTGACCATTTTGTTCCTACCTTTTTCTCTCGATGGATTTGACAACCTGAACCATTTTAAAGGAAAATTAGCTCCTATGCCCCTCTGAAAAATGACGGCTAACTCTGCTAGAGCCCAATATTCAAAATGGCCGCCAACGCCATCTTGAAAAACATGAAATGTAATATCTCTGGCATCAGATGAGCTACAAGGACGAATGAGGTGTCCTTTTTCACTAATTCTGGCATTAAAAATCCACTGGAATGGTTATTGTATTGTATTGTATTGTATATTGTATTGTTATTGTATTGTATTATACTAATTGTACATACTAATCTGCCACTTCACTGTCACTACATGATTCACTGTATGAGCTACTATCAGAATCACTGTCCTCACTTTCGCTGCTATCATTGTTCTCTGCCTGCGGATTTGTAGGTAGTGGTATGGATGGGGGAAGTGGGGGCTGGGTTAAACGGACAGGCAGACATAGGCCATTAAATTTTACAAGATGCCATCCATGGCCGATCGGTGAGGGGTGACTTTGGAGCTGGTAATGCTTTTGCAAATATGCAAGATAGTTTGCACGCTCCAAGTGTGGACGGAGACTGTCCAAGTCAGACACAAGTCGGATAGTGCTTTTTTTCTTCTCAGCTCTCCACTTCGCTGCCCTCGCATCTCCCAGGGTCTTGCTTTTGGTATCACCATAGACATTTCGAATGACAAACCGCTCCAAATCACTGATGACCTGTTCTGTGACTAGGAGCTGTGTACCACATGCTGCTAGCAGGTTGTGTGCCTCTTTAGACTTCTCCAGACGATCTGCGATTAGCTTTTTGCTTGCTCCATAGAAGCCAGAGTTGTGGTCACACCCAGTGAGGACATGAAGTGGTATGATGGATGCAGCCATTGCCTCACTGCACAAACATCGGGCATCGATAAGCTGACGTTTGCGTTTCACACACAGGATTCCTGTAGTCTTCTGAGCAACATATGCCGCTTGCACGTAGTTGTCTGTGTCCTCTGTGTCAAGAACGACAGCTGCTGTGTAGCTGTCTGACCGGAGCACACTATATATGGTGAGCATTGCCGTATCTGCCTCTGCATGGGAGCATGTGAGCTCTGGCACAAGCTTGCCTGTGGTGAGATTCTTTGCAGTGCTGCCAACTACCCAGTAGATGATCTCGGTACTAGTTGTTGCTGCTGTTCTCTGGAATTCCGTTTGAAGAAATGCCTGAAGGCGGATTTTGTTCTCAGGTTTACCCAGGAGAGCATGGAAAACTTTACTAGAAGGAAATTTATCTTCTGTCTTCATGAAGACATTGCTGATTGGCAGTTTTTTTTGGCGCAGTATTCTCTCACTGTCCTTGATCGTGTAATTCTGATCATATGAATCATTGACGCAAATGATGCGCTCAGCATGCTTGTGTCTCGTTAGAACGAAGTGCACCAACTTCTCTGCATAATCTACCAAGGTATACTTGGTACCGTCTCCCTTCTCTCTGTCTTCAATGGTAGGAGTTGTTAGGTGCCAGATGAGGCCCATATCAATAATAGACGTGTATACATCAGGCTCTGGAATGACAGTGTGACGTTAACCACTCCGTTAGAACCGCATGGCTTGTCCTACAGTGACTCGCTAGGATCGCCAGGGCAGTGGATGGGGCTACAGTTTATGTATTAGAGTGTGCTTTATTTCATATGAAAGCTCGTGTCATGGGCAGTCCAGAAAGGCTCTTTGTTTTCACCCATGTCAAGGCTTTATATATTTAATTGTAAAGTATATGTTTTATCATTAACTAGTAATGATGGGATCTGGGAGAGAGAGAGAGAGTAGAACAGAGTGAGAGGGGGGCGCGCAGTGTTTTTGCCCCGCTCGATGACGTCACGGCTGGCTGCCTCGTGGGGGTTGGTTGAGAGAGGTCCTTACCATGCTGCTAGCTCCCTTGCTAGTGGCTAGAGGACTTGTTACCGTTTTTTTCCCATGCGGCTCGACCTAGTCCCGGTATATATACTGGTTCCTCGCCACTCTCTCCCTCAGATCTGGTTTCTAGAACGCATTCATCTTAATCCCTTGCTACCTGTCCCCGCTCTGCACCTGAGAATCTTTTCCTCTGCCTATCTCTCTCATTTTCCATATCTTTCACCACCTTTTATTAATATTATACCCCCTCTGGTTAACTCTGCAAAATCAGCTTAATGCTGGCCAGTTGTATTGTGCGTTAAGGTCTGATATAACCCATGTATGTTAGTTGTTAAGATAAGTTGATCACGAAGCATTGGTTAGCATCCATATTGTTTAGTACCGCTTCCTATAATAATTAGTGTTCTGCTGGATTAGATAATGCTAGACTAGGGGTCTGATATTATAAGGTATTGTTTCCTATGAGTGCTGGCTTTAGGTAAAAAGCTGCACGACATACCTGAGAACTGGAGTTGATTGAGTAAATTCTAGTCTGTGTGCCACTGAGAGTAGAGCATGCACGAATGAGGGCTTTTTGCCTATACCATTCTGCACTGTTCTAAGCTCGTTGTTTGTCTTTGAGGTACGCCAGGAGAACGCTTAATACTTCGGTATTAAGGTTTCTCAAGAGAGCTACCCTTCCCTATAACGTAATATTTGACGCACAGACTTGAGATTTTCACTAGGCTATGCGGCATGCCATGCGCACCAGTATCTCGTATCATTGACTCTAGCTAGACTTTATCAGTCACAGTAGACATTAAGTATATTAACCTAATTACTCTTTTTATGCATACCCGTTTATGATTACACAAGCATTTCGCAGCCTAGTTTGATGTATGGAGACACAAACGACTTAGGCTCTTTTTGTTGATAGGAATACTGCATTGTCGTGGCGATTATTATTGTTGTAGTGTTTAGGATATTCTTGGCTCCGACGGCATTATATATTCTGCCTTTTTGTGTGCATAGCCTGCACGAGCATTGTTCCGCTGCCTGCCTTTTTGGGTTCCATTTCCGATACGAGCATCTTTATAGCATCTAACATTTAAAGAAGATTCCTTGTTAGTGTTGAAGGACTTTAGTGCACTTTCTTTCATGCAGGAGTGCCTGACATTTATTGATTAAAGTAACGTAAGCTGTAACTTCTCTTACCACCTTACTTTGCATACCATAACCAAGCACCTTCGGTTATAGGTAGTAATAGGCTGTTTTCACATAACATTAAGCCTAGAGTAGACGCACATTTATTGAGAGTTTGATAGCCTATTATTGCATATAGAACTCTGTAGAGTATTTGTGTTCTTTGTTCACTGGGAATATACATCAGAGGTTGGATCTAGCGCTTTCCGTTGTAGCATTTATGCCATTACTAGTCCAATGAATAAGAGCCCTGATATATTTGAACCCCAGTCGTAACAAATGGCGACCTTACCTAGGATTTGGTGAACTTACATTTATTAGCAGGGAACATTTGTTGTTTTGGAGAATATTTTGCGGGGATCAGCAAGAATAATTTTTTTTTGCAACATAGTATAGCCCTTGAGTATTTCCGAGAATGTTTGTGTGTATATTGAGGTATAAGAGTTTGGGGTACTTCTTTTCTGAAGATTGAGGTGGGAAATTTTTGTGAGCATCATGTCTTATACCGGATCAGAGGAGAATGGAGACACAGTACGTAATGTCGAAACTGAGGAACAGCAGTATGATGATATGGTTAATCAGGTGAACTGTGAGGAGGATGCTAGGATATTTTTGCAATGGCCTGTTACTGCCGAGCGGTTGGAGGGTATGGATCGGTACGGTCTTCAATGCCTGGCCACAGCTATCGGTCATGCGGTTACTAGCAGCATGACCAAGGATAACTTGATAACGTGTGTACTGGGCAGGGTGACTGGTGAGCAAGATGGGTTGAGTGCTCAGAGCCCTTCGGCCATGCTTCCCCTACACTCGACTCCCAGCCATCCCAGTAGTTTGCCGACCCCGGGTACGCTTCCGCAGTTGGGTGGTGACTGGCAGGGTTGGTTGCCCCTGGGGGGACCACCGGTAATTTCAAACATTGTAGCACCTTCACCTCCTCAAGGGTTATCTCCAGAATTATTGCTTCAGCTCGAATTAGCTAAGATCGAAGAGAGAAAGGCTATCAGGGCAGGTGAGCAGCAAATAGAGCTAGCAAAAATCCAAGCTGAGTCGACTAGGTACTGTGCCGACAGGGACGTAGAGAAGTCTCGAGTAGAGACAACGGGACAGCGACTTGGGGCTGGTAACCGTGCTCATGATCAATCTCTCTCGCACTTATTGAAACTGGTTCCGGTGTTTGATGAGAGTGGTATTACAGAATTTTTCGCACGCTTTGAGAAGAAGTGCCGGGAACACCAGTGACCAGAGAATAAATGGGCAGCACTTGTATCCTCTAGATTAATAGGCAAGGGTCTTAAAGCCTATGATGCGTTACCTATGGAGTCATGTATTGTGTATGAGGATCTCAAGGAGGCTGTCCTGAGGGCTTACGAACTGCAACCAGAAACGTACCGTTTGAAGTTCCGGGGTGTAACTAAGGGAAGAGATAGCACCTTTTTGGAACACGCCCGGGACTTGTCCGATGCTATGGGGAACTGGCTCCGATCTGAGAAGGTCACAACATTTGATGAAATTAAGCAGTTAATGATGTTGGAGCAGTTCTTTAACCCGGGAGCTGCGGGGAGACTCTTAAGAGTTCCCCCGGCGCACTGCGGGGAGACTCTTAAGAGTCAGAGAAAAAAAAAATCAACTTTTGACATCGAAAAAAAAATTTTTTTTTATTTTTTTTTTTTTTATTTTTTTTTTTTTTTTTGGCCCCTGGGCCATGCAAAATCTCAGTCCTCTACCTCCCCTCCTTCCCCACTTTCCTCCTCTCCTTCAGTTATCACCTATTTTCCCTGTTATTCCCTTATTCTGAGGTATATTTTCGTGCTAACATTAGAAATCCGATTGGAGGGTGTGGTCATCACTGATAGCAAGCGAGTGCAAGAGAGAGAGAGAGAGTATCGATCGACTGTGTCTCAGTGGCCTTGGGGGAAATTGGCGGGAAAGCAGATTGCCTCACCCATACATTATACAACTCGCGGGCTATATCTCCGATTTTGACCATCCAAACGCTGTTTTCACTCGTTTTATTGTTGTTTCAGGTTAATACCTTTATAATCAACCCATAATAGGCGCATATGGATAAGTATTAATGCTATTAATGGCACAATGAATATTTTAGTGACGGAAACACCTCAAATACGTCAGCACAGGGGGACGTTTCCAATTACCCCCATGCGCACTTCAGAGGTTAAGAGCACGGGCGGTGATCTAACTTTGAACTTAAAGGAGTAAAACCCAAGAACTCTAGTCGAAGCAGCAGAAATGGCTGATCGACGGCTGTCGTTGATTCGGGGTTGCGGGTCCTCACAGAAGTACGATGTAAGTGCTAAGGACCGTTATCCTCCCCCTCCCCGTAACAATGACACATTTAAACAGAAGAGCCATGAAACTAAAACTGAATCCAAACCTTATACCACACCGTATGTGAAAATTCAGGGGCCTTTTACATCACATTATAAGCCGAAACCGAAATTTATGTGTTTTAGTTGCCACCAGGAGGGTCATAAGGCAAATGAGTGCCCTAGTCGACCTCCTCCGGCAGCCGTGTCTTTTGCTCACGGCATTGGAGTGTTCAAGAGGACATCGGAGTTTGTTAGAGGCATTTCTTGCGAGGTAAATACACTGCCAGTGCAGAAGGATCCGGAAGGCTTATTCCCTGTCCGTGATGCCTTTAGTGACCACAGGGGACTCGGTTGTGTGGAGTGGGGGGGTAGAAGACATGAGGTGAGAATTTTGCGTGACACTGGGGCATCGCAAACACTGTTGAGAAATTTCACTGGTAAACCTGTCAATACGGCGCGGCTGGTTGTGGTTCAGGGAGTTAATGCGACAAGGTCATACCCGCTTGTAAGAATGAAGGTGGAAGTTGATGGTGTGACTCGTGACCTGGATGTAGGAATTGTGGAGAAGTTACCTGTTGGGGGCGTCGACCTCCTTCTTGGCAACGACTTTGCGGGCCCTACTTCTGAGGCTCCACCCTTAGTCGTTGTCGAGAAGCCGGCCGACGTGAGTAGGGAGGAGCAGGAGTGGGTTGAGAAATGTCCGGGGCAGCCTATGGCGTGTGTTGTCGCCGGAGATTCTGCATCCAGGGATTCACATTCTGGTCAACAATCTTTAGATCAGCGGAGGAAGGGTACCGAGAAGGAGTTGAAAGTTGATGCGGTTGAGAGTTTAGTGTCAACGGACCTTCTCGGGGACTCATTATTAGGACCACATTTCGAGTCTGGAGAAGACCCAGTAACTGTTCCTGAAGGGGCAGAGGATGGGCTTAAAAAGACGAAAGAGTTGAAGGAGGACAGTGAGGCACAGTCGGGAGATGTAGCGACAAGGTACCCTGACGCGTACCCTATGAGAAATGGGTCGGCGAAGACGGTGGTCCGAAGCTTGCTAGTGTATTATTCCCGGTATGGTTACCCGCAGGGGATTCAGTCAGTCCAGGGACCCAACTTCACTTCTAGCCTCTTTGTTCAAGCAATGCCGCAGCATGAGATTGTTGGGGTTGTGTCTACTGCGTATCATCCGGAGAGCCAGGGTGTGTTAGAGTGATGGCACTCAGCCTTGAAATCTGTGCTTCGTTGTTGTTGCTTTGAGAGTGGGAAGGATTAGGATCTTGGCCTGCCATGTGTTTTGTTTGCTGTGCGGGAGGTACCTGGGGAGAGTTTGGGATTCAGCCCTAATGAGCTCGTCTTTGGACACCGTGTCAGAGGGCCTCTCCATATGGTTGAAGAAGTATGGGAGGGCGCAGAAAAACCTTGATCTATGCTCAAGTGTGTCCTCAACAGTCGAGAACGGATGTTGCGCAGTCTGGAGTTGGCTGGCCGTAATTTGACTAGCTCTCAGGCCCTCAGGAAGGACAGGTACGACCTCAAGGTTGAACTCAGGGAGTTTCACGTGGGTCAGGAGGTGTTGATTCTACTGCCCCTTGTAGGTCACCCCTTATCCGCGAAGTACGCTGGTCCTTATAGGGTGGTTGAGGAGCTATCAGACCTGGATTACTTGGTAGCCACTCCAGACAGACGGAAGCGCAATCAGTTATGTCATGTTAATCCCATGAAGGAGTATGGGAGGCACCCCCCTGAGCCTCTCACTGTGCCTGTGATGACGTTTAGCAGTCAAGGTGGAGAAGGAGAATGGGACAGTCAAGCTCAGGTGGAGGATAACTGGAAGGATAAGAAGTTCAAATGGGCGCCTGAGTGTGAGAAGGTGTTTAGAGAAGTAAAACACCTGTTGTGCACTCACCTGATCCTCAGGGCCCCTGACTTTAGCCTACCTTTCCAACTAGCAACGGAGGATAGTGGTGTGGGGGCTGGTGCCGTCCTTGTGGAAAGGGATGATGATGGGCTGGAGCATCCTGTTAGTTTCTGCTCGGAGAAGTACAATTCGGCCCAGGGGAGCTGCTCTGTTGTCGAGGAGGAGCTGCTGGCGGTTGTGCTTGCGCTGGGGCATTTCGAGGTCTATGGTCCGGTCGTTGTAGTTTACCCAGATCATCACCCTCTCAAGTTCTTGGACCAGTTTCACAATCGGAATATGAGGCTGACCAGGTGGTCACTAAGGTTATTGGTATATAACCTGGACATACGCCATATTGCCGGTTGTGACAACGTGGTTGCAGATGGTCGTTCAAGGGTATATGATCCTGGGTAGATTGACACACGGGTAGCCTCCTGCTTTAGTTTGAATAGTATTTTGCGCTTGGTGCTTGTTGGCTCGCGGTTGTAGCCCAGCGTATTGGGTCGTAAAGCAGGAGTTGAGCGTTTGGTATAGAAGAAAAAACTAGGCTTGCCCCTATAGTGCAGCCGAAATAAACAAATTAAAAACATAAAAATCAATTAAAACTCTTTCTTTGTTAGTTGAATTTTTTCAGTATGTTATAGCAGTAATTCTGAGTTGCACTCCTCTCAGAATGCTGGGCTAGAGAAGCTCGCTCTTGAGGAGCATAACTACATATAATTTAACCTATTGTGTTGGGGAGGGTTATAATTTTGAAAAATGTTTTGTTGAAGAACTGTGCCAGATATTTTACTGCCGCTGGGTGATGGGAAGTGGAGATATAGCATGGGTTCTAACCATCAGATTTTTGTGAGCCTTGGGGCCTCTGAGAAAAATCTTGGGGGGGGGTGACGTTAACCACTCCGTTAGAACCGCATGGCTTGTCTTACAGTGACTCGCTAGGATTGCCAGGGCAGTGGATGGGGCTACAGTTTATGTATTAGAGTGTGCTTTATTTCATATGAAAGCTCGTGTCATGGGCAGTCCAGAAAGGCTCTTTGTTTTCACCCATGTCAAGGCTTTATATATTTAATTGTAAAGTATATGTTTTATCATTACTCAAGGAACAACTTGAGATGGTTCGGCCATATGGAACGTATGGAAAGCGAGAGAATGACTAAGAAGGTGTACGAGAGCGAGGTGGAGGGACAGAGGGGGAGAGGTAGACCGAATATGAGGTGGAAGGATGGAGTGAGGAACTACATGAACGAAGGCGGTGCTGGTTGGGGGGAGGGGCGTCGACTGACTGGGGACAGAGGTGCATGGGGGCGGTTCGTTCGTGGTCACCCCTTCGGGGATCACGGCGTCAGGCAATAGATAGATTAACTAGTAATTTTGGGATCTGGGAGAGAGAGAGAGAGTAGAACAGAGTGAGAGGGGGGCACGCAGTATTTTTGCCCCGCTCGATGACGTCACGGCTGGCTGCCTCATGGGGGTTGGTTGAGAGGGGCCTTACCATGCTGCTAGCTCCCTTGCTAGTGGCTAGAGGACTTGTTACCGTTTTTTTCTCACGCGGCTCGACCTAGTCCCGGTATATATACTGGTTCCTCGCCACTCTCTCCCTCAGATCTGGTTTCTAGAACGCATTCATCTTTATCCCTTGCTACCTGTCCCCGCTCTGCACCTGAGAATCTTTTCCTCTGCCTATCTCTCTCATTTTCCATATCTTTCACCACCTTTTATTAATATTATACCCCCTCTGGTTAACTCTGCAAAATCAGCTTCATGCTGGCCAGTTGTATTGTGCGTTTAGGTCTGATATAACCCATGTATGTTAGTTGTTAAGATAAGTTGATCACGAAGCATTGGTTAGCATCCATATTGTTTAGTACCGCTTCCTATAATAATTAGTGTTCTGCTGGATTAGATAATGCTAGACTAGGGGTCTGATATTATAAGGTATTGTTTCCTATGAGTGCTGGCTTTAGGTAAAAAGCTGCACGACATACCTGAGAACTGGAGTTCATTGAGTAAATTCTAGTCTGTGTGCCACTGAGAGTAGAGCATGCACGAATGAGGGCTTTTTGCCTATACCATTCTGCACTGTTCTAAGCTCGTTGTTTGTCTTTGAGGTACGCCAGGAGAACGCTTAATACTTCGGTATTAAGGTTTCTCAAGAGAGCTACCCTTCCCTATAACGTAATATTTGACGCACAGACTTGAGATTTGCACTAGGCTATGCGGCATGCCATGCGCACCAGTATCTCGTATCATTGACTCTAGCTAGACTTTATCAGTCACAGTAGACATTAAGTATATTAACCTAATTACTCTTTTTATGCATACCCATTTATGATTACACAAGCATTTCGCAGCCTAGTTTGATGTATGGAGACACAAATGACTTAGGCTCTTTTTGTTGATAGGAATACTGCATTGTCGTGGCGATTATTATTGTTGTAGTGTTTAGGATATTCTTGGCTCCGACGGCATTATATATTCTGCCTTTTTGTGTGCATAGCCTGCACGAGCATTGTTCCGCTGCCTGCCTTTTTGGGTTCCATTTCCGATACGAGCATCTTTATAGCATCTAACATTTAAAGAAGATTCCTTGTTAGTGTTGAAGGACTTTAGTGCACTTTCTTTCATGCAGGAGTGCCTGACATTTATTGATTAAAGTAACGTAAGCTGTAACTTCTCTTACCACCTTACTTTGCATACCATAACCAAGCACCTTCGGTTATAGGTAGTAATAGGCTGTTTTCACATAACATTAAGCCTAGAGTAGACGCACATTTATTGAGAGTTTGATAGCCTATTATTGCATATAGAACTCTGTAGAGTATTTGTGTTCTTTGTTCACTGGGAATATACATCAGAGGTTGGATCTAGCGCTTTCCGTTGTAGCATTTATGCCGTCCGGCTGGCTCAGTTGATAGCGTGCCTGATTCCCACCTTGAAGGTCTCGTGTTCAATCCCCGCTCAGATTGAAAAGTGTTTCTGGGATACAGCCGGCGGTTACCATCTCCCCATGAGCAAGGGGGATGGGTAATGGTCTCTGGTAGACTAAAGAAAGCCAAGCGCTTGCGAATCCTCGAAGGAGGAGAGACGGGCGCTATATAAGTAACCAGAAGATTATTATTATTATTATTATTACTAGTCCAATGAATAAGAGCCCTGATATATTTGAATCCCAGTCGTAACAACAGTCATAGTTAATTTTTGTTAAAGCTTGCTTTTCTGTGCCTTATGGGTGGTTCCATTGACGTTGAAGATGGAAAGGCACTCGGCTGTAACACGATGCTGCAGGACTTCTTGAAGTTTGAGGGCCCCACTCGTTTCAACCAGTTCGAGAACAGAGGCCAAGGCATTACGCTCCATTTCCTCAGTCTTTCCCTTCAGGTTCTCACCATCTGCTTTCTTCAATTCCTGAGTTGAAAAGTGCAAACGCTTGCTACGGGGAACTCTGTCGTTGAGAGACTTGGTCTTGGAATACACTCTCTCATTCAAGAACTGCTTCAGTTTGCTTGTGCCATCCTCCTTTGCCGATTTCAAGTCGGCAGCGAGAGCGTCTGAGGCTGGGATTCCTGACTGTAGGGATCGAAGTGTCTGGTTTGTATGGTCAAATGATTCACACTTAAATTCAGTGAGACATGCGCTTATATCCTGTACAGCTTGTTCATCCTTCTTCATTTTACTCGACGAGCAATCAGCATGCTTCCCTTTTCCTTGTTTCTTGCGATTAGCATGGCGATGGACCTTTGTTCTCACCCGATTGATGTTATTCACATTCCGAGTGTTTGAAAGGAGCTGCTTTTCATTGTTCAGAATGGCCAACCAACCAGACTTCAGCTTAGAGCCCTTATTCATTGTTGACTCTATCCATATGTCGAGGGCGACACTCGAATATGGTTTTCCTGTCATTGACTGTGCAAACATACCACTCTCCATGAATGCAGCCTGATCGACAGGAAGGGTATCAAGCACTGCGGTGAAATCGGGGAGATGCCGACCATACTTGTCATTATCATAGATTTGCATCAAAGGAAGCATGAGCTTGAGTGAGGACTTGAACTCAGTCCAGTTGCTTGTTCTGATTGCATGGATATTTGAGTTAGAACCTCAACCATTTCCATGAATGACATCCAGTATTCTGCTTGTGGGGCACCCTCAAAGTCCTTGAAGAGAGCATCAACGAGGTCCTTCAGCTCAGCGTTTCTCTCTAGCTCTGCATGTTCATCTGCAAGTTCCTGTGCATCAATCGGATGTCGAAGCTTGGCAAGGGATGCCTTTACTTCTTCAGATAGAGGGGAATCTTCCAAACGTTTGTCTATGACATGGTGGACCAGAGTCTCGTAGAATAGTCGCAAGCAGCGAACCCCACGCTTAACATGTTTTCCACGAAGAGCCTGATCAACAGACCCGTCTGCTATAACACCAGCTGCCACCAACACATCTGAGATGCCAGATCCCTTAAACCTCTTGTATATAGTGTAGATGAACGACATTTGGATGTGGAAGGGTGCCATGAATGGTAAGATTTTGCTGAACAGCTCAGCATTCTCACTTTTCAACTCTAGCATGAGCACGTAGACAGGATGATCACCAACAATTATTGCAAAAGGCATCTTTTTTTCTTCGATTGATTTTGCAAGCTTACACATCACATCATTGAGAATTGTCTTACTGGGTGGGTTGGGATAGGTCATGTGGTATATTGCTCGACTCTTCTCATCTGCATTTGACATGCTGGCGTGAAACCCTGAAAACCCAGGCACAGTCTGTTCTTCTGGCTTAGGTCTCGTTCGGTCATCTTGCGCCCTGGCCAATGCATGGATCTCACCACGAATTCTTTGCACCGATGTGTCAGGAGGAGGAGTACTTTGATCAGTTGGTGGCTTCCTGAGAGGTGGTTCCCCACGCTTCGCTGTCTTGTATGAGTTGACTTTTTGCATTTCACTTCCGAGCTCTTTGAGAGTTGTCGAGAGGTTTGATGCAAAGTTGGCACCGGGAACTGGTCTATCCTCGTGATTCTCGGAAGGAAGTTCTGTATCAAATGATTCTGGCTGCACAAACATGACATTAGTGCGGTGTGACTGGCCAGCACCGGTCAGTGTGTCGCTCTTGAAGTCATCGTTGTCGACTATAGCGATAGCAGGCTTACCCTCAGCTAGTTCGAAGGGGCAATCAGATGAGCACTTGAGGTCATTGACCACCCAAAAATCTCGCAGCATAAGTACGTCATTGTAACTGATGCCCAGTCCATCTTTATGCATTATGTCGACTATCTCCCTACTCTTGGTCAGTCCATGTGGCAAGACAGAGAGATTTATCTCATATGCAGTGCGTTTTCCAATGATGTAGCTTGTGAGGATAGATGCAATCGATCGGACGGATGGACTGTCATCAATTGCAGACTTATTTGGGTGTTTCAGCCATGTGAGCAGCTTCAGCAGGAGCTCACTGAGGTCTTCTCTCTCCAACTCGTGTATATATGGGAGCCAGGGAATAGTATTTGTCCTGATGACTTGCACTTTGAGTCGTGCCGAAACATTCATCACCAACTGATCATTGCTGACACCCAATGAAGATATTGCCGCCTCGATGTATGTACCTGCTGCTGTTGTATCATATACCAGTTCACTCACATTCTTTTGAATGCGTTCATGAAATCCGATGTCTTCCCCAAATTCATTGACGAGAATTTCCTTTAAGTAGCTGGATTTTACTACCGAGTTATGTCCGTGATTTGAGATAATGCGCTTATAGTCCTGCAGCAGGCCTTGCAGTGTGCGAATTTCATGGTCTTTGAAGATGACTTGACGAATATGATGAAAGAAGAGAGCTTGGGCCTCTCGGAGGTTTACACGCTGCAGATGTTGAGTGCTCTCATCTGAAAGGGGCTTGTGGTCGCTTACATATTTGCGCCAGCACGCACGATGGTAGCGGATTTCCAACCCAAATGCTGTTTGACTATCTGGGATGGATGCAATCAGAGTGTCAAGTCTCAATCTCATGACCTCATCTTCCAGACGGACAGTATGTAACTTGAATTTAGTCCAGGCATCTACTGTTGATAGGAGTAAAATCTGCTTGTCACGATCACTACTCTTGTATGCCCCTTTCATGCACCACACACATAGAGTCTTATCGTGAAGGACACCCATACTGGAGCGGAGCCTTTTAGGTGCACTGGCCTCTTGGGAAGGGTCTTGTTGATCTAATGCTTCATCTCTTTCGGCTTGAGAGAGCTTGCGCTTGCTGGATAATGATGCGTAACAAGTGCTATGCATGTGGTGACCCTTTGGTCCCTTCTCCCAATCCACATTTTCATGTATATGTTGAAACTTATCAAGTTCTTTCCATTGTAAAGACTTTTCCCAGATGGATTCCCACTTCTCAGGTGTAATGTTTTCCAAACGATCATCTGCGGTACATCGCTTACCACAGAGTAAAATGCACTCGTATTCATTTAATGTCTTGTTTGGTAACTCTTCACTCTCTCTTCTATTATCCATTATTTCGGTCATTTCACAAGTCGGCGATTTTCATCAGATGGGCATGCGATCCATCTGAAACAGTAAAAAAGTAATATTAGATATACACCGCAGGCAGAACAACAGTGATGATAGCAGCGAAAGTGAGGACAGTGATTCTGATAGTGGCTCATACAGTGAATCATGTAGTGACAGTGAAGTGGCAGATTAGTATGTGCAATTAGTATAATACAATACAATAACAATACAATATACAATACAATACAATACAATAACCATTCCAGTGGATTTGTAATGCCAGAATTAGTGAAAAAGGACACCTCATTCGTCCTTGTAGCTCATCTGATGCCAGAGATATTACATTTCATGTTTTTCAAGATGGCGTTGGCGGCCATTTTGAATATTGGGCTCTAGCAGAGTTAGCCGTCATTTTTCAGAGGGGCATAGGAGCTAATTTTCCTTTAAAATGGTTCAGGTTGTCAAATCCATCGAGAGAAAAAGGTAGGAACAAAATGGTCACGGATTCCAAGCAAATGACCCTACTATAAGTATAATAAAAGGAATGAACATAGGAGAACTTAAATATCAAAGCTGGAGTAAACATGGTAGAAGTATAGAAATACAAATACAATAGTAATAATAATCCTTAAATCGTGAACAATAATTATATGAAGTGCAAGACAAGAAAATATGTGAGAGCAAATGTAGGCAAGTATAGTTATTAGAAACAGAGTAAATCTAAAGGGGAATCATGGGTACCTATTTCGGGTTAAGCTACAGTAGATGGGTGTGTAGAGCCTCACATATTCGTAGATCTAGTTGAGAGCTATGACTAGACAAAATGTTAAACTGGGTGTCATGTATGGGATGGTCGTGGGAGTGCGAGTGATCACGTTTGGCGGAGAACGAAGGTTTAGAAAGAAACTGTCCGGTTCTAAAAGAACGGTCCTGGTGCTCGCGGATTCGAGTCCTGAGTTGTCTACAGGTCTTACCAATGTACCGAGACTTACATCTCATAGGCCTACACGTGGATTGATAAACAACTGAAGACTACAGAAAATCAGGAATCGTATCTTTGAGCCTGAACCAGTTCTTGATCGTGTTAGTGTTTCTGAATACAATTCTGACTGACACTTGGGGATAAAATTCTGTAAAGAGTTTTGACAGTTTATTACGAAGTGCAACACTTGGTTTACCTAAGTATATCAGTGGGACGTAGAGGGGGGATTTATTTACCGTAGGAGAGTTCGGAATGGGTGGGGCCAATAAACAAGATAATTATTTACCTATATATGTTTCGGTGAAATTAAGGGGGAAGCCATTTGAGAAGAGAGTTTGCTTAATAATTTAAAGTTCTCTATGAAGTGCCATATAATTCGAACAAATATGAAAAGCTCGGTTTACTAGAGTACTAATCAGGTTACGTTTATATTGAGTGGGAATTGATGAAGAAAACTTTGTGGTTAAGCCGGTAAATGTTGGTTTTCCATAGATTGAGGTGGAGAATGAATCATTTGACTTTTGTATAGTTATATCCAGGAAACTCAGTTTACTCTCGTTTTCTATTTCATTAGTGAATTCTATGTTTGGGTGCTGGCTATTCAAATAATTTAGGAAAAGAGGGACATGTTCTGGTGAACGAAACAAAAGAAAGGTGTCGTCGACGTAACGACGGTACAGAAGAGGTTTGAAATTTGGCGGGCAATTATTAATCCACTTTGTTTCATGATAGGATAAAAAATATATTGGCGAATGTTGGACCGAGACAATTTCCCATAGCGATACCATCAATCTGAGTGTAATATGAACCATTAAACATAAATAAACAATCTTTAACTGCTAGGGTAAGTAACTCGTGAAATTGATTTTTGTTTAAACCGAATGCTAGACTACTCGGCCCACGGGACAGCTCGGCCCACGGCGAGACAGCTCGGCCCAGTAAAAACGAGACAGCTCGGCCCCGTGTTAATTACGAGACAACTCTTAATTAACCTAACCTAACCTAACCTAACCTACACATTATGAATCGAGAGATCTAGCCTATGACATAATAATACAATAAACGAACATTTCGCCCACATTACACACACGCCATAAACGGGAGGCCATGTATGCAGCACCATATCCTGTCCTCTGCGCATGCGTGAGAATCTTAGGCCCCTTGGTACGATTTTTTGTTCCTTTATACTATTATCTTAACCTAACCTAACCTAACTTAAATTAACCTAACAGTTGAGCCTAAATAACATAATAAAAATATTAGGGAAAAGGCCGCGCATACGCAGAGGACAGGATTTGGTGCTGCATACATGGCCTCACCCATAAACCCTCCACTTAGCTCTCCCCATCCTGGCTGGTCTAGTCAAATTGCCCCATAGCAAAACATGGGGCCGAGCTGTCTCAAATAATGGGCCGAGTTGTCTCGCCGTCGTGGCCGAGTTGTCCAAAAGTGGGCCGAGCTGTCCGAGCCGAGTTGTCCCATGGGCCGAGTTGTCCAGTCACCTTTAAACCTTGTACAAAATCGTTGCTTCCAAATAGTTCATTAACACAAATATTTACGGTTTCGACTAGAGGTATGTTCGTGAAAAGGGATTTTACGTCGAAAGAAGCCATGGTACAGGTTTTATATCTTAAATTACACAGTTCTTTAGCGAAAGTGAAAGAATCTTTAACGGAGAATGAATTAGCAGTAATGGGTGATATAATTGGGACGAGATATTTAGATATATTGTAATTGAATGTACGGTCGAGGTTATTAACCTGACAAGCGCGATATAGACGTAGGTGCTAGGGTAGTTATTTGTGCATTTCTAGCCCTGGATTCTGACAGAATTCGTTATATTTACAATATAAACCATTATTTGTTTTCGGTATGCTTTTATTTTACATATATGATGTATATATGAACCTTCAAGAGTGCTAAAATAAGTGGGAAAAGCATTTGGGTGGTGAAAAACGAAGATATTGGCCACCCGGTCATAATCTCAGGCGAGAGAGAGAGACAGGCAGCCTTCCCCTCTCGCTGTCTGGGAGTCAACTGAGGAGAGCGGGGCGGTGTGTGCCGGTGTCTGGGTGTTGCATAACGATCTTTTATGCAACCCACTTGTGCTACATTATCGCCGGAGAGAAAAATAACCGATAAATGATGATAATAAGAGGAAAAATAGGTGATAATTGAGGAGGGGAGGGAGGGGGGAATAAGGTGGGGAGGGGGGGGGGGGGGGTGTGGGTGAGATTTACATGGATGAGTACTGGAGGGGAATTATCTCACCTAGAGACAAATTCCTTTGTTTTGATAGGCCCTTTTTTTTTATGGAAGGCTTTTTTTTGTGGTCCTGCTTCCGTGAGGCCTATCGCGTTCCCTATAGGAAGCCTTCCGTGAGGCCTATCGCGCTTGCCGGGTTAAGTGTTGTCAGATATTTCACAAAGTTTCGGACACTGACTAATACTCTGAGGGATAAGCACTTTTCCCAGTAACTATAAAGATACCAATAACACTTTTAGAGCGAAAACCACTGGAATCTATGACAACACTTAATACCCCTGATTGTACGTGGCACCTGTCTAGTGTGGGCTCCCGTCCCAAGCCCGTGTCTAGCAGAGACCCGTGGTGTCTAGGCAGGCACCGCCACCACCTGAGCTACCACAGCCAGGCCACACGTACAGTCACAGTACTCGTACACGCTGGGCGCTACATATGACAATATTGCTATCATTATTTGTATGTATCATAATAGAAGGCTATCTTTCTCTCTCTCTCTCTCTCTCTCTTTCTTCGTTAAATACAAACATATTTACGCGCGACAAACTACTTTATATATCCATTTCTATACATAACTTAATACAATGAGTTGCATAGATTCTATTATATAATCTATTATACACTTGTTAGTGATTGTTCTAATCAGAACCCCTATTAAACACTATTGGTGTTGGTGTAGAAAGTATTCGAGAAACGGGTAGTCAATCTCTACGTATATCTCCTGATCTACTCATATTTATGTATTTATATATATAGGCCTACAGTATTTATATATATATTTGTTTTTTTTAGTTATAAGATGTTATGCGGTCAGGATTAGCGCCAAGGTCGCTGGCACCGGGTATATATTGTATGAGTTATCCTAAACGTTTATATGTATTCGATGTTACTAAAAAAAATGTAATTTTATACAGCTAAATGACTGAGAGACTTAATTTGTCTGGACGTCAATAGCATCTGAGTTGAAGCCAATGATCTTGGGGGCTAATAAGTGATTGAGGTTTCCGAATGTTTGTGTGCGAACTGCTGTATGGATTCTTCCCCTGCCACCTCTTTTTTTTTTTTTTTTCCTCCTTTCATGTGTTTCTTGTTGATAGTCCCTACCCCTTGTGGGAATAAGGGCTGGCTACTGACTAAATTACAAACGTCAAATTAAGAGGAGTATGCTGCTGTCACATTTGTTAAGCTCTTAATCATCAATCTTGTAATGGAATGTAACCGTGTTGGCTGCGAGAGTCTCGCTATCTATTACCTTTCTTTTCCCAAGCATACGAATCGATAAAATAAGACAAACAAAATACCTTCAAAGATATTGACATGTCAGTAAAGTTTACGATAAATATCCACATGAAAGATTGCTGATTAAAGAAGCAGCTCTTAGAATTGGGCGAACTATATTACGTAAATTAGACCATGGCTAATTAGTAGGAAACAAAAAATTAACATTAACAGTAGCCTATGCAATCATATTGGGTGTAGTGAAAGGTTGGGATCTTGCACGATGGTCAGTTTTAGTTCCTCAATTGTTCATCTTTTACATTAACGACCTAGCTTGACTTAGGCCTAACTAAAAAGATTGGTAATTTTTCTAATGACACTAAAAATAGGTTGAATTGTTGATCCTGATAACAATTCATGCTCTCCAAAAATAATTTGATACCCTACCCGAATGGGCAATACATGCGGTTTACTGAGTTTAGTTAATATTGGGAAATCGACAAAAACATTCAGGATGTAAATTTAACAATATTTACTTCGTCAATAATTACGCGCCATATATCTCCCGTATAAGGAGATTCAATAGCTCAATGCATTCTTTTGATGTCCGATTTCATTACCCATCTCCCTTACTCAAGGCCAGGGTAGCCAGTAACCACCAGCTATATCTCAGAAGAAAAAATATATAATTTGTTCACCAATCTGAGTGGTGACAGGGGCAAGACGCAATATCAGTGGTATCTAGATGGCTAAATAACATGGAATTAAGTAACTCCATTATTACAAAAGATTTGGAAGTCATCGTCAGTCGTGATATGAAACCAAAAAAACAATGCAACATTGTTTGAAATCAGAGTTTTTAGATAGATATCTAGAAGCGTGAATAACAACAAACGTAATTTTAAAATTTCACCCGTCCTTAGTAAGGCTTCACATGGATTATGTTTTTAATTTTGCTGTCCATTGTCCATATATTGATTGGAAGTGACGGTACAAAGAAGAATGACAAAACAACCCAGAATAATAGAACATTAGAACATCAATAATATTCTAACGCCTGACGACTAAGGCCAAATGACACAAATGGGTTAGAACATTATGGGTTAGAACATTATGGGTTAGAACATGTTAAATTATAGCCAGAAGGGGTTAGAACATTATGGGTTAGAACATTAGGGGTTAGAACATTATGGGTTAGAACATTATGGGTTAGAACATTATGGGTTAGAACATGTTAAATTATAGCCAGAATGGGTTAGAACATTATGGGTTAGAACATTATGGGTTAGAACATGTTAAATTATAGCCAGAATGGGTTAGAACATTATGGGTTAGAACATTATGGGTTAGAACATGTTAAATTATAGCCAGAATGGGTTAGAACATTATGGGTTAGAACATGTTAAAACATGGGTTAGAACATTATGGGTTAGAACATTATGGGTTAGAACATTATGGGTTAGAACATGTTAAATTATAGCCAGAATGGGTTAGAACATTATGGGTTAGAACATTATGGGTTAGAACATTATGGGTTAGAACATGTTAAATTATAGCCAGAATGGGTTAGAACATTAGGGGTTAGAACATTATGGGTTAGAACATGTTAAATTATAGCCAGAATGGGTTAGAACATTAGGGGTTAGAACATTATGGGTTAGAACATTATGGGTTAGAACATTATGGGTTAGAACATGTTAACATGTTAAATTATAGCCAGAATGGGTTAGAACATTATGGGTTACAACATTATGGGTTAGAACATTATGGGTTAGAACATTATGGGTTAGAACATGTTAAATTTAAAAAAAAGTAAAAGATTATTGAGGTAGTGAATATCATGAAATACATGAAATGGTCAGTACAAAAGAAAGGGGACATTAGTCTTGCATATATTAGAAGTGTAGAATAAGAGAGGACATGATACAGATGCTTAAATTGTAAGTGGGAAACGGACTGCTGCTCCATGATAAGCATGCACAAGTTTGGTAGATATGTGACATAGGCTACCGATTGCTACAGTAGGATCAATAACGACAGAAAGCTTAGAAACATAATTAGATAGGCACATGGCTGTGATGTGCTGATTGTCAATGGGATCCGCCGTGAATGGGCCAGTCCATGGTATAAAGACTAATATTAGTCTTTATACCATGGGCCAGTCAGCCCATGGAGTCAGTCCTCTGAAAAAATCCCTCTTTTTATGATTTTTGTTTATCTTAATGTATACTGTATATAGGCCTAGTGGAATCAGGACACGTATTTGTCAGTTTATTCAGACTAGCATTATACTATTATATTCAGAGTAGAAAAGGAGACTATAATTCCCTATAATTCCTACAGAACCTCCTTAAGTTGTATAAACCCTCTAATGAAAAGCCCGATTAAACTGCCAAAATTAGTCAATCCTAATGGGATTAATGAGTATATATTTATTGATTCTCATGATAAACTGGTCTCTCTATTCACCAATGATAGTTTAGGTAAAGTATTATTTATTATATTCGCAATCAAGTTATATGCATTCACTAAGGGGGAAGGGAAGTAATAGGGGAAGATCTATGCTATATTGCACAGATAGTGGCGGGCGAGGTGGCTAGGATGAGTTACTAAACCGAACGTGGTTGGTTTTTAGGTAAACAACCGTTGGTATAGACAGGAGTGGTTAATGTGCATATTATATCAAGGCATGCTAGCTTAATAGTATTTGAACAATATAAGTAAGGAGTTAACTAGTAAGTTAGAGCTATTAGTGGATGAGTAATGAAATTAAGAAGTTATATAATGCTCGGTTAACATTAAATTAGCCAAGAGTGATATGATGGAAAGTATTACTCTGTATGATGACTTTTATATATTGTATTCACAATATCGACTAGGACTAACTCACATGCCGTGTGTTCCTAGGCCTCCAACAGCGCAGTCTTCGACCCATCCGTGGCTGAGCTGAAAGTTTTCTTGTCTGAGAAAACAACTCTTGGTTGGGAGAGAGTTATCCTGACCAGGACTCGAACCCACTCACTCCAGGTATGTTTGGGAGAGTTGGGCACCGTTACGACTCGGCCATGAGCGGATAAAGGAAGCCACATATATTCTTATTTGAAGAACCCCCGCCAACTCGGCTAAGTGACACAATTTTAATCGTCATGGTAATATTATGAAACCTCTCTGACATTATCAAAACAACTCGTGCCCAATAGTCAATGCCCTGGTCAACAAATAGTCGAGCGAAATCAAGCCTAGTTTGTTTGTGCCTCTTGGTTAGCTTTGGCTTGACAGCTGGTGATCTATGATTATATCCCATCTCCTTCAATCTCTTGCGTATAGTTTCTGTAGAAGCTTGAAATTGCAAATGTTGCTTAGTCGGCATTGGAGAATGGATGGTTATACATATACAGTATAATTTCTTGGTCCTGTTATGACGTGGTTTTCCGCTTAGCTCCACTTCTATGTCGGTCTGTTAGTTGCCCTTCTTCCCACCTTTTCTTACCACCTGTAAACGTTCCGAAAAAAAAGTACCAGCGACGCAGGAGGCCGCCCTAGGGCTGCAGAACCTGCGGGGGCAGGCAAAATCAAAGGCACGGGCGTAGGGAAGAAAACCTGTACGCCTGCCACAGTGACCCTGCCACCACCACCACCACCAGCCGCCCTGGCCCGGCTGCCCGGCTGCCCCTGCCGCCCCTGCCCAAGGAAAAGGGAAGGGGAAGGGGAAGGGGAAAGGGAGAGGGAAAGCGACTGCTGGCCCTGCCGGCCCTGCTGTCCCTGCCGGCCCTGCTGCCCCTGCTGCCCCTGCCGCCCCTGCCCAAGGAAGAGGGAAAGGGAAAGGGAAAGGGGCGACAGGCACCACCATCATCTTGCCTGCCCACTGCACCATGCACCACTGCCGCCCCTGCCGACGCCGCCCCTGCCGACGCCCCTGCCGGCCCTTCTCCCCCTGCCCCTGCCCATAAGACGCCCCTACGTGCTAGAGTGAGCAGAAAAAATCTGACACCATCCAAGTACGCCGCTCTGCTGTTTGGTGGTGATTCGCAGGGCATTGGCAGCCCTGCGGGTTTCGACGACGACGCCCTAGCACGGGACCAAGGGTGGGGGGATTTGGGAGTGGACAGTGGAAGTGAGTCAGACGTCGGTGATGAGAATGAAGAAGGGTGTCTGTCTAGTGAAGAGGAAGGTGATGATGATGCTGTGTTGTATCGCGAACATGACAGCGATATTTCAGACGCAGAAGCAGACGGAGACGACATTCCGATCCCTGGCATGCCTTCGTTTGAGTGGTCTGACGGGGTCAATTTTGTGTCTGACGTGCCCCAGTTCAATCCTGGGACGTCAGGTATAACTGATGACTGGCCCTGTGACGATAACACCAAACGAAAGCGAGTTCTTCCTCGCTTTTTTCGATTTGGAGGTAATGACTTACATCGTTGCCCAAACAAACGCCTACTACAGGTGGGTGTTTGGCAAATTGGACGTCATTTCTCCAAAAGCGAGAATACGAGGGTGGGTGGATACGACTGTGGAAGAATTCATGACGTTTTTTGCCTTGTTGTTCCTCATGCCTCTTTGCAAGAAGCATGTGTTGCAAAACTACTGGAAGCACGACCCTCTCATCGCCACCCCAACTTTCAATAAGTTCATGACTCGTGACAGATTTTTGTTGCTGCTAAGATTTATGCACTTTGCAGACAACGAAAATCCTAGCAGGATTGACAGGATATGGAAAGTTCGGGATGTGTTCACCATGTTGTTGGAGAGGTATAGGAAATACTTTTACACCTTCCTCAATTTGGTATTGATGAGTAGCTCGTGCTCTTCAAAGGACGTCTTGTTTTCAAGCAGTATATCCCCTTGAAAAGGCATAGGTTCGGAATCAAGCTCTTCGTGTTGTGCGACTGTGAAACTGGAATAGTGCTTGACATGATCGTGTATACAGGAACTGACATTGACGTACCGAAAGCCGCTCCCAGTGACCCCATGGGCATGTCAGGTGCCATCGTCAGGAAAATGTTGGCACCTTACCTGGGCAAAGGCCACATCATCTACACTGACAACTGGTATACTTCTCCTGCTCTCTGCCAATTTCTTCATGACAACCAAATGGGGTCATGTGGGACTGTCAGAAAGACAAGAAAGTTTATGCCAAAGTTCACAGGTGATGTCATTCCTCTGTCAGATGCCTCCTCCAGTGACACACCTTCTGAAGACGAACTGGTCAAGGAACACCGCGAGAGGCATGTCCGAAGAAGGCGACGAAAGGGGCAGAAGTACAAGCAACTTGAAAAGTCCGGGAAAGTGGTAGCCCTGAAGTGGAAGGACAAAAGAGACGTTCACCTGCTTTCCACAGTCTACACAGGTGCCCAGATGGACTCTGGTAAAAATCCACTACCGAACCAGGAAGACCATCTATAAGCCCGACATGGTAGTGGACTACACAAAGAACATGCGCCTGGTGGACAAGTCTGACTGTCAACTGTCAGGCGTTGAGTGTCTGAGGAAGACTGTGAAGTGGTATCACAAGCTCTTCCTCCACCTAGTTGACATCACGATGCTCAACGCCTACAACTTGTGGTTGGTGAAGAGAGAGATGGCCCCACACCAGAAGCTAAAATTCCGGGAGTTTGTGTACAACGTTGCATATCAGCTCCTGGAGAAGTATGGCACCACCACTCACAGACGTACGGCATGGCTTGGGGATCACGTCCCTGACCGCATCCAGCTGGGGGTTGAAAGACACTACCCAACCAACACCGAGCTGGTTGGCACTCGTCACAGGCAGGTGCAGTGCCACGTCTGCAGCACCAGTGTAAGGAAACCCCACGTAACCAAAAGAGTCACCTCAATGTGCGCCGAGTGCAAAGTTGCACTCTGCTTGGGTGACTGCTTCAGGGACTACCACATGTATAAAAACTACTGAGTGCCGCCCCCTGCCCTGCCCTGCCCTGGACTCGCCCCCTGCCCTGCCCTGGACTCGCGCCCAACCTTACCTGACCTGACCAAATTGATCACGCTACCTCATAATGTCACATATATATTATATAATGTATAAGTTCCAAAGATGTCCCTGTGATATAGCTTTTATATAATTATATAATTGTATCTTTCATTATTTAGTTTATAAGTTTCAAAGATTTCCATGTAACATGCCTTCTTTTTTAGTATATCAATATATATGTTTGTTATAGCCAAAGTAATGTGTATATATTTTCTTACCTCAAATGAATTGTACCAAAATAAATATGTTTCAATAAATCCTGTCAAACCTACTAAGATAAAAAAAATAAAAATAAATAAATAAATAAAATACAAGGTCATGTCATTGTATTCTTACAATATGATATATTATATGAATATTTCATATTGTTAGAATACAATGGCATGATCTTGTAAACATTTTTTTTTATCAAAATGTATCTAAACAGTATAAAACCTTCCCCATAACCCCCTCTTGGATTCGATCCCACTACCCTACCACACTTTGAGTTTTCCAGTCCACGACCTTACCAACCATGCCACAGGAGCTCATATCAAACATCACTCAAAACTTCGTGTCTACAATCGAAATGACAATATAAAAAAAAAAATGAATTATCCCACCAATTTACGTTTGTAAATTGATGGGATTATCAATTATATCATGCAAAGGTTTATACAAGTTTGTCTCTCTCAAAAATTAGTAAAAAATTAGTAATTATATAACTTTATTCTGTCAAAAATTTGCCCCTCTCAGTGTGACTCGAGTCATTATCACACGGTCAGTGGGTCAGTGGGTGACCCTTCCCTCCCTCCATCCACAACACCTCTCTCTGTCTGAGTTTGGCTACCAACTAAATTGGTATAAATACAGCATGCATAAAATACTCTTCACAAATACATTTGAATTGTATAATATTGTAAATAATAATGAATAATAACTGTGTGGGTGTCGAAAATTGCTCCACCATCTTTCTTATATCTCGCCTACGCCCTTACGCGCATATATTGGATTATACATAGTCATGACTGTCATACAAATACTTGCAGTAGGTCTCGAATATACATTTAGATTGCATATTACTTGGAAATAAATAAATATAAGTTTTCTGGTGGCAATCTACCTTTTCACAAGTGTCAGGCGACACCAGTCTATATTTAGCTCTCTATCAAAAAAGGTTAACTGCCGATGTTTACTGACCACCCTCGTTCCTGGTCTATAATATAGTACTTTATTTACAGTCAATGGCCTACATATTTCTGTGGTATTTCACATGTGTCTAAAATGCAATGTCTGCTTGCATAAAAATGAAATTCTGAAAGCCATTTATACATACGACATACGCATGTCTCACTTTCTCTCTCTCTCCATTCCTGACTCATGTTATTGTAGACCTCTGGGTGGCAACGAACCCCAGACACCTGCTAGACATAAGGTTCAAAATCCCAAGACATCCATACGCCTCGGGCGCCTCCACAATTATCACACAGCTGCGTATGTTTCTTGATAGCTGCGTATGTTTCTCCCTGCCTTCACTCTCTCCACGACTCACTCCCTGCCTCCCTCCCACCCACCCACCCACCCGCCCCCACCCTTTTAGGCTTCCGTCTGCTAGAAACTCATTGATAATGTGTGTAAATATCGCATGAATTGGTCTATATGCGGTATATATATTGTTATATGGGACGTCTACATACGTACAAGTCTGTGTTATAGCATGACAGTGCTCTAAGTACGAGATATACGTGATATTTATGGCACAACACACCCACTCCCCCTTCCATTCCCAGCACAACTCAATCACACCTTGGTTCACGCATAGAAACTCATTGATAATGTGCGTAAATATCGCATGAATTGGTCTATATGCGGTATATATATTGTTATATGGGACGTCTACAAACGTACAAGTCTGTATTATAGCATAACAGTGCTCTAAGTACGAGATATACGTGATATTATAGCGCAAACCACACTCTCATCTCATAAATTGCCGCCAAACCTCCAACCCGTCTTCATTCCCGCCTAAAAATTCATTGATAATTCCCTTATATATTGCAATTTTTGGTCACTATGAGGCATATTCATTGTTATATGGGTGGCCTACACACGTATACGTACTCTACATAGCCTAAAAGGGATAAAAAAAGGAGATATACGTGATATTACGTGGTACCCACCCCCTCCTCCCTCAGGTTCTATCCCCTGGGCGCGTGAAAATTCGGCCGGGAAATCTCGCCGCTCGATGACAATCTAGCCGCGCGATGCCATTCGCTCCACATTTTTCAACTACGGACCGTTCCACCCCCCCCCCAGACATTTTTTGGGGGGTCAAATATATATGGGCCGATGCACGCAAACATTCCCTACACGCTGATGTACTTTTTATCGAAATTGGCAATGGGTCCCAAAATCATCATACATGCGCACAGTATGTACCTGTAAAATAAACCTGTGCGCCGCGGAGAGGTTAAGGGTTAAAAGGGTAAAGACTAGCTCGATCAACCCTCTGACTTCCATATACCCTTCCTAATCTGAATAAAATCGTCTAATTATTACCATAACACAGAACAGAAATGCGTATCGGATCTTGAAAGGGTTAATTAGATAAAAGAACACAATTATTTACACCTCATTGTTTTATCACGGAAATCAGTGAAGAATGTGGGTTTATAACACTGAACTTTTCTGTGTGCGTGTGTGTGTGTTAATAAATCTACAAATAGTGTAGCGTGAAAATTGATTGATATTAACCTCAGTGAGAGAGAGAGAGAGAGAGAGAGAGAACCTTCTAATATGATACAAACAAATAATGATAGTAATATTGTCATATGTAGGCTAGCACCCAGCATGCTAGTACTGTGTCTATGTGCCCTGGCGCAGGCGGTGGCGCCTGCCTAGACACCACGGCCCCTGCTAGACACAACCACACACACGGGCTTGGGACGGAAGTGCAAACTAGACAAGTGCCACGTACAGTCCCTGACAGATCAAACAGCAACACCCCGTCCACCAGCTGTGTGGTGTGGGGCTCTGCGGATTTGGTAACACTGGCAGGAGGTGGGAGGGATGTGGGTGGATTATGAGGGGAGGGATGTGGGGGGTTTAGGGGAGAGTGTGGGATGGTAAAGAGGCAGTAATCATGGTATGGCTGGTGAGAGGGGGCAAACGAGTGACGGGGTAGGGGAGAACAGAGTGACAAGCAATTTTCCTATAGAAGAAGCTACTCCCACCGGATTTTAAATTACACACACCTACAATATCACTGTATGCTACATTTAACAAACTTAACGGTCTGCTCCCCCTACCCTGTGCCTTGTTTGCCTCCTCCCACCAGCCACACCATGATTGCTGCCTCTTCATCCTCCCAATTCCCCCCCTAAACCCCCCACATACCTCCCCTCATCACCCACCCACCCACATCCTCCCACCTCCTGCGTGGACGAGGTGTTGCTGTTTCATCTGTCCGGGACTGTAACCAATATTGCTACCTATTGCTATACCTAGCATTGCTAAGAATGCCTCTAAAAAACTGGGACTCCTGTACAGAGTTCGAGAATTCTTCACTGACGAGCAGTTGCCGTAATATATAAAAGTCATGTGCGTTCTCAGATGGATTACTGTTCACTCTGTGGAGTGGAAGTGGAGTGGTTGCATTGAGGCAGTTGGACAAAAATTCAAAATAAAGCTATTAGATTAATCAATAAACCCTGCAATCACACAGGACCTTCCTACATTATCCATATGAAGAAACGTTGCATCCCTTGCATTAT
>CM064504.1:37440136-37528216 GCA_032716605.1 Paralithodes platypus | reverse complement strand
ATATATGATGGTAATATGAACCTTCAAGAGTGATAAAAATAAGTGGGAAAAAGCATTTGCAGGTGGTGAAAAACAAACGAAGATATTGGCCCAACCCGGTCATAATCTGCAGGCGAGTGGAGAGGAGAGCACAGGCAGCCTTACCCTCTCGCTGTCTGGGAGTCAAATGAGGAGAGGCGGGGCTGGGTGGTTGTGCCGGTGTGTCTGGGTGTTGCACCATAACGATCTTTTTATTGCAACCCCACTTGTGCTACCTAATTATCGCGTGAGAGAATAACAATAACCGATAAATGATGATTAATAAGAGGAAAAACAATAGGTGATAATTTGAGGAGGGGAGGGAGGGGGGAATAAGGTGGGGAAGGAGGGAGGGGGGACGGGGTGATGTGAGATTTAAATGGATGAGTACTGGAGGGGAATTATCTTCACCCCCTAGAGGACAAATTCCTGTTTTGGTTTTGATTAGGCCCTTTTGTTTTATGGCAAGGCTTTTTTTCTTGTGCTTGTTTTCTGCTTCCAGTGAGGCCTTATCGCGTTCCCATATAGAGAATGCCTTCCGTGGGCCTTATTCCGCGCTTGCCGGGTTAAGTGTTGTCAGATATTTCACAAAGTTTCGGACACTGACTAATACTCTGAGGGATAAGCACTTTTCCCAGTAACTATAAAGATACCAATAACACTTTTAGAGCGAAAACCACTGGAATCTATGACAACACTTAATACCCCTGATTGTACGTGGCACCTGTCTAGTGTGGGCTCCCGTCCCAAGCCCGTGTCTAGCAGAGACCCGTGGTGTCTAGGCAGGCACCGCCACCACCTGAGCTACCACAGCCAGGCCACACGTACAGTCACAGTACTCGTACACGCTGGGCGCTACATATGACAATATTGCTATCATTATTTGTATGTATCATAATAGAAGGCTATCTTTCTCTCTCTCTCTCTCTCTCTCTTTCTTCGTTAAATACAAACATATTTACGCGCGACAAACTACTTTAGATATCCATTTCTATACATAACTTAAAATGAATACAATGAGTTGCATAGATTGTATTATATAATCTATTATACACTTGTTAGTGATTGTTCTAATCAGAACCCCTATTAAACACTATACTTGGTGTTGGTGTAGAAAGTATTCGAGAAACGGGTAGTCAATCTCTACGTATATCTCCTGATCTACTCATATTTATGTATTTATATATATATAGGCCTACAGTATATATATATATATATTTGTTTTTTTTAGTTATAAGATGTTATGCGGTCAGGATTAGCGCCAAGGTCGCTGGCACCGGGTATATATTGTATGAGTTATCCTAAACGTTTATATGTATTCGATGTTACTAAAAAAAATGTAATTTTATACAGCTAAATGACTGAGAGACTTAATTTGTCTGGACGTCAATAGCATCTGAGTTGAAGCCAATGATCTTGGGGGCTAATAAGTGATTGAGGTTTCCGAATGTTTGTGTGCGAACTGCTGTATGGATTCTTCCCCTGCCACCTCTTTTTTTTTTTTTTTTTCCTCCTTTCATGTGTTTCTTGTTGATAGTCCCTACCCCTTGTGGGAATAAGGGCTGGCTACTGACTAAATTACAAACGTCAAATTAAGAGGAGTATGCTGCTGTCACATTTGTTAAGCTCTTAATCATCAATCTTGTAATGGAATGTAACCGTGTTGGCTGCGAGTGTCTCGCTATCTATTAACCTTTCTTTTCCCAAGCATACGAATCGATAAAATAAGACAAACAAAATACCTTCAAAGATATTGACATGTCAGTAAAGTTTACGATAAATATCCACATGAAAGATTGCTGATTAAAGAAGCAGCTCTTGGAATTGGGCGAACTATATTACGTAAATTAGACCATGGCTAATTAGTAGGAAACAAAAAATTAACATTAACAGTAGCCTATGCAATCATATTGGGTGTAGTGAAAGGTTGGGATCTTGCACGATGGTCAGTTTTAGTTCCTCAATTGTTCATCTTTTACATTAACGACCTAGCTTGACATAGGCCTAACTAAAAAGATTGGTAATTTTTCTAATGACACTAAAAATAGGTTGAATTGTTGATCCTGATAACAATTCATGCTCTCCAAAAATAATTTGATACCCTACCCGAATGGGCAATACATGCGGTTTACTGAGTTTAGTTAATATTGGGAAATCGACAAAAACATTCAGGATGTAAATTTAACAATATTTACTTCGTCAATAATTACGCGCCATATATCTCCCGTATAAGGAGATTCAATAGCTCAATGCATTCTTTTGATGTCCGATTTCATTACCCATCTCCCTTACTCAAGGCCAGGGTAGCCAGTAACCACCAACTATATCAGAAGAAAAAAATATATAATTTGTTCACCAATCTGAGTGGTGACAGGGGCAAGACGCAATATCAGTGGTATCTAGATGGCTAAATAACATGGAATTAAGTAACTCCATTATTACAAAAGATTTGGAAGTCATCGTCAGTCGTGATATGAAACCAAAAAAACAATGCAACATTGTTTGAAATCAGAGTTTTTAGATAGATATCTAGAAGCGTGAATAACAACAAACGTAATTTTAAAATTTCACCCGTCCTTAGTAAGGCTTCACATGGATTATGTTTTTAATTTTGCTGTCCATTGTCCATATATTGATTGGAAGTGACGGTACAAAGAAGAATGACAAAACAACCCAGAATAATAGAACATTAGAACATCAATAATATTCTAACGCCTGACGACTAAGGCCAAATGACACGGAATTATAGCCAGAATGGGTTAGAACATTATGGGTTAGAACATTATGGGTTAGAACATGTTAAATTATAGCCAGAAGGGGTTAGAACATTATGGGTTAGAACATTATGGGTTAGAACATTATGGGTTAGAACATTTATGGTTAGAACATTATGGGTTAGAACATTAGGGGTTAGAACATTATGGGTTAGAACATTATGGGTTAGAACATTATGGGTTAGAACATGTTAAATTATAGCCAGAATGGGTTAGAACATTATGGGTTAGAACATTATGGGTTAGAACATGTTAAATTATAGCCAGAATGGGTTAGAACATTATGGGTTAGAACATTATGGGTTAGAACATGTTAAATTATAGCCAGAATGGGTTAGAACATTATGGGTTAGAACATTATGGGTTAGAACATTATGGGTTAGAACATTATGGGTTAGAACATTATGGGTTAGAACATGTTAAATTATAGCCAGAATGGGTTAGAACATTAGGGGTTAGAACATTATGGGTTAGAACATTATGGGTTAGAACATGTTAAATTATAGCCAGAATGGGTTAGAACATTAGGGGTTAGAACATTATGGGTTAGAACATGTTAAATTATAGCCAGAATGGGTTAGAACATTAGGGGTTAGAACATTATGGGTTAGAACATTATGGGTTAGAACATTATGGGTTAGAACATTATGGGTTAGAACATGTTAAATTATAGCCAGAATGGGTTAGAACATTATGGGTTAGAACATTATGGGTTAGAACATTATGGGTTAGAACATTATGGGTTAGAACATGTTAAATTTAAAAAAAAGTAAAAGATTATTGAGGTAGTGAATATCATGAAATACATGAAATGGTCAGTACAAAAGAAAGGGGACATTAGTCTTGCATATATTAGAAGTGTAGAATAAGAGAGGACATGATACAGATGCTTAAATTGTAAGTGGGAAACGGACTGCTGCTCCATGATAAGCATGCACAAGTTTGGTAGATATGTGACATAGGCTACCGATTGCTACAGTAGGATCAATAACGACAGAAAGCTTAGAAACATAATTAGATAGGCACATGGCTGTGATGTGCTGATTGTCAATGGGATCCGCCGTGAATGGGCCAGTCCATGGTATAAAGACTAATATTAGTCTTTATACCATGGGCCAGTCAGCCCATGGAGTCAGTCCTCTGAAAAAATCCCTCTTTTTATGATTTTTGTTTATCTTAATGTATACTGTATATAGGCCTAGTGGAATCAGGACACGTATTTGTCAGTTTATTCAGACTAGCATTATACTATTATATTCAGAGTAGAAAAGGAGACTATAATTCCCTATAATTCCTACAGAACCTCCTTAAGTTGTATAAACCCTCTAATGAAAAGCCCGATTAAACTGCCAAAATTAGTCAATCCTAATGGGATTAATGAGTATATATTTATTGATTCTCATGATAAACTGGTCTCTCTATTCACCAATGATAGTTTAGGTAAAGTATTATTTATTATATTCGCAATCAAGTTATATGCATTCACTAAGGGGGAAGGGAAGTAATAGGGGAAGATCTATGCTATATTGCACAGATAGTGGCGGGCGAGGTGGCTAGGATGAGTTACTAAACCGAACGTGGTTGGTTTTTAGGTAAACAACCGTTGGTATAGACAGGAGTGGTTAATGTGCATATTATATCAAGGCATGCTAGCTTAATAGTATTTGAACAATATAAGTAAGGAGTTAACTAGTAAGTTAGAGCTATTAGTGGATGAGTAATGAAATTAAGAAGTTATATAATGCTCGGTTAACATTAAATTAGCCAAGAGTGATATGATGGAAAGTATTACTCTGTATGATGACTTTTATATATTGTATTCACAATATCGACTAGGACTAACTCACATGCCGTGTGTTCCTAGGCCTCCAACAGCGCAGTCTTCGACCCATCCGTGGCTGAGCTGAAAGTTTTCTTGTCTGAGAAAACAACTCTTGGTTGGGAGAGAGTTATCCTGACCAGGACTCGAACCCACTCACTCCAGGTATGTTTGGGAGAGTTGGGCACCGTTACGACTCGGCCATGAGCGGATAAAGGAAGCCACATATATTCTTATTTGAAGAACCCCCGCCAACTCGGCTAAGTGACACAATTTTAATCGTCATGGTAATATTATGAAACCTCTCTGACATTATCAAAACAACTCGTGCCCAATAGTCAATGCCCTGGTCAACAAATAGTCGAGCGAAATCAAGCCTAGTTTGTTTGTGCCTCTTGGTTAGCTTTGGCTTGACAGCTGGTGATCTATGATTATATCCCATCTCCTTCAATCTCTTGCGTATAGTTTCTGTAGAAGCTTGAAATTGCAAATGTTGCTTAGCTTCGTCGGCATTGGAGAATGGATGGTTATACATATACAGTATAATTTCTTGGTCCTGTTATGACGTGGTTTTCCGCTTAGCTCCACTTCTATGTCGGTCTGTTAGTTGCCCTTCTTCCCACCTTTTCTTACCACCTGTAAACGTTTCGAAAAAAAAGTACCAGCGACGCAGGAGGCCGCCCTAGGGCTGCAGAACCTGCGGGGGCAGGCAAAATCAAAGGCACGGGCGTAGGGAAGAAAACCCGTACGCCTGCCACAGTGACCCTGCCACCACCACCACCACCAGCCGCCCCTGGCCCGGCTGCCCCTGCCGCCCCTGCCCAAGGAAAAGGGAAGGGGAAGGGGAAGGGGAAAGGGAGAGGGAAAGCGACTGCTGGCCCTGCCGGCCCTGCTGTCCCTGCCGGCCCTGCTGCCCCTGCTGCCCCTGCCGCCCCTGCCCAAGGAAGAGGGAAAGGGAAAGGGAAAGGGGCGACAGGCACCACCATCATCTTGCCTGCCCACTGCACCATGCACCACTGCCGCCCCTGCCGACGCCGCCCCTGCCGACGCCCCTGCCGGCCCTTCTCCCCCTGCCCCTGCCCATAAGACGCCCCTACGTGCTAGAGTGAGCAGAAAAAATCTGACACCATCCAAGTACGCCGCTCTGCTGTTTGGTGGTGATTCGCAGGGCATTGGCAGCCCTGCGGGTTTCGACGACGACGCCCTAGCACGGGACCAAGGGTGGGGGGATTTGGGAGTGGACAGTGGAAGTGAGTCAGACGTCGGTGATGAGAATGAAGAAGGGTGTCTGTCTAGTGAAGAGGAAGGTGATGATGATGCTGTGTTGTATCGCGAACATGACAGCGATATTTCAGACGCAGAAGCAGACGGAGACGACATTCCGATCCCTGGCATGCCTTCGTTTGAGTGGTCTGACGGGGTCAATTTTGTGTCTGACGTGCCCCAGTTCAATCCTGGGACGTCAGGTATAACTGATGACTGGCCCTGTGACGATAACACAAACGAAAGCGAGTTCTTCCTCGCTTTTTTCGATTTGGAGGTAATGACTTACATCGTTGCCCAAACAAACGCCTACTACAGGTGGGTGTTTGGCAAATTGGACGTCATTTCTCCAAAAGCGAGAATACGAGGGTGGGTGGATACGACTGTGGAAGAATTCATGACGTTTTTTGCCTTGTTGTTCCTCATGCCTCTTTGCAAGAAGCATGTGTTGCAAAACTACTGGAAGCACGACCCTCTCATCGCCACCCCAACTTTCAATAAGTTCATGACTCGTGACAGATTTTTGTTGCTGCTAAGATTTATGCACTTTGCAGACAACGAAAATCCTAGCAGGATTGACAGGATATGGAAAGTTCGGGATGTGTTCACCATGTTGTTGGAGAGGTATAGGAAATACTTTTACACCTTCCTCAATTTGGTAATTGATGAGTAGCTCGTGCTCTTCAAAGGACGTCTTGTTTTCAAGCAGTATATCCCCTTGAAAAGGCATAGGTTCGGAATCAAGCTCTTCGTGTTGTGCGACTGTGAAACTGGAATAGTGCTTGACATGATCGTGTATACAGGAACTGACATTGACGTACCGAAAGCCGCTCCCAGTGACCCCATGGGCATGTCAGGTGCCATCGTCAGGAAAATGTTGGCACCTTACCTGGGCAAAGGCCACATCATCTACACTGACAACTGGTATACTTCTCCTGCTCTCTGCCAATTTCTTCATGACAACCAAATGGGGTCATGTGGGACTGTCAGAAAGACAAGAAAGTTTATGCCAAAGTTCACAGGTGATGTCATTCCTCTGTCAGATGCCTCCTCCAGTGACACACCTTCTGAAGACGAACTGGTCAAGGAACACCGCGAGAGGCATGTCCGAAGAAGGCGACGAAAGGGGCAGAAGTACAAGCAACTTGAAAAGTCCGGGAAAGTGGTAGCCCTGAAGTGGAAGGACAAAAGAGACGTTCACCTGCTTTCCACAGTCTACACAGGTGCCCAGATGGACTCTGGTAAAAATCCACTACCGAACCAGGAAGACCATCTATAAGCCCGACATGGTAGTGGACTACACAAAGAACATGCGCCTGGTGGACAAGTCTGACTGTCAACTGTCAGGCGTTGAGTGTCTGAGGAAGACTGTGAAGTGGTATCACAAGCTCTTCCTCCACCTAGTTGACATCACGATGCTCAACGCCTACAACTTGTGGTTGGTGAAGAGAGAGATGGCCCCACACCAGAAGCTAAAATTCCGGGAGTTTGTGTACAACGTTGCATATCAGCTCCTGGAGAAGTATGGCACCACAGACGTACGGCATGGCTTGGGGATCACGTCCCTGACCGCATCCAGCTGGGGGTTGAAAGACACTACCCAACCAACACCGAGCTGGTTGGCACTCGTCACAGGCAGGTGCAGTGCCACGTCTGCAGCACCAGTGTAAGGAAACCCCACGTAACCAAAAGAGTCACCTCAATGTGCGCCGAGTGCAAAGTTGCACTCTGCTTGGGTGACTGCTTCAGGGACTACCACATGTATAAAAACTACTGAGTGCCGCCCCCTGCCCTGCCCTGCCCTGGACTCGCCCCCTGCCCTGCCCTGGACTCGCGCCCAACCTTACCTGACCTGACCAAATTGATCACGCTACCTCATAATGTCACATATATATTATATAATGTATAAGTTCCAAAGATGTCCCTGTGATATAGCTTTTATATAATTATATAATTGTATCTTTCATTATTTAGTTTATAAGTTTCAAAGATTTCCATGTAACATGCCTTCTTTTTTAGTATATCAATATATATGTTTGTTATAGCCAAAGTAATGTGTATATATTTTCTTACCTCAAATGAATTGTACCAAAATAAATATGTTTCAATAAATCCTGTCAAACCTACTAAGATAAAAAAAATAAAAATAAAAAAAAATAAAAAAAATACAAGGTCATGTCATTGTATTCTTACAATATGATATATTATATGAATATTTCATATTGTTAGAATACAATGGCATGATCCTTGTAAACATTTTTGTTTATCAAAATGTATCTAAACAGTATAAAACCTTCCCCATAACCCCCTCTTGGATTCGATCCCACTACCCTACCACACTTTGAGTTTTCCAGTCCACGACCTTACCAACCATGCCACAGGAGCTCATATCAAACATCACTCAAAACTTCGTGTCTACAATCGAAATGACAATATAAAAAAAAAAATGAATTATCCCACCAATTTACGTTTGTAAATTGATGGGATTATCAATTATATCATGCAAAGGTTTATACAAGTTTGTCTCTCTCAAAAATTAGTAAAAAATTAGTAATTATATAACTTTATTCTGTCAAAAATTTGCCCCTCTCAGTGTGACTCCAGTCATTATCACACGGTCAGTGGGTCAGTGGGTGACCCTTCCCTCCCTCCATCCACAACACCTCTCTCTGTCTGAGTTTGGCTACCAACTAAATTGGTATAAATACAGCATGCATAAAATACTCTTCACAAATACATTTGAATTGTATAATATTGTAAATAATAATGAATAATAACTGTGTGGGTGTCGAAAATTGCTCCACCATCTTTCTTATATCTCGCCTACGCCCTTACGCGCATATATTGGATTATACATAGTCATGACTGTCATACAAATACTTGCAGTAGGTCTCGAATATACATTTAGATTGCATATTACTTGGAAATAAATAAATATAAGTTTTCTGGTGGCAATCTACCTTTTCACAAGTGTCAGGCGACACCAGTCTATATTTAGCTCTCTATCAAAAAAGGTTAACTGCCGATGTTTACTGACCACCCTCGTTCCTGGTCTATAATATAGTACTTTATTTACAGTCAATGGCCTACATATTTCTGTGGTATTTCACATGTGTCTAAAATGCAATGTCTGCTTGCATAAAAATGAAATTCTGAAAGCCATTTATACATACGACATACGCATGTCTCACTTTCTCTCTCTCTCCATTCCTGACTCATGTTATTGTAGACCTCTGGGTGGCAACGAACCCCAGACACCTGCTAGACATAAGGTTCAAAATCCCAAGACATCCATACGCCTCGGGCGCCTCCACAATTATCACACAGCTGCGTATGTTTCTTGATAGCTGCGTATGTTTCTCCCTGCCTTCACTCTCTCCACGACTCACTCCCTGCCTCCCTCCCACCCACCCACCCACCCCCACCCACCCTTTTAGGCTTCCGTCTGCTAGAAACTCATTGATAATGTGTGTAAATATCGCATGAATTGGTCTATATGCGGTATATATATTGTTATATGGGACGTCTACATACGTACAAGTCTGTGTTATAGCATGACAGTGCTCTAAGTACGAGATATACGTGATATTTATGGCACAACACACCCACTCCCCCTTCCATTCCCAGCACAACTCAATCACACCTTGGTTCACGCATAGAAACTCATTGATAATGTGCGTAAATATCGCATGAATTGGTCTATATGCGGTATATATATTGTTATATGGGACGTCTACAAACGTACAAGTCTGTATTATAGCATAACAGTGCTCTAAGTACGAGATATACGTGATATTATAGCGCAAACCACACTCTCATCTCATAAATTGCCGCCAAACCTCCAACCCGTCTTCATTCCCGCCTAAAAATTCATTGATAATTCCCTTATATATTGCAATTTTTGGTCACTATGAGGCATATTCATTGTTATATGGGTGGCCTACACACGTATACGTACTCTACATAGCCTAAAAGGGATAAAAAAAGGAGATATACGTGATATTACGTGGTAACCCACCCCCTCCTCCCTCAGGTTCTATCCCCTGGGCGCGTGAAAATTCGGCCGGGAAATCTCGCCGCTCGATGACAATCTAGCCGCGCGATGCCATTCGCTCCACATTTTTCAACTACGGACCGTTCCACCCCCCCCCCAGACATTTTTTGGGGGGTCAAATATATATGGGCCGATGCACGCAAACATTCCCTACACGCTGATGTACTTTTTATCGAAATTGGCAATGGGTCCCAAAATCATCATACATGCGCACAGTATGTACCTGTAAAATAAACCTGTGCGCCGCGGAGAGGTTAAGGGTTAAAAGGGTAAAGACTAGCTCGATCAACCCTCTGACTTCCATATACCCTTCCTAATCTGAATAAAATCGTCTAATTATTACCATAACACAGAACAGAAATGCGTATCGGATCTTGAAAGGGTTAATTAGATAAAAGAACACAATTATTTACACCTCATTGTTTTATCACGGAAATCAGTGAAGAATGTGGGTTTATAACACTGAACTTTGCCTTCCGTTTCTGTGTGCGTGTGTGTGTGTTAATAAATCTACAAATAGTGTAGCGTGAAAATTGATTGATATTAACCTCAGTGAGAGAGAGAGAGAGAGAGAGAGAGAGAGAACCTTCTAATATGATACAAACAAATAATGATAGTAATATTGTCATATGTAGGCTAGCACCCAGCATGCTAGTACTGTGTCTGTGTGCCCTGGCGCAGGCGGTGGCGCCTGCCTAGACACCACGGCCCCTGCTAGACACAACCACACACACGGGCTTGGGACGGAAGTGCAAACTAGACAAGTGCCACGTACAGTCCCTGACAGATCAAACAGCAACACCCCGTCCACCAGCTGTGTGGTGTGGGGCTCTGCGGATTTGGTAACACTGGCAGGAGGTGGGAGGGATGTGGGTGGATTATGAGGGGAGGGATGTGGGGGGTTTAGGGGGGAGTGTGGGAGGGTGAAGAGGCAGTAACCATGGTATGGCTGGTGGGAGGGGGCAAACGAGTGACGGGGTAGGGGAGAACAGAGTGACAAGCAAATTTTCCTATAGAACAAGCTACTCCCACAGGATTTTAAATTACACACACCTACAATATCACTGTATGCTACATTTAACAAATTTAACAATCTGCTCTCCCCTACCCTGTCACTTGTTTGCCCCCTCCCACCAGCCACACCATGATTGCTGCCTCTTCACCCTCCCAATTCCCCCCTAAACCCCCCACATACCTCCCCTCATCACCCACCCACCCACATCCCTCCCACCTCCTGCGTGGACGAGGTGTTGCTGTTTCATCTGTCCGGGACTGTACCTAATATTGCCTACCTATTGCTATACCTAGCATTGCTAAGAATGCCTCTAAAAAACTGGGACTCCTGTACAGAGTTCGAGAATTCTTCACTGACGAGCAGTTTGCCGTAATATATAAAAGTCATGTGCGTTCTCAGATGGATTACTGTTCACCTCTGTGGAGTGGAAGTGGAGTGGTTGCATTGAGGCAGTTGGACAAAATTCAAAATAAAGCTATTAGATTAATCAATAACCCTGCAATCACACAGGACCTTCCTACATTATCCATATGAAGAAACGTTGCATCCCTTGCATTATTCTACAGATAATTTCACAGCAATTGTTCCGAGGAACTTGCTTCAATTGTGCCGCCTCTCCACATCTTTCCCCGTAGAACTAGGGCAGCTGAGAGCGCCCATGAATTTACACTTTCTCCTCCACAATGCAGAACTTCTGCTTATCAAAATTAATTTATCCCTAGAGCTACTACTCTTTGGAATTCACTTCCCTCGAGTTGCTTTCCACAAACTTACAATCTACAAAAGTTTAAATCCAGTTGTTACAAACATTTTATGAATGGAGGATGCCTTTAGGCACATGGACCTTTTTGTTTTATCTATGTTTTGCCTTCCTCCGTTCATTGTCTCTTTAAAAAAAAAAAAAAAAAAAAAAAAAAAAAAAAAAAACGAAAGCCATGTTGAGTATCTTTAAGTATGTTATTTTCCTCTAAGTGATTTACGAGTCTGTCTCTTATGAGTGTTTCTAGCATTTTACATACAACTGAGGTTAAACTAATTGGACGATAGTTACTGGGTAGGGATTTTCTGCCTTTTTTTAATATCGGTGTTACGTTGGCTAGCTTCCACTGATCAGGCATAGTTCCAGACTGCAAGGATTTATTGAATAGCAATGTCAGTGGTTTGGAGAGCTCATCCTTAGCTTCCTTTAGAACTCTAGGTGAGATTGTATCAGGTCCAGGCGTTTTATTTACCGGTACCTTGAGTTTATCTAAACAATTTAATACTTCTCTCTCTGTAATGGTGATATTGCTTAGAACATCTGAATTATTAATCTGAATCGTCGATGGTGTAGGGATATCACTGAGGTCTTCTGTTGTAAAAACTGATGCAAAGAAGGTATTGAGGGCATTACTCATCTGTACTTTGTCTTTGGTGTATTCTCCATTTTCATTGACTAACGGTCCAACAGTTGAAGTACAGTAACTACTTTTTTCTTTCTGATATAACTATAGAATTCTTTCGGGTTTATTTTACTTTGATTCGCAACATGTAACTCCAGGGTCTTTTTACTTTTCTTAATTATCTGTTTGGCTTTGGTGGTGTAGGTGGGATGGTGGTGGTGGTCTAGGTGGAATGGTGGTGGTGTAGGTGGGATGGTGGTGGTGTAGGGGGGATGGTGGTGGTGGTGTAGGGGGGATGGTGGTGGTGGTGTAGGTGGGATGGTGGTGGTGTAGGGGGAATGGTGGTGGTGATGTGAGTGGGATGGTGGTGGTGGTGTGAGTGGGATGGTGGTGATGTGAGTGGGATGGTGGTGGTGGTGTGAGTGGGATGGTGGTGGTGATGTGAGTGGGATGGTGGTGGTGTAGAAGGGATGGTGGTGTTGTAGATGGGATGGTGGTGGTGTATATGGGATGGTGGTGGTGGTGTAGGGGGGATGGTGGTGGTGGTGTAGGTGGAATAGTGGTGGTGGTGTAGGGGGATGGTGGTGGTGGTGTAGGTGGGATAGTGGTGGTGTAGAAGGGATGGTGGTGGTGTAGGTAGGAGATACCAGTAGATTACTTAATGTAGTGATGATGAGGGCAGGTGTGTGTGATGCTTAAAATATGTGGAGAATCGTGTAGATGGTTTATGTGGTGGTACCGTATGTTGTTTATGAAGACGAAGGAAGAGAGCCTATGTTCATTTATATAGAGCAAGAGAAGAAATGACAATACAACTAACAAACGAGAGAGAAAGAGAGAGAGAGAGAAGGGGGGGGGGGGGTAGTTCAAGGTCTAAGAAATGCCAGCTTTATACTCTGTCTCTCTTTATGGGTATGACAATGTGGATTATAGCAAAATGTTTATTCTCAATATGAATACAACACGCAACCATGGCTGGAAGTTAGAATTTAAATGGTTCAGCACTATCCTATTTGTGGACACTTTTCTTCATATAAGATCTAATCTACCGGTACCTGGAACAAACTTCCCTCAGAAGTTGTAAACAGTTCTTCAGTAGAGCGGTTTAAGAAGAGAGTAGATATTATTTTGCACACTGTAATGAGTGTAGTGCACTAAACAATCTAAACCTTCCACTTCGAGTATCTCCCTGGAATGGATCGCAAGGTTTTTTGAGAGGCTAACTATTCCAATAACTCACTCTCGCTCTCTCTGTAAACTGTAGATAAATCGGTAGATACTTGAATAGACGGAGCAATAAAAACAAATAGAAACAAATTGTGTTTTGTTTTGTTTTCAGACGGCTGCACTATTTCACGTTAATATGTTAACAACACTTGATGAAAATTAACAAATACACATGTATTGACTTAACTTAAGATAGGGATGCGAAACAATGAAGTATATTGCCTAAACGACTTTACCATAATTCCCATTTCATCACCTTTTCTGTCACCATTTTTGATGTTGATGTTATGCTAAACAAAACAAGTATTGTGGATTCTTCTAACTGGGAAAAACTAGGAACTCAATACGTATATACAATACAAACACAAGATGAGTTATACAAATAGTACAAGACAACGTTTTATGTATACACAAATTGATACGTTACACACAATTATAATCAATAATCAGATATCACAAATATTACTGCAATCTTCACTTTACGTAAGTTAGGGCAAGTAATTAGGTGCGTGTTTTGACTTTGATTAAATATTAACACTGTATCAGATTTGAGGTAAGTATGGAAATATATTTTAACGCGAGTTCTTAAGACTCTAACAATGTCATTACTATCATCGTACCGTACACAATTATATTATTTTTAGCACCGTTCTTAACACCAATAACCCCCCAAATGAAATCAATGAAAGCATGTGATCCTCCCAGGATTCGAACCCTGGATACCTCATACAGAACTTACACACTCAACCATTACACCATCAAGACAGTTAAAGATACTGTACATGACTACAATTAATATCCATTCATAAAATACTGGATATCAATCTAATCATGTACTGTATCCAACTGCACTATGAATAGCCTAATGCTTATGCGAGAGGAAAGAACATTTTGTAATAGTGACAGTAACACTCCCTGCCTCCTAAAAAAAAGCGCTTACACAATACTGAAAGAGTAACTCATCTTACTTATAGTATGGTTTATTTGTGGGTGCATTTCAAAGTTTTAGGAGTTTTTAGCTATATTTACTATTTTCAAACCATATTTTATAACATCCATTGATGCTATCGCCGACAACTTTACCATCATACCTCACTGTTTCTGTTGACTCACTTAACTGACCATTATAGGTTTGAGTTCCGAAGGGAAGAAGGAAAACCTAATATTTAGTAGTGGCCCCGGAATCATTGATGATGCGCCTTAACATTGTTTATGGCCAATCTTTGAACTCAAGCTTGTCTTTCAAACTTCCCGCCCAGGAGAGAACAAAATACGATTGCCACACATCGTGAGCGAAACGCTCTAAAAAAACACTCACAGACTCGTCCTATATGATGTGGTTACCACTATTAGAAAAAACTAGCAAAAAATAATTTAAAAATAAAAATTAAACTTGATCTTAGCTTTGCGCTTCTCATGCGTCTGCTATTTCTGCACGCTTCGCTCTGCCCATCAAAGCTATCCCTCGCTCTTAACTGATATATCAAGACTTTCAAAAATATAGCAGATGAATGGGAAGGGGATGGAAGGGAGGGCCACAATCGTCAATGATTCCGGGGCCACTACTAAATATTAGGTTTTCCTTCTTCCCTTCGGGACTCAAGCCTATAATTTATTAGTGGCCTCTTCATCATTGACGATGCACCTGATATCACAAGTCTGGAGGGGGACATTCATCAGGAATATAATAACCACTAATAAATTACTAAGGTTCATAGAAAAAACACGTACGAAAAAGATCTTTGTTTAATATAAAAATAATAAAAGAGTTTACAGGCGGCGTTTACTTAAAGGTTTGCCTGTTGTGTAGCACCTTTACGTTTGATAGAACAGTAGGATTTACACACATAAACTATACATTTTAGCTTATGAATACATAAATAAATCAATATCTTGTCTCTTAGAAAATACTGATATCTTTGGTGGCATATATAAATATATGGCCTACAGGTAATCTATTGCAAATAGATTTGTACATTGCCCTTAAACTTAACCTTAAGATTATTGAGCATAAATTAATACTCTATTGCCATACATAAAGTATAAAAATAAAAATAAAAAGTTTCCTGACTAGACTTACTTTAGTTTAACCCGGCAAGCGCGATAGGCCTCACGGAAGCAGGACCATAAAAAAAGCCTTCCATAAAAAAAAAGGGCCTATCAAAACAAAGGAATTTGTCTCTAGGTGAGATAATTCCCATCCAGTACTCATCCATGTAAATCTCACCCACCCCCCTCCCCTCCTTCCCCACCTTATTCCCCCCTCCCTCCCCTCCTCAATTATCACCTATTTTTCCTCTTATTATCATCATTTATCGGTTATTTTTCTCTCCCGCGATAATGTAGCACAAGTGGGTTGCATAAAAGATCGTTATGCAACACCCAGACACCGGCACACACCGCCCCGCTCGTCTCAGTTGACTCCCAGACAGCGAGAGGGGAGGGCTGCCTGTGTCTCTCTCTCGCCTGAGATTATGACCGGGTGGCCAATATCTTCGTTTTTCACCACCCAAATGCTTTTCCCACTTATTTTAGCACTCTTGAAGGTTCATATATACATCATATATGTAAAATAAAAGCATACCGAAAACAAATAATGGTTTATATTGTAAATATAACGAATTCTGTCAGAATCCAGGGCTAGAAATGCACAAATAACTACCCTAGCACCTAGGTCTATATCGCGCTTGTCAGGTTAAGGAATGGGTTATCACATGACCCTAATAATTCTCATCATCATGTATCACATAGGAGGCAGGTTAGAGGACCTAGCTAGGACACCTCCCCCCCCCCATTTCTTATACAAAAATAGCTTAAAACTAGATTATCTGCCTTAATGCTACACATATGCGAGGAGGTTTCATGAGATTAACGAACAGGTAACGTGTTAGGAATGTATGATTAGACGACCACAACTTGGTCTGCTGAATATCATCAACCGTGTTCAGTCAACCCGATCCATCTAAAACTATTGACAATCCAAACAGTTTCTTTATGGGCGAGAACAGAGCCCCCCTCCATATATCAGATATAGAATTTGGGCCAATAGATATAGAAAGGGCAATAAATAGCATGCCGCTCCACTCAGCACCAGGACCAGATTCATGGAGCTCAGTCCTGCTCAAAAACTGCAAAACATCAAGTAATAATAATAATAATAATAATATTTATTCAGTTAGCAATTTACAGAGTTGGTACCACATAGTATGTTACAAATATGACATGTACCAGCCTTGCATAATTCCAACTAAGGATAGCCCAATAAGGCCGTTAGGCGTATTTCCATTGGGGTCCTAGTGGGATTAGGTTAGCTGGGGAAAATGGGGAGGATACAGAAATAGATACTTTAGAGAAAGTATTTCTAGGGGGTTATTTTAAGATACCTTACATCCTATAGTAAATATCAGTAATCCGTAATCAGTAATCATTTCAGTTTGGTTTGTCTATCTCTTATGTCGCATTTAGTAGTAGACATAAGCTTGGTGCTCCCTTCGCTAGCAAGTCCTCTAGCCATAATGTGGAGAAAGAGCCTAGATACAGGAGAAATCCCAGAAAGCCTGACAAACACAACAATTGCACCACTACACAAAGGAGGAAGTAAAGCAAAAAACTACCGCCCAGTAGCACTAACATCTCACATCATCAAAATCTTTGAAAGAGTACTACGAGGAAAAGTCTCAGAATACATGGAAGAAAACGGGCTCCACAACTCAGGACAACACGGGTTCAGAGCAGGAAGGTCATGTCTCTCGCAGCTACTAGAACACTATGACAAACTTCTAAATGACCTGGAAGAGAAAAGAAATGTAGATGTCATATACCGGTACACAGCCTTTGCCAAAGCATTTGATAAGTGTGATCATGGAATTATAGCACATAAGCTGAAAGAAAAAGGTATCACCAGAAAGGTGGGGAGGTGGATCTATAATTTCTCATTAACAGAAGACAATCAGTAGCAGTAAATCAAGCGATATCGGAAGGTTCAGAGGTTAAAAGCTCTGTTCCCCAGGGTACAGTGTTGGCACCCTTACTCTTCCTAATACTAATAAGTGATATCGATGGTAATGTACAACACAGCAGTGTCGCATCATTTGCAGACGACACAAAACTAAGTCTAGGAATAACCACAATAGAAGACAAAGAAATCTTGCAACCGGACATGAACGCTGTATTTCAGTGGACCAAAGATAACAACATGCAATTTAACGAAGAGAAATTTCAGCTGATAAGGTATGGAGGAAATGAAGAGATTAAAGAAACCACAACCTACTTAACAGAGTCACTCCTGCCAATCCCACGAAAATCAGAGGTTAAAGATCTTGGGGTAATAATGTTAGAAAACATGTCTTTCAAAGAACATAATCAGGCCAAGTCAGTAGCGGCGAGGAACCTTTTAGGTTGGATACTGCGCACTTTCAAGACACAAGAAGAATGGCCAATGATAACACTTTTCAAATCGTTGGTGATCCCACGACTGGAGTATTGCAGTGTGCTAACATCTCCACACGAAGCCGGGGAAATATACGAAATAGAGAGTGTTCAAAGAAGCTTCACGTCCTACATCAGCTCGGTAAAACATATTCATGACTGGGATCGGCTGAAGGCTCTTAACTTATATTCACTGGAGCGAAGAAGAGAGAGATACTTGATAATTTAAACATGGAAAGTTATCGAGGGTACATCCCACCCCAGAAGTGTAGGGGAGCTCTGGGAACACTGAGGGACTCCTGGTTGACAAACAGGGGACCGAGCCTCTTCAACAAAATGCCAGAGAACGTGAGAAACCTGATGGATGTGCCAATGGAAGTATTCAAGAAAGCCTTAGACAACCATCACAAGTTGGTGCCTGATCAGCCATACTTCGCGGGGGTGAGAGCTGCCTCCTCAAATAGCCTGCTGCATCAAGCACTGGCAGCAAACATACTCGGGGGGAGCAACTCTCGCCGAGGCCACTGATGGATGGCCGAAACAACTCAAGGTAAGGTAAGGGAGTAATTATGTAAGAACCTGAGTGAGGCAGCCCACTTCCTAATATCGTGTGATCTAGCAAGAACGCCCGGATTACTCTCTCTAATAACACCTACTAATAAAGCAGCCAGCTGCCATTTTTGAAGACGTTTACCTGTCCGTGAAACCCAGAGGGATCATGCCTGAGATGGCTGAGACTCCTGCATATACAAAATAAGCGATTGCACTGGGCAAAGCAAGTGGTGTTTATCGCCCTGTTTCAGAGCTGGTACTTCAAACTCTGTAAATACATGGTTACTATGCCTCACTTCATGAGTTCAAAACCCAGCTGGATAAGATCAAAACAGCTATAGAAGGACTGGGGGCTCCAACCCCTAACATCCTGTGGTTGGGAGACTTCAATTTACCTAATATCAAATGGAGGCAAATAGAACACCAAATATTGCCAAGCACCTTAAATGCAAATGGTGATGCACACTCAAGAACACTACTTAATCTAGGTTTTAGGTTCAACTTAAACCAACACATCACAGATCCAACTAGAGGTCAACATATCCTAGACCGGATATTTTCAAAGAATGAGAACATTGTGCACAATACCAGCATACCAGATACTACTTATTCTGATGATAGGATAATCGAGGTACTAACCAACATCGAGTACCTACAAACAAACAAAACAAAGAGATCGTATACAGGCCCATTCAGTAAGTACAACTTTAATAATAAACATATAAATTGGCCAATCATAAACCAGAAGATAGAGGAAATAGACTGGAAAGTCCAAATGGCAGACAAAACAACCCCGGAATGCCTTAGCCTAGTAAATGAATTAGTTAAAAACGTATGCTCGGATCACATTCCAGAGAGAAAAATGAAGCGCAGAAGAAAGAGAAAGGAGAAGGCTCTACAAACGAAGAAAACTACTGTCACATCGGCTCTCCCAAGCTGGATTTCAGGAAAGGCAAATTAACATAATGAAAAGGGAGATAGAGGATATTGAACACAAGCTGAGAATATCGTATCAAATACAGCAGATAGAAGAAGAAAACAAGGCGGTTCAAAAAATAAGTGATAATTCAAAGTACTTCTTCTCATATGCAAAGAAAAAATCACAAACAGGGTCAAGCATTGGCCCACTCATCAAAACTGACGGATCATAAACAACAGATGACAAAGAAATGAGTGAACTTCTACGAAAACAGTATGAAACCGTGTTCAGTCAACCCGATCCATCTAAAACTATTGACAATCCAAACAGTTTCTTTATGGGCGAGAACAGAGCCCCCCTCCATATATCAGATATAGAATTTGGGCCAATAGATATTGAAAGGGCAATAAACAGCATGCTGCTCCACTCAGCACCAGGACCAGATTCATGGAGCTCAGTCCTGCTCAAGAACTGCAAAACATCGCTAACAAGACCTCTAGCCATAATGTGGAGAAAGAGCCTAGATACAGGAGAAATCCCAGAAAGCCTGATAAACACAACAATTGCACCCCTACACAAAGGAGGAAGTAAAGCTCTGCCAAAAAACTACCGCCCAGTAGCACTAACATCTCACATCATCAGAATCTCTGAAAGAGTACTACGAGGAAAAGTCTCGGCATACATGGAAGAAAACGGGCTCCACAACTCAGGACAACGCGGGTTCAGAGCAGGAAGGTCATGTCTCTCGCAGCTACTAGAACACTATGACAAAGTTCTAGATGACGTGGAAGAGAAAAGAAATGTAGATGTCATATACACAGACTTTGCCAAAGCATTTGATAAGTGTGATCAGCACATAAGCTGAAAGAAAAAGGTATCACCGGAACGGTGGGGAGGTGGATCTATAATTTTCTCATCAACAGAAGACAATCAGTAGCAGTAAATCAAGCAGTATCGGAAGGTTCAGAGGTGAAAAGCTCTGTTTCCCAGGGCACAGTTTTGGCATCCTTACTCTTCCTAATACTAATAAGTGATATCGATGCTAATGTACAACACAGCAGGGTCTCGTCATTTGCAGACGAAACAAAACTAATTCTAGGAATAACCACAATAGAAGACAAAGAAATCTTGCAAGCAGACATGAACGCTGTATTTCGGTGGACCAAAGATAACAACATGCAATTTAACGAAGATAAATTTCAGCTGATAAGGTATGGTGGAAATGAAGAGATTAAAGAAACCACAACCTACTTAACAGAGTCACTCCTGCCAATCCCACGAAAATCAGAGGTTAAAGATCTTGGGGTAATAATGTCAGAAAACATGTCTTTCAAAGAACATAATCAGGCCAAGTCAGTAGCGGCGAGGAAACTTGTAGGTTGGATACTGCGCACTTTCAAGACACGAGAAGAACGGCCAATGATAACACTTTTCAAATCGTTGGTGATCCCACGACTGGAGTATTGCAGTGTGCTAACATCTCCACACAAAGCCGGGGAAATATACGAAATAGAGAGTGTTCAAAGAAGCTTCACGTCCCACATCAGCTCGGTAAAAGATCTTCACTACTTGGATCGGCTGAAGGCTCTTAACTTATATTCACTGGAGCGAAGAAGAGAGAGATACTTAATAATTTACACATGGAAAGTTATCGAGGGTCTAGTGCCAAACTTTCATACCACAATATCATGGAACTGGAGCGACAGAGGGGGTAGGAAATGTAACATCCAACCCCAAAAGTGTAGGGGAGCTCTGGGCACACTGAGGGACTCCTGGTTGACAAACAGGGGACCGAGGCTCTTCAACAAAATGCCAGAGAACGTGAGAACTTGATGGACGTGCCAACGGAAGTATTCAAGAAAGCCTTGGACAACCATCTCAAGTCGGTGCCTGATCAGCCATACTTCGCGGGGGTGAGAGCTGCCCCCTCAAATAGCCTGTTGCATCAAGCACTGGCAGCAAACATACTCGGGGGGAGCAACTCTCGCCGAGGCCGATGAAGGATGGCCGAAACAACTCCAGGTAAACTCCAGGTAATGTTCGTTCTTAGCGATGAAATTAGGAGCAGGTGCAATATGGACACTCATGTTGCGCCTCGAGAACCTTAAGCAAGATGGCTCCGAACTCATCGCCGCCAACTCAGACACCCTGTCACCCGTGGACAGTGCCATCAGATTTTTGTTTTCTTAAGTCTTAACTCATAAGGAGGATTATGACAATATTTACGGGAATGAAGCATTTCAAGGGTTAAATTAAGAGACCAGGTGGGTGTGAGTTGACGTGGAGGAGGGCGAAGCCGGAAGCAAGACCGCATGAACCCCCCTGTCTCCTCCGTCTCTGGGACGGACAGACCAGTTAAATCGAAAAAAAGGTGTCCGAATTTCTGTGAGGTGATTCCTTAATGTGACAACTGACAACTTTTGCATTTCAAAAAGGTAATTTAAATATTTAAACACCAGTGCCACCGAGGACTGCTGTTGGTCAGTTTATACGATCCAGGTAGTGAATGCCTTCCAATGAGATTGATACTGTATTTGGGTTGATAATGTATACTGATTAATCAACTTTTGAGTCACGCTTTCCCCAAACTGGCCTAGCCACTTGGCCTTCTGAATATCCACAAGGCGAAAGTCAGCGAGGTCTTGAGGTTTCCAATTGTGTCTAAGTGGAAGGACGAGATCGGGAGCGACACCGGGTTCTCGCACCACGTCTTCAATTGATTGTACCAAACTTGGGCCGGCCACAACGGCGCTATCATCGAGACCATGCCTCGATAACTCCGTAGTTTGTGAACTACTTTGCACATTAAGGATGCGTCTGGAGGCGGAAATAGATAAGTGGAGATCCATTTGTTCCAGTCGACCTCCCGCCGGAGTCTGACTCCGGCGTGTGAGGTACTGAGGCAACTTGTGATTTGCCTCTGACGCGAACAAGTCCACTTGTGGATGGTAAGGCTCTGCAATCATCTCTTGAAAGACGGTTTGCTTGAGAGCCCATTCTACTAGAGTGCTCTGTCTCCAAGACAGAGCGTCTGCCCATACGTTCGCCACACCGGGCAGATATGTTGCATGAAGATAAATCTCTAGCCTTGCAGCCAGACGAAAGATCTTTTCCGACAACCCTTGTAACACTCGAGATCTCGCTGACCCTTGCTTCTGAATGCATGTGACTGCAGTCAGATTGTCCATTCTGAAGGCTAGGGACTTTCCCGCCTGGCTCATGTCATGCTCCTGTAAAAAGAATAGGGGACTAACAACTCCTTGGCATTGATGTGAAGATGATTTAACCTGGACCAAAGACCCTGGCCCTGATGTCCTAGGTTTGGCTGGTACCCCCAACCCAGGGTACCTGACGCGTCCATATCTATCCAGACCGTCGGAGGAGGAGCTGTCCATGTCAAGGAGGAGTGAATTACTTCTGGTTTCGCCCAAACCGCCAGGAGGTTGTGGATTAACTTTGGAAATTTCCACAGTGTTTCCGCTGGTAACAGCGGAAAGCACCTGTTTCCTTCCGAAATAATTTGTTTGACCTTCAGACAACCTAATTTGACCGTCAGCTGTATCCAATTGAGTGAGCCCACCAGAGATTCCCAGATTCTCCTCGTGGTCGTCAGAGAACGAAGAAACCGAAAGAGTTTCCTCCAAAATCTCTGACGGTTGTCCTCGCTCTGACTCAGAGTGAGTAACTTGGTATCCCAGATAAGGCCCACCCATTGGATCGTCCTGGTGAGATTCAAGGTGGACTTTGCTAAGTTCACCTTGAACCCCAAGGCAGCTACATGAGTTAATACCTGTTGTACATGTTGGAGGCAAATTATTTTGGGTTGTGCTACTATTAACCAGTCGCCGAGATACCATAACACCATGCTTCCCTGTTTTAGCAATGGTAGCAAAGCCTGTCGGACCAATTTTGTGAAAATTCGGGGTGCTATATTTAGACCAAAGGACATTCTTTGAAATACAAACGTTTGATCCCCGTTGCGCAAAGCTAGATATATTTGAAAACGCTTGTTTATAGGGACATGCCAATAGGCATCTGTGAGATCGATGGAACACATCCAACCCTGCGGCGGGAGTGTCAATCTGATCTGATTCACAGTCAGCATCCTGAATGACTGATTGTGAATGTGAGTGTTCAGATAGGACAGGTCGATCACTGGCCTCATCTGAACACTGTCCATCTTTGGCACCAGGAATATCCGGGATGTGAACACGGGTTGTGATAAAGGACTGGGGATAATGATCTGTTTGAGGGCCATCTCGTTGACGACGGATCCCACCTCTAATGAAACACGATTGAATTCTGTGGCGATACGTAAACGGGGTCGCCGGGATTACCGCCATGAGAGGCCCTTCTGGACCAGTGTCCTTGCCCATGTTCGCCGGGGCCATGCCCGATGACAATTCCGGAAACTGCCAGTCGCATGACTGGTATTGTCTGGCAGAACTAACCTCGAATCCGGCTCGCCTTGCCTTGGCACTGGGAGTGAGAGAGTTGCGTGGTGTCTCAGTTTTTTTGATGGGAGGGTTGTGACTCTGACTTAGGATTGGGAGGATGAGAGGCCTTGCTACCATCGCTACCGGGTTTACCCCTAGACTACCCCCTGAACCATCTCCCTCTACCCCTAGACTGACCTCATCCTCGAGACGTACTGCTGCTACCAGGGGATGCGTGATACTATGATGACTGAAAGGACTGCGACTGACCACGAAATGAACTCTTAGGATTAAATTTAGTCTTAAATGATGGCTCACCCTTCGGCTTGGAAGTAGTGGCAGGTTGAGAGTCTAATAGGAAGTTAACTGTGTGCCAGGCATCTTCAGAGGCAAGAGTTTAAGTGAAGACATTGGATAAAATCAATCTTCTACCGATCTCTACAGGGAGTCTCCGGACCAGGTAAACCCTCAGATCTTGACGAACCCGCACCGCCTCAAAGAGAGCAGTGCGAATATCACCAAGGGACTGAATGGAATTCTGGAGTAAGAGGCGCCTAGTAAGAGAAAGAGCCTTCTGGGTGCCAGCGTCCGTGACCGACTCAGTCGTCCTGGCCAGAGAGGACGCAAGCTGGCGGCGGAGCAGGTATTGGGACGCTAACCTCCAGGCCTTCTGCCTCATTTTGAAATCTTTATCAATCTGTACCTGTGTGGGGGAACAAAAGGGTTCAGACAACTGACAGAGAGATAACTTAGGGGCCCCCCAAAAATAAAAAATATGTTGTGGGATCCCTTCCGCCTTGCCTACCGGCATAGAGAACCAATGATTGTCCTCTTGCGGGAGCTGATGACTGCTCTTATTTGTAATAGTGCTGGCAAACAGCTGGGCCTCTTGTCCCCACGCCGCCCACGGCCCTAACTCCCCCCCCCCCCCCCCCCCATTAATATGAACTACGGACGTACCCGCATAGTCTCTGAAAGGTATTGAATTCAACTCTGGGGTCATACCTTGTAACTGTTTCATATCATTAAACCCATCTGACTTAGTCCAGTCTGAAAATAGTTTCCCAGATGAAGCGGGAGGCAAGGCAGGGGATGGCGTATAGACAAAATAGTCAGGATTATAAATGGTGGGAATAGCTTTCACAATAACATCTAATACCTCACCCGATTGGTTCTTGGCCCTTAATTTCTTAGCCTCACTTGCCTCAATAACTCAATGATCCAGCACAGGAATCTCACCTGCAACTGTGGGCTGTGCGACCTCGGGGCGGTTGGGCTTAAGGACAGACCAGGACGTAGAAGGTCCGTATAACAGGGGCATAGGGCCCTTCTTAAAAGGAATTGATCGGTCAAGAGGAGGTGGAATGAGATCTGAGAACAACTTCAGATTGGAAGGTAAAATTGCGGCGGCTCCCGAAGTGGTAGCAGTGGTAGCGGACAGTGGGGGGAGGAATGTTTACATCAACTTGAGTTTAAACCAGCACCTGCCCTAGAGGTCACACCGCCGGGGCTACAGGTGCTGAAACTTTAACCTGTCGCTCTCCCTTCACCTGGTTCATAAAGTCAAACCACTCTTGCAATTGCACATTTGAAATAAATACTCCACTTTCCTGGTCTGACTGGGACACGGACTGGGACATCTCTGAGCCCTGTGTTCCAGAGTGCCGGGAAGAAGGTCGCTAGCCAGGCGGCTCCTCCTCGGCGTGTACTTCTTGATGGTGTATGTTGGATCCCGGTGGCCGGGCTGGGAGGGCTGGTAAAGCCTCCAACCGAGACTCGCCAGCCCGGGCAGCGGCATCGTGTGTTTCTGAATGTGAGAAGGGAACGCTGAGCTGAGAAAGGTCCCTCAGGTTTAGGTCCGGTATCTCATACTCCATGGGCTCTTGAAACGATGGAAGCTGGTGACAGGAGCACTCATCCTCTTCACGGCGCGACACAACACTACTGCCCCTTTCCGATCACAATACCGGGAAAGCCTTAGGTTCAGGCTGCACTCGGTGTGGTATGGTAAACTGGTGAGAATGGCTGGAGACATTGCTAGCCGTGTCTCTGGGTGCCTCCTGGTGCGACGAAGACTTGCGTTCCGGCTTGGGAGGCGGTAACTGCGCCGCCGGCTTCAACGAAGAGGATGTTTTGGAGTGCTTCCGTCTGTCTTGATCATCGCCAGATGAGAGTGTGGCGGCAAAGTCAGAGTGGTGCCTCTTGGACGCCTGTTGAACAGTTGGCGAAGAGGACCTAGAAGCAGCTATGGGAGAGCGGGACCGATCTTGCCGGGAAGACGATGAAGATGCGTCTGGCGGATTCTTGGTGGTCCTTGGTCGCTTGGAATGGCGGGAGGGAGCGTCATGAGTATCTACCGCAGGGGGTGAAGTAACGGAAGGCTCAAGTTTAAGAAAATCCTCTAATAACTGGTCATCCAACTGTAAAGATTTATGGGCCACTGTCTTACAGTACGTAACATAAACTGACTTAATATGGAGCAAAATTGTCTTACACTGCCCATCAGAGTGCGTTAAGTAGGCATTACATAGAACTGAACACTTGGGGCATGATTTGGAAAGCCAACGACCATGAGATCTATCCAAACAAGGTACACATTTAACGCAAAGGAGATGACCAATGACCGCTAAATTTTTGCACCCCAATGCAGAGCAAAACGCAAAAGCACTCTTATCCATGACTCCCTCCCGCCAGGGAGATGCAGATCCTCCTAGGTGCCCAAGCTGCGAACCTGAGGGTGAGAAAATTCCAAGAATCAATACTCATAAGGACACTTTAGGCTGGAAAGGTAAAATAATAAATATCTCCAACAATATACAGTAGAGAAAAAATAATTGAATAACACTATACAATCTTGGTTCCCCTTGCGTTATACAGTATACATTCCCCAGAAATGTAATTGAATAATGTGTAGCCTACCATGTGCTATGTGTGCTTATAACTTCTTACCTAAGTGACCAACACTGACCTCATCCCATCTCAATGAAGAATTGAACTCAGCGACCAACGTTACTGTGGATCTACTGTCTTTTACCCCGCGGCGGACCAACGCCTCGATATAAGCTATACAGATTACTGAAATGCTTCAAGATAGGAATGGGCGAGTTTGTTTCTTGGCTCAGCTGTTAGATTTTCGGCAGCAGTGGCTCCCTACTTTTTAACCACCAGGATAACGTTCGGACAGTACCAAGCAACAAACGTTTTCTCTGTTAAGTTTATGCGGCAGACAATTTTGTTTTAGTGGAGGCGGGTTAGCCGGACTCTCTCAAGAAAACAAGTATAGTAAAATGCCGGTCAAGCCGAAATTAGACTAGACGCCGTAAACAAAACAGACAAAATCCAACCTATCCCGTGCCAAACAAGGATGATCTGAATTTAACATAGCTCTAGATGTTTCTGGAAATTTTCCGGCGAGGAAACCGCTTGAAGCAACTAGAGGCACGTTGACTAAGTCTCACTTTTACAAATCCCGCCGGAAGGGCCATACCTCCCAGAATATATAACCCAACGTGCGCATATATGGCATAGTTATACATGAATAATACGCAATCAATAATAACACTTCCTAGCCATAAGTACACAACCTACATGAGGCCAACTAGATGGGGGCAGATGTCGATGATATCAATAGTAATAGCACAAACCTGCAATCCAGCGAAGACCAAACTTAACACGTAGCGATCAAGAAGCGTAGGTTGAAGAGCAGCATGGCTCCGTGCAAGACCCCTCAGCTACGTGAGAAAATCTAAAATGCACTAGCCCACGTGTAGAGCATACTGTTGCACACCCAAAACGGACCGAACAACAGGCCCTGGTTCACTAAAAGAAGCCTCATGACTAACAACCGAACTAAAAAATGAGCTAGGGTAATGAAACAAGCACGTGGGAGCCTCGCCTTATCACAACGAGGACTCCTCCTAACACACTCGCCTTTACTAAGTACCCGGAAAACAGTCTCCAGGGCCAGAGAAAGGACGTACACAGCCTACTCCTAGTCTATAAGCTACCTATACTCAGCACTTAGCATGTACATATGAGCAAAAGACTCACCATGTCCGAGGGTAGGTGAAGAATAAAGGAGAGCTGGAACGCCCTTGAGACACGTCCGACTCGTACGGGCCCAGGAGAAGTAAGAGCGAGGGATAGCTTCGATGGCGGAGCGAAGCGTGCGGAAATAGCAGACGCATGAGAAGCGCAAGGCTAAGATCAAGTTTAATTTTTATTTTTACATTATTTTTTGCTAGTTTTTTCTAGTAGTGATATAGGACGAGTTCGTGAGTGTTTTTTTAGAGCGTTTTGCTCACGATGTGTGGCAATCGTATTTTGTTCTCTCCTGGGCGGGAAGTTTGAAAGACAAACTTGAGTTCAAAGATTGGCCATAAACAATGTTAAGGCGCATCGTCAATGATGAAGGGGCCACTAATAAATAAGAGGTTTTGGGTGTGTTTTCCACTTTCCTGCTGTATATTTTGTTTTAGTAATTTGACATCTACATCATTTCTAAGAGCTATGGGGGTCTGGGAGCCACAGTTCCCAGGTTAGGTAAAGCTCGGTTCACACATACACGAATTAACGTCCCGTCCGTCCCTGACCTCTTAATTCTCCTGCAAACGGGCAAGGACGCCGGCAAAATCGCCTATGGTCGGTACAGGGATGTGCGGTGTCGCCAGCACACGGGACGCGGTTGCCTAGGCGGCGACCTCTTTGTGCATGCATAAAATGGTCGGCGTGGGCCGGGTCAACTGTCAGAAAACGTCAGTGGTGGGCGCGCTCCGGTGGGACCGGTAATGCGGCAGCGCTCCGCGCTCATCAAACATAAGGTAATGCGGCAGCGCTCACGTGCTCTTTTTGTCAGCAGACCCGATGCGCTTCCCGCTCCGCGCTCCCAAAAATAGGTATATAAAAAAAAAGGTAAAAAAACAGCTTCTAGAAGTTATTTAATGATTTACCTTTGTCCTTCACTTTGTCCTTTGTCTTTCACTTCACTAAATTCCAAGAATTCAAAACATTAAAAAAAACTCAAGTCATGGTGTCTTTCTGAAGTTAAACTGTTTAAGTTTCTCACTTTCTCAGTTTCTGTTATTCTTTATGTCATATCAATGAATCAAATATCAATGATATGATATGATTGATATCATTGTGAGTTTGTGACATTGTGACTGTCCATTGATATCTATGATATGACATAAAGAATTACAGAAACTGTCCAAACTGAGAAACTTAAACAGTTAAACTTATCAAGCTAACATTCTAACAAGCCTAACAATACAATAACAACAATACAACATGATTAGTATTAGTTGATTACATGATTAAATGAATAATAATTTAATATCATAATGTGACGGCACCACCACTACCCCAAACCCCTCCTCCCACCCACTCGCTGACTATCGGTCGCCTCACAAGGAAAAAAAAAGAAAATCTGTGGCGGCGAAACGATTGCACCAATCGGTTCCATATTTGTGTGACAAGTGCCTTACCCTTATGCCTTCCCTCCACCACACCCCCAACTGCCTCCCACAACCCACTTCCAGCGTATCCGTACGAAGAAAAGGAAAACAAATAAAATCTGTGGTGGCGAAACTACCTCACCAATCGGCTTCATATTTGTAACAAGAGTCAATTACGCTTCTACCTTCCCCCCACCATCCCCCAAACCACCCTCCCACCCATACATTCAAGTAACATTCCGATAGTATCGATACCATAAAATGATAAAAGTCTCTGAAGTCTATAGTGTCTTTTGACTCTTTTCAGCTACGTTCACGACTATCGGAGTATCGGGGACCTGATTTCTGGCGAAAATGGACAGACTTACCCTTAGGCCCCTTCGTAAGCCGTAACTTGCCCGTAAGGTTTACTTGGCGTTAGCAAAAGCCCCCCCAAAAAAATAACAAGTTAACAACTGTAACACTGTCAGTCTGTCACTATCATAGTATCACTGTATCACAGTTCACTAACACCGTGAGTAACACCGTACGAACGGTACGATGACTGTACACGATATTGACGTTCTTGTACCTGTTGTTGACAGGAAAAATCGCCTCCGGAGCGCCAGAAAGGAGCGCGAATTTCTAGCTGCGCTCCCTGCCTGCACTCCGATTTCAGAATTTTGCCGCTCCTCGCTCCGCGCTTCTCTATATTGGTAATGCGCACCAGATCGCAGGCCGCCAAATCGGCGCGCCCATGCCCACCACTGGAAAACGTGTTATGTCAGGACACCCACAGGAGCAGTCGGCGTCTAGACGCAGCTTGGCGGCGTCTAGACGCCGACTAACGGGATGAGAACGGTGGCAAAAAACCGTTGGAAGGAGAGTCGGCGATGTGGCACCATCGCGTCACGTGAGGTGGCGACACCGCAGGTCCGTGTACCGACCATAGGCGATTTTGCCGGCGTCCTTGCTCGTTTGCAGGCGAATTAAGGGGTCGGGGTACGGACGGGACGTTAATTCGTGCATGTGTGAACCGAGCAAAAGGGGTCGGGGACGGACGGGACGTTAATTCGTGCATGTGTGAACCGAGCATTAGTAACAATATTGTCATCGTCAGAGGTGGGTGGGGTTTGTTTACGTCTGCCGCAAATGGCTGCCACCACTCTGAGTCGCTGACTCGAATTATCTCAATGAAACTTTGGAAGCATTAACTTAACCTGACAACTTTACCTAACCTGGGGGCTACCGCCCCCAAACCCCGCCACTGTCCATGCATTAGTAATAGGGCTTCCTGAATAAGGTAAATATGAAAAAAAAAAAAAAAAGTTCTCAAAGGAAAATTACGAATCCGCGCACATGACCAAATCTCGCGCGATAGCGTGGTCGAACGTCTGGGATTTATTAACAAATATTGTTGAGAAATATTGAATAGTGTTAAAACCAACTAAAACTTTGATATGTACCTACAAATTATACATACTTTAAGTAGGATGGGTTACTCTTTCCTTTAATAGGCTGTTACTGTCCCTATTACCGAATATTTTATAAAAAAATCACAAAAGATCGATGTAGCTACGAAATGTTCCTGAACCTATTGATACTATTTTTAACATGGAAATGGTCTTTACGAATACATTGATGTTTGGTTTCTTTAGATTAATTAATACACAATTCTTTAATTTTTCCATGCGTCTTTACTGAAGATACGTTTTTCTTCTCTTGCCTGATTTTCTATGTTTCGACCGTGTAGGATGGTAACTATAATAAAAAAGCACTTAATATGTCGTTTCACGTCTGGTGTTGGGTTTTCGCAATTAGATTCAGCTATTAAATGTCTTTAGTTATGTTGACACCAGAATATCCAACTATAACCATAAAAATAATGAAAAGGGGATGTCAGGGATAGAGTCCTGTGTAGTGTTTTCCTAAAGGAGATAACGTTAGCTCAAGGAGGGACTCTAAAAAAGAGACAGAAATGCTCTATTTTCGCATAAGTGATATCTCAGGTGTAGATGGTGGACTTAACATTTTATTCTTAACAGTTTTAGAGGGAGATTATGTACTTGATCACGAAAAGGGGGGTTGCACTTTTGACGGTTTCGAACCACATCCTTTAATTACTGAAGAGTTGTTTCTCTTGCTGTTGGACGGTCTCAAACCACATCCTTTAAGTACCAGTACTGTCGAGGTGTTTCTCTTGTTAGTCTCGAATTTAGCTGGTGAGCATCGAGCCTCACAGGTAGAGTTGCTAGTCTCAAACCTAGCTGGTGAGCATCGAGCCTCACGGCTAAAGCTGTTGCTAGTCTAGGACTTAGCTGGTGAGCATCGAGCCTCACAGGTAGAGTTGCTAGTCTTAAACCTAGCTGGTGAGCATCGAGCCTCACAGGTAGAGTTGCTAGTCTCAAACCTAGCTGGTGAGCATCGAGCCTCACGGGTAAAGCTGTTGCTAGTCTAGGACTTAGCTGGTGAGCATCGAGCCTCACAGTTTACTGACCAAACAAGGGGGGTTATTCTGATATCTCTTCCTGATCGGCTGTGGTAGTGTCCACTTCTGCTGCGTTCTTCTGGTCAATGGTGTTGAGGGCGAGAAGGGTTATCCTGTGGGCTGCTGGTAGTCATTTTGGGATGGAGCTTGGCGGCATGCCCCCGCTACGGACAAGCAAGGCGTGCGGGGGCTCCGTTGTGGTGGTAGTTATGTTATTCTGTATAGGATTCTGGTGTGAAGGTGATGAAAGCAATTCTTATTGTCTGCATATTAATGTAATTTTTGTTGTTTCTGCTGTTGTTGCATATCTCCTTGCAAGGTTGCCAAGTTGCACCTCTGTCAAGTAATTCAAAGTCTCTTGTGAAAACTTATGCTCATTTTCTCACGTTGAATTTGTGTTTAATCAGATGAGAACTTCTTGGGGGAAGTTGGTCGTGTGTTTTCTCTGTTGGATTGTAAATATAAGGGGATATCGGTAGTTATTGTTTAAATAGGGTTATCACATTTGCTGGCAAGTTATTTGTGGGATTTTGTGTGTTGGGATTTGATTACCGGGTAACGATTTCTCAATGACTTGGGTTTTGCTTCTATTCCTTGTTTTTTCATTTTTGTTTTTTCATTTGTCTATCTATCTACTGTATATGCTCAGGCCCAATCCTCATTTTGGGGGTAGCCGACTCAAGACAGAGCAAGAACAGGGAAAACACAAAAATAACATAAAACAACAAATAAACACAGATAAAAAGCACAAACTCACACACAAATTCATTTGTGTTTTCCCGTTATTACATTGAGATTATGTTTGTTCTGGTATTACTAACAAATGTATATGTATAGTCTGTTAAATTAAGAATCTATCTATCTATCCATCCATCCATTTTATATATATATATATATATATATATATATATATATATATATATATATATAGGGTGACCAAAAATGTGTGTAACCCATGAAGGTGCTTGTGAATCTATCAAATAATAAGATATTTTCTTTATTTGATCTTTATGATAAGCTAAGTTGATATCAAACAATACAGGAAGTTTGGGTTCTGCAGTTCAAATTGTCTGATTTTGATGACTTTTCAAAAATGTGTTCCAAATGCCCACCTTAGCAATGCAAGCACTCTTGAATGCAGCGTGCATAATTTTCAGACACACTCCTCTCTTGGAATAGTTCGCATTCTTGCTGTAATTTGTGATTTTAGATCTTGGATTGTCTGGGGCCAGTGTTCATAAATATGGACCTTCAGATAACCCTACTATAAAAATCTGGGGCAATTCAGGTCGGGTGAGCATGGGGCCCACTCAGGTTTAGCAATAGTGTGGGCTCTTAAACATTTCAGGGAGATAATTTTGGGTTACAATGTTCATGTCTATTCCGATAACACGGCAGTAGTCAACTTGTTTAAGAATAAAGAATTAAAAGGACGTCTTGCTAGGTGGTTCCTTAGAATTCAGGAGTATTCTCCCACATTTGAGCATATTGCGGGTAAGAAAAACGTAGTTGCTGATGCACTTTCATGTAATGTCCCAGTCTTCTCTGTAAACCTTGCCACACTCGACATGGCAGATGTCATCGCGAGTCAGGACCAGGATCCTGTTTGGGGACCGTTTAAAACTTGGTTGAAGTCAGGGAAGAAAGGAAAACCACCTACCACACCTGTTAAACTGAAAGACTTAATTTTGCAGGATGGCCTTTTGCATAGAGTAGCTCATTTCAATTCTAAATCAATGCCTTCCAGGCCAGTGCATCAGATCATTATACCTTGCACAAGTGTCAAGGATGTAATGAAACTGATACACGATTCACCCCATACCTCGCATCCTGGTCGAGACAGGAGTTTTAGACAGGCCCAGCTAAATTACTACTGGCCCAGGATGAAAGAGGATATTTTTCGATATGTGGAGAATTGCGAGTCTTGTGCAAGAGTGAAAGGCCATACTTCACAACCTTGCCCTATTCTTTCGTACCCCATTCGTGACGAACCTTGGAGTAAAGTTTCTGTAGATTTAATGGAATTACCCATGACTGAAGCCGGTAATAACTACCTATTTGTAGCAATTGATTCTTTTTCTAGATTTTGTGTTTTAAGACCGATTCCTAATAAGACTGCCGAGACAGTTGCGTCTACATTCTTGAATCATGTAATATGTCCTTTCACGACTCCACAGGTTTTGCTTCCTGATAACGGAACTGAATTCAACAACTCTATATTACCTAAACTCTGTGAAATATTGAGGGTCAATAAAGTAAATACACATGTTTGACATCCGGCCTCGAATGGCCTTGTAGAGAGACAGAATAGGAAGATTTTAGAATATCTGAGACACTTGGTTTCGCCTGAAAGTATGAGTTGGGATTTATGGATACTTCAGGTAGTACACAGGAGTACAAAGGAGTACAAAGGAAATCAAGCAACAACAGATCTAGTGACCCTTCTAGGTTGCTTGTCCTCCAAAACACTGAGGATCAAGTGTCTAAACAGTGGTTTAGAGTGGGTAAGGGAACATTGGAAAGGGAATTACTGCCCTGGAACTAATGTCTGTGGCAGGATTAGGAAGTTAGTAGAGGACAGATGGGTTAGTAACTGAGGGGGGGATAAAATAAAGTTATTAATTTACAAACGCAGTCAGTCGCGGGTTTGATGCGAGATATTTGTCTAGGCGGAGTTTAAATGAATCAACGGTGATGCAGTCTATAACGTTTCGGGGAAGCCCATTCCACAAGTTGACAACTCGATTGAAGAAGAAATTCTTAGATTTGTGCGAGTTAAAAGATTTACCAATATTTTTGCAACCGTTTCCCCGCGTGTAATTAGATTGGTCGATAGTGAAGTACTTACTACAGTTCATATTGTCGATGCCTTTGATGATTTTGAACACTTGAAATAAGTCACCTCTTAATCTGCGCTGGGTTAAAGGAAATAGATTTAATTCTTTAAGACGCTCTTCGTATGGTTTGTTCTTTAGGCTAGGTATCATTTTGGTAACTCTATGTTGAACTCGTTTTAGCTTGTTTATATCTTTTTGGTAATAAGGGCACCAGGATTGAACGCAGTATTCCAGAAGAGGGCGGACTAAGGAATTGTAAAGGGTTAGGATAACTTCTTTGGATTTATGCTCAAATGACCTGCCTATAAAGCCAATTATTTTGTTTGCCTTCTTAACAACTTCTGAACATTGTTGACTCGGTTTTAAGTTACTCGATATTGTTACTCCCAGATAGGTTTCTCTGTTTACATTCTTAAGCTGAGTGCCATTCATCGAATAGTTTGCTTTCTCATTAGGTATCCGATATGTAGTACTTTACATTTATCCGCATTGAAACTCATTTGCCAAATTTGGGCCCAACATGACAATTTATCTAGATTGTGTTGCATATCGTCAACTTGTTCTTTTGAGAGTACGCTATTTGCAATTTTTGTATCGTCAGCAAATTTTGAGATTGTACAGGTGAGACCCTCATCTATGTCGTTGATGTAAATTAGAAAGAGAATTGGTCCTTGTACCGATCCCTGGGGTACCCCGCTACTTACATTGGTCCATTTAGATGCCTTACCGTTTATGACTACTCTTTGCTTTCTGTCGCTGAGCCAATTTTCTATCCATTTCAACACACCGTCTTGTATTCCATGTGCTTTTAGTTTTAGCAGTAAATGTTTGTGGGGAACTTTGTCAAAGGCCTTTTGAAAATCAAGGTATATAATATCTACAGCTTTACTCTCATCGTAGAGGTTGAGGATATTGTGGAAGAAGTCTAAGAGGTTTGTTAAACAGGAACGTTTTTTACGAAAGCCATGTTGAGTATCTTTAAGTATGTTATTTTCCTCTAAGTGATTCACGAGTCTGTCTCGTATGACCGTTTCTAGCATTTTACATACAACTGAGGTTAAGCTAATTGGACGATAGTTACTGGCTAGGGATTTGCTGCCTTTTTTTAATATCGGTGTTGCGTTGGCTAGCTTCCACTGATCAGGCATAGTTCCAGACTGCAAGGATTTATTGAATAGTAATGTCAGTGGTTTGGAGAGCTCATCCTTAGCTTCCTTTAGAACTCTAGGCGAGATTGTATCAGGTCCAGGCGTTTTATTTACCTTGAGTTTATCTAAACAATTCAATACTTCTCTCTCTGTAATGGTGATATTGCTTAGAACATCTGAATTATCAATCTGAATCGGCGATGGTGTAGGGATATCACTGAGGTCTTCTGTTGTAAAAACTGATGCAAAGAAGGTATTGAGGGCATTACTCATTTGTACTTCGTCTTTGGTGTATTCTCCATTTTCATCGACTAGGTAGGCTACAGGCATGTCTCAATTCTGCAATTAATAGTTCTACAGGGGAAACCCCCCATTTTATTGTCTTTGGAGTAGACAAGAAATTGCCTTATGAGCTACTTCATTCAAGACCTAAGCCTTGTTACAATGTTGATGATTTTGTTGCAGTGAGACTACAGCAATTTCAGAACATTTATCAAGAGATTCATGAGAAGTTAAGCCCAATCAAATGCAGAATTGGTCAAGAGACAACATAAGTCTGCATGCCCTATATCCATAAACCCTAGCGACATTATAATGGTTAAGCTTTTTAAAAGATCGTCGAAGTTAGATAACAAGTTCGAAGGGCCATACAGAGTAGTTAGAAGGACAATAGGTAATAAATTTGAGATAAGGCATATTTATACTAAGCTAGTACGGGAGTGTCATGTTGACCACTTTAAAAAGTTAAGTAGATTTGTACCTGTGAATGATTCTGATGGCTCAGAAGCCAATCCTGATGTACTAGAAGTTGTTCAGGAGAATGTCACAAGGCAAAGGGATAGAAATAATAATAACTACAGATCAAAGTTGAGGTCACACAATCACACCCGTTTTGTAAATAGTAACACTTTCCACAGTAGAGTAAGTGATGGATGCGAGTTCCATAAACATGTAGATACTATCTTTACGAATTTAGATATTAATGTTAACTCTTTTTATAGTTAATTAGTTTTCCACATATATATATATATATATATATATAGTAATTTTAATAAAAAAACAAAAATAAAAAATAAAAAGTAATCATAATAATATTAATCATTATCACTTCTGCATTGGCACAGGAGTTTATTGCACTGGACTTTCCATGATATAGCTCTGTATTGTTCTCAATTCCTAAGCGATGGGGCATGATATAGATTGTTCTGGGAGTCTAGTAGTGGTATGGTTAGCTAATATTTGGGATTTTGAGGAGTTTGTAATAACTGATATTCTGTAATGAGTTCTTAAAGTCAATATAATTTTCCTTGATATTCTTGGCTAATTGTTTGACCTACGAGTACCTCCGGATTATGTGGCACTGTCCCTCTCGGAGAATTACTTGTAGGCCTACAGTACTTCCCTTCAGAATATTGGTTTGCTACCAAACATACCGGTAATTGAATTTTTATCTTTGCACTCATACAGTTTCTTCCTTACTTATTGACATGTTGTGTCAGGCCCGATGGTACGATACTGCTGATATCTGTAGACTTACATTGAAAGTCAAACTTACCGTTTTAAGAAATATTACTTTTCTTTACAGTACTGTATTTATTGACCAATTATTATTTTATGCATGTGTTTGGAGAGAGTTATTTTATCTTTCTTGTTCCGTGTTTGGATTTAAACAACATGCTACTTGTACTCGCTAGTGAAAACCTCTGTTGAAAGTACTATTGTGGACATAAGTCCTGCTACACCTGCCTGACAGGGATCCGCGAATTGTGTTGGTACCATTGCGATGCCCCCCCCCCCCACTCCATCCCCACTATACCACCCTCTCTCAGCCAAGCCCTCCCACTTGACCTTTGACCGCTGGAAGGTAAACACCACTACACCTGAGCTCTCTCCTACGGTCCTACCCAACTTTCGGTGAATGTGGACAGGCGGACAGCATGCCGTCCTGCACCACAAATACTGAAGCAGACAAAATGGATCCTGATGGTGCCAGCAACGATATTATGAGAGAAACAGAGACGAATGCAGAAGGAAGCAGTATCCTGAGCGAAGAAATGGATTATCAAGAGGTTTGCAGCAAATCGGAGGGTAAAAGAAGAAAGAAACAAGCAATTGGAGAAGGAAGTAGCGATGAAGAAAACACACGAGAATCAAAAAAGATACGAAACGGCGAGCATGCAGGCCTACAGGTACGTGAGGCTGAGCAAGGGGCAAGCGGTGGAAAAGGGGCGACGGAGAACTACAACGGGGCCACACAGCCGACGGAGAGCGACGACAGGGACAAGCAGACGACGGAGGGACGACCCAGGCTCATATTTCCGGTGGACAACAAGCTCAGCTATCAGCAAAAGGTACTGTGGACAATGAAGCTTGGCCGGGAGTATAAATCCTTCAGACCACTCCTGAAAGATGGAAAAAACCGGTCATACCTGACAGTGGAAGTAAATGAAGCAGTGGAAATGTTAACTACAGTAGGGTATGAAGGAGTCATCATGAAAATCCCTGAAGCACAAGAAAAGATGACCAAAATAATAATATTCAAATATCCAGTGTGGGTAGACCCAGAATTCTTGCTCGATGATCCTAATATCGTTTGGGCACGAAGGAACAAAGTGAGGGGCGAAGAAAAAAGTCAGGCAGTGGCCCTGATTAAAGGAGATGCTCCAGAAAGTATCTATGTGACGGGACTCGGTTATAGGTATGTTGCACCATACATTGAGGAAGAGTTGATATGTTTGAAGTGCTCTAGGTGGGGGCACCAGGCTTGGAGATGTCACCTGGACCCTCGCTGTCGTTTCTGTGGGGGCAGCCATATCTCCACACGATGTGGGGAAAAAATAAAGGCCAGGATGGACGTGCGGCCACGATGTTGCAACTGTGGTGGCCCCCATAATGCTCAGTCTGTAGTCTGCTCTAAAAGACCCGGGGCAAACAGACAGCATCATCATCAACAGCGATCAGCGGTGGGAGATGATGCAATATACAGCCGACAACAAGCAGCCGCCCCGCCCCAGGACTTCCCCACACCATCTTTACCAACACGTGGACAGCCGGGGGCGACGACCAGGTGTGAAGAAGAGACAAAGAACGCCTGGGGTAGGAGGCCTAATCTCCCTGGTACCTGGGGGAATGGGTCCCAGGTGGGAAAGCCTGGCCCCAAAATGACCGCACCTGGTGAAGGGGTAAGTTCAAGCCCAGGTTCTGAAAGTACAGTGAAAGAAAATAGCGAAATGGCGGGCATACAACAAACAGGGTTTGAAGAAATGTTTCAATACCTCCGGGAGTTCGGAAACAAAGTGGAAATGCTAGAAAAACAAGTCAGCTATCTAAATGATATGGTTAAAGGTAAGGGAAATGAAAAAAGTACCGAACCTGTAGCAACAGCATCAGTGAGTGCCGAACCAGTAACAACAGCATCAGTGAGTACCGAACCAGTAGCAACAGCATCAGCGAGTCAAAACTCACGAGAAGTTACAGAAAAGAAGGCAAAGAAAGAAAGTGAATCAACTAATTGTAAATTTACCGTAAAAGGAAGAAATAAAACTCTGTACCCACACAAGCTGATGACGAATAACCTTGTAGTGCTCGAGAGTGCGCTAGCTAAGTGTGAAGATGACGGGAAAAAAGAACAATTATTCATGGACTGGGTAGCGTTGCACCGACAAATGGATAAAATCATGACAAAAATAGAAGGTATGTCGGAATCAATAACGGATACACCGAGTAACAATGGAGCAAAATGAACTTAGAGTAATTTCATGGAATGTTAATGGACTACGTAATAGAATTGATGACTTGCATTATTATGTAAATAAATATGATATAGATGTTATACTCCTCCAAGAGACTCGGGAAGGGAATGTTAACTTGTTAAAGCTAAATAGATATAAAAAATACTCTCCCGGCGAGCGAAGGCATTAGGGGCGTATCAACCTACGTGATAAATACCATTCCCTCGGAGCTTGTAGAAAACCCTCATAAAACCGACGGGGTAGAATCAGTTTCTATTAAATTATTTATGAAAGAGGGGTCAATAAGTGTTGTTAACCTTTACGTATCTAAGAATTGTTTTTCCATTAACTCTCTACCTAATAGTGTATTTAATGAGGTAACTCTTATTGCCGGGGACCTAAACGCTCGTCACAGGGAATTAGAGGGCGGGGAAACTACCAACACTAACGGGAGGAGATTCAATCAATTATTGAAAGACTATCCAGATATCAAATTGCTAGGGACACAGGCAGCAACACACATACAGGGAGGGAGGCTAGACTATGCAGTGATTATTAATGGCCAAGGTTTGGATGGGAGGTGTGATGTTACACCGGAATTACTCAGCGACCATTTCTCTTTAGATATAAGTATTCCTTTGGGTAAAGTGGACATAAAGTATAAAAGAAAAAGGATAATATTACCTCTAGACAAGATAACTAATTTTAGCAATAGTATTCGGGATTGGTATAGAGACTATGAACCAATTTGTACAAATCAGTTTTATGAAGATATGGCCAAAATTATAGAAGAGTCATTAAGTGTTAAAGGAGAAAGAAAAATAAGGGAATATTCGTCAAACCGGAATAAATACTATAATGACCAAACATTAAAGGATTGGTCAAAAATGCTTAAGCAAAGCCATAAGAAGTGGGTGGAGGCGGGAAGGGATGACTCTACTAAATCCGATCTACTTGAGGCGTCCCGGATTTGCGGGCAGGCCCGTAAAGAAGTGAGAGGAGACTATTGGAAGAAATTTGCAAATAAGATTGGGAATACCACAAATATCAGTGAAATCTGGAGAGAAGTTAATAAAGTACGGGGGAAAAGGAAAAGTAATGTCGCACACCCACATCCACAACAAAAGGCAACCGAATTAATGGAAAAGTGGGCAACTGCCGCTAGTACCGATTCACTGCCGCAGGACGTCAGGGAGGGATTAGAGGGTTGGGAAAATGAGAGGAGAGAAACTATTGTTAACGCATTAAATATAGCACACATCACAGATGTAGATATAACAAGAGATGAACTACTTAGAGCAATTAAACAAGGTAAATCTACAGCTCCCGGGGAAGACGGTATAACTTACGATGTATTAAACTGCCTAGCCAGTATAGAAGATAGCCCCCTCCTTCGATTATTCAACATGAGTCTTAAAGAGGGTAAACTACCTAAAGCGTGGAAAAAAGCTATAATCATTCCCATCCCTAAACCAAATGGGGAGAGTAGACCCGTTTCCCTCACATCGTGTATGTCCAAAATGATGGAGAGAATCGTGTTGGAGAGGCTATTATATATCACAGACGATAAATTGTGCAACAATCTGTTCGGTTTTAGAAAAGGTAGGGGTACATCTGATGCAGTCATAAAGTGTCTGGCCAACGATAATGATTACTGCAGGGTATACGTGGATCTCAAGGGCGCCTTTGATAAAGCAAATGGAGAGGTAATTTTGTTTGAATTAGCTAACATGGGTGTAAAAGGAAAATTATTACATTGGATAGGAGACTATTTATTTGGAAGGAAGGCGCAGGTGTGGTATCAAGGGGCTCTTTCTGAGGAAAGGAAACTTGAACTGGGTACACCACAAGGCGGGGTATTAAGTCCATTCCTCTTTAATGTCCTAATGAATAGGATAGCCCAAGATATGCTAGGTCCAGGTGTTAAAATAACAATATACGCAGACGATATAATGCTGCAAAGCAGTAGCGTTGAGAATATGCAATTGGCCCTCAACAAATTTGGGCAATTAACCCAGAAGCTAGGGCTAGTAATTAATGAAGAAAAAACTAAATTTCAGTGTCGTGCTATGGGCGATAAACAATTAGCTGTGAATGAAAAAAAAATTGATAGGGTTAGGAGCTATAAGTATCTAGGCATCTATATAGGATATACATCAGACAGTAAAGATGCCGAGTTACATCATATACAAACACAATGTAAGGCACGTATGGCACCCTTGAAATCTCTAGCTTGGAGTGGTACAGGTGTTGGTGTACAGGTACTGCGGATGATGTACCTCACCACTATTAGGTCAGTGGTGGAATATGCCAGCCCCGTTCTCTCTTGCCTTGGTGAAGGAAGGTTGGATAAAATAGAAACTATCCAAAATGAGGCTATGCGGGTTATATTAAACTGCCCCAAAAATGCGATGGTAGCTGCTATGAGATTAGAATTAAATTTAACAACCTTGCGACACAGAATAGAGGAAGTAAACCTAGTATCGGCAATGAGACATATACGGTCAGGTAGTGGTGAAAAATTGGCACAAGACGTCAACGATGGCATACGTAAAATTCGAACCTTCAGGAGGCAAGGCAAGAGGGGATACCTAAAAGAACTAATACATAAAGTAGAGAAATTTGACCTAATAAATTTTTTTCTGGTCGAAGAGAGGGCACAAAAACCTCCACCCTGGGAAGATAAAGGCGTGGATATAAATATTATCAAGCTGGGGAAAAAGAAAAGTATGTACGAGACTGGGGAACTTAAAATAATTGTTGAAGAAAAGATAAATGAATTAAAAGATGATAATGTTGCGCAAGTATACTGCGATGGCTCTGTCACAGAAAATGGGAGAGCAGGATGTGGGATACTGGTGAGTGACGATGTAGGTAACGATAACATATACAGTGAATATTATTATAGAATAAGTAACAACGTGTCCTCTACGCAGGCAGAAATATGTGCTATGTTATACGGGTTAAATAAAATAAGAGGGGGAGAAGGTGATGTGTGCTTTTTCGTAGACAGTCGAAGTGCTTTGGAATCTATGAACAGCAAAAAACCCGTGTATGAAAAGCTGGTATCTCAGTGTAAGGTTATTATAGATGAACTACGCAATTATGGGAGAATGGTAAAATTTACGTGGATACCTTCACATGTTGGGATAATAAATAATGAAAGAGCGGACGAACTTGCTAAATTAGGAACGGAGAAAGACACAATAGATTACGAGTGCATTCAATCTTTAAGACAAATTAAATCAACAATTAGAAAAAAACAAAAGGATGCGGAACTTTTTATGATGCAAGAAAAACACGCGAATAGTGCAACATTCTATCACTATAATAACGTTGCACGGCGAACTAGCTTCATATACGGAAACTTAAGAAGTGCTTGGAAGGACTCCTTGTGCACACGACTTAGGTTAGGATATTGTTACATGTGGGAACTTGGTGTTCCTAAAGGAGAACACGAAATATGTTGTCAACTATGTAAAAAACCAAGAAGTCATACCTTAAATCATTATATACTGCACTGCCAACACCTAGCGAAATATAGAAACAATGTCATAGATAAGGTCGATGAACAAATTATATGGATGTTCAATCATAATATGATTACTCAAATAATAGCCAAATGCAAACAAATACAATACATCGTAAGGTAAATATACATAAAACAAAGTTTAGGATTTAGTGTTATGATTATTATGTAATTGATAGCCTCATTATATCATTATTGTTATTATAATAATAAATGTGTATGTATACACTGTATATTGTGAAATTTGTGTGTTATTGTATGAATTATTGTGTGTATAGGTATGTATGTAGGTATATGTACATGCATGTGTGTGTGTGTGTCTGTGTGTGTGTATGTATATGTATATGTGTATATATATATGTATATACTGTATATGTATTTATGTGTGTATGGGTGTATGTATGTGTGTGTATATGTAGGCATGTATTAAACTGGAGTGGGAGGGGCATTCTATGACATTAAGGAAAGTAGAAGGATTATAACAAACCCGCGCTAAGCCTAAGCCCAGCTTAGCTAAGGGTCCTTCTTAAACAGTTAGGGACAACTGGTTTGCTACAAGTATAGAGATAAAAACTTACTAAATGTTGTATTCATGTTTGTGTTTATATTGTACATGTATAATATGAGTAGGGTAAAAGACTGTTTTATCACCTTTGCCCTTTTGAGACGTGTAATTATGTATTCCCATGTATTTATGCTTTCTCAATAAAGAATCAATCAATCAATCATCCCTTCTCCCTCTACTTCTTTCGTTCTTGTTCACGTCTATAAGCCGTTCTTTAATTCTCCCTCTCTCATTGAATCATTGTAGTTTCATGAATGTTTTCCAAATCTTCTTCCTAAAATTAAATATCATAGCGTTACATATTTCATATACAGTATATTTGCCATTTTATTAAAACCTAATGGAATATAAAGTTTGATAATTCATTCGAATATGGAAGTTTATTAAAATTATATGGTATGTTGTTTAAGTCAATTACAACTGAGACTTTAATTTACTTTTGCATTATCATATCTCAATTCAGTTATAATGATCTAAGCCCATATATCCCACTGTTTGGAGTAAGCCCATATATCCCACTGTTTGGAGTAAGCCCATATATCCCACTGTTTGGAGTAAGCCCATATATCCCACTGTTTGGAGTAAGCATGTATTTCACTGTTCAAGTGTATTTATTTTTGAATGAGATAACTGACACACACATAAATAGGTTCCTATATTAAAGTAATTGAATATTCTCAATGTTCTCAATACGCGCCTATCAACCCACCTCCCTTTTAACTACGGTACCGGTAGCTCACACTAATCTATTCATATTTCGTAACTAATCAACTAAAACACACGGCCACACACATGAATGTGATATTACATTACACAAACGTGCATGTTATTTGCTTACCTGAGGAGATTTTGCGTCTTTCAGCTGCCTCAGCAAACAGGGCTCCCTCCGATATTAACCCCTTCCGTATCGGGGTTGTTTAGTTTTATTACAGCTATATTTATGCAATTTTGTGAAGATAAGGAATGATCTGTGGTATTTAGAAGAATTAATTGAGCTAGTATGAAGCCTTGTAATTGTTACATTTCCTTCTTTAATTGAATACAAACTTATAAATATAGCTATTCTCCATTCACTCGAACCATGCCACTAGCTCCTAATTGGTGTGTGTATCAACATTCGTGATTTCCCATCTTATCAATACCGTAGCTCATTGTCCCAGAAGATTGCATAATTGAAATTTGTTGTATTATTATCTGTATTATTCTATATTCATTACTTATACTAAACACGCTTTGATAATTTTAATGATTACTTAACAATCTGCAGTGTTATTCAAATCTTAAGAATCATGATATATCACATTAAACACATTTATCACATAATATACTGTATGTCATACAGTATACACAAGCGAAATAAAGATATGATAAACCCAAACAGTAAGCAAGATATGAATACTGACTGACTTGGCCCACGTGGCTTAGAGCCAATCACAGACCCAGCTTCACTTATTACTAATAGTATAATAAAGGCAGGGAGGGCATTTGATCTCTTGCTTGTGTTTACGGTATTATATCTGCGTTATTTGTGTGTGCCCTGTGATAGTTCATTGCTCTTAAGGTTTGGATATCACTCTAGATTATCACATTATCATTTGAATTAATTCATCTTATCTGTATTATTCCATATGTATTCATTAAACTAAATAAGTCTTAGTAATTATAATTCTAATGATAATGTGATAAGTGATATCCGAACCTTAAGAGCTATAAAATATCACATAGAACACAAATATAATGTAGATATCATACAGTAAACATAAGCAAGGGAAGAAATGACATCACTGCTTATATAAATGTGTAAATGTGTGATAGAGGTATTAAGTGGTCAACACAGAGCTATAATATTTCGAGTTTGAATATTGCCTCCGACAGGAGGAGGATATTCTTTGGTTTTCCTTGTAACACCATTTACCCCTTGAGATTCATGATGCATTTTGACAGTTTATAGAGACCCTTTTTCGACGATTTTATACAGCGTAAGAAGGACCTTTGTAATGTAAACTATAATTTGTTAACAGTGATTAAATTATAGAAATATTATTTCTATATCTACATTAATCACCAATAAAGTAGCTTAAATGATGCAGGATAAGGTATCAAATGTATTATTATGATAGTTACAGACACAAATACTTATAATAAAATGACAAGTAGAATATGTTTCATCTTTATATTCCTTCATTTACTACCATTTCACACACATTTGTTTTCACTCACGTCATCACCTCCATTAGTTATAATGGTGACACAAGGATACATTGTTTCTGTTGTATTGTTCATACATTACTTCGAATTATGTGTTTTAATGAAGTGCACGTCCATAATCTGTTAACAAATAACCTATAACTCAAAATTAATATATACACTGCATCATATTATTATATTAATACATTTTGAAACAAACTGGATGGGGAATTTAGGAGCAGAGAACAAGAAGAAGAAGAGAGGTACCTTGGGTAAACTGCTGCTCCAAGTTATCAACATATATACCCTATGTCAACACTACACAGAGCAAACAACGTATATAACTCCACAATGAATGCACAGAGAATGTGGTGGAACATATACAGTGTTAGTGAATAGTCCATAAGTGAGTGAAAAGTGAAGTGGAATATCTGCCCCCCTGGTCATCTGGGTATCAAACAAGATGGCGGGGCGAGGTGGGACAATCTCAACCCAGGGACGAAATAGTGATGGCCTTGAAATCAACGAACTGTTATGCTTTATATCAAATAAAATAGATAGTCTACCTACAGACAGTATTGTGCAGCTGTGTGTGCCCTTTTATGATGAAGATAAAATTGTGGCAGCCAAGAACAGAGTGTTCGATCTTATTGGTACCAGTGAAGATAACAATTATCGAAATATTAAACGAGTTGGTGCAAACAAAAGTGCTGAGAACATTAAAGACATTATTAAATTGCTACAAGAGAGTAAGGCTGTGGGCTTACCCACTTTCGTGGCCATGGACCTAAAGGACCTACCACCTATACAATTTGATAGGATAGATGTGTCAGTGCTACTTAGTGAAATCAAGAACACCCAAATGGAAGTTAAATTACTGAGAGAGTGTACCACAGGTCAAAAAGAAACCATAGTGGACATAAACAGTGTGGTTTCAAATGTAGCTGACAGAGTGAATAAGTTAGAAAATAACTCTACTAACGCTCCACCTCAACCACAGGCACAAGTGACACAACAACAGCAGCAGCATCTAGAACAACAGCATCAACAACAACAACCACCCATAGGCCTACAACACCACCACCAGCAACAGCAGGCTGAACTACAACAGCAACAGCTGCAACAACTCCAAACACAACAGCCCCAGCAACAACAGCGACCCATACAACAACAGCATCAACGGCAACAACAACAACAGCAGCAACAACCACAACAGCAGCAACAACCACAACAGCAGCAGCACCAGCAGGTGCAACAGCAACAACAGCAGGTGCAGCAGCAACAACAGCAGATGCAGCAGCAACAACAGCAGGTGCAGCAGCAACAACAGCAGCAGGTGCAGCAGCAACAACAGCAGCAGGTGCAGCAGCAACAACAGCAGGTGCAGCAGCAGCAACAGCAGCAACAAAAACAACAACACCAGCGACAACTACAACAATCCAAACTAACCCAGCAGCAGCATTCATATCAAAGGCAACACCAGGTGTGGCAGCAGCAGCGACCACAACAGCAACAACACCGAACACAACAGCAATCTTTATCGTCGGCAACGAGAGAAGATAATACAGTGCCAGCTACACCATCCTCAAATTTACCTACACAAACTGAACCAAATGAAGGAGCCAATGCAAGGGAAAACCCATGGACTATGGTCAAATGGGTGAATGGCAAGCCTCGCTACTCTAGGGAAGGCGAGCAGGTTCACCCTAGACCGAGAAACCAGCCAGGAATTAAAGGTAGGGTCAAGGATACTGGCCTCAATACCATCAAAAGGCCCCGACTAGCTAGGGTGTTTGCCACAGGATTCAACCCTAGTGTTACTGCTGAGAATCTCAAGACATACTTGGCTGATAATCTACTTATAAATATAGAGGTAAGACAGCTGACCACCCTCTCCAGGTCCACTACCTGTGCCTCCTTTTGTATAACTAGCGAATGTCCAGATCCAGATGTTTTCATGAATCCTGACCTGTGGCCAGAAGATGCATATGTCAACTGGTACAGAGAACCAAGACAATATCCCAATGAGGACAGTGCAGAGGCTTCTGGGACTTGGAGGCATCGCACACCACTATCCAACTCGCAGTAATGGAGGGGATACCAACAACAGCAGCAAGTATAAAAGTAACTTCATACAATTGCAGAGGACTCCCCAAAACAAAGAGGAATCTCCTGTTGCGACCTGACATCGTATCTACATTAAGGACCAGTGACATAGTCTGCCTTCAGGAAACCTGGTACACAAAACAGGACTTAGGTAATTTGAACATATTAGATAAAGATTTCCATGGGTACGGGGTCTCCACTACGGACACACGTGACGGTATTGTGGCAGGTCACCCCCCAGGGGGAGTTGCAATAATGTGGAGATCGTGCCTAGATAGTGTAATTAAAACCATTGAGACAAATTTAAGCTGGTGTGCGGGAATACAGCTGGAAGTGGGACACAGAAAATTTGCAATATTTTGTGTTTACTTACCGTATCAGTGTGCAGAAAATGAAGAACTTTACTTGGAAAAGTTAGGGGAGCTTGGTGGCCTAATTTCTGAATTAGAGATAACGTGTTACTCAGTGGTAGGTGATTGGAATGCTACCCCTCACGAGTTGGGTGGATCCATGTTTGCTAAACATATGTTAAGGTTTTGTGAGGAGCAAGGTTTAATTTTGTCCTCCAAAAACCTGCTTCCAGAAAATAGCTATACATATGTTAGTGAAGCATGGGAGACCAGGTCGTGGCTTGATCATGCAATCTCTAGCTCTGACTTTCATGACTCTATCTCAGAAATGGCCATAAGATACGACATTACGGATGACGACCACATACCTATAGAATTAACAATCCAAATTAATAAAGCACCGGAAATAACAGAAACTAGCAATAGCATCAAGGCAAAAGTTCCATGGAATGTAATCTCAAATGAAGAGTGCCAAATGTACTGTGATAAAACCAAGGACTTATTAAATAGGGTGCAATATGATGGTAATGGTGTAGCACAATGCAGGGATCCAAAATGTAGTGATGCACAACACAGAAAGGACATTATTAAATTTTACAATAGTATAATAGATTCTTTATCAAAAGCGGGGGAAAGTATTTTTAATAGCCGTAAATATAAGTCCTCATTCAATAAGCCAGGTTGGCAAGACTATGTGGCTGACCTGTATCAGGCCTCCAGAGATGCTAGGTCTCATTGGCTTGAAGTAGGTCAGCCTAGACAGGGGCCTATATTTGAACTTCACAAAAGAGCAAAGGCTAGGACCAAATATGCCATTAGATTTATTAAGCAAAATGAAAACCAATTAAGGAAGGAAGCCCTTGCAAAGAGTCTGGCAGAAAAGGATACTAACTGTTTTTGGAAGGACATCAGATCCATGCAAAATTGTAACACACCATTACCTGTCAGTGTTGAGGGGGTTACGGGTGAAGAGAACATTGCTGACTTATGGAAAACTCATTTTAAGGAACTACTTAACAGTGTAAACCAAAGGTCTACTAATGGTGCAATTCAATATGTGAAAGATAGTAATTATGAAGACATTAAAGTGACTGAAAGTGATCTTGAGAATGCCATAAGAAAACTTAACCTAAATAAAGCTTGTGGGCTGGATGGTATATATGCAGAACATCTTAAATATGCAGATAAGTTGTTAATAGATAAACTTAGTTCTTGCATCACCAGTCTATTTACGCATGGTGTCCTGCCGGAGTCTATGATATCCGTAATACTTGTTCCTGTCATTAAAGATAAATCAGGTAAAATTACAGCAAAAGACAACTACCGCCCAGTAGCACTTGCTAGTGTGGTGAGTAAGGTAGTTGAAATGATAATGCTAGAAAGAATGTCTGCATATATTGTCACCAGCAGCAATCAGTTTGGCTTTAAGAAAAATCACGGCACAGACCAATGCATATATGTGCTGAAAGAAGTGATTGATACATACAACAAACTAAATAGCTCAATTTTCTCTTGTTTTCTTGATGCAAGTAAGGCTTTTGATAGGGTGTGTCACAAAACCTCATTTGAAAAATTAGTTAACAGGGGAGTGCCTAGCTATATTGTAAGGATACTTATCTTCTGGTATGCTAATCAAAAAATGTGTGTAAGATGGGGCAACATCCTGTCAGGCTCTTTCGCCGTAACCAATGGTGTTAGGCAGGGGGGGATATTGTCTCCGTATCTTTTCAACGTCTACATGGATGATCTTAGTCTGGAGCTGAACAAGACTCGCACTGGGTGCTGTATTGGCAGCACCATTGTAAATCATCTCATGTATGCTGATGACCTAGCCTTAATCGCGCCCTCTGGAGCAGGACTGGATAAATTATTAAGAGTATGTGAAAAATTTGGAATCGAACATTCAGTCAAATTTAATCCTATAAAGAGCAATATCATAATATTTAAATCTAACCTTCTATTGAAATCAAAGCTACCTAAATTCCATTTGTATGAAGAAATTATAGAAGAAGTAAGTAAAGTAAAGTATCTAGGACACTATATTTCATGTGATCGCTCAGATGATGAGGATATGGGTCGTCAGCGAAGGCAACTTTACATGCAGGGAAATTCAATATTAAGAAAATTTCATATGTGCACATGGGATACAAAAATAACATTGTTCAACTCCTACTGCTCACCAATGTATACAGCACAACTATGGTGGAACTATAAGAAAATTACAGTGAATAGACTAAGTATCTCATATCACAATATCATGAAAATATTTCTGGGGCTCTCAAAATATGAGAGTACAAGTACGCTATGTGCCTATATGAACTTACACTGTTACAAATCACTCATTAGAAAGCTAACATATAAATTCATTCAGCGCCTTAACACTTCTGAGAACAGGATCATTAAAATGCTACAAACTCCAAGCATAGTGTACACCTCCAGGATCCAGGCACACTGGAGGAAGTTGCTCTATATTTAACCTTAAGTAATGATTTCAGGTCTGCCACTCTACAGAATTAGCATACCGGTACTGATCCTCATAGTGCAGTACAGTACCGATATTCCTATACTGTACTGTAGCAACATACTGTACCGGAAGCTAAATGATGTGAGGCATGGTACTGTACACAATTAGGACAGTGGTTTTGGTAACACAGTAGTTTGATGACCACTGTTTTTGGTTGAGGCAGTGCTGTGAACTACATGATAGCAAGCTGGGTATTATTTAATTTCTGTTTATTTTATGTAGCCTATGTACAGTAGCTTATATATATTTATATATATTTATGTTACTGTAAGGTATATATGGACCCCAGTATGGTCCCCTCTGTACTGTGTGAGTCTGAAATAAAGTGTTATTATTATTATTATTATTATATGGTGAAACAACAACAAACACTTCGGCTTAGGACTCTCTAAAAACGTTTGTTTTCCTTCTCTCTCTTAAGTACCGTAAATAAAACCCAGAGCGAAGAAGTTATTTTATATATTTGATTGTATTTATTTTTATTTTTTTGTTCCTTGTATACAACAGGTTTGGCCCTACATGGACACTCTTCGCGTATAAGCTATATACGAACACGTGAAGATTGTGTTTATATCTATCTATATCTATTAATTTCACGTGGAAGAAAGAAAAGGGTACCGGTATTTTATAATATGTAACCAACCCTCGCATTTTCTTTTCACAACATGAATTTGAGACATATTGGATTGAGAAATATATTCAGCAAATTGATGGTGTATCCAGCTAATAGTTACAACAAATATTATAATATTTAAGAAAAAAACACAGTTTACAAATATACTGTATGCCACCGTATATAAATAAGGCTATATCAATAGTGCTCTTAGTTTAATGACGTGTTGCATGGGAAACCAAAAACTTTACCGGTACTCTTATTGTTGGATAAAACGATAATCAAACGCAAAACATTTCCGCTGCGTGTTTAACAATACCTTTACCACTCCAGTGTCAATCTAATCTCTTTGGAGGACAGCCTAATTGTATTATCATTACAATAAATAATAATTCAATGTTTTATTGTATGATCTGTTTGACCCAATAACAATTATGTTGAAACACCCGTAAACTAACTGGGCATTCAATATTAAAATTAATAAAGGGACAACAATAATCTTATTTACATTAGGTGAATTCCCACTGTTTCATTATTTACAAGATTCCTTAACCATTACATCTACACTATATCATACTTAATGAATCTTTAGGGTTTTTGTTGTCTTAGTCTCCTTGGTTGGTGTTTTATCATAATGGTATGGACAGGACTCTCTCCATCCAAATAACGCTACGATTATGAGGTTTAACTCATTCAGTACCGGTGGTTTTGTTTTCATCATGATATTATTCTGGCAAAATATTAGACGATTGTATTAACCTAAGACGTGCGCATGGGGGGTATGAGACACCACACGCCTGTGCGCACATATTTGAGCTGTTCCCATCACTAACATTGTTATTTTACCATAAATAGCATTAATACTTATCCATATGCGCCTATTTTACGTTGATTATAAAGGTATTAACCTGTTACAGCAATAAAACAAGTGGAAACAGCGTTTGGATGGTCAAAATCGGCAATACAGGCCAGGAGTTACATAATGTATGGCTGAGGCAACCTCCCTCCCCTCTACTCCTCCCCAAGTCTGGAGGGAGATTGTCGATCGATACTCTCTCTCTCTCTCTCTTGTACTCGCTTGGTAACAGTGATGACAACGCTCTGCTTGCAACTCGCTAATGTTAGCACGAAAATAGACCACAGAATATGGGAATAACAGGGAAAATAGGTGATAACTGAAGGAGGGGGGGGGGAAGTGGAGAAGGAGGGGGGGGGGAAGTGGAGAAGGAGGGGATGTGGAGGAGTGATATTTGGCATGGCCCAGGGGCAAAAAAAAAAAAAAGGGTTCAATTTTTTTGGGGGTGTTTTAACCCTTCCTACCCGGGTGTCATATTAAAAGGCAACCGCGGCAGATGGGCGGGAGCCTGGGTGTCATGTTAATAGGCAGCAAGCTTTCAAGCCTATTCAGCTTGGTCTGAACGCCGTGCGTCCGACGCATGTAAACAAAGCTGATCGTTGCGTCACCGCACCTCCAAAAAACGTCGGATCAATGTTATTGTTGTGACGTCAGACGAAATTAGTGTCTGAAAATCTCCGATATTGTCAACATCGCGGAAAAATTTGCTCCACTGAAATCGTCATCACAACTGAACCAGTTGACTTACAGAGCTCTACTCAACGCCAGTCTACAGATTGAAAACCGCACTACGTTTATAGATGCGTGGGAAATTTCTAGCAATTAAAATACACAAAAATACGGTAGAATAGGCCTAGACGTTTTTCGGCCAAATCGCCCGGATACGACCTCCGTCCTTTGGAATACCAGCCCGGGCCCGGAGGGTTAAATGGATTGTTTTTAGCCCAGGATCTTAAGAGTCTTCCCACAGTCGCCCGGGGAAACTAAGAGTCTTCCGGCACTTGCCGGGTTAAGCTAAAGAAGGGCGTCTACTATTTGAAATGCTACAGACTATCGCAAATAACACCTTAACTACCACAGCCCCTTTCTTATCTACATATAATAGTCTGAATATAGCTATAGTGAAATATATATGAGATTATCCCGGTACCAAAAGTTTTTTTTTTTTTTTTTTTTTTTTAAGAGACAATGAACGGAGGAAGGAAAAACACAGATAAAACAAAAAGGTCCATGTGCCTAAAGGCATCCTCCATTCATAAAATGTTTGTAACAACTGGATTTAAACATTTGTAGATTGTAAGTTTGTGGAAAGCAATTCGAGGGAAGTGAATTCCAAAGAGTAGTAGCTCTGGGGATAAATGAATTCTGATAAGCAGAAGTTCTGCATTGTGGAGGAGAAAGTGTAAATTCATGGGCGCTCTCAGCTGCCCTAGTTCTACGGGGAAAGATGTGGAGAGGCGGCACAATTGAAGCAAGTTCCTCGGAACAATTGCTGTGAAAATATCTGTAGAATAATGAAAGAGATGCAACGTTTCTTCGTATGGATAATGTAGGAAGGTCCTGTGTGATTGCAGGGTTATTGATTAATCTAATAGCTTTATTTTGAATTTTGTCCAACTGCCTCAATGCAACCACTCCACTTCCACCCCACAGAGGTGAACAGTAATCCATCTGAGAACGCACATGACTTTTATATATCACGGCCAACTGCTCGTCAGTGAAGAATTCTCAAACTCTGTACAGGAGTCCCAGTTTTTTAGAGGCATTCTTAGCAATGCTTCTAACATAATGTGTCCAGCTCAAGTTAGTAGTTAATGTTACACCGAGAATGTCAATACTAGGGGAAGTGGGAATATTTACATCATTAAAAAATATATGGGAGTCAGTGAGATTCTGTCGGTTAGAAAATTGAATGTACTTGGTTTTCTGTGCATTAAAGGAAACTAGATTCTTTTGTCCCCATCCATTAATTCTAGAAAGGTCCTGGTTCAGAGAAATTGCAGTGTTTATTTTTGAATTTATAAGATCGGGTTGGGTGACAGAATTGGTAAATGTGAAGGAACTGTGGAGTGTTGAGTCACCTGCGTAGGAATGTATTGGATTATGAGTGGTAGATATGAGATCATTGATATGAATGAGGAACAGAATTGGGGCCAAAACTGATCCCTGGGGAACACCAGCATTTATTGAGTGAAATTGAGAATAAAGGCCATCTACCATTACACGTATTTTTCTGTTATGAAGATAAGAAGAAATTAGTGGAACTAATGATGCAAGGCCGTAGTGTGACATCTTCGACAATAAGGATTGATGCCAGACTCTATCAAATGCCTTTGATAATTTAATTTGATGCCTTTAATAAAATGTCTCTATTTATGGCCTAGCTAAGATTCACCAAGGTCCTCTGCTCTATGATATTGAAATTCACCTGCAACGGAACGATATCCCTTAAGCTACTTCACACGTGATTAATATAGGAATAGAAATATCAGTTCTATAAATTTGTCATGTTTAAGGAATTATAGTCTGTTTTGTCTTAAATATTTCCACCGCCTCATGTTCGACTAAATAATTCGAGTCAACTGCCATATTTAATATACCCAAATTGCATACCATATATTAGCATTTTGCTTCAACGTTATGATGAAACAGAGTCGAAATTAATTTGGTGTAAATTTACAGATCAGATCAGATGGCTAAAGTAAAGTTGGAATGTAGAAGAGTTTGGAGAGAGGAAGATAAAGTGGAGAAATGCGAAGTAAAGTAGGAGATGAAAAGTTCTCGGGCTCAACCAAGATGCTCCATTGTTTATTTCTTTGGAAATGATAGGTGTAGCAACTTCGTCAGCTATATACATACAATCCAATAATATATTTGACTGAACTGCACTTCTGTATTTGCTTATCTTAAGCGAGGGGACAAAGAGAACCAGACCAACTCTCGTGGGTCCATCTTTCCACTCGGAAGGAGGGAGACCCGTAGTACTCCCGTCACCACTTACAGGTGGCCTCTCCCAACACTTTAATTTCACCCTTTCCAGTGAATGGAGTATAGTTATTTATTAACATAATTATTCAGTAAAAGAAGGAAGTGTAACAGTTAAACGGCTTTATACCATCTCAGTTAACCCTTCCTAATACCACAGATCCTTTATTAGCTGCATACAATTGATTAAATATAGCTAAGACTAATTAAACGGAAACCTGGTACGGAAGGGGTTAATCTCGGAAGGAGCAGCGTTCGCTGAGGCAGTTGAAAGACGCCAAATCTAAAGTAAGAAAATAACATGCAACTATGTGTAATGTAATGTCACATTAATGTGTGTGGCCGTGTGTTTGAGTTGATTACTTACGAAATATGAATAGATTAGTGTGAGCTACCCTAGTTAACCCGGGAGCTGCGGGGAGACTCTTAAGAGTTCCCCCGGCGCACTGCGGGAAGACTCTTAAGAGTCAGAGAAAATAAAAATCAACTTTTGACATCGAAAAAAAAAAATTTTTTTATATTTTTTTTTTTTTATTTTTTTTTTTTTTTTTGGCCCCTGGGCCATGCAAAATCTCAGTCCTCTACCTCCCCTCCTTCCCCACTTTCCTCCTCTCCTTCAGTTATCACCTATTTTCCCTGTTATTCCCTTATTCTGAGGTATATTTTCGTGCTAACATTAGAAATCCGATTGGAGGGTGTGGTCATCACTGATAGCAAGCGAGTGCAAGAGAGAGAGAGAGAGTATCGATCGACTGTGTCTCAGTGGCCTTGGGGGAAATTGGCGGGAAAGCAGATTGCCTCACCCATACATTATACAACTCGCGGGCTATATCTCCGATTTTGACCATCCAAACGCTGTTTTCACTCGTTTTATTGTTGTTTCAGGTTAATACCTTTATAATCAACCCATAATAGGCGCATATGGATAAATATTAATGCTATTAATGGCACAATGAATATTTTAGTGACGGAAACACCTCAAATACGTCAGCACAGGGGGACGTTTCCAATTACCCCCATGCGCACTTCAGAGGTTAAGGGGAAGGTGGGTCGACAGGCGAATACTGTATTGAGAATACACACGTAACCATATATTTCTATTTTTTTAATATTCAATTAATTGAATCAAGGAACCCATTTTATGTGTAGGTCAGTGATATCTGTTAATAGTACTGTATATATAATTTAACAGTGAAATACATGCTTACTCCAGATATTGGGATATATGGGCTTAATTAATCATAACTGAATTGAAATCTGAGAATACAAAAGTATATTGAAGTCTCAATTGTATCTGACTTCGATAACATTATATCGTTTATATACTAACATATTCGAATGGATCATACAACTTTATATTGAGCTGGTTTATATAAAATGGCAAATACGAACATGAGCTAGGTAACCTATTGCTATTTTAACGATGTTATTTCATTTTAGGAAGAAGATTTGGAAAGCATGCATACAAATACATGGATACGATGATTGAGGGAGAAATGAGAGAAAGGAAGGAGAAAGAGGTTATCGTGATATGTATCATCCTATAGCTAGCTATAGTCAGGGCCCTGGTTATAATCATGGTGGTGGAAACAATCCAGGGGAAGGGGCTTACAGACGTGAAAAGGGAAAGAAAGAGGAAAGGAGGGCTTGGATGAGAGAGGGTGATAGAGTGGGGAAGGAGTGGCGGCAGGGGGGGGAGGGGGGGGTGTGCACCAATGTTACCAACACAATTCACGATTCTCTGGCGGGCAAGTGTAGCAGGACTTATGTCCACAATAGTACTGTACATGTCCTAAATATTATTTATACTTAAGAGAGATAACTGGACTTCATGCTAAGTTTTGTCCAATACAGTAACCTTCAATGTTTATGTGTCCCTTGGTGGACTGTACTCTGTTTGTTAATTGTTTTCATGAGCATTATCCTCAATTTACTTTCCTTGTTAAAGGATAAAATGAACTAGTTACTGATTTCATATATCAGGAGTTTCTGCTAATTATGTTCCCATTATAATCATTGGTCTCTTCGTTAGTTATTTGTATATGAGAAAGGTGTGCCAGAGCTGGTGACACCGCTGTGGACCCTGCCAGGATCCCTATACCTGCCAGGACAAGACTTCAAGTTTCCGGTGATCATCGCCATGTCAAGAATCCACTGGACGATACCTCAAATTTTAGCAATTGTTTTTTTAAGTTCAAATACCCCAATTATGGACATTTGTTTGGGTGTTTTTATTAAGAAAATTAATTAAATTGTCACTTATATGACAATAAAATAATAAAAAAAAAATTATATATAAAAAAAAAAAATCATATATAAAAATCAGAAAAACAAATAATTATACTTAACGAACTTTTGTAACTTCCTGTGAAGTTAATTCCATCAAAAACATTATCCAGTGACCTCGGCGAACTGTGTGGAATACTTCTTAACACGAACTATGCAAGTCAAGTCATTGCAATGTTTCAAATGTATATATTTATTTCTTATGTCTATTTTTAAGTATGAATTTTGGCCAATTTTTCCTGTTTATCCAATTTTTCATGTTTATCCCATTTTTCATGTTTATCTTTATGTGTGATATTTCTTCAGGGATGATATACTTTACTTGTTGCATTGGATTCTATGCTTCACCTAAGTTGCCTTTCACCTCATACCAGTCGAGACGCCTGGAGTAGCGTGATCGAGCATTGTAATAGTGAACTTATGGAGATTTAGTGACTTTGAATTTGTGAAGATTAGAGACTCTGGAAGTCTCTGAGATTAGGTTAAGAGTGAGAGGGAATTTTGGGTAGAAATCCTCTCTCCCCTCCTCGGACCAGTAAACCGCATACAGACCCCCTCTGTCCAGCTAGGCCTATGTGTACGTACGCACACGTGAGCGTGTGTTTACAGTCATGTGCGTGTTAGCGCGTTTGAATCTGAGAGTGCCTTGGCGCACCCTTGAGCAGCCCTCAGCTAGGCAGTATAACCCCAGCCTCAGCCGACGATAGACCTACCAACACAAGGCTAGTCGTGAGGGTGTGTGTGTGTAACTATACAGTACAGCTATTGTTGTTAAGCAGTAACTATAAGGACATCAATAAACCTACGACAAGAGAGAGTATTGGGAGTTTAACTAATACCGATGTGTGTATATATGTAACATAGAAGTCTAAGAAACAGATTGTTACAGTTGGTGCAGTCACATCAATGTTTGGTTTGAAATGTGTGGAGAGGCCTGGTCCTGCTGGAGCCACTGATCCTCACAGTTGATGCCCCTATGTCTTTCTAGTGCCCTCCAAAGCTTCCTTGAGACCTCAAGGTAACATTTTGTGTTCATTGTGACTGACTTAATTTTCATCCTCGAACTAAAAAGTTCCAATGATGCCATGCTTTGAAATGGCCACCCATACTGTGCATTTTGTTTAACTCATAAACTGCGAAGGTATTTGGTTCTATTCTGACGAAAATCGTCATAGTACCATATATATAATTATTACTTATCCATATGTGCCTATTTTGCTTATATTATGAACATATGAACATTTAAGAGCAATAAAAGAAGTGGGAATAGCATTTGGGGGGTGAAAAAGACATGTTATTGCCGCAAGGTCGTATCATGAGTAGAAGTCTCTGTGTTGCAAGGATCTCTAGCTGCCTCACCCGTGTTAAAGAGACCGGGTGGGGGAAATATGCGCCAAAAATAACCCGATAACAGGGGAAATAAGAGGAAAAATAGCTGATAATTTAAGAGGGGAGGAAAGGGAGGGGGGAGGGGGAGGTGACACATATGTAAGAAAGGTAGAAAGATATGGAGGGGAATTATCTCACCTAATCACAAATTGCTTTGTTTTGAGTGTCACTGGGGTGTCTTCTAAGTTTTTTTTTATGCTCTGGATCTATTGAGGACGGTCTCAGTGCACCAAAAAAAACTCTATTGAGGGTGGTTGCCGTTTATGGGTTAATGCAATGGACACTGGAGAACATCCTCTATTGGTGTTCTGCCCCAGAAGATATTGTTTTTGCTGTTGCCATGGCCTGACAGAAGGAAATGCTCCACGACAGAAAACCTGACATTGTTAGCAAGTCGGGCTTCACCTCAATTTTTTCACAGAATCATCGACACATGGTGACCCCCTTCTTCATATCCCTCTGCGTCAGCTTCTGTTTAATCTGAATTCTGTAAGGACACAAATTGAGGTCCTTTAGTAGAATTTGTCTCGGTGATTCCTGGGGAATCCATAGCTCCTGGATGTGTCGTCGGATTAATTTCTTAGGGCTGTGACTGACAGAGTTCCTCACAGCGTCAATATTCCTTGCAAACCTCACACTCAAACACCGTCCACTTTTGACCTTTTCACCTTTACAACTCAGATTTAATACAATTACCTTATCCCTGCATTTCTTCCCCCATCTGTAGATCTGGCTATGGATAACAGTGAAAATTAATCTGTCTTTGAATTTTGCTCAGTTTAAATTAATGCTGCACAGTTTAAATAAATTGGTCTTCAAATAGGTCTCGATACAAAAGTTTTTTTTCTGGATTTGTCCATGGCATTCTTCAGAGATGTCTATGCTGAACTTGTATTGTTATCTCCTCCTCTCGCAGAATCTGAATTACAAATGTATAACATTATTATTTACAATTTAATTAATGGAACTATTGGTTGCAATCATTTTGGGTCACCCTGTATATATATATATATATATATATATATATATATATATATATATATATAATTATTGCATTATCCAGTTACTCTTACGTAACTATAGTTAATGAACTAGCGGTGCCACCTAACCCAGGGCCTCACCATTAACAACCCTTTTAACCCTTTGACCTAAGCTTTGACCTAGCCTACCAAGCAATATTCACCACAGTACTATATCCTATATATCATTTACTTTATGAGTTGAGTCATCATAATGCAAACCCCGCCTCCTCTCATATTTAATGGATAGTTTTCATGTTTACACTACCCTGCTGCTATTGGTCACCTCTGAATATATTAACCAATTGACTGTCCTCCAAACCTTGGCAACCTTATAATGGGGTGTAGCACAAAATTATTAGGCGACCATGATCGGAAATATGGACAGACTTGGCTTGACCCTCAACTATAATTCAAAGTTGGCTCTGCGACATTTATCTAGACAAGATACAATACAATTATGTTACATTTTCGTCTACGATTCCTGTGTTCCTTGAAGAATAAAGTGGTCATATCTACAAGTGCTTGTGACTGTAATCTATAATATAAGGTCATTAGTTATAAGCTGGTGGCGGCGCTACAACCTTCAATCCAGAAATACTGAATCAACAATCAATAACTTACCTACATCCTACAACCCCCTACGACTAACATATGGTAGGCAGCGGTGTTTTCCACGTATTCTGCTGGCATCGGATATACTGTATACCTACGTTCCTGTTCCTGCTGTCCGAGTTATTACCAACCTGTTTTGAAACCTGGCCAGTTAACCCTTAACTGGTGGCGCGCAACATAAGTCGAGTGAAAGAAATTTGGACTATGTGGCGGCTCACAACATAAGTCGTGTGCCATTTTCAGCACGTAATGTTGCTGAGAGAGAGAGACAAGTGGTGGCAGGAGAGTAGCGAGCGTATGACTGCTCCAGACCGCCGCGGTGGACCAACTGACATGAATCCCACCCTCCTCCACCCTCTCACACTCGCTACACAGTGAATTATGTAGGGAAAGTACCGAATTACATGGTTTTTGCACTCGTGTTGCGCGATTGTTGCAAGAAAACTAGCAGTCATACAAGGATCGTTGGGGTGTCATTGGAAAGCTCTGTTTATGCCCTTTCAGGGATAGATACTTGTTTTACGCTCTGGGTCTTATTTAAGCATGAAAATGATCACGTAAACAACCCTATTTTGGGTAAAAACACCCCGCTGGGTGGTACATATTATTAATTACCGCCTAGGCTGCTCGTTAGGTGTTAAGGGAGCCCACCTCGCTTTTTTTCTCTTTCTCTCCTCTCTCTTTGGCTTGCATCCATTCGGCCCCATTCAGCCTACTGTTTTAAGACGTTCACTCCATCCAGGTGTCAATATTTTCCTGGCGAGCAGTAGCGAGCCATCATATTCATATTTTTGTTTAGACAGCAAGCTAAATTTTTACATTTTTCGATAGAAAATGTTTCCGGCGAAGCCGGATTTCTCCATAAAATGTTGGCTTGCTATCGCTCACCAGGAAGAAATGACACCTGGATGGGGTTAAACGTCTTAAAACAGTTGGCTGAATGGGGCCGAATAGATACAAGCCAGGGAAAGAGAGAAAAGGAGATAAAGATAAAACAAAAAACAGTGACCCCCCTTAATCCTATCAATATCCATTCTACGGGACAAAAGTATTACATTCCACCTCTACAATCAACCTCGCCAAAACAACTTCTTCAATTGATCACTTGCGAGTTTCGTTGTATAAGGAAGTTGAAGCTGTATACATCGACATTTAGCAGAATTACCCGCTAAAATACGGTTGTAGTTAATTTATAAATACATATATAGGGGGTAGGGAGGAGTAGAAGGAGGGGGTAGGGAGCTGTAGGAGGAGGGGGTAGGGGAGGAGGGGGTAGGGGAGGAGTAGGAGGAGGGTGTAGGAGGAGGGGGTATGGGAGGAGGAGTAAGAGGAGGGGGTAGGGGAGGAGTAGGAGGATAATAATAATAATAATAATTAAAGTTGCAAGCAACGTTGTGCGGGGTTCGAGCGGGGTTCCACGCAGGGTATTGTGTTGGATACAAGGCCACATATATCAAAATATCTTGTATCTCATCGGGCATGGAGAAAGTACAGAAGGAATATAGTGTAGCCATTTTGGCTATGGCCACTTAGACCATTAAGGAGTGTGACCATTTTGGTTAAAGCTATTAATCCTGTACGAGTTGTTGTTGTTGTTGTTGTTCCCTAAGCTGCCTGGCCGAACAGCCCCGAGTCCCTGAGGAAGGCCATGGCCACGATCGGGCTTTCCCACAGAGCTCTCATTGAGTGTAGATTGTGTTGTTGGCGTAAGTGGTTGTGTGAAATGCAGTCTTCTATTATGTGTTTAATGGTATGGGGTGCTGTGTTACATCCCGGGCAGGCATCGACAACGGAGTAATCCAGTCTCTTCTGATAGCTCAGGAGAGCTGGATGGTGTCCGCATCTCAGCCTGGACAGGTGGACTCTGTCCTCGCGAGGAAGGGAGGATTTGGAAGGATGGATTTCGGAAGGTCGTGCTTGCAGCTGCGTGTTGTCTGTGAGTGAGTGGATGGATCGGCGAGAGATATGAGTATGGATGTGCTTCTGGAAGGTGGTTCGGGGTGGGAGAGAGGACAGTAATTGTGTGTGATACCGTGTGCTGGGTGTTGTTTTGATATTTCTTGGTGTCTGTGGGTGTGTTGCCACGTAGTTTAGTGGGTGGTCTTGGTTCGTGGAGGCTACTGCCAGGAATTGAGTGCCTCTCATGATCACTGATCTTATGTATTGTTTATATACTGTGGTGGTAGTTTCTTTGTTGTGTCCAAATTTTGTGTGAGCAAGTGACCTGAGGGCGTTAAGTCTGGGTGTCATTTCTTTTTAATGTTTGTGGTGTACTGTTTGAATGTCATATGAGTATCATATGTTACTCCTAGGATTTTGTGTGTGTGTGTATGTGTTAGGGGTGTGTTGTTTATGGTAAGTTGAGGGATGTATTTGTGTTCTCCTGTCCAGCTTGTGAGCAGGGTTGCGGTGGATTTGGCTGGGGGTAGATTAAGTCTGTTTGTAGTGCACCAGCCATGTAGTGTGTTGAGATAGGGTTGAAGGAGATCTGTTGCTCTTTTTGGGTCATGGTGTGTGCATGTGAGTGTTATGTCATCTGCATAGGAGGCTAAGTTTATTTGGGGCATATTGGGTGTAGTTATATCGTGCATGTACAGATTGAAGAGTGCGGGCGATAGGACGGATCCTTGTGGGACTCCGTTTGGAAAGTTTCTGATTTTAGATGACTGACCGGCAAAAGATACGTGTGCACATCTGCCTGCTAGGAAGTTGGCCAGCCACCTTTTTGTGTTGTTGTGCATGTTTGTGTTGTAGATTTTGTTTGTTAGGTTGTGGCGGGGGATGGCATCGAAGGCTTTACTAATGTCGAGTGTGGCTAATAGTGATCTGTGTGGTGGTCTAGCTGAGTTGATGCCGTCAAAAGCTCTTTGTGTAAGGTCTGTGAGAAGAGTGTTTGTGGAGTGCAGTGGCCTAAAGCCATGTTGTGTTGGAGCTAGGGGTAGGTCGGGTGTAATTAGTTGTAACACTAGGCATTCCATGACTTTGGAGGGGGAGCAAAGGAGTGTGATGTGGCGGTGCGAGGAGGGTAGCGTGGGGTCTTTGTTGGGTTTGGGGAATGTGGTGATGAGACCATGCTTCCAAATGTCTGGTATTGTGTTGTGTGAATAACTGTAGTTTGATATGTTAGTGAGTGCTTGTGTATGCCTTGTGGTCCCAGGTGTCTGAGGTGTATGTTGCTTATGTTGCCTAGGCCACAAGCGGGTGAGTGATTGAGATTGTTGATGATATGCTTTGTCTGGTGATTGGTGAAGGGTGTATAGTCAGGGTCTGTGGGGAATTGTCTCTTACGTCGGATAACACGTCCGTCGTCTTTGTGAGGTTTTAGGTGACTGACATGTGAGAAGTGATTGATGAGAGTGTTTGCTTGTTGTTTACATGAAGGAGTAGAGTCTGTTGTTGTGATTGCAGCATGTGATTGTGTTGTGTTGCTGTTGGAAAGTGTGATGCTGTTTAGTGTTTTGTAGAGTTTTTTGGGGTTTCTTTTGTGATCAAGTGTTTGTAGGAAGTTATTCCAATTTAGTTTTTGTTCTTGTATTTTGTTGTTAGTTTGGGTGTTGAGTGCTTGGATTTGTTGTGTGATGTCTTGTGTGTGGGGTGCTGGGGAGTGTTTCAGTATGTTGCGTTGTCTGATGAGGTTTTGAATTTCTGGTGTGAAGTTGAGGTTGTGTCTTTTTCTGTTACCTCTTGGAATGTGTTTCTTGTCAGTGTTTTGGATAGTTTTATTGAGTATGTGTACAGCATTGTTGATGTTAGTGATGGGTGTACTGTTTAGAGTTGTGAAATGTTGTTCTGTCTCATTTGTGAATGCTTCCCAGTTAGGTCTTTTATAATTGGTGTATGTGTGTTTGTGGTTAGCTGGGGTGAGTCTGGTTTTGGTGGTGATAATGATCGGGAGGTGGTCAGAGCCTAAGGTTCTGACCACCCTCCAGGATGTTGTGGGGGCAAGTTCAGGGGAGCAAAAGGTGATGTCGTCTGGAGATGATGGGTTATAGAGGGCTTGGTGAGGAATATGGGTATGTTGATGGATGTCGTTAAGGATGATGAGGTTAACAGTTTGGTTTTGTAGTACCAGCCCTCTGTCTGTGTCGGGGTTGTCGACAAACCAGGCCGACGTCTTGGCATTGAAGTCACCACCCAGGATGATGTGTGGGGTGTTTGTGATGTGTTGTAAGTGTGGTCTGTATTCATTTGGTACTGTAGGGGATGTATGTGTTTATGATGGTTATGTTGGAGTTGTTGCCAGTGCGTATTTTAATTGATTGTATTTCTGTTGTGTTATCATTTGGGGGGAGGAGGGATTTGGTTTGTACACTGGTAACTATGTATGATATTTCTTTGTGTACCAGGGTGATGAGTCCACCGCCTCCGCCGACAGCCCGGTCTTGTCTGATGGTGGTGAAATCATGAAATGTGGGTGTTTTTTGTGTTGTGCGGAGTTTTGTTTCTTGTAAGATGGCAATGTGTATGTTGTGTTGTTTGATGAAGTGTGAGAGTTTGTGTTTCTTTGTGTTGATGCCATCTATGTTCAATTGGAGAATGTTAATGTTATGTGCACGATGTATGTTGGGTGCTGCTGCACGAGGATGGGGTGGGGGTGAGGGAGGGGCTGGGGGTTGGGATGGGTGAGGTGGGGGTGGGGATTGGGGAGCAGATGGGGGTTGGAATGGATTAGGATGGGGTGTGGTATGTTGAGTTGAGGATGTGGATGGTATGGGAAGGTTAGGTGGGTTAGGGAGGAGAGGTGGACAGGTTTTAGGGGGGGGGAGTGGATGATATGGGAAGGTTAGGGGGGTTGGGGAGGAGTGGTGGACGGGTTTTAGGCGAGGGATTTGACTGGGAGAGGGAGGGGCATGAGGAACAGGTCCAGGTGTTCGTGTAGTGTTTCTTGGAGGCAAGTGTTGTGCAGGTGAAGTGGGTCCAGTTCCTGCATGAATTGCAGAGAACTGAACCATTAGTGTGGCGACTCGAAGTGATGGGTTTTGAGCAAGTTGGACATATGTATGTGTAGGTGGGTCCTGGGTTGCTCTCAATGTCTCCGGCTAGAAGAAGTCTTCGAGAAATGACAGCCGGAGAGTCATTTCTCGGTGTAGGAAAAACTGTGTGATGTGTGTGTGTGGTGTGAGGTGTGGAAATTCCCGGCGCGACCGAAGCCCCTCCAAGGACTCCTGTACGAGTAGGCATAATTGCCCGAAATTGCCTTCATTCCCTGCTCATTTTCATGCATAAGCAAAAGCCAGAGCGTAATACAATTATGTATTCGTGAAAGTACGGTAATAGCTTTCAAATTACTCCTGAATCATCCCGGTATGACGTCTGGTTTTCTTGTAAGGATCTTGCAAACGAAGGGCAAAATTGCTAAAAATTACCAAATCCGATAGGCCTAGGCGAAATCGCTAATAATTACCAATTATTTTCTGTTTTCGCTATGTGTGACGCTGCACATAAGTGAACTCTCTCTCACACAAACCTCAGTGTCGTGGCGGGGCCTGTAGGCTCCGGCTGACGTCCATCCGTGCTGCTTGCAAAAGCTAGCCTGGCTCACGGGCTACAGAATAGCCGGAAAATCGTCTCCGTCATATGAGGGGCCCCGCGGGAATTGGGTTAAGAAATGTGGTTGTTTTGATTATTTGATAGGGTCACCATAAGGGTAATGGTGTGGCATTTGTTCTGTACAGAAGCTTGGCCTTTTTGGTTGGGGCTTCTTAGGAATGTGACCTTTTTCGTTAGCCATGGAGAAACTGCAGAGGTACAAATTATTATAAGCAACCTCATGTTAAAAATATTGTATTGATTGTATGCGTGTATGCCCCGACAGAGGATATACTTGAAAGAAAGAAAGAGGAGTTCTGGATGAATGTGGAGGCGTGCCTGGAGAAGTTTGACAAGAACGAAAGAATATTTCTGATTGGGGATATGAATGGTAAGGTGGGTGATCGGAAAGTTGAGGGAGTGGTGGGAGGGTGGGGGGTACCATCAGAGGTGAATGGGAATGGTAGTGCACTTGTGGACGTATGTGTGGGGAGGAGGCTGTGGATAGCCAACACCTTCTTCCGACACAGAATGTTCCACAGGTACACATGGAAACGGATGTTGACGATGAAGGATAAGACAGTGGTGGAACGAAAGTCATTGATTGATTATGTATGTGTGGATGAACGAATGAAGAAATCTGTGATGGATGCTAGGGTGTATAGGGGTATTGGAGGGGGTCTGTCTGATCATTATGTAGTGGTAGCTAAGGTTAGGATACAAAAGAAGTGGGTGAGGAGAGCTGGAGGGAGGCGAGAGGAGGGTGGAATGGTGAGGAGGGTGGAGAGGTTGCAGGAGGAGGAAGTCAGGGAGGAGTACAGGAGACCAGTGGAAAGACGACTAGGTGGGTTCGACCTGGAAGTTATGGAGGAAGTGGAGGAGATGAGCAAGGTGTTTAAGGATGAGATCTGTGCAGCATGTGAGGAGGTGTGTGGAGTGAGGAGAAGAGGGAGGGGAGTGAAAGGTACAGCATGGTGGACAGAAGAGGTAAGAATAGTTGTGGAAGAAAAGAAGAAAGCATATAGAGAGTGGTTGGGTAGTAGAGGGAATAAAGATTCCGAGAGACAGAAACGAGCACCTGAGTGTAAAATGGAGGGAGAGTAAGAAACTGTTCTGGGAAGAAGTCAAGAAAGTTAGGGAAGGTAGCAAGGGAAACAGTAAGGGTGTGAAAGATAAGAATGGGAGAATGCTAGCCGAGAAGCAAGAGAGAGTCGAAAGATGGAGGGAGTACTTCAATGAGTTGCTAAATGTAAGGAATGAAGAGCCAGCAAACATAGCTGGATATGGTATGGGAGGGAGAAGAAGAGAAGTAGTGGAGGAGGAGGTGGGGATCAGGAGGTCAGAAGTGTGGGAAGCCATGAAAAGAGTGAAGTTGGAGAAAGCACCAGGAACAGATGGAGTGTGTGGGGAAATGTTGAGGTATGGTGGTGAGATAGTGATAGAATGGGTATGGAAAATGTGCAAACTAGCATGGGAGAAGGGGAGTGCACCCGATGACTGGAAGACTGGCATAATAGTCCCCCTATATAAGGGCAAAGGGGAAAGAGGAGTGTGTGGTAACCACCGAGGAATATGCCTTCTAAGCGTAGTAGGGAAGGTATACAGTAGGGTACCGGTAGTGATTGAGAGAGTGAGAGTGAGAACGAAGAAATGGATAGGCGACGAGCAGGGAGGTTTTAGGAAGGGAAGAGGATGTGTAGATCAGATTTTTACCCTGAATTGTGTTGTGGAGAAGTATCTGGAGAAGAAACAAAAGGTGTATGTTGCCTTTATGGACTTGGAGAAGGCCTATGACAGAGTGGATAGAGAAGGTTTGTGGAAAGTACTTAGAATATATGGAGTAGAGGGCAAGTTGCTGAAAGCAGTGAAGAGCATGTATGAGGGTGTAAAGGCGGCAGTACGTGTGGAGAGTGAGCAGAGCGAGTTCTTTGACCTGAATGTTGGTTTGAAACAGGGGTGTGTGATGTCCCCGTGGTTGTTTACTGTATATATGGATGGAGTCATAAAAGAAATACTATCAAGAGCAGTGGATGTTGGTGTATCTAAAAGGGAGGGAATTGAGTGGAAGCTACCTATACTTCTGTTTGCGGATGATACAGTTCTGATGAGTGATAATGAATGGGAGTTGCAGGGTCTGGTAAATGAGTTTGGAACAGTGTGCGAAAAACTGAATGTGAAGGTAAATGCGGGGAAGAGCAAGGTTATGGTCTTCGAAAGGGGTGAAGTCACAGAGTGTGAGGTGAAGCTGAACGGTCATGCTATGGAGATCGTCAACTCTTTTAAGTATCTGGGCAGTGTGTTGAGTAAAGATGGGACTATGGATGAAGAAGTGCGGGAGAGGGTACAACAGGGGAAGAGGGTTGTAGGAACGCTAAAAGCAGTAACAAGAAATAGGGTGGTCAGTATGGAAGTGAAGAAGTCCTTGCATGACAGTGTGGTAATCCCGACACTGACTTACGGAAGCGAAGCATGGACGTTGGTTGAGAGACTCAGACCAAGAGTGAGAGCAGTGGAAATGAATCACTTAAGGAGTGCGTGCGGAGTTACATGGAGGGATAGACAGACTAATGAGGAAGTAAGAAGGAGGTGTGGTGTGGAGGTAGATGTGCTGGAAAGTGTGAAAAGGAACAACTTGAGATGGTTCGGCCATATGGAACGTATGGAAAGCGAGAGAATGACTAAGAGGGTGTATGAGAGCGAGGTGGAGGGACAGAGAGGGAGAGATAGACCGAATGAGAGGTGGAAGGATGGAGTGAGGAAGTACATGAACGAAGGCGGTGCTGGTTGGGGGGAGGGGCGTCGACTGACTGGGGACAGAGGTGCATGGGGGCGGTTCGTTCTTGGCCACCCATTCGGGGGTCACGGCGTCAGGCAATAGATGATAGATAGATGTTAAAAATATCTTATATATTTTTGTTTAGCTTTACTTGGCATTCCTCTTCCTCTATGTATCTAGCAATTTAACCCCCTCAAACTCCTTATGACGCGATGGTGTGGTAATTACCCCGGGCCAAAAAGCTCTAAAAGACAATCAAGTGATAACTCGAGCGAGCTTGAAATACACAGGCGTTTCGTTCATGGTCACCCCTTCGGGGATCAAGGTGTCCGGCAATATATACCGGTAGGCTATAGATAAATTCATTTTTGGGCTATTTCTTCCATTTTATTTATCCTGTTAAAGTGCTTGATTGATTTTTGTGCTAATGTAGTTAGTATTTGGTGTAATTTCACATATTTCAGCTAAATCTGGAGAGCACATGCAATTTATTTGTGCATGTTCAGTAAGTATTGCTGGGGAAAGGGTTAACGTATTCATCTTTTGGGGTATTTATTCTATGTTTTTATCCTGTTTCTGTGATTGATTGAGTTTTGTGCTAATGTAGTTGGTATTCGGTATAATTTTACATATTTTAGATAAATCAGAAGGGCACATGCAATATATTTGGGCATTTTCAGTTAGTATTGCTGGGGAAACGGGTTTAACATACAGTATTCATCATAGGAAGGGAATAGGATGTGTAGCTCAGATCTTTGCCCTGAAATATGTTGTGGAGAAATATCTTGAGAAGGGACAAAAGTTGTATGCTGCCTTCATGGACTTGGAGAAGGCCTATGACAGAGTTGATAGAGAAGGTACCGGTATGTAGAAAGTACTTGGAATATACGGAGCAGATAGCAAGTTGCTGAAAGCAGTGAAAAGCATGTATGAGGGTGCAAAGGTGTCAGTATGTGTTGAGAATGAACAGAGCGAGTTCTTTGATCTGAATTTTGGGTTAAAGAAAGGGTGTGTGATGTCCCAGTGGTTGTTCAATATATACTGAACTGTATATAACTGGAGTCATAAAAGAAATGCAAGGATGAGCAGTGGATGTTGGTGTACCACTAATAAGGGAAGGCAACGAGTAGAATGACAGAGTTGATAGAGAAGGTATGTGGAAAGTACTGTACTGAGAATATATGGAGTAGATGGCAAGTTGCTGAAAGCAGTGAAGGGTATGTATGAGAGTGCAAATCTATCAGTATGTGTGAAGAATGAACAGAGGGAGTTCTTTGATCTGAATGTTTGGTAAAGCAAGGGTGTGTGATGTCCAGATGGTTGTTCTATATATACAGTATATGGATGGAGTCATAAAAGAAATACAAGGAAGAGCAGTGGATGTTTGTGTACTGCTGTTTGCTGATGATATGAATGGGAGTTGCAGGGTCTGGTAAATATTTTTGGAACAGTGTGCGAAAAATGGAATCTGAAGGTAAATGCGGGAAAGAGCAAGGTTATGGTCTTCGAAAGGGGTGAAGCCACAGAGTGTGAGGTGAAGTTGAACGGTCAGGCTATGGAGATTGTCAGCTCATTTAAGTATCTTGGCAGTGTACAGAGTAAAGATGGGAGTATGGATGAAGAAGTGTGGGAGAGGGTGCAACAGGGGAAGAGGGTTGTAGGAATGCTGAAAGCAGTAACATGAAATAGGGTGGTCAGCATTGAACTGAAGAAGTCATTGCATGACAGTGTTATGGCGGGTCGGAGAAGTCAAGGTTAGATCTCGGTCAAGCTAATTTTACACGCCAAGAACACTATAATTCATAATATTACTGTCTATCACTCTAGAACTATCCAAAAGTTGCTTTAAAGCTATTTTGTTCCTATTTTTTATGTTACATATTGTGATATACGTAATTAACTCAAACTGAATTAGATAATTGGCAATAATTAACAATATATGAAATAAAATAGTTACCCCTTACTTGATGCGTTTTCCCTTATACTCTATCAAATAGTTCATTGGATACCTCATTTCTCCATATACAGTAGATTGTATCTGCGTATATATATATATATATATATATATATATATATATATATATATATACACCAACCTACTTCACATCTAAACTCAATTAATGAAATCAACAAATACATGTGACACATCGAAATTCCGTGCACTTATGCTTTACGCTATCAAGACAGTTATATATATATATATATATATATATATATATAGAGAGAGAGAGAGAGAGAGAGAGAGAGAGTATACCGTACTAGTCGAAACATTTTGCAATATTCCATTTATTTTGTAAGTTTCTTTCACTTGAGATGGGTTTTTAATATGCTGCAGCAGTAGGCTACTATATATTTAATTCATGTTATACTTCAAACTCTTCTACATTCCAACTTTACTCCAGCCATCAATCAATCAATTGGCTAATAAAGACAATATTTCTGATTCCATTCACGAGCACTTATATTTACTGTAGTTATATATTCGTTAAGGCCACACATACTGTATGTAAGCATATATTAACAGAACTTTTAACATGTAGGTCTATATAAGCATATAAGTTAACATATGGAGACATACTAAATATAATACGAATTTTCATAATTACTAAGTGCATAGACATTGGTAACATGACGATAACGGTTTGCAGTAACTTCGGCCCTCGTGCAACAGGGCCGAAGTTACTTCTACAAATTAATCCCAACACAATGGCACCATTTTTAACCATTTGTTTTGGCTACGATTGTATTCAGTTTAAAAAGGACCATGTTACTTACTATTTTGATAGATGTCTTGATTTAAACATTATTGGAAATACAAAAAATACATACCTTCACTAAATTTCACAATACCAACAGTACCTCGACTGAGTGAGAAGAAAATTAATAAATATTTTCAATTATCTATAGGCCTACAGTAGTCATACTAGGTTTGTTTCTTATCTTGGGTATTTATATATATTTATATTATGCTATAAATTCAGATAATCCTACTAATGTAATTAATAGTTACTATTACAAGACCAACTGTTTATTTAAAATATGATAGTTCATGCTCACAAACAATCGGTCAGTATAAGTAACACATTCCACTCACCTGTTTACAGGTGTGTGAACTACACTTCTGTCCAGAGGATATAGAGAAAGAGAAGTCATACTTTGATGAGAAAACTGGGATCAAACTTACAGCCAAATTAAAAATTTCAAGGCTTCGTAAGGGAGCAGTCCCATCAAAGTTACCCAACTGTCCCTCCTATCTATCAAGAACACCTTCGTCGAGAGAATCACCAGCAGGAAGGAGATGTAGAAAGGAAGAGGTTGCAATCCAGACTGCTATTGCACAGTGTTGTTGAGGATTTACAACACAAACAAAACAAGAAATTTGCAACACTGAATGAACTGAGAGAGAAACTGGATTCTCTGTATACATTCTGGAAAGTAATTGAGCAAGAGGATTCAGTTTTGATTTGTCACATTATTCACAAACCACTCCCTAAAATTAACTTGTCTCTAGCTATTGATAATATCTGTGCAGTGAAAGTATTTGTCGATGATGTTGAGATGCACAAGCTAGGGAACTACCCCATTCCTTCTTGTATCAAGGATATGGATTCTCTCGAGGAGTTGTTCGGCAACCTTAAAAAGTGCGATACCGAGGAACGTACTTCTAGTCCTGGCAAGTTTATTTTTCTCTTGCAGCTTGCTATTTCTGTCTTGACACTTTTGCAAGAGGAGCCATCTAAGCACAAAAATACTCTGAGAGTAATATGCGAACAGATCCACTTAATGACCCTAAACAAGATTGAATATTCACCAGAGTTCATGGTATTTTCATCCCTCATGTACAAATGCTCCCCCCAAGGATATAGACTATTAAGGAATATTGGATATTTAATCTTGCCTTGCTACTCAACAATTAGAAGACTAACATTATCCCAAAATATGAGCCCAGCAGCTGAACAGCATAATAGTAACTTTCTCTCCTACATTAAGAACAAGTTTAAATTTGTATCATCAAATGATCTAACAGTAACATTAATGATTGACGAAATTCACATTAAGCCTTATTTTGACTATAAAGCTGGTCATGTTGTTGGGTCAGCATTCAACAGTAGTGAAGCAGCCAAAAGTGCGTTTGTGTTTATGGTAAACAGCCTAGGTTCAAAATTTAAAGACGTCGTTCATATTTTGCCAGCCAAAACAATGAAGGCAGAAACTCTGTTTACATTCATAAAGCAAATTATAACTGGTTTGGAACACATAGGATTCAGAGTCATATGTGTAGTAACAGATAACAATGCCATCAATAGGAAGGCTATGTCATATTTTGCTTTGCCTCCAAAATTTTCAATAGTATATCCTCACCCTACTCTGAATTCTAGGCCTCTCTTTTTTATGTTCGATTCAGTACATCTATTGAAATGTATTAGGAATAACTGGCTAAATCAAAAAGACATTAATAAGTGCATGAAATTTCCACAGTTTTCATTTAATGACTTTCGTTGTACAGCAACACAAATCTGCACTGCACCCTTCACTACTTTAAGGAAACTTCACTCTTTGGAAGCAGACTCGCTCTTAAAACATGCTTATAAACTTACATTAAAGTCATTATGTCCCTCTAATCTAGAAAAACAAAATGTAAATTTAGTTCAACAAATATTTAATGAGTACGTCATTCAAGCACTCCTATCTATAGGGGAAAAAAATGGTTTGCCTTTCGCCTTTTTGCCTTATGTCGTAGATTATATAAAGATAATCTATGTTTGGTGGACAGTCATGAACGTAAATTCTCCATTTAAGGGTTGTCGGCTCAATAACAAATATGCTAGTCCATTAACTAATAATATCAATGATGAGAGTTATTTATTCCTGGATTTCGTTTGTAACTGGTTAGAGGTTTGGGATGGCATAGCAGAAGTCGGTGGTAAATTAACTAAGGAAACATTTACCGCACTGAAACATACAACCCATGCAATGATTGAGGTAACCAATTATTGCATAAATGAACTTAAAATGAAATATATATTAACAGGAAAATTTCAGACCGATCAACTTGAGGCCAGGTTCAGTAAATATCGACAGCTTGCAGGTTGCAATTACAATATATCTGTCCGGCAAGTATTTGAGTGTGAAAAAAAATTGAGGATGATATCTGTACTGGATACCCTTTAAAAATCATAGCATAGATTTGTCTAAATTTGAGGAAACAAAGTGGGAGAAAGTGGAAAACAATGATTTGGTAAATATCCCAAGCTTTGACATAGATGTAACACAGGATGATATTGAAAAGAGCATGGACCTTCTTCCAGTTATAACTTACTTGGTTGGCTACTGTTGCTATGCGGTGTCCAAAAAACTGAAATGTAATTTTTGTAAAGACCTCCTTACTAGTCACGAAAATGTAGATAATTTGCCAGATAATAACAGCTACATACAGGGCATTAGCAGAGGTTCTTTACTATATCCTGATGATTCTGTAGTTAACATTATGTATAATTATATTGTCATCAACAAACTAACTCAAATTCCAGAGTTTTCAAATTCATTGAACCAGAGAAATCTATCCACTGAGATCACAATGAATGTTCTGGTAGATAATAAGAACATAAGAACATAAGAAAATGGGAGTCTGCAGAAAGCCGATTGGCCTAAGCAAGGCAGATCCCTGTCCCACACAACCCCAATTACAAAGCCCAATTATAGGCTCAACACTCTAATACCCTGAGGATCATCTTACCAAAACGGTTAGAGATTAACGCAGGATTACGGGGGTCTGCAGAGCGCTGATTGGCCCCAACCCTGCTGATCCCCCTTCACACCCAACCCTTCTCGTCCATATGCTTATCCAATTTTATCTTAAAGCTCCCTATCGTTTTTAATCCCACTATAGCACTTGGTAGTCCATTCCACCCATCTACAACTCTGTTACCAAACCAATATTTGCCTATATCTTTTCTGAAACGAAATTTATCTAATTTGAAACCATTGGTACGAGTTCTTTCGCTATCACTGAGCTTTAGTACATTTGTCATGTCCCCTTTGTTAATCCCACTAACCCACTTGAACACCTCTATCATATCCCCTCTAACTCTGCGTCTCTCTAACGAATGTAAGCCTAATTTCTTCAACCTTTCTTTATACGGAAGATTTCTAATATTATGGATCATTTTTGTCATTCTACGTTGTACTCTCTCCAATGAATCTATGTCCATTCTGTAATAAGGACACCAAAATTGAACAGCATAATCCATATGGGGTCTCACTAATGACAAGTAAAGTTTTAAGATAACATCAGCAGTTCTGTTACTCACACTCCTTGAGATGAACCCGAGAATCCTGTTTGCCTTGTTTCGAACGCTTATACACTGTTGTCTAGGCTTCAAATCATTGCTAACAAACACACCTAGATCTTTCTCACAATTCGAGTTTTCTAATTCCACATTAGCTAGTTTATATTTAACATTTGTATGCATCTTCCCTATCTTTAATACCTTGCATTTGTCAATGTTAAACTTCATCTGCCAATTTACTGACCATTCGTGTAAGGTATCTAGATCCCTTTGGAGGCACTCTATATCTCTATCTGAATCAATTGTTCTCCCCATCTTGGTATCGTCTGCAAATTTACTTATCCTACTAGTTATACCTAAATCAAGGTCATTTATGTATATAACAAACAACAGAGGACCTAATACAGATCCCTGGGGGACACCACTTTTGACTGCTCCCCATTCTGACTTCGTACCATTTATGCTGACTCTCTGCTTCCTACCAATTAGCCATGACCTAAGAATGGTTGAGTGATGCTTTCCTCCCAAATAAACAACTTCGATAATGATCATAACGTAGACAAAATTCAAAAATGTTAGTGTGGGCTTCTACAAATGCCTTGCTCAATAATGTTTGTGCAAAAGAAAACGATCACATATATCAAAGCAAGCAGTCAGGAAAAAAAAGGAAGCTTCAAACCTTAACATAAGAATATGTTGGAGTGATGAGGACGAAATGTAAATGTATGTAAATTAAGTGTATATGTAAATATAAGTTAGTAAATACCATTCACTTAGTATTTTTTTATCTATTATTCTATACCTTTCTAAAAATCGGATAAAGTATTGATACAATATATATATATATATATATATATATATATATATATATATACAGTATATATATATATATATAAATTAATTACTTAATACAACGACAATGTAACATAGTTAGTTTAATGATATATCGAGGAGTAAGCATATATATGAAGAGTGTAACAATGTAACATAGTTAGTTTAATGATATATCGAGGAGTAAGCATATATATGAAGAGTGTAACAATGTAACATAGTCAGTTTAATGATATATCGAGGAGTAAGCATGAATATGAAGAGAGTAACAATGTTACATAGTCAGTTTAATGATATATCTGTATTAAATCAGGTATTAGACTAAATACTGATAACGAAAGTGTTTGGGGTAGAGGTTAGCGAAGGTAGTGAGACCATAATTATTGGAGTTATTTATAGACCACCAAATATGAGTAGAAACGAAGGTACAGCTTTATGGCAGGAAGTGAAAATAGCATCAAGGTTTAGCAATGTGTGTATTATGGGGGATTTTAATTTTCCGAATATTGATTGGCAGCATCAAATCGGCGACTCAGATTCAAAAGAGTTTATTGAGGCGGTACAGGATAGTTTTTTATTTCAATTCATAGACTCGCCTACTAGAGGTAATAATATCCTCGATTTAGTTCTCACTAATAATGAATAAATGATAAATAATGTAGAGATAGGAGACCAACTAGGAAATAGTGATCATAAATCAATTTATTTTAACATACAATGGACAGGAAAGGCTAAAGAGAATACGACACTTATCCCAGATTTCAGAAAAGCCAATTATGGTGGATTAAGAAGAGCCTTAAGAGTCGATCCTATGGTTAAACTATTAAGTGGACCCAGGTGCGCTAATGAACATACTCTCTCTCAGATACCTGTCTTAACTCAGGATAATTTGACAGCTACATATAATCATTTTATTTCTTCACTCCACAATGCGCAAAATAAATATATCCCCAAAAGAAAATTTAGATCAACACAGAACCAACCCAAAAGGATGAATAATAGACTATTAGACCTTCTAGGAAAAAAGAGAGGAATATATCGAAAAATTAAGAAAGGCGAAATTCACCTACTTGCTTACTATCAGAATCTATCAAGAGAGGTTAAAAAGGTATAAGGACAGACAAAAGAAATTATGAAATCAGGATAGCCAATGACTCAAAAAATAACCCTAAGGCTTTTTACCAGCTATATAAATCTAAAGTTAGAGATAAAATAGGCCCCCTTAAAACTTCGATAGGAGAAATGACAAAAAATGATTTAGAAATGTGCAGTACATTAAATAGTCAGTTTCTATCCGTTTTCACTAATGAAAATTTGGCACAGATTCCAGAAGTCCGTAAGGTATATAGCGATAGTATAGAACATAGGTTAAGTACGGTTACTATAAGTAGAAATGATGTGCTTAAGGAAATTGACAGACTGAAACCTCAGAAATCGCCTGGTCCCGATGAGGTATATGCTAGAGTATTAAAAGAATGCAGAGATGAGTTAAGTTACCCATTAACATTTCTTTTTAACAATTCATCAGAAACAGGTATAGTTCCAGAAGCTTGGAAGCTTGCAAATGTAGTTCCGATTTTTAAAAAAGGTGATAAATCAATAGCATCCAATTACCGTCCCATTAGTCTCACTTCAATCATAGGAAAGCTACTAGAGTCAATTATTGCTAGGAAAATGAGAAACCACTTCGAAACATTTAACTTAATCAATTCTTCTCAGCATGGATTCACTCAGGGACGTTCTTGCCATACTAATTTGCTTATTTTTTTCTCAGAGGTATATGAAGCATTGAAAGACTGAAAAATGTATGTGAAGAGTGTAGATTGAGTGTAGGTAATACGTTCTTCAAAAAAAGGCATATACACAAGTACACCTGGCATAGACTTGTGAGGTGAGAGATTGTAGAGAGGGCATTGATGGATTATGTGCTGGTGACAAGGGAAAGATTGTGTAGACTGCTGGATGTGAATGTGATGAGAGGTGAGGCAGAGGGTATGTCAGATCATTACCTGGTGGAGGGAAAGCTAAGAGTTAAGAGTTACAGGAGAATAAGAGACAAGCGTGAAGTAAGAGAGGTAATAAAAGTTAGTGAGTTAGAGAAGAGTGAAAAAGAGAGGGAGTACAAGGAAAGACTAAATGAAAAGTGGATGGAAGTGAGAGAAGTAGAGGTTGAATGGCAACAGTTTAAGGAAGGAGTGAAAGCAAGTGCAGAGGTAGTATGCGGCAAAAGGAAAGTAGGAGGCAGAGGTATCAGGAAGGGAAGCGAGTGGTGGAATGATACGGTGAGAAAGGCAGTTGGGGAGAAGAGACAGTGTTTTGAGAGGGTTTTACAGGATGGTAGTGTTGAGGTATGGGAGAGGTACAAGGAGAAAAGGAGAGAGGCAAAACGGAAAATTAGAGAAGCGAAAAAAGATGCAAACGAAAGGTGGGGCCAAAGGCTGAGTGAGAATTTTGAAGAACGAAAGAAGATGTTCTGGAAGGAGGTAAATAAAGTAAGGAAAGGAGGACTAAAGAGGGAAGAGTCAGTGAAAGATGAAAATGGAGAATTACTAGTGGAACCAGTTGAAGTGAGGAAAAGATATGCCGAGTATTTTGAATCTTTGTTAAATACAAGAGATGGAAGAGAAGCAGTGATTGAAGCAGAGGTGGATGGAGATAGGTTACCCAGGCCATCCAGGTGGCAGGGAATGAATGAAAGGATTGAGGAAAATGAGGTGAAAGAAGCAGTGAAACAAATGAGAGCGGGAAAAGCAGAAGGTTTGGATGGTATTGCTGTGGAGTGTATAAAGAAGGGTGGAGATGTGATAATAGATTGGTTGGTGAGACTTTTCAATGTGTGCTTTGCTGTGTCAATGGTACCAATAGACTGGAAGAGTGCATGTATTGTGCCGTTGTACAAGGGGAAGGGAGATCGGCAGGAGTGTTCAAGTTATAGAGGTATTAGTTTATTGTCAGTGGTTGGAAAGCTGTATGGCAGGGTGTTGATAGAGAGGATAATAAAGTGTACGGAAGTTGCAATAGGAGAAGAACAGTGCGGTTTTAGGAGGGGAAGAGGGTGCGTGGATCAGATGTTTGCAGTAAGACAGTTATGCGAGAAGTATTTAGAGAAGCATAAGGAGATATTTTGGGCTTTTATGGACTTGGAAAAAGCATATGATCGTGTGGACCGTGAAGCAATGTGGAAGGTGTTAAGGATTTATGAAATTGGAGGAAATTTGTTAGAAGCAGTTAATAGTTTTTATGAAGGGAGCAGAGCATGTGTGAGAGTAGGAAATGGTGAGTTGAGTGAATGGTTTGAGGTAAAGGTAGGTTTGCGACAGGGTTGTGTAATGTCACCATGGCTGTTTAATATGTTTATGGATGGTGTGGTGAGGGAGGTGAAAAGGAGAACTATGGGAAGAGGATTGGGTTTAGTAGGAAAGAATGGTAGAGATTGGGAGTTGAATCAGTTGCTGTTCGCTGATGACACAGCATTGGTGGCGGATTCTGATGAGAAACTGCAGCGGGTAGTCAAAGAGTTTGGTGTGGTTTGTGGAAGGAGGAAACTGAAGGTGAACGTCAATAAAAGTAAAGTAATGGTGTGTAATAGGGGAGAGCATAGGGTGAATCTAGATGTGAGGCTGGATGGGGAAATATTGGAACAAGTAGAGTGTTTTAAATATCTAGGAGGAACAATAAGCAGGAGTGGAGGTATGGAAGTGGAGGTAAAACAGAGAGTGTGTGAAGGAAGGAAGGGTTTCGGAGCAATGGGAAGTATGTGGAAGACGAGAAATCTCGGAGTGAAAGTAAAAAGTGCACTGTATCAAGGAATTGTTGTGCCAACAGTGATGTATGGGGCTGAGACATGGGCTCTGAAGAAAAAGGAGAAAAGAGGGCTGGATGTGATGGAGATGAGCTGCTTGAGGAGTATGTGTGGAGTTACTCGTAGAGACAGATTGAGAAATGAAGAGATACGTAGGAGAGTGGGGCAGCAGGAACATTTGTCAGCCAGAGTGGACAGAAGGGTGCTGAGCTGGTATGGTCATGTTGAACGAATGGGAGATGAAAGGCTTACAAAGAGAATATGTGAGTCAGGTACAAGGGGAGATAGAAGGGCAGGAAGACCCCATTGAGATGGAGAGACTGTGTAAGAAAGGCTTTGGATGATAGAGGAATGACTATAGATCAGGCATGGGAAGTGGTGGTGGACAGGAGTGAATGGAGAATGCTTGTGAATAGTTGAGTGAACACGTGGTCATTTGGAGTAAGGGGTCGGGCGCAAGTTGGACTAGATAATAGTCCATCAGGCGCCTGGCTTGGGGAGACGATTAATATGAAGGGTGTGCCTGGAAGTGTGGTGGGAGGGCTTGTCGCTTTGGCTCCGCTGCATGTCTGCCTGCCGAGATCGGAACCTCTCCTGGTGGTCAGGGGCCGGGGGAGTGCTGGAGCGACCTTGGTAACCCTGGTCTCTGGGTCTTCTCCTGGGTGACCTGGATGTGTGAGAGTTTGTGTTTTTTATCTGTGTTTATTTTTTGTTTTATGTTGTTTTTGTGTTTTCCCTGTTCTTGCTCTGTCTTGAGTCGGCTACCCCCAAAATGGGGATTGGGCCTGAGCATATAGATAGATAGATAGGTAGATATGAAGCAGTAGATAATGACAAGGCATACGATATTATATATTTAGATTTCAGTAAAGCTTTCGACAGAGTCCCTCATGAGAGATTGATGAGAAAGGTTGAGGCACATGGAATAGGTGGGGCGTTGTTAGAATGGATTAGGTCATGGCTAATAGGTAGGAAGCAGAGAGTCAGCATAGATGGTACTAAGTCAGAATGGGGATCAGTCAAGAGTGGTGTCCCCCAGGGATCTGTATTAGATCCTCTGTTGTTTATTATATACATAAATGACCTTGATTTAGGTATAACTAGTAGGATAAGTAAATTTGCAGACGATACCAAAATGGGGAGAAAAATTGATTCAGTTAGAGATATAGAGTGTCTGCAAAGGGATCTAGATACCTTACACGAATGGTCAGTAAAATGGCAGATGAAGTTTAACATTGACAAATGCAAGGTATTAAAGATAGGGAAGATGCATACAAATTTTAAATATAAACTAGATAATATGGAATTAGAAAACTCAGACTGTGAGAAAGATCTAGGTGTGTTTGTTACCAATGATTTGAAGCCTAGAAAACAATGTATAAGCGTTCGTAACAAGGCAAACAGGATTCTCGGGTTCATATCTAGGAGTGTGAGTAACAGAACTGCTGATGTTATCTTAAAACTTTATTTGTCATTAGTGAGACCCCATATGGATTATGCTGTTCAATTTTGGTGTCCTTATTACAGAATGGACATAGATTCATTGGAGAGAGTACAACGTAGAATGACAAAAATTATCCATAATATTAGAAATCTTCCGTATGAAGAAAGGTTGAAGAAATTAGGCTTACATTCGTTAGAGAGACGCAGAGTTAGAGGTGACATGATGGAGGTATTCAAGTGGGTTAGTGGAATTAATAAAGGTGACATGAAAAATGTACTAAATCTCAGTGATAGCGAAATAACTCGTACAAATGGTTTCAAATTAGATAAATTTCGTTTCAGAAAAGATATAGGCAAATATTGGTTTGGTAACAGAGTTGTAGATGGGTGGAATAGGCTACCAAGTGATATAGTGGGATCAAAAACGATAGGGAGCTTTAAGATAATATAAGATAGGCATATGGACGAGATGGGTTGGGTGTGAGGGGGATCTACCAGGTGTGGGCCAATCGGCGCTCAGCAGACCCCCGTAATCTTGTGTTAATCTCTGACCGTTTTGGTGGGGTCAGTACTCAAGATATTAGTGAGATGAGTCTATAATTGGGGTTGGGTGTGACAGGGATCTGCCTTGTATGGGCCGATCGGCGTTTTGCAGACTCCCATTTTCTTATGTTCTTATATCGAGGAATAAGCATAAATATGAAGAGTGTAAGTGGGAATATGTGGGAGTATGAGCCCGCCACCCAGCGCGCGAGTGGCCTGGGCTTGTGACGTCACGGGCCAGCGCACAGGCCTTGTATATAGCAAGATATACAGTACAAGGTATTGTCACGCGCAGGTCCGTGACGTAGGCTCGGCCTCCTGACCTCACTCTTTATTTCCTTCTCTCTCGGAGTCATAAAGATTGCCCACACTGGCCCGTCAAACCTACCTACTTCTCTCTCTCTCTCTCTCTCTAATAAATATTTTAAGTTATATATATATATATATATATATATATATATATATACCGGTATATATATATATATATATAATGTATATATATATGTATATATTTATATATATATATAATTATATATATATATACAGTATATATATATATATATATATATATATATATATATATATATATACCGGTATATATATATATCATTTTATGTTCGTTTTGTTTTATCACTACATAACACATATGCTAGGTTAAAGTAATGGAAATGCATATATTATATAGGCCTATTGTATAAAAGGAGAAAAATATAAGACAATCTACATTTAGACAATATATTGGTTATAAATATATAAAACAGAAAAAAACGAGATGTGAACATAGTAATACATTTATGTACGGGACAGTCAGACTTAAAGGTCATGCCTTAATTAATTACCTCCACCATTTGTGTGTGTGTGTGTGTGTGTGTGTAAAAGGAATAGAAGAAGCTCAGATCGAGCATCTTGATGCCTAAATCATTTGTTTTATTTATTTATATTTTATATACATTTTACTTCACGAAAGTCTTTTGTATGTCTACAATGATTATATAATGATTTTTTCTTTAATAATATGCTAATTTCATATTGTTGGACTACCATACAAGTATAAAACAATTTAGAGAAAACTAAGAACAAACAAGAGTGGTGGCAACACTCTCTGTTGACATAGCCCAACCTCTCACCGTTCACTGTGTTAGAATACCACCGCTCACAACATGAGGTGCTTTTAAAATGTATCTATTGTTCATTATTGTTCAGGATGTATTATAGCTTTGTTTAGGTGTATTAACCTCTGAAGTGCGCATGGGGGTAATTGGAAACGTCCCCCTGTGCTGACGTATTTGAGGTGTTTCCGTCACTAAAATATTCATTGTGCCATTAATAGCATTAATACTTATCCATATGCGCCTATTATGGGTTGATTATAAAGGTATTAACCTGAAACAACAATAAAACGAGTGAAAACAGCGTTTGGATGGTCAAAATCGGAGATATAGCCCGCGAGTTGTATAATGTATGGGTGAGGCAATCTGCTTTCCCGCCAATTTCCCCCAAGGCCACTGAGACACAGTCGATCGATACTCTCTCTCTCTCTCTTGCACTCGCTTGCTATCAGTGATGACCACACCCTCCAATCGGATTTCTAATGTTAGCACGAAAATATACCTCAGAATAAGGGAATAACAGGGAAAATAGGTGATAACTGAAGGAGAGGAGGAAAGTGGGGAAGGAGGGGAGGTAGAGGACTGAGATTTTGCATGGCCCAGGGGCCAAAAAAAAAAAAAAAATAAAATTTTTTTTTTTTTCGATGTCAAAAGTTGATTTTTGTTTTCTCTGACTCTTAAGAGTCTCCCCGCAGTGCGCCGGGGGAACTCTTAAGAGTCTCCCCGCAGCTCCCGGGTTAAGGAGTTACTTCATCGTACAGCTATAAATACCGTGCATAAAAAGGTGAGGAGTAGGGATAAGGCTTATACACGTGACTATATAATTTATACAAAATGTTTTAGAGGACTATAGCTAATTATTGTAGCAGATAAAACATCAATAACTAATTCATTAGGAATTTACATACGTGTAACAGACAGACTCGCAGACATATGATTCACAATACAGTACGGTACTGTACGTGAAAGCATACATAGAAGTAATACTAAATAACCTATACAGTTCTTATATTAATATTTCAAGTACCGGGTAACTAGATGTAATTGGAAATAGTAGTGCTCACCTCTTGATGTTGGTAAGTGAAGGGTTGGAAGTGAACCAGCCTTTATCCGGTGCAGTGTTTTGGGTAATGGAAGGCCTAATAATTCATATTAAGATTTCTTTCAAATGCAGTTGTCTCAAAATGCAAACTGCATATCCTTGCAATAGCATCATTAATATAGTCTGATCTGTACACAGGTGAATCCATTTGTTCTTTGTTCGTCGTCTTTGGGGAAGGAGTGAAAAGTAATATGCTTATCACTTGCTTTTTTCTTGTTTGAGAAACACCCAAACACTGCACAGTTGTTGGGCATGTCTGTACACTTGCTTAAGCAAGACAACACAGTAAAACATCGAGGCTATGCTTAATAAACTTCACTTGATTCTGGAGAGATGTGCGCGACCTACACAAATCAAAGGAGGGTAAATACTGAGGGCGGGAGGTCAGGGGCCGATTCTACGTCACTGCGCGGGTCAGAGGAGTTTGGGGCATCTGGTGACAATACCTTGTACCTTGTACTCTAAGTCTAGCTTTTCACAAACTTCTACATATCCTAATGAATCACCTGGTTTAATCTCTATTATATATGGAGTGAAATTGGCAAATTTCATTGCAAATGTACCCTCAGATAATGCAATGATACCTTGAAAAAACGCAGATGCCTGTGTCACCCCTTCAAATGTCGTGTAAACTCCATAGACTGTATCATTAACCTCTTCTCCTTTGTGGTTCCCTTTTTCGCACGATAGCAGTACGGAGCCATATTCCCAAGGGCAGAGTTTTGTCACCTCCCTTACAGTAACTTTAACCAGTTTATTTGTCCTACCTGGCTAGTAGTAGTTAAATGCCATTTCCGTTTTTACATCCGTAGACTTTATTGAAAAAATACCCCCCTGCCATTTTCGTTTTTACATCCGTAGACTTTATTGAAAAAGCCCCTGCCAGAAGAAAAAAAACTGCCATTTTCGCTTTTACATCCGTAGACTTTATTGAAAAAGCCCCTGCCATTTCCGTTTTTACATCCGTAGACTTTATTGAAAAAGACTCTGCCAGAAAACGTTCGTAGACTTTTGTTTTGGTGAAATGCCTCTCTCATTTTGGTTTTTACATCTGTAGAGTTTATGGATTAATGTCAATGACATAATGTTTTTTACGCTATTAGAGTTTATGAACAAAAAGGGGGGTACCAGTTAGGGGTAACCTAACCGGAGGGAGCCTGCTCCAGAGTGGAGAAGTGTCCAAAATGGCGACGGTTGTCCGGTAGTGGTGGAAAAGGTGACCTACCTAAGTGGGCAGGGCATCTGATAAATCAGTCCTTGTGGGAATTATAAAAGGCAAATACTGTCACTGGCTAACTTTCATACATCCTTACTATTTTAATATGATCGTCTCTCTCTCTCTCTTTCTTGCTCGCTCTCTCTCTCTCTCTCTCTATCTTCCTATCTTTCTATCTCTCTCATGTACACACACACACACACAGTGCACCTCCACGGCCTCCTATATACCAAGATTACAGTACAAGGTATTGTCACCAGATGCCTCAAACTCCTCTGACCCGCGCAGTGACGTAGAATCGGCCCCTGACCTCCCGCCCTCAGTATTTACCCTCCTTTGATTTGTGTAGGTCGCGCACATCTCCCCAGAATCAAGTGAAGTTTATTAAGCATAGCCTCGATGTTTTACTGTGTTGTTTGCTTAAGCAAGTGTACAGACATGCCAACAACTGTGCAGTGTTTGGGTGTTTCTCAAACAAGAAAAAAGCAAGTGATAAGCTATTACTTTCACTCCTTCCCCAAGAACGACGAAAAGAAGTCAATGATTCACCTGTGTACGAGATCAGACTATATTTGATGCTATTGCAGGAGTATGCAGTTTTGCATTTTGAGACATGCATTAAAGAAATCTTAAATATGAATATTAGGCCTTCCATTACCCACACTGCACCGTATAGGCTGGTTCACTTCCAACCTGCACTTACCAGCATAAAGGAGTGAGCACTACTATTTCCAATTACATCTAGTTACCGGCTGTCATTTCTCGAAGACTTCTTTCGAGCGGCGGGGGAGACATTGAGAGCGAACCAACCAGAGACCAAACCAAAGACGGTTGCACATACCTATGTCCAACTTGCTCGAGAACAACACCCATCCTAAGGGAAGTCGTAGTCTGCCATACTGAGAAGGTGTCGGGTAATTTCTGCTTGAAACAATATCAGTGCGCGTATGAACTGAGAGCGCCATTCAACCTGCACGAAACGACGTGGAGTTTGGCCTAAAAACTGCAGGACACAAGCTGGGACACAAAACAGCCGATTGGACCTGGGTTCCGTCATGATAAATCCCCTCCCTCTCCCAAATGGTGCAAGATCATCGCTCGAGACTAAAACCCCCCGGTCCACCTGGGCTCTCCCACAACCCACACATAACCTGTCTCGTCCATCATCCACGTACCCCCCCGAAAACTGCCGGCCACAAAAACGCTCCGTCGCCGACCAGATGAGACGGCCCCTTCAGGGCCGGTTGCCCATACCAGTCCACACCCTCAACTCATATCACCACACCCCATCCTAATCATTCCAAGCCCCCTCTCCTGCTCGGCCATCAATCCCCACCCCCACCTCACCCTAACCCAACCCCGCAGGAAGTCGGCCCGTCCCTCCCGGCGCCCAGCCCCCCCATCCACGCAAAAACAACCGCCCACCCCCGACCAGAAGAAGGGGGGCCATCCTCGTGGCAGCAGCAACCAGACATACATCGTGTCCATAAGCGATTAGAACATATTTCGTTGCAACTGAACATATGATGGCATCGACACCAAAAGAAACACGAACCCAACGACACTTCATCAAACAACACAACATACCATTGCATCTTACAACAAGAAAGCAAAACTGCCGCCACAACCCCGGTCAAAAAGCACAAACGCACAGTTCATAATTTCAACCACTATCAGACCGAAGACCGAACAGGGCTGTCGGCGGGGGCGGTGGACTCATCACAGCCTGGTTTGACACGCAAAGAAAACCTGTTTATCATAAACATAGTAACCAGGTGTACCAAACCAAATCACTCCTCCGGCCCCAAATGATAACACAACACGAAATACAGTCAGGATTAAAATAGCGCACGTGGTAACAACTCCAACATAACCATCATAAACACATACATCCCTCCCCAAACATCCCCTAGCAGGTGTACCAAATGAATAAACAGACCACACTTACAACACATCACAAACACCCCACACACCCCCACAGCACATCCTGGGTGGTGACTTCAAACGCCAAGGACGTCGGCCTGGTTTGTCGGAACAACCACCGACACGAGACAGAGGGCTGGATACAAAAAATACAAGAACCCCAAACCGATAAGCCTCAGTCATCCTCCTAACGACATCCATCAACATTGAGGGGGGGACCCATATTCCTCACCAAGCCCTCTATAACCCATCGGCTCCAGACAGTCCCTTTTTGCTCCGCAGAACGTGCGGCCCCCCGAGCAACATCCTGGAGAGAGTGGTCAGGGAAGCCTTAGGCTCGATGACGGCAAACCTCCCGATCAGTATCACCCACCAAAACCAGGACTCACCCCAGCTATCGGCACACAGCCACACATACAACGCAATTGATAAAAGAGCGTAACTGGGAAGCATTCACAAATGAGACAGAACAACACTTCACAACTCTAAAACAGTACAACCCCAAATCACTAACATGGCAACGATAATGCTGTAGCACATACGTCAATAAAACTGGATGGCCAAAACGCTGACGAAGAAACACATTCCAAGAGGTAACAGAAAAAAGACACAACCCCAACTGTCACACCAGAAGACATTGGTGCCAAAACCTCATCAGACAACGCGACATACTGAAACACTCCCAACAGGGGGAGAAAAGAGCACCGCGAAAAACCACACACAACAAGGACGAAGTCACAAGAAACAAACAGGAAAATTTCAAGCACGGTCAACACCCAAACTAACAACAAAATACAAGAACAGACAAAAACTAAACTTGGAAATAAACTTCCTACAAACAACACTTGATTCACAACAACAAACCCCAAAAAAACTATACAAAAACACCTTAAACAGCATCACACTGTTCCAACAGCAAGCACAACCGCAATGCCCATGCTTGCAATCACAACAACGACTCTACTCCTT
>CM064504.1:37157301-37440036 GCA_032716605.1 Paralithodes platypus | reverse complement strand
TGCGGAGGGTTGGTGGGGGAAGAGTTAGGTATAGAACATGGGTTATTGGTGGAGGACTGATGTACTGATTTGTGGTTGTTAAAAGGACGAATTTGGGGAGTTTTGTCGGTGGCAGTGACGGTTTGTTTAGAGGTTATGTGGGATTGGTGGGTTTGTCTGTCATGAGGGGGTGAGTCAAGTGTGGGGTTTTGAAGTTTTTTAGGGGTGTGAATTGTGTGGGGGTGGAAGGGAGCTACTGACGGAAAGCTGTCACAAGGGAAATTTTGTTGGTTGTGGAATAGCTGAGCATTTCTGGGGGCATGGGGAAAACATTGTTGGGTACATAGGTCGGCATTTTCCCTGGAAACATGTGTACATAAATATTTGGTAGAATGGTTTTTACATACATAAGAGTCTGTCCTGGAAACATGGGAGGATTGATCCTGGACAGAGTTAGGAGAAATGGGGGGGTTTACATCATTGAGTTGATTGGACTTGTCTTCTTTCGTTTGTTGAGGCATTTTTTCAACGGAATGAGTGATATTTTGAGAGAACTCGGGGCAAGGGGGGGGGGGGGGTTAGGAGTTACCTTAGTGCTAGCTGCAACTTGGTAATCTTGACTCAGAGTTTGTTGAGGGTGGAGGTGTTTTTTCTTTTTGTGAACTGGTTTCTGCGTGATTGGTTTGTCAGAGGCTTTGGGTTGGATTTTTTTTTTAATGAGATCAGCCTCTGGCCGCAGTCAACCTGGGCCTGGAGTTTTTGAAGGAGGTCAAGTCCAAGGAAACCATCGTAATGTTTACAGTGGGAGGAAAATTCTGTGTACGAGTGATAACAACGGGCATGGGGGGCATGAGTAGTTACTGATAGGGGCAAGGTGTCTCCTAGGAGATTTAAGTAGGTATCAGCAGCTGAGATTAGTTCTGATTTGGTAGGTAACAAGGGGCCAAATAGTCGGTGGTGTTGATCATAATAAGACTTGAACAAACATGACTTAGCAGCTCCCGTGTCGATTAACAAGCGGACAGGAATGTCCTTGATTTTGGCCATGTAGTAAATGGAGGCAGTGCGATCAGTTATGGCGTCCCCGCCGAGGCCATCATGGGCGGGGGATACTTTAAAAATCCTGGGAGTCGGTATCTACCTCCTCCAGGGTTTCCTCGGTATCCTCTGAGGTCATGATAGGGGCTATTTCTCCAGTGTGCCTTTCCTCCATTTCTTCCTCTTGTCCCAACTCCTCTTCATTTACAGAAATGCGAGGAGTAAAGGGGCGAGGTTTGGCAGAGTCACGAATTTGATGGAGGGCACACTTAGCACTACAGGCAGGGAAATCATAGGGGTTGATAATCCTTAATGTAGGGTTCTTACTTTGATAGGTGTTGTAGGTTTTGTTCCGGTTGAAGATTCTGCGTGGCTGGGTAGGTTGGAACCGGGGCCTACTGGGTTGGGGCTTGCCGGAAGGGTAGGTAGGTTTGTTGTGGAAGGATGAGGATGGGTAGGCATTCTTGGAGTTGAAGGTATGAGCCTTGGGGTTTTGGTTGTCGAGGTGCTGCGGGTGTGTGGGGAACCTCTTGATTACAGCGATTTGGTTGGGTGTTTCTGTGCGCACGGCCAAAATACGTCGGATCGTGATGAGATCTTTTTGATATCCGACGAAATCGTGCACACGGAAATGATCCTTTACTGCTGAGGGCAATCTTGATACAAGGTTGACCAGAATCTGCTGTTCTTGCTGGATTCTGGTCAATGTGGGGAAAGACACTTTGATATGTTGGGCGATCTAATTCACTATGGCATCTAGATCGCCTTCGAATTTAGTGTCTTGGATACGGGTGTGGGCCACGAAAACGCCCAACGAAGGCTTAATGGCCTCTATCACTATTGGGCGAAATTCGTCCCATGTGAGAGTAGGGTGCACTTGGTAGGCAACCAGGGAAACGGCTTTTCCCAGGTGCGTTAATGTCACGGCTATCTTTTCTGCGTCCGTGATATAAACTAGGTCAAGTACGGGTTTCACTATGTCCATGAACGTTTCGATCTCGTAAGTCTCCCCATCATAATGTGGGATGGGGATGTGAGAACGGTGCGCCATGATGTTATCGTGTTCTGGCTGTTCCAAACTTGCAATGTAATGCAACCTTTTATCCGAATCAAGAACCACCGCTGCCACCAATGTTATGCCCTGTTTTTCTACAGGACTAACTTGGGTAATGTGAGTTCTAACTGACTGGGTATAGAAGGCTGCATGCACAAAACAAGGTATGAGGAATAGAGAACACAAAATAAGCACACTGTAACAAGACACACGATCACTTTTATTGATGTACACATTTCTATAGTTTTCTTGATGATAATTAATATGAAGCATAAGAAGATATGAATACTCGTACAAGACAAATGATAGAATTGAACAACACTAGCATTAAGTGGATCTGGATGGAGCCTAGTCTCCCACTTCCAACGTTCAGGTATTAATCTTCTGATCACTGGCTTTATTCACAAGTTTATACTGGAGACCATAAATGTTACTTATAGATTCATATTCACTGTCAGATTTATCACTGGTAGCTCTGGTGCACAAGTAGTAGTTCACAGACTAGATTAGACACGCGTATTTTAGAGCACGGGAATTCTAGTAACCTCAGGGGGGTACTGATCTAAGTTTTATATTCTTGTATCAGAAACACATAGAACGCAAATCAGTGGGCGAACATCAGATATCACTAGGGCTTCACTTCTATGTAATAATATCTGGATATATGGGTAATTACGAGAGTTAATATCGCCTGTTAATTAATAAACACTGATACGCTTAGCACTTCCTAGTTGAATGGTTATATATGAATTATACTGGGGCAAAGATATAGCCACTTCATAGACATATTAATAAGTGAGTCTCTAAATAGCACTGTAACACTGTAGCACTGATAGAGTGAATCTTGGGTAGTATTTGATTGGTCTGGTCCTGGTTATCTTGCGTCCGTGATGTTGGGGGCTAACGACTGGTTCCGCGGACGTCCAGATGGTCCATATGTAGAAAGTTCTCAAGACGGGTCTCTTAGCGGTCGTTGCTGGTTACACTCTTATATACCCTCTGGTTTCTAGACCTGAATCACATATATTAGGATCTTCCTGTCAATCTGGATCGGAATTAACGCCAAGCGCATCTCACGTCGATCGCTCAGCTTCCCGGTCTGTATGAAGGTTATAAGGTGTACGTAGATTTCTTTTACGTGGAAAGATCCTTCTATCTAAATCTGCCACGGAGTCTGCAGGCTCTGGAACTCAATTCTCAGGAACAAACAATGATAGAGCTAGAGGTCAACACAAGGGACCAGCCACTGTTTGGCGTCTATCTTTCAACTGATTTTACTGGGGGCTGGAGCTCGGTTTATAGGTTCGGTTTTGGACCCTGTAGGCAATAGGGATCTCGAGTTTTGATGGACTTATTTGAGCTATCAATTGATACGGGAACTAGGTAAGGTGGTACAAAGGAGTACAAAGGAAATCAAGCAACAACATATCTAGTGACCCTTCTAGATTGCTTGTCCTCCAAAACACTGAGGATCAAGTGTCCAAACAGTGGTTTAGAGTGGGTAAGGAAACATTGGAAAGGGAATTACTGCCCTGGAACTAATGTCCGTGGCAGGATTAGGAAGTTAGTAGGGGACAGATGGGTTAGTAACTGAGGGGGGGATAAAATAAAGTTATTCATTTACAAACGCAGTCAGTCGCAGGTTTGATGCGAGATATTTGTCTACGCGGAGTTTAAATGAATCAACGGTGATGCAGTCTATAACGTTTCGGGGAAGCCCATTCCACAAGTTGACAACTCGATTGAAGAAGAAATTCTTAGATTCGTGTGAGTTAAAAGATTTACCAATAATTTTGCAACCGTTTCCCCAGGTGTCATTAGATTGGTCGATAATGAAGTACTTACTACAGTTCATATTGTCGATGCCTTTGATGATTTTGAACACTTGAATTAAGTCACCTCTTAATCTGCGCTGGGTTAAAGGAAATAGATTTAATTCTCTAAGACGCTCTTCATATGGTTTGTTCTTTAGGCTAGGTATCATTTTGGTAACTCTACGTTGAACTCGTTCTAGCTTGTTTATATCTTTTTGGTAATAAGGGCACCAGGATTGAACGCAGTATTCCAGAAGAGGGCGGATTAAGGAATTGTAAAGGGTTAGGATAACGTCTTTGGATTTATGCTCAAATGACCTGCCTATAAAGCCAATTATTTTGTTTGCCTTCTTAACAACTTCTGAACATTGTTGACTTGGTTTTAGGTTACTCGATATTGTTACTCCCAGATCGGTTTCTCTGTTTACATTCTTAAGCTGAGTGCCATTCATCGAATAGTTTGCTTTCTCATTTAGGTATCCGATATGTAGTACTTTACATTTATCCGTATTGAAACTCATTTGCCAAATTTGGGCCCAACATGACAATTTATCTAGATTGTGTTGCATATCGTCAACTTGTTCTTTTGAGAGTACGCTATTTGCAATTTTTGTATCGTCAGCAAATTTTGAGATTGTGCAGGTGAGACCCTCATCTATGTCGTTGATGTAAATTAGAAAGAGAATTGGTCCTAGTACCGATCCCTGGGGTACCCCGCTACTTACATTGGTCCATTTAGATGCCTTACCGTTTATGACTACTCTTTGTTTTCTGTTGCTGAGCCAATTTTCTATCCATTTCAACACACCGTCTTGTATTCCATGCGCTTTTAGTTTTAGCAGTAAACGTTTGTGGGGAACTTTGTCAAAGGCCTTTTGAAAATCAAGGTATATAATATCTACAGCTTTACTCTCATCGTAGAGGTTGAGGATATCGTGGAAGAAGTCTAAGAGGTTTGTTAAACAGGAACGTTTTTTTACGAAAGCCGTGTTGAGTATCTTTAAGTATGTTATTTCCTCTAAGTGATTTACGAGTCTGTCTCGTATGACCGTTTCTAGCATTTTACAAACAACTGAGGTTAAGCTAATTGGACGATAGTTACTGGGTAGGGATTTGCTGTCTTTTTTTAATATTGGTGTTACATTGGCTAGCTTCCACTGATCAGGCATAGTTCCAGACTGCAAGGATTTATTGAATAGTAATGTCAGTGGTTTGGAGAGCTCATCCTTAGCTTCCTTTAGAACTCTAGGCGAGATTGTATCAGGTCCAGGCGTTTTATTTACCTTGAGTTTATCTAAACAATTCAATACTTCTCTCTCTGTAATGGTGATATTGCTTAAAACATCTGAATTATCAATCTGAATCGGCGATGGTGTAGGGATATCACTGAGGTCTTCTGTTGTAAAAACTGATGCAAAAAAGGTATTCAGGGCATTACTCATTTGTACTTCGTCTTTGGTGTATTCTCCATTTTCATCGACTAACGGTCCAACAGTTGAAGTAACTACTTTTTTCTTTCTGATATAACTATAGAATTCTTTCGGGTTTGTTTTACTTTGATTCGCAATATGTAACTCTAAGGAGTTACTGGTGATTACTGTTGTGGCACATGGCTGTATGGAGCCTTCATAATGTGATATAACTGAGCCTTAGTAAGAGGTACTATTTTGGCTATACTGGAAGTATTTAGGGGAGAGAGACTGGATCTACTTTGCGAGGAGGTTTGGGACATCTTTGATAGGAGCGTCTCTCTTAGATTGTTCAGTCTTCATTCTATGGTATAGCTGAGGTGCTAATTTGGTTATCAGAGTATGCAAGAAAGGTTAATGGGTTATTGTGGGTTAATAGAGGTTAGTAAGGGTGTTAGTCATACATGGTTAGTTCATTGATAGGAAGAATTCCTGTGCTACCTGGCAATGACCCGGAAGTCAAAACAGGGGTCAGGTATACCTCCGCAGGGGTAGGGGTCTCCCTCCTCGGGTGGGTGAAAGGGGTAGGCGCGCGTCCTCTCTCTGTGATGGTCGTCTGGGCGGCTGTGGCTGGGGGCTTGCCATACTACAAGTGTTTGTAATAACCCTCTGTTTATGAGACAGATGTGGGTGTTCGTAATACCAAAACCGAAGGTGCCTTGATCAGCTGGTTTAATTGGTTGGGTTGTTAATTGCATGGTTTGTTGGATGTGGTGGAGACTGGGTTGCTAACTCTGCCACATTTATCTGGAAGTATGGCAATAGAGGTTAGTCACTGGCGAGGCGGCTAGCCTCGCACTGACGATCATTTGGTACAGGGTTGTGAATAGGTTGTGAGGGAATAGATGGCATGCAAAGGGTTAGTAAAGTTCTAATGGTGTTCCTTCCTACTGGGGGAAGGTAGGCTGGATAGGAGTATATATACAAAAGGTTTGAGAATGTTAGTAACGGAAAAGTTAAGGATATTCAGGGGATATGGTGGAGAGGCTAGGCCAGGAGGGAGTCGAGGAGCGTGGGGGGTTAACGAGAGGGAGAGGGTTAAGGGGGCTACGTGGAAGTTTGACCCTAAGGTCTCTGGGCGTAGGGGTGGCATTAGGCTACAGTTGGTATCTTAGACTGGGGGTTAACGACAGGGAAGGTAGGTTAATCAAACGCTACCGGGGGATGAGCAATAGGTGGTGGTATATGAGTCTGGAAATTATAGAATCATGTGGACTGTGGGGAAGATGAGGTTAGCTGTAGGTGTGTGCTTGACTGTGGATAAAAGTAGAGAAAAACATAGTGTATTATTACTCGTCAATACGATGGGTTATGGACACTATTAGTTGACAGGATTTCTTGCTGATCTAGTTGTCCCTGGGAACTGCGTTTTCTATGAAATATATACCAAAGAAAGCGGCAGTTCGTAGGGGTAGCTTCGTTATTGTTTCGTGGTAGATATGCGTCGAGACAATGGTAAAAGAGGGTTATCTATACAATCTCTGGATGGGGTAAGAATTAGAGTTACTGCATGGTTGCTAACATCTTCAGTCATTATCTCTGTCTAGGTCTTACAGGAATAATGGTTATATATACAATGGTGTACCCGTGGGTATTATAGTTTCTTATCAATTATGACATGGGGGTTAACATATTACTTCTCGGATGGAAGAACATACATAGATTTATGGGGGCGGTTTGTCTTCAGAAACTTAGTCTGGCAAGACAAGGTATTTTAGGGTATGTTGATATTGATATCTTAACTTAGGGACAGGGCATGGGTGTATTAAATTAAGGTGTATTCATGTTCATCATCATGTAGGTAGAGTCTGGCGGGTAAGAGGTGTAGGACACGAGGGGTAGTGGATACGCGAGGTGGGGGAAGGGTCAGTGGTTAGAAGCGATAGGCAGGTGTGGTTTGGAGCTGCTTAGCCCTGCGGGCTTCGGCCTGTCTGAACTGGTTGGCTTGGTGCCTTCTCTCCTTCTTTCTTCTCTCACGCTGATCTATGGGGTGTCTGCTCTCACCTGGTCCTTTCGCTCTGTGGGCCTTTCCTTCGGGTGTTTCTGTTCCCGTTTCTTTGTTGTTCTCGCTCGTGGCTTCCGTGGTGGGCATCTCGTTCTGGGGCATTTTATTATTTTTACGGACCTCTTAGTGATGTGGCGTGTCAGTGTTGCTGTGGTGGATTTTATCTTATAATATTAACTAAATTGTGGCCTAGGACCTTCGCGACTACGGTAGGGCCGGAGCGGGCGAGTTTTCGCCCGAGGTTGCCCTTAACCCCCCAAGACAAGACAAGACACTACCATTTCAAGGCCATTGGACCTTGATTTAAGTATTTATGTTTATAATTTGTGATTAACACCTTACGAGCGGCCTATGCGGTTTATTTATATGTACCGCCCAGCGGGGTGTTTTTAGCCAAAATAGGGCTGTTTACGTGATCATTTTCATGCCTAAATAAGACCCAGAACGTAAAACAAGTACCTATCCCTGAAAGGGCATAAACAGAGCTTTCGAATGACACCATAACGATCCTTTTATGATGGCTAGTTTTCTTGCAATAACCGTGCAACGCGAGTGCAAAAAGCATGTAATTCGGTACTTTCCCCATATAATTCAGTATGTAGCGAGTGAGAGAGGGAGGAGGGAGCTGAGATTCGTGTCAGTAGGTTCGCCGCGGTGGTCTGGAGCAGTCATACGCTCGCTAGTCTCCTGCCACCACTTGTCTCTCTCTCTCAGCAACATTACGTGCTGAAATTGCCACTCGACCTATGTCGAGCGCCGCCACATAGTCCAGCTTTATTTAACTCGACTTATGTGGTGAGCCGCTAATTAAGGGTTAAAACTTATTGATTGGTTGCCTATTTGTATTATGGGACGGTAGATATGTATCTGATATGGTTTAGTTTGATTCTGGGAGGCGTTGTCTGCAGCACCAAATCCTTCCAAATCCTGTCCTCTGCGTATGTGTGAGAATCTTAGGCCCCTTGGCACGATTTTGTTTTCCTTTATACTATTATATTATCTTAACCTAACCTAACCTAACCTAACCTTAAATTAACCTAACAGTTGAGCCTAAATTAAACATGAGCCCATTAAACATAGTGGTGACGAAACGGGTCGGAATTTTGGTGACGAAACGGGTTTTGGGGGACGAACCGGGTTGGTGACGAAACGGAATAAGAATGGTGACGAAACGTCCATACCCCAGCTTCACCCACCCCACAACCATCACCAGAGTCCACGATGACCCAAGTCAACTCAACAGAGCAACAGCCCACGGAACAACAACAACAAATAATAATAGGCCTAACTGATACTGGTACCAGTACTGGGAATACTAGCCAACCCAAGAGCATCCCAACCGAAGAAACCCCAAATGAAAGTAAAAAAACACAAACAAAAACAACCGACAGTAAAAGCCAAGGCCAACGAAACCCCACCATCAACACGGCAAATTTTCAGCACCCAAAAACCCCCCAAAACAACACCACCCATACCCAGACCCAACGTTACATCTATCATCACCACCTCAGGATAACCGCTACAGAAACCTCAGAAACACCAACAAAAAACGTTAGTCCAAGGAGGAACTTTCAAAATCAAGCATAGGAGACCTACCACAACACATCAAACATGTCATCGCCTCAGCCCTAGGAACCTTCATCAGAACAACAAACAAAATCACAAGCATATAAAATTACCACCCAACTGAATAACCATCCCCACACAGTAGCCTACACCAACAGAATACACATAGAACAGTACTGTACTGTACCTCCACTGATCATCATCATCATCTCTGACTTCACCCTCACCTTGACTTAAATCACCCCGACCGAGCAGTTCTGTACTGTACCACCACCGATCATCATCATCAGCATCATCAACATCTCTGACCTTCCCCCAACTTGACTTAAATCGACCCTGACTTTAAAAGATGACAACAAACTATCTCTCTAAACAATATAAAACCCACCTTTACTATCTCTCCTAACTCCTATTATACTAACACAACTTTTCTTTTCACCCCTCTTAAAACGCCTGTGCAGTAATCTGGAGACACCGCAACCCTCCAAGCAAACTGCACATTTAAACAATAAGAAGAAGAGAGTGTTGGTGTTAATTGACAGGTTGATGATGTGGGTTAGGGGACCTGTTATACCAATGGCTCCATCTCGTAGAAATTTGGCAGGAATTTTGTCTGGTCCTGTGCTTTTATGTACATTTAGGTTAGAGAGCTCGTCAAGAGTGTATTTTGGTGTAACATTTTGCAATCCAAAGGTGTTCGGGTGTATGCCTTTATCCCTGTAGAAATTTCGAAAGGTGGCCGTTGTTGTCGTGTATTAATTGAGAGGTTGTGGTAGGTTCTGTGCAAGTGTGTTTGCTATGGAGGTGAAGAAGGAGTTGAAGTAGGTTGAAATTTGTCGTTTATCGTGGCAAACCTGATCATTAATGTTGAGAGCAATATTAGTGTTAGACGATTCCCTTGCCTTGTTGTTGTAGCCTGTTGTTTTTAAGTGCCTCCATAGTTTCTTTGGGTTATTCTGATATTCCTCTGCCTTACTGTGGAAGTAATTAGATTTCGCTGATTTGATTTTCCTACTTAGTTTATTCCTGGCCCTGTTGAACTCATTGTTTCAGACCTTGATCCTGTCTATGTTTCACTAGCCTTTTTAACAGATTGTCTCTGTGTTCCAGATGGTGTAGTATGTCATTGTTGATCCATGGGTCTGACCTTGCTTTAATTCGTATGTCTTTCAGAGGAGCTATTTCGTCTAGGATGTTTGTGATGATGGTTCTGAAGCCAACCCATGCGTCATTAACGTTTGTACTTCCAAAAACTGGAGACCAATCTGTATTCCATAAAATGTCCAGAAATGTTTCTTTGTTGTAGTTTCTGAGTGACCTTGTTTTGATGACCTTGTGATTCTCTAGGGTAATTTGCGTGGTTTTCCGTGTGCAATATGTGACGAAGTGATCACTTATCTCAGTCTGTATAACCCCTGATTGGGATATTTTGTCCTCTCTGTTACAATTTATGTGGTCTAATATTGTGGCAGTGTTCTCAAAGATATGTGTGGGGGTTGTGATGAGTTGTTTGTGATTGTGCATTGTCAGTATGTGCCTATATTCTCGTACAAGTCTATTATTTTGTTGTTTGTAACACAGGTTAAAATCCCCTAGTATAATGGATTCATTCCGGGGGTCTAGTGATGACAAAGTTTGTTCAAATTTGGTCAAGAATTGTGTGTCGTCTGGTGGCCTATAGCACACCCCAATTGTGATGGGTTTTGTCCTAGGCAGGTGTAAGTCGATTCACAGAACTTCGTGATTTTCTTCATGGAGGTCGGTCCTAGTTGTGTGTGTGAGTTTTTTTTTTACATACAGACATATTCTTCCCCCTTGCCTATTGCGATCATTCCGAACCATGTTGAAACCTTGAATGTTTATTTCACCATCGTTTATACGCGCGCAAGATCAAAGGACGCCGCCACACCTGTCATCCAACGGAGGGTCGCCCGGATGGACCCGACACCAACACGACAGGAAAACAAATTTAAGGATCCCAAAGGCACGTCGGCCAAGAGTGATTTACTCCCAACCTTTTTAACATCCACATAACATATATACCACACACATAATCATATATTAAGGTAAATAAAACAATATACCAGTGTCAAATATAATTCTCCCAAGTTGTACTACCGACCAAATAATTTAACCATGACTCTATGCAAACTATGAACAATGGCCAAAAACAGATAAATACATCGAATCAGCGTTGTACTATACAACCCTATAAATGAACCCCATCTCTTAGAGATGAGGCATAACCCTATCACAAAGATGCCTGCCTAGAACGATAAAGTTCACCCATCATACCTTTAACCTCCACATACGCACACACATAACCTTTTGAGTCACCCTTGTTACGTCCTGGGATATATAAACACTGGGCTCTTTCTATTGGACTAGGTATGCGGCAACAAGCAACAACGGAAAACGCTAGATCCAACCCTTATCTATAAACCCAGGCAACAAACCACCCTAAACCGTCAAGAGTCCTGCCTGGACAACGAGGTATCCTATGACTCGGTTACAGGGTGCACGCACTATAGACTGCTGATAGTCAAGCAGGCTATATAAAAGATCACACAATTAAGTTGACTTAAAGCTTCAAGGAAAAGATAGATTAAAATGTAAAACTTGCAAACTAAACAAACCAAAATTGGGACAAGGACAATATAAAGTCAAATTAAATTATCAAAATCGCTATGTGGAAACAACGTTTACTAAAATGAAAATTATTAAATAAAAGAACACAATCATATAAATATATAACGGAATTAAATTGCAGAAACAATTAAATAACAAACTAGAAGAAAGTACATTTAACGTTACATTAATTAATACAACTAATCACCCCTGCGTGAAAGAAGGTGAAAGCAAACAGTCCTCAAAACATCGTACAGGTAGACAAGATGCGGGTTTCTAAACTGCATGCGGCTACTGTAGGATCTGATGCTTAGCAAAGAAAGTACGTTACGGATTTAGAGAACTCTTAACTCATAAGCAGGAATAAATACTAGTGATAGGCCATACAGTGTATAATGGCATAGGTATAATTAAATAAAGGCAGCAACTCACAACATAACCACATACAGGTGTGCTTCTCACTCTTAGTCAGGCAAGCCTGCTCGGACAGAGTCTCTAAGCCACACCCTGACTCACAATGCTCACAAAAACGGTAAACTGTGGCACAATAACAAGCATACAGAAATAATAAACCCCTAGCTGTTAATCTGCCAGGTGGCAGAGGTCTAGCCGTAAGGATATAGGCTTCGGATACCCGGGCTGAGCCACCTGCTCTAGCCTAGGGACGTTCCCAAGTCTGTGCGCCAAATTACTCTAATTGAAAGGGTGCTCTCTTGAGAGACTCAGATCGCAAGTATCTGACTCTCTCCTGGCGACCCTAAAACAAAAGCAAGACGTGCTAGCGCAGTGCTGAGTGGACTAGGCAAGGGCCCTCACACAACACAACACTAGACACACAGGGACACAGACAAGAAAATACCCCCAGACTCCCACGGGTATCCTAGTAAAGTTGTGCGGGTCCACAGGACTCGCACCAGCAGACTTTACTTAAAGGATCGCAAAAAGCCTCCCCTCCGGTCTAGCCCCTGCTAACCTGACACAAGAACACACTAGCAAGCATGAAACCACCAAATATGAGACAACAAAAAAGCTTCCTAGGTCTCATTAACAATTACGTCTCTGCATAAGGCCCAAAATCCTATCTAATTATCTGAGAGCTTGTCGTTAATACAATAATAGATATAAGGTCTATCAAGGGGATGGGATAATTAAATAGATTGGTGAACTAGTGGAAGGAAGGTATACAAAGTAAGAGAGAAAGTTTCTAAGTGGGGTTGAGAGGGATAGATATCAAGGGGGTCCGAAGGGTACGACAGTGAGGTGAGCTCTGAGTCTTGAATCTGTCTGGACCCCACCCTAGGCATGCAAAATACATCCCATGCTTGGCAACACTCAACACAGTTGCCGGGTCAAAATCCTCTACCCCGTGCGTGAGTCGAAACTAAGCCTAACGTTGCAATCAAATGCATGTGGCAACATCAGGCTCGTCCCAAGCTAGACTCTCCGCGCGAAGCAACGTCCCCCAGCCGGTCTCTCTCTCCCGCTCGTCTCCTCCCACTCTCACTAGACTTACATCTTATATATTATAATGAAACAATCAACTATCGAGAATAAAATATACTAAGATGCGTTGGTTAAGAATAAGGGCAGCTACAAGCTGTGAAACAATATAAGAATATCCCAGACATTAGTTACATTGTCGTAGGATATATACTAAGGAAAAGCCGGCCGGCCGGCTGCCACCAGCCGGTTTCTAAACGGCTGGGCAGCCGACGCGCGCGCATGCCCGCACGTGGCTACTATGCAGAAGCGTCACACCTCCTCCAAGATATAAGACCCTTGACTAAGTTCTTCATATCTAACAGAAAGCTTCTCATAGTACCACACACTGTTGCGACACAAGGCACTATATATAAAAAAAATAAAGACTGTTGCACTCCACCGAGCAAGTTCAACTAACTTAGCGACAATAAGCGAAAACATTCAACTTAGATACTGCTACAACATCTTATACAAAATTCTACACGTTATAAAAATAAAGAGTTTTTATAAGGTTTTTGCTTTTTTAATTTTTTTTTTCGGCTGAACTACAGTGACAGCCTATTTTCCTCCACACTCAACCCTCAATCCTGTGGCAGTCTAACCAACATCATCCACCCTTGATAGACAATCCGCTATCACATTATCAGAACCGGCAATATGGCGTATGTCCAGATTATACTCCTGAAGCATGAGTGACCACCTGGTCAGCCTCATATTCCGGTTATGAAACTGATTCAAGAATTTCAGAGGGTGATGATCGGTATAAACCACTACGACTGGTCCAAAAGCAGGAACATATACATCGAAGTGCCTGAGCGCCAGCACTATCACCATGAGTTCTTTTTAAATTACAGAGTAATTCCTTTGTGAACTATTGAATTTTTTTACTGTAAAAACTCACTGGATGTTCGATACCTTCATCATCTGTCTGTAACAAGACAGCCCCAGCCCCTACGCCACTGGCATCAGTCGCCAGCTGAAAAGGTCTGCTGAAGTCCGGGGCCCTGAGTATGGGGTGGGTACATAACAGGTGTTTCACCAAGGAAAACGCCTCTGCACACTCAGGAGACCACCGGAACTTCTTGTCCTTAGCTAATAAGTCAGTTAAAGGTGCAAGTACAGTCGAATAGCCTTTGATAAAGCGACGATAATAGCCTATCATACCTAGAAACCGCATGATTTGTTTCTTAGTCGTAGGCTGGGGAAACTGATCGATGGCTTTGATCTTTGTCTGTGGAGGGCACACCTGACCCATCCCCACCTTGAACCCCAGGTACAAAACTGTGGCTTTGACAAAATCGCACTTACCCAGGTTTACCACCAAACCTGCTTCATTCAGTTTATTAAAAAGCTGTCCGATGTGAGCACAGTGACTGTTAAAATCATCGTCGTATATTATGACATCATCTAGGTACACCGTACAGTTGGGAATGTCGGCTACAATGTCGTTCATTAATTTCTGAAACGTTGCAGGGGCATTTTTCAGCCCGTATGGCATAACATGGCAACGATATGTGGCACCGTCCACCACAAACCCACACACCTCTCGCGCTCGCTCAGACAAGGGCACTTGCCAATAACCCTTAACAAGGTCTATCTTAGTGAGGAACTTGGCTTTTCCTATCTTATCCACACTGTCGTCCACGCGAGGGAGAGGATAGGCATTTGTGGGGGTTAAACCATTCAACCTGCGGAAATCTATACAAAACCGCACCTTGCCATCTGGTTTGGGCTGCAGTGTGACGGGGGAAGTCCACCTTACTGCACCCTCAGAAATCAGCCCATGTTTCAGCATATAATCCAGCTCTTCCCGAAGTGCTGGTAATTTAATAGGGGGAACACGGTATGGCACTGATTTAAAGGGCGGGTGGTCCCCAACATCGACATCGTGCACCGCTTGAGTAGTGAGGCCAGGATGCTCCGCGAAAACAGCTGGGTTTGAATCAAACAAGTGCTGCACAGCTACACGCTGTTGCTCAGGCAGGTGCAATATCAACTCGTGAGCCACTTGTCTAGAATTCCCCGCCCACTGATCCGCGGAAACATGACAATCCCAATTATCCTCCCCCGCAGCTTGACTGTCCCTTCCTCCTTCTCCACCACGATCGCTGCAGATCAACACCGGGACAGTGAGAGGCTCGGAGGGGCGCCTCACATACTCTTTCATCAGATTTACATGGCAAAGTTGGTTCTTTTTCTTACGATCAGGAGTAGCTACTAAATAGTCGAGATCAGAAACCTTCCTTACAACCCGATACGGACCAGAATACTTGGCAGACAAGGGGTGTTCCACCAGAGGCAGTAGCATCAGTACCTCCTGATCTACTTCAAACTCCCTCAGCTTCACCTTCTGGTCGTATCTGTCCTTCATCTGAGCTTGTGAACTCTTAAGGTTCCGACCTGCTACCTCCAGGCTCTTTAGCATTCTCTCACGGCTTTCAACAACATACTTTAGAAGCGAGCATGGCTTTGTGACTCCCTCCCAGATCTCCTTGACTATGTGGAGGGGCCCCCTGACCCTGTGTCCAAAAACCAACTCGTTCGGGCTAAATCCCAAGCTCTCCCCAGGTACTTCTCTCGCAGCAAATAAAACGTATGGGAGACCTAGATCCCAGTCCTTCCCATTTTCCATGCAATAACACCGCAACATACTCTTGAGAGTCGAGTGCCACCTTTCCAAAACTCCCTGACTCTCGGGATGGTAGGCAGATGACACCACAGACACTATCCCATGTTGCTGCATGGTCTGCTTAAACGGAGCAGAAGTAAAATTGGATCCCTGATCAGACTGGATCTCCTGAGGGTAGCCATAATGAGAGAAATAGACAAGTAGGTTTTTGACAACAGTCTTAGCCATCCCGTTGCGCATGGGGTAAGCATCTGGATACCGTGTTGCTACATCCATTACAGTTAGTAAAAATGTATTGCCGGCACTAGTGGGGGGCAATGGGCCAACCATATCGATAACTACTTTGCTGAAGGGCGGCCCAATGACAGGGATGGGTTGTAACGGGTCTCTCAGGATGACCTGATTGGGTTTCCCAACAACTTGACAAGTGTGACACTGTGACACCCATGACACGACACTCGCCTTTAACCCAGGCCACCAGAAAAGCTTGCTCAGAGCTGCCTCCATCTTACGTGCCCCCAGGTGCCCTGCCAAAGGCACATCATGAGCTAATCTCAATAAGCTCTCATGGCACACCCTCGGTACTACTAACTGGTCCACTAATCCTGACCCGCCATCCCACTTTTTCTTGGGATCCTGATGTCTCCGATACAAGATCCCCTCGGACAAGAAAATAACACTAGGCTGCGCATCCCCATCGCTCTCCAGTTCGACAGCACCATTACCACACGCCCTGACTTCAGGATCTTCCAGCTGCAAGGAACATATATCAGCAGGTGCGAGATTATCCAAGTTCATCTTAAATAATTTATTTCCACCTCCAATGTCCCGCTGAGCCATCCTTTCCTCACGCTGCGCATAACGATGCTGTCTCAGAGTCTCTTCCTGCCCTGCACCTGCACTAGCGGTGACAGGCCCCGGGGCCTCTCCAGACTCTAACATAGGTGCCAATAATGAGTCACCAAGAAACACTGCCGGCTCAAAACTCTCCAATTGACCAACACTTCCCGTTTTCTTGTGACCTTTCCTCCGCGGTTTGATAGACTGAGGTGGTGGCTGCAAGGCTCCGGATGTCTGAGAACGCGTCACAACACACGCCATGGTTTGTACGCTACACTTCTCAACCCACTCCTGTTCCTCCCTACTAACGTCGGCCGCCTTCTCGGCAACGACCAAGGGTGAAACCTTAGAAGCAGGCACCGCAAAGTCGTTGCCGAGGAGGAGGTCGACACCCCCAACAGGCAAGTTCTCTACAATTCCTACATCCAGCTCCTTCGCCACACCACCCACCTCCAGCTCCATCCGCACCAGCGGGTAGGACTTCGTAGCATTGATCCCCTGAACTACCACCACCCGAGCAGCGTTAATCGGTCTACCAGTAAAGTTCTTTAACAAGGTCTGAGAAGCCCCCGTATCACGCAATAGCTTAACTCCTCGCCTTTCGCCAGCCCACCTCACAAAACCATGCCCTCTATGACCCCCAAAGACGTCGCGGACAGGGTTCGAGCCTTCCGGACTCTTGAACACAGGCTGTGTCCCAACCTCTGACGAACTACCCTTGGCAAACTCAGAAGATATAGGCGACACCCCTATGCTGCGGGCCAATGACACAACCTTGTTTGGTGGCTTGTTCGGACAAGCATTTGCAAAGTGACCCTCCTTGTGACATGAAAAGCACTCTTTACTCTTTGGTTTCCCTTGGGAGTGGGAGGTACCATTAGACTTCTTATACGGGACGTTATTTGGTTTATGTTCAGTTTTATTGTCAGTGCTAGATGGTTTTGTGTATTTATGTGTATCAAAATTCTTGGGAGGGGGCGGGGTACGATCCTTTGCACCTGACTCACTCCTAGCTGCTGCTTCGCACCCTCGAATTAATGACAGTCGGCGGTCAGCCATTTCTGCTGCCTCCTGGAGAGTTCTAGGATTTTTTTCCTTTATATTTAATGTTAAGTCCCCGCCTGTGCACTTAAAGAACTGCTCCAAGAGAACCAGCTCACTCAACTCCTCAAAAGTAGCTGCCCTCTCGGAACGCAGCCAATGTCGTAGTGCATCAGACAAGTCCCGGGCGTGTTCTAGGAAGGTACTATCCTTGCCCTTAGTAACACCCCGAAACTTCAAGCGGTAAGTTTCTGGTTGTAACTCATAGGCCCGTAGCACAGCCTTCTTTAGCTCATCATAAACTACACAGGACTCTAAAGGTAGTGCATCATACGCTTTTAGCCCCTTTCCTAGGAGTCTTGATGAAACTAATGCTGCCCACTTTTCCTGAGGCCACTGGTGTTCCTGACACTTCTTCTCAAATCGCATAAAAAACTCAGCCACACATAATTCATCGAACACAGGAACTAGTTTAAGCAGGTGTGACAATGATTGGTTCCGATGTCTGTTACCTCCCCCAATATTTCGCCCTCCACTCGAGATCTCTCCAGCTCCCTGTCAGCCCGATACCTAGTAGACTCTGCCTGCAGTTCAGCCTCTCGTATAACAACCTCAGCCTGCACACTAACCTGTCTTTCGGCGGCCTCAACCTTGGCCATCTCAAGCCGAAACAACAAATCTGGAGTCAACCCTTGAGGAGGGGAAGGTGCATTTAAGGGGGAGGGTCCCTGTGATTGAATTCCACGCTGCCATTGACCATCAACTTGGGGGTATGTACTAAATTCAGGCACCCTGACGTTTGATACGGGGGTAAAGTGGAGGGGGGGCTGGGGACCGGGGCCCCCAGTCGCCTCTCCACCCAGGTCTCTCCCTTCTAAACCCAATATCAAAGTCCTCAGCTGATCTTTCCTCATGCCACTTAAACCCTGGTGACCCTGAAGACCTGCCATACACTTTAAGCCATACTTATTCAGCTTCAACACCCTGTCAGCGGTAAGGGGCACCTCTAAAAATCTTCTAGCACCCTCCTCGCTATCGACTAGCCACTCCACAGGTCTTTCTCCCTCCGAGCCCGTATCGTGACCTGACCCATCACTGTGTTCTGATGTATTAGACATGCTTGTGTACTGCAGTAATTATCACGGTTATAGAATGTGCCTTATCTCCTATACAAGTATGTATATACTAATGTTATTTAAAGTCTTTAATGTGTTATATTGGTTGCTCCAAAAAAAAACTCTATGTCCACTGTATTCCTCTAATCATAAGGAATCTCAAAACAAATGACCACTATATTCCTCTGTTCAGTAAATCCTATGCAAGGTCGCCATTTGTTACGTCCTGGGATATATAAACACTGGGCTCTTTCTATTGGACTAGGTATGCGGCAACAAGCAACAACGGAAAACGCTAGATCCAACCCTTATCTATAAACCCAGGCAACAAACCACCGTAAACCGTCAAGAGTCCTGCCTGGACAACGAGGTATCCTATGACTCGGTTACAGGGTGCACGCAGTATAGACTGCTGATAGTCAAGCAGGCTATATAAAAGATCACACAATTAAGTTGACTTAAAGCTTCAAGGAAAAGATAGATAACGGAATTAAATTGCAGAAACAATTTAATAACAAACTAGAAGAAAGTACATTTAACGTTACGTTAATTAATACAACTAATCACCCCTGCGTGAAAGAAGGTGAAAGCAAACAGTCCTCAAAACATCGTACAGGTAGACAAGATGCGGGTTTCTAAACTGCATGCGGCTACTGTAGGATCTGATGCTTAGCAAAGAAAGTACGTTACGGATTTAGAGAACTCTTAACTCATAAGCAGGAATAAATACTAGTGATAGGCCATACAGAGTATAATGGCATAGGTATAATTAAATAAAGGCAGCAACTCGCAACATAACCACATACAGGTGTGCTTCTCACTCTTAGTCAGGCAAGCCTGCTCGGACAGAGTCTCTAAGCCACACCCTGACTCACAATGCTCACAAAAACGGTAAACTGTGGCACAATAACAAGCATACAGAAATAATAAACCCCTGGCTGTTAATCTGCCAGGTGGCAGAGGTCTAGCCGGAAGGATATAGGCTTCGGATACCCGGGCTGAGCCACCTGCTCTAGCCTAGGGACGTTCCCAAGTCTGTGCGCCAAATTACTCTAATTGAAAGGGTGCTCTCTTGAGAGACTCAGATCGCAAGTATCTGACTCTCTCCTGGCGACCCTAAAACAAAAGCAAGACGTGCTAGCGCAGTGCTGAGTGGACTAGGCAAGGGCCCTCACACAACACAACACTAGACACACAGGGACACAGACAAGAAAATGCCCCCAGACTCCCACGGGTATCCTAGTAAAGTTGTGCGGGTCCACAGGACTCGCACCAGCAGACTTTACTTAAAGGATCGCAAAAAGCCTCCCCTCCGGTCTAGCCCCTGCTAACCTGACACAAGAACACACTAGCAAGCATGAAACCACCAAATATGAGACAACAAAAAGCTTCCTAGGTCTCATTAACAATTACGTCTCTGCATAAGGACCAAAATCCTATCTAATTATCTGAGAGCTCGTCGTTAATACAATAATAGATATAAGGTCTATCAAGGGGATGGGATAATTAAATAGATTGGTGAAGTAGTGGAAGGAAGGTATACAAAGTAAGAGAGAAAGTTTCTAAGTGGGGTTGAGAGGGATAGATATCAAGGGGGTCCGAAGGGTACGACAGTGAGGTGAGCTCTGAGTCTTGAATCTGTCTGGACCCCACCCTAGGCATGCAAAATACATCCCATGCTTGGCAACACTCAACACAGTTGCCGGGTCAAAATCCTCTACCCCGTGCGTGAGTCGAAACTAAGCCTAACGTTGCAATCAAATGCATGTGGCAACATCAGGCTCGTCCCAAGCTAGACTCTCCGCGCGAAGCAACGTCCCCCCAGCCGGTCTCTCTCTCCCGCTCGTCTCCTTCCACTCTCACTAGACTTACATCTTATATATTATAATGAAACAATCAACTATCGAGAATAAAATATACTAAGATGCGTTGGTTAAGAATAAGGGCAGCTACAAGCTGTGAAACAACATAAGAATATCCCAGATATTAGTTACATTGTCGTAGGATATATACTAAGGAAAAGCCGGCCGGCCGGCTGCCACCAGCCGGTTTCTAAACGGCTGGGCAGCCGACGTGCGCGCATGCCCGCACGTGGCTACTATGCAGAAGCGTCACACCCTGTCACTTCTTCCCTCAGAAACCACCAACAAAACCACACCACTGTACCTGTTTTCACCGTAGGGAAATGCCACCCCTATGCCCAGAGTGTTAAGGGTCAATATCAAAGTTCACGAGAGACAACCGTGACATGCCCAAAATAGCCTCACACCAGGCGCCCCCCAAAAACTCAACCCTCCACCTTCAAAGACGTCCATAAGGATGTTCTAAAGTGCCGATTCAGTTTCGTTCCCAAGCCCCAGTAAGTAGAAGGTAAAACCCTATCCTTGTTACCTCAATCAACGATCCTCTAACATGTATAGCCAAACTCGCAACTTGACCCAGAAGGGCAGACAGCGCGAGGCTAGTGCAACCGCCTCTAACCCCCTAAAAAGAGTGTGTTCCCCCCTGACTTTGAACGCTAACAAAATCACTTCCTAATCCCCATGAGTGATACTCGTAAGTAAAAACTAGATTCAATGATCAACCATAACTAAAAGTGTATATCATGACAACCTAAAATCATATCACAATCCAATTAACGTAAAGAACTCCTTGCCGCATTATTTAAGGTGCGGCATGCCTCCCTACCCCAGGGGACCCCACCAACCCCCCCGACCTGCGCGTTTTTCCCCGCGTAGGTACACACTGACCCAGACGGGCAAACCAAATTCTTGCCAAACACCAGGTGAGCCTCCAACCTAAAACGAACTAAAAGTTCTAGTTACCTACCAACATGCTATCCTATCCCATCCTTAACAAAACCCAATATCCCCCTTAACCAGTCCTAGATTCCTAATAGCATTTCAGCTAGACCAGAGAAGGATACTCATGTATAATGATGAATAATGCCTTCCAGCATGGGCCAGTACGGCGCCCTGTAAAGTAGTGCCCCCCTTGACCAAATCCTACTCTCTACAACTCTAATAGTAACTTGTACTAGAGTAAAGATGTCCACAATAATCAATCACATTACGAACTACATACTGAAGAGATAAAGACCTCTTTCACTACCCCACTAAGTTAAAAATAATAAATGAACTTCTTCCTAACCCCCGACATTCAGTAGTTCTAGAAAGTTCCCCCCCTTTGACCAAACCTATAAATGCTACCACCGAGGCAAAACTCGGCCAGTTCATTATTAGCTCTCAAATCAACGGCCTACCGCTCTGTTTGAAAGTCTAGTATACTCCGTCCCTCAAGATTCCAAATAATTCGGCACCCCGTAGTCTGTGAAATCTGTGAGTAGGTAAATTAACCTTTTGTGAATATTTTATTATACCCGGAGTCCCGAAAGGTAATATCATAGACACAAATAACTAATTTACCAATTATTGATAGTCTTATAAACGCATTGTAGTGTGTCCTCTTCTACTTGGGTTTACAAGCAATCATAGGGTGTAACAGTAACTCCATTTGAATAACCTATCGGATACTGATCCCCCAGATTCAATAGTTATCCATCCGAGTACGTTTCCTGTTATAGTTTAGTGGTTGTTGAAGCAGGAAAAATGCCTGCCAACAGTAACTAAATTAGAATAGTGGACACTAGTACATTCGACTCATACTTGATCTAGGACAGAAAGATCTTGCTATGTTAGAAGGGATTATGCGAGAAACTCTTAATTGAGCACTCTGCAAGAATAACTCCTTGGTAACAATTGTCTGTGGCCTCCCAAACAGGATTGTTAACTAAAAGGTATAAACACCGCCCGAGTTCCTTGAGCCTCTTTCAAAGACCAGAGACAGATAAGAAAGTTGCTTCCCCTGACTATCTTACGTTCGTCCGATACCTTGTTAATCCGGCCTATGCCTGAGACATTGTATTTAAGGTCCCCATCCAAGAGTAACATATCGGAACTTCATCACCGGTTAATCAAGTAACCCATCTGTAACCTTCTCTACACTACCGGACAACTTAGACGGCCCCAGAGCAGCTGTCGTGCCTAACGTCGTGCCTCAAGATAACCAGAAGATACCTTGACAGTATACTTAATTCTTAATTAGTATCAGTGCCTCGATACTATACTCTACGATAAAGTTTTTCCCTGTGACTCCTAACCCATGCTACTCTAAAAATCAAAGTGATTACTATGCTAACGTGTGTTAAAGTATATCAGTGAAATTAAGACTAGGCGAACTGACTCCCGTAATTATTCTTGCCACCAGGTTAATCGCGCCGAAGAAATAAGTCTTAATTATTGGGACTACGGCTCGAGTGAAAGCAATTCCAAAATAAGTAATTGTGACTGTTAACCAGAAACCTGAATCGCCCATCACTGATATTCTGTCTTAAGTGTTGTTGAGACAAGTGAACATATCATACAAGTTGAAACTAGCTACTATATATACCTCCTTCACCTATTATTCTTGGAGATATACTGTATATATATCACTTAATTTTGTATCATCACCAGTGAGTCACACAGAACCTTAACAAAATAATATAGAATTGTTAGCCTGATCTACGAGTGAATTCTTCAGAATATTCTAGGCCTTATATCAAAAGAGAATACCTGATCGTTAGAAGTGGGAGGTGTGTCTCTATCTAAAACCGCGATCAGTGCTAGAGATTATAGAAAGTCCAAAGTACGCATTTGACTTATCCAATTTACCATTGTTTCTTATGAATATATAATTATTATTCTGCCTAGTGTTGTTAAGAATAAAGCTGCATTATAAAACATTCTTTTGAGATTATCTATGTCCTCTATTGATTCCATCTGTGTTTTGTGCATGAAATCTTATAACCCAGTCTTGTAGAACTCACCTATACCAAGTTAATCCTGCATAAAATCAGGGCATAACAAGAACACACAAGAACGCAAACACAAAGGTAATAGAGGATAATATAACACAGAGTAGGCCTACAAACATAGCTTATTCTTATTCACACAAAATCATATGGGTAGAGGTGCAATGTTACATAAGACAGGGATAGGTTTTAAATAGCAGCACGATCGAGGATCCTCTAGGCGTCTCTAGGGGAAGACACAGGCAGGTTCTGAAGATCTGCGAAGACGTTGCTGCCTGGTATTCCCTACGACGTCCTGGTCCGTGGTGGTGGTCCTGTCGTGTGACGGTGACAGAAGTTAGGGGAAGACTTCCTTGAAGATCTCTGAAGACTGTAGAGGTGAGGGTCTTACATGAAAACGAGCCGTTACACCAGTGTCTTACGCTCTCGTATCATGAGATAAAAGTAAGGAGCCGTTTCACCAGTGTCTTACACTCTCTCTTACAATCCAGACCTAGACTACTATGTGAGTCTCTAGAGGAATTTATATGATGGAATCTTGGGATGGTTACGAGTACGAGCCGTTACACCAGTGTCTTACGCTCTTGTATTGTAAGGACTAAGTAGGGAGTTGTTACACCAGTGTCTTACACCCTTCCAACCAGCCTTCCTATGTTTGTGGGTTTACTAGTACTAGAGCGCTCGATCACTCCATGTGGGATACTCTATTTATAGTATAGTCCCGTACCAAGGCAATGTAAAAATGTTAGGTGTCCACCAGTGTGGTCTAACAAAGATACAAGCAAATCCAATTAAGGTACCTTCGAGAAATGCGTCGAGTAGTTCCACCACTGTCTTACTCCCTCAAGGCAATTTTTCGGTATAGATGATCCCAAGTCTTCCAGATATGCCTCACTCAGTGCCTTTAAGATATCTTTCCAACTGTGCTGCTTATGGATTTGGCTGCGCATCTCGGATCTAGAAGGGCGGTTGTGCTTAGAGAAAGGTCTATGTTGATGGCGGTGGTGATTTGGGTTTATGGAAGATTTCTCTTCCCTGACGTTGGTAGTGGACTTCCCTGTATTTCCTGGTTGTGTTGGTTGTTAACTTCACGGTTATGTATTTTCCTGGGGTCGGGGAAAGTGGCGAGGTGGTGGTGGTGACCAGGGCCTGACGTGGTGAGGAGGCTCTTATGTCCTTTTGCCTTGGTAGGGTGGTGACAGGAGTTGTTTTGATGCTGGTGCTGCCATCTCCTATTTTTCTTTTATCCCCCATCTCACTATTTTTCTCTCTTAACTCTTCTATCCATTGTCTTGTATTCTTTCTAATTTTCGAATTTTTTAATATTTTCAATATTTCTTTTTCCTATGTTTAAAATTCTTAGTCTCTGCTGTCCAAGGGGCTTTTTTATTTTTCAATTTCTCTTCAGTAATTCTGCTGACAAAATAATTACTCTCCTCTCCTATTAAGTATTTTAAATATTTGATATGGCCTTCCATTACTCTAGCCTCCATTGTTGAAGCTCCTATCTCTCCCCTCAAGGTTACCTTCTGTGCATATCCAAGTACATACATACATACAATTTTAGGACTGAGTGCTCCACACATATGTGCAGTTTCAGTCTCTTGTCCTAATGGCGGTGTTCCAGGCAACCCTGTTAAGGTCTGCTTCACTTGTCAAGTCTTTTTATTCTAGGTTGGCACGTATAGTCCGATCCCAGGTCTTCCTCGGTCCACCCCTTGGTGCAGCTCCCTCCACAATCACAGACCTGCATCTTTTCACCCAATTTTGTCCATCCATTCTCTCTACATGCCCATACCATCCCAGTCTACATGTACGCATCTCCTCGCTAATACTCTTCATACCTAAGCGTCTCCTCAGCTCATCATTAGTTATTCTATCCTCTGCAGTTTGGCCCCACACATCCATTTCACCATTCTCACATCATTACTGAGATGGAGGAGAAAAGCAAAAGAAGAGATGGAAGCACCAGAACAATAACAACTCCTGTCACCACGCCGCCAAGACAAGAGAACAAAAGAGCCTCCTCACCACGTCAGGCCCGGGTCGCCACCATCATCTCGCCACTTCCCCCGATACCAGGAAAGGACCTAACCGTGAGGTTAACCTCGAATACCACCAGCAAAACCAGAGAAGTCCAACAACAACGTCCAGGAAGGAAAACCTTCCATAAGGCCCAAACCACCACACGCCCATCTTGCCCGGAGACTCACCACCACCGTGGCGCAAATTCCAAGAAAAGCTACCGCCATTGACACACCCTCCTCCGTGCACAACCACCCTTCTAGACCCGAGATGCGTAGCCGGAAGGAACAACGGAATTGGTAAGACATCTCCAACCAAATCCAGAAGCGGTACAGTTGAAAAGGTAATCTAGATCGCACTGGTTGACTATAGGTAGTGCCAGCGAACTTGACAATAATCTTGACCACTTAACTTATTATAACTCGAAATAGATAATAGTAATAGGGCTGAGGTTTCTATAATTTTGGAAGAATCAACCAGGAAATAGGTGCAGATATTTATAGCCAGTTTGCTCTAGGCCCTTTTGAGTTACAGATAGGTCAGGGATCAAAATGATTGTTAAGTTCGTTGGTGCTACCTATAGATATGTGGAAGACTTGGGATTATCAGCGAGAAATTGCTTTGAGGACACTGGTGGAACTACTCGACGAGTCGACGCATTTCTCGAAGGTGCCTTGGATTTTCTCGTACTCTTGTTGGACCACACTGGTGACCACCCAGCATCTTTACATTGACTTGGTACGGGATTTACTATAATTAGAGTATGCAGTACTGGCAAGCGCTCTAGTTTTAGTAAACCCACAAACATAGAAAGGATAGTTGGAAGTGCATAAGACACTGGTGTAACCGCTTCCTTCTCAGTCAGGACTCGTAGTGGAGGGTGTATGACACTGGTGTAACAACTCCCTACTTAGTCCTTACAATACGAAAGCGTAAAACACTGGTGTAACGGCTTGTACTCGTAACCATCCCAAGATTCCATCATATAAGTTCCTCTAGAGACTCACATAGAAGTCTAGGTCTGGATTGTAAGAGAGAGCGTAAGACACTGGTGAAATGGCTCCTTACTTTAATCTCATGATATGAGAGCGTAAGACTCAAGACTGCAACGGCTCGTTTTCATGTAAGACCATCACCTCTACAGTCTTCAGAAGATTTAGGCTACAAGAAAGTCTTCCCCTATCTTCTGTCACCGTTAGAAGTCTAGGTCTGGATTGTAAGAGAGAGCGTAAGACACTGGTAAAACGGCTCCTTACTTTAATCCCATGATACGAGAGTGTAAGACAGTGGTGTAATGTCTCGTTTTGCATGTAAAACCCCCACCTCTACAGTCTTCAGAAGATCTGCAAGGAATTCTTCCCCTACCTTCTGTCAACGTCACACGACAGGACCACCCCCACGGACCAGGACGTCGTAGGGAATACCAGGCAGCAACATCTTCAGAGATCATCAGAACCTGCTTATATCTTCCCCTTGAGATGCCTAGAGGATCCTTGATCGTGCTGCTATTTAGAACATATCCCTGTCTTCTGTAACATTGCATCTGTACCCATATGACTTTGTGTGAATAAGAATAAGCTATGTTTGTACTCTGTGTTATATTATTCTCTATTACCTTCCTGCTTGTGTTCTTGTGTGTTCTCATATGTTCCAGTCGAGTAAGAACCTACCTATAAAGTCAATACAACCCCAGTTAAAACCTGGTATAACAATGGTGGCAGACGGTTGTTTTTTATTAGGGAGGAAGAGGCCATTAGGCACAAAATCAAAGGAAATAGAGCGTTTTTTAACATATGCCATCATGGCTAATCGTTCTCACATTCCCATACCTAAGTATGAGGCAGACACGTATGACATCAGTACATTTGGATATGGTCAAACCCAGTGCTCAGCCTGGCGTATCAAACAGACAGAAACAAAATTGCTGTTCTGTTAACTCGCCTGGGAAAGGCTGTGTCCCTGGTAGCCGGACATTTTACCCTTGATTTCACCTGGGTACAATTCCGTCAGATTGGGATTGATGCCATTCAACCCCCAATGGGCACTGTTGTCGCCCTGAGTAAAATAGATGACATAACTGAAATAATGGAAAATCATTTCACCACGCTTGTATATCGCCACCAGACAGAGACCCAGTGGCGAAACGAATCGGGAATGAAAACACCACCACCACTACCATCCCTCAAGGTCACCTTGCAGAAAATGACTCAAGGGCAGACAATTATATACCCCCGCATGGCAGAGAAAAACATGTGATCAATTTCTCGCCGATTACACATCTGCAAAATCCCAAACCTACAAACTTGCAACCGCTGTCCACTCCATCTATCTCCAGCCTGCAAACCACATTATAGGTTTGAGTCCCGGAGGGAAGAATGAAAACCTAATATTTAGTAGTGGCCCCGAAATAATTGACGATATGCCTATTAGTATATTAGTCCACTTTCAAGCGCCCGCGGTCCGCCAGTTTGAAACTACCGCCGCGGGGAGAAAGAGTCCTATGTTATAAGTGAAACGCTAATTCTCTTATGGAATCGTCTTATGATTAGGGTACTCACTACGAATAAACTTCGTAAAAAATAAAAAATTAAAATTAACTTAATTAATACTTGTTATATTAATGCTTTCCATTTCGGTGGATTTCTTGCATGGATTCTATCCATGACGTTGCTCTCAGCGACGCCATTCCCCCTTCAATGACATATTAAGACTAAACTCAAGAAATCAAACGAATGGGAAAGGGATGGAAGGGAGGGCCCTACATCGTCAATGATTTCGTGGCCACTACTAAATATTAGGTTTTCATTCTTCCCTCCGGGACTCAAACCTATAATTTATTAGTGGCCCCTCCATCATTGACGATATGCCTGATATCTTAAGACTGGAGGGGGACATTCGTGACAATATCAAACCACTAACAAAATGCCATAGGTAGAGACAAAGAATCATATAACAATTTAAGTTTTTATTGCTTACATACAATAAAAGTAAAAAATGTGAAAAGAAAGCAATGCGTTACTTCGAAGAATATCTACTTAAGCTTGACCGACTAGGTACAAAATTAAGATCTCACATTGAGATTCATAACATTGTTGTCTAGGAACATACCTGTATTCCTGTACAACCGATACGGACACATATATTCTTGGATTAGATCTTCTGTCCTTAAAGCTATTTGTACATTTCATATAATTTGTACATTTTCTTTATCCTATATAGTTGTAACTATGATAGATATTTTCAAAAATAGAAAATAATTTTAGAGCTGCAGACCCAGCTCAATTTATTAAGTATCACAGCTCGTGATCTTATCACCTTTATCCGGCGGAGGGTCTCTAGGGGTCTTTTGGGCTTTCCGTTACCCACCCCCCTCACCTTTTTCGCCTTTAAGATTAAACTTAATTTGTAATAGCACATGGACTAACTAGACCCGCTGCCGTAACGCCACCCAGGTTAGTTTTGGCTTATCCAGAGCCACAGACAGGTATTGCGTACAGAAAGTATGATCGGTAGCCCACAACTTAGTGTTAGCTTATGTCATCTACTGAATAATTTTTTGTAAAATTTGAGAGACGGCCCACTTTCTGATGTCACGGGCTCTGCCCTCTACACCGGGATTAATTTCCCTAATGACGTCTACAAGTAAAGAATTTATTTCACTTCTTGTGACGCAAGTACCTGTGCTGTTGACCCATAAGAAGCCTGGTTGTTGAGGTTGTGCTACCCTCAAACTGAAAGCCTGCACCGAGCACAAAAAATTATGCGTATATCCGCGTTAAAGTGCCGGGACACATGCTCACAATGTTTATTCTTTGCTGTGAAAGTGGGAGACGGCGCGATTTGTAAGTGTTCATTCAGTCTCCCAAATCTGAGGCAATTAGATTCGTTGCTCATCGCCGCCAGCTCAATGACTTATTTCCTGTCGCCAAAGCCATAAGGAACTTATTTTTTGCAATAAAGGTAGGCGACGGAGCAATGTGGACACTGGCATTGCGCCGGGAAAACCTGAGACAGTTAGGTTCGTTGCTCATCGCCGCCAGCTCAGATACCCGGTTTCCTGTAGCCAAGGCCATAAGGAACACGGCCTTCTTTAAGATAAAATCAAAAGTAGAATTGTGACTATATTTCTGAGAATTTAGTAATGACAAGGCTTTGTCAAGTGACCAGGTAGGCATGGGCTAACGTGGTGGTGGACGAAGCTTGAAACATGAACGCATGAAACCCTTCCCCTCCGCCGGCGGTATGGAGAGCCAAGTTAAGTAAAAATATGGGACTCTTATTGCCGTCATGTGATTCTTTAGTGTTACTTCTGACAAGCATTTATGCTCAAATAAATAATCAAGATATTTGAAAATTAACGAAACCGATGCTTCAGTTTGATTAGTTTCCACTATCCAAGTAGTAAAAGCTTTCCGGTGTGATTGGTACTGACGACTGAAGGAAAGAGTGTACTGATTAATAAATTTACTAGTCACGCTTTCTCCATAAGGGGCTAACCATTTGGTCTTTTGAATGTCCATAATGCAAAAGTCAGCGAGATCTTTAGGTTGACAATTGTCTCAAAGTGGAAGTACGAGATCGGGAGCGACACCGGGTTCTCGCACCACGTCTTCAATTGGGAGTACCACACCTGGGCCGGCCACAGGGGCGCGATCAGCGAGACTATGCCTCGATAATCCCGTAGTTTGTGAACTACTTGACACATGAGTGAAGAGTCTGGTGGTGGAAATAGATAGATGGATTTCCATTTGTTCCAGTCCACCAGTAGTGCGTCTGGACCTCCTGCCGGAGTTCGCGTCCGGCGGGTGAGGAAGAGAGGGAACCTGTGGGTCTCTTCGGAATCAAATAAATCCACTTATGGACGGTATGGCTCTACTATCATCTTTTGAAAGATGGCTTGCTTGAGCCTTCATTCTACTAGGGTGCTCTGTCTCCGAGAAAGAGCATCTGCCCAAACGTTGGCCGTGCCCGGTAGATATGATGCGTGTAGATAAATGTCTAGCTTGTTCGCCAACACAAAAATCCGTTCCGATAACTCTAGCAACACTCGAGACCTCGTTGACCCTTGTTTCTGAATGCATGTGACTGCATTCATATTGTCCATTTGAAAGGCTATTGACTTCAGTCGAACCGTGAGTCTGAAGGAAAAACAGGGGAACTAGTAACTCTTTTGCATTGATGTGAAAATCTTTGAATCGGGACCACAGACCTTGACCCTGATGTCCTAGGTTTGACTGATAACACCAACCCAGTGTCCCCGAAGCATCGGTATCTACCCATACCGTAGGCTGAGGAGAAGTCTACCTCATAATTGAATGCAATGTTTCCAGCTTTGCCCAGACCGCTAGTAAGTTGTGGATTAATTTTGGGATACGCCATAACTTGTCCGCCGGCAAGAGCAGAAAGTGTCTGTTTCTCTCCAAGATTAACCTCTTTACTTTCAACCGGCCCAACTTTACAGTAAGTTGAATTCAGTTGAGAGAGCCGGCGAGGGACTCCCACACTTTCCTCGTCGAAGTCAGGCTGTATAGAAAACGAAACAAATTCTTACGGAACCTATTCCGATTGTCTACACTTTGACTGAGAGTTAGGTGCGTCGTGTCCCACACCAGCCCCACCCACTGAATTACCCTTGTTGGGACAAGATTCGACTTTGCCAAGTTGATATTGAACCCCAGGGATTTGACATGGTGTAGAATGATGTTCACATGTTGGAGGCATAGAATCTCGGATTCTGCTACCACCAGCCAGTCGTCTAGGTACTACATGATCGTGATTCCTTGCTACAAAAGTGGCAACAGAGCCTGTCAGACTAATTTGGTGAAGATTATCGGTGTCAGGTTCAGACCGAAAGGCATGCGTTGAAAGACATAAGTCTGCTGCCTGATCCTCAGAGCGAGGAATTTTTGGAACCTTTTGTTGACTGGGACATGCCAATAGGCTTCTGTCAGATCTAATGAGCACATCCAACCTTACGGCGGAAGAGTTAGTCTGATTTGATTCACAGTGAGCATTCTGAATGAAGGGTTGTGAATATGGCGATTCAGATGAGACAAGTCTACAACTGGAATCATCTGAGCGCTGTCCCTCTTCGGCATGAGAACAATTCTGGACGTGTAAACAGGGCAAGTTGGATTGACCGGAACAATGATACGCTTGGTTATAATTTCTTGGACTAGTGACTCCACCTCTAATGAAACATTGTTGACTTCGAAAGTTTGACGTAATCGAGGCCACCGCCAAGTGATACCCTTGCGTACCACCATTCTTGCCCAAGTCCGCCAGGGCCAAGCCCGGTGACACGTCCGGAATTCTCCATTCACGCAACCGGACTTGTCCAGCAGAGCTACACTCTGATAGAAATCGCCCTGCCTGGGCCCCGGGAGTGAGAGAGCTTTGTGTTCTAGTTTTGTGACTGGGGAGTAGTGGAGGTAGACGGCTGGCTGGTAGTAGGGGTCTGTGACTTTTGTCCTGACTTACCCTTAGGCTGACTTCTGTACCACTTCCCCTTATGCTGTGACTTACCTCTGGTAGAGCCACTGCCCCCCGGCGCAGAAGGAGCTTTGGATGCGGGAAAAAACCTAGAACTACTGGAATGACTCTTAGGAGTATACTTTGGCTTAGTAAATTTAGGAGACTCCTTCCATGGCACACAGGCAGGAGTCCCATGAGAGTAAAGAAGGCTAAATACAGTCCTCCATGTTTCCTGACAAACAAGAGTAGGAGTTAACACTGGTGACAGCACAACCCGACGTCTTATCTCCGCCGGCAACTTTTTCACCAGAAACAACCGCAAATCTTGCCTAGCCCGGACTGCCTCCAAAAAGGCAAACCGGATGTCGCCAAGAGTCTGAACGGAGTTCTACAGAACAAGCCGCCAGGTTTGTGGCTTGTGGTACCTCTATGGCTTCAGATGTCCTAATTAGAGATTCAGCAATTTGACGGCTTACCAAGAACTGTGACAACAACCTCCAAGCCCTTTGACGCAATTTATAGTCTTTATCAAGTTGAACAGGGGTGGGACTAGAAAAAGGGTCATTGATTTCACAAAGAGACAACTTCGGGGCACTAAGGAAATCTAACACCTCCTGCGGTATTCTTCCGGCTATTGCAACGGGAAGGGAAAACCAGTTATAATTCTCTTGGGGTATTTGATGGGAAGATTTACTAGTAATTGTTCCCGCAAAGCTCTGTGCCTCAGCTGCCCACTCAAGCCACAGAGCCAAACCTACTGACCCAATCTGCAACACTGCACTACCGGACTGATCTCGGATAGACGTAGTGTCCAATTCCGGCGTGAGACTAGAGAGTGATTTGATATCATTAAAGCCATAATGCCGAGACCAGTCAGAGTACAATTTCGCTGATGCGGCCGGCGGAAGGGCCGGAGAAGCTGAATATGTGAAAAAATCCGGGGCATAAACATTAGGTATTGCCTTAATCAGTACATCCAACACTTCTCCCGACATGTTCTTTGCTCTTAATTTCTTACCGTCATTGACCTGAATAATCCAATGATCTGGTACCGGAATTTCCCCAGAGACCGTCGGTTGCGCGACTTGGGGATTCTGAGCAACAATATCGACCCATGACCGATCTTGGCCATATAACAAAGGCATAGGGCCTTTTTTGAGGGGAATTTTCTCTAATGGGGGAGAAATTAAGTCTGGCACAACGCGTACATTGGCGGTCGGTAAGAACGACGTCAAGGGAGCTACAGTAGTAGTGACAAGGGAGGGAGTAAATTGCTCTTGAGTGAAAATAAGAACCGATCCCAATGGCCATGCAACCGAAGGTGCTGGAGGATCCGGTACCGATCTTACTTCATTAAATTTACTCATAAAAGACTCAAACACGCTTTCAAGATCTGCCCTAGTTACATATTCCTTAGAACTATCTGTAGACACTTGTGACTCAACATCAGATCGTCCAGAAGAAGTAACTCTCTGGCCAGAGTCCAAGGGCGTCCGAGACCTCATAAATGGATTGAGAGTACATCGATACTTCCAACCTTTCCTCCAGCGGCCGGGGTGAGAGTGCAAAGTCAGTGAAAGTAGGCTATCCTAAACAGATCGGATGCGGAAATACCCTGAGCCGACCAGGCTAAGTGGGATATCTCTATTGGTCTAACTGGTAAGGTGTCTGCCTCACACCCAAGGGTCGAGAGTTCGTGCCCCCACCAGGCTTAATATTTTCGTGAGGCTATTTCCGCATTTAACGAAGTTTAGGTGTGTTGGTAAAATTGTTCAGATGGTTGAGAGTAAGATCGGAGCTCCATAAATCCTCTTTCGGGTATGGTGTAAAAACCAGATTCCTACAGGTGATTCCTACAGGACAAGGAAGAGGATAGGAGAGAGCAGGGAGTGTTGTGAGACTCGCGTGGATTGGGTTGTGGAGTTGCCAGCCGCCTAAGCGAGTTGCCAACTGGGCAGTTAGTAGGTGCGTGTGGTGCACCGCTCAGTGAAGTTGATTCACCATTCCCGTTCATCTCTCTGACGGACTCTCGGTCGATTCGGCTCAAGCTTATTCCTCTCTGTTCGGAGCTTTCGCTTCCCGGAAGGTGAAGTAGTGTAAAGTCAGTGAAAGTAGGCTAGCCTAAACAGATCGGATGCAGAAATACCCTGAGCTGACCAGGCTAATTGGGATATCTCTATTGGTCTAACTGGTAAGGTGTCTGCCTCACACCCAAGGGTCGAGAGTTCGTGCCCCCACCAGGGCATGATATTTTCGTGAGGCTATTTCCGCATTTAACGAAGTTTAGGTGTGTTGGTAAAATTGTTCAGATGGTTGAGAGTAAGATCGGAGCTCCATAAATCCTCTTTCGGGTATGGTGTAAAAACCGATTCCTACAAGAGGAATTGAACCTTTGCACTCTGGACGGAAGGTTCTATAACCTCTTCAGACTCCACCTCAAGCTGCCGGGAAAACCGGACTCCTCGCTCCAGGACGTCTCGGGCAAAAGCATGCAAAATACAAATCAAGTGTTAATGCGATCGGCTTTATGAGAAAAACCAAAGTCAGAGGCTCACACATGTCCCTCTTGCCCAAGAGCCCAGCCCCCCTGGTGCCGACCAAATCAGAGTCACTATTCGCGTTGAGCTTAGACAAAGTAAGCCTTCAGCCCTCAGTATTCTCTACCATTTTGGGTTCGGAACTAACAAACATAGGTAAAAATCTTGGTGAGGAACTTCATTCCTTATCTACTGGAGTACATTCATTTATAAGGAGCCCAGTAGATAGTTCGATTGCAAACAATGCTTTATGTGAGTTTGCAACTGAAACCCTAGACTTTGCACAGACCAGCCACTCAAGTCTTTCTCATGACTCAGTATTCCAGGACAGGAATGAGATAAATTTATTGGTTGAGACACCCTTTGACACAAACATGTTAGGCGACTCCAGTACCTTCGATGCAAACTTAGATAACCTTGCTCAGCCTCAGTTTGCATCACTGTACCCTTTCGCAGTTCCGGATAGTTTGCTTTCATCTTGTCCGCCTATGCCTGGTAATACCTTCAGTATATCAAGTGTAGGGGATCCTTTGTTATCATCCGCTAGACTCAACGTGGATTGTGACCAAGTGCGTGGTGTCGAGCCAGGGAAAGAGAGAGAGAGACGACCGTGCCCTGCAGTTATTTGGGCCCGAGCCTGTCTAAGAGGTGTGAAATCCTAGACCCTGTAGTCAAGGACCAGGACAACTACAACTACACCACAGTGCTCCAAGTCGCTCTACCAGTGCCTATTCTCTCTACTAAAATAATTTAAGTGTTTCTTCTTTCGTAATGGTAATGATGATTGTTGTGAGGGTCTAGACCAAGGTATGATAAGGTTCACTAAGTAATAACGTAATTAAAGAAGATTTTTCATTCTTCCCTTCCTTATTTATTATTCGTTGCTCTGCTTCGGGAGAACAATACACACTTCTATCGGGCGGAAAACGTTTATATACTTCTATGGATACAGGCTCCTGTCTTTATTAATGTGGAAATATACAAAGGTTTATCCGGGTATAGATACATACATTACAGTTACACGTCAACTTAAATGCTTACTCAGACCTTAGTTTATACGCTATGTGTCATCAGGGTACAAGTCCAATAGTGATTAGTTCAAGTCGCGAGTAATTGCTCCTCAGTCACGTATTTCTGACTTATTATATTTATTACAAGTTTATGAATTCATAATTCATATTTATAACTCTTTTGAGTTTATTCAGTTTAATTATCTGTTCAAGTAGTGTAGACTTATTGTTCATTTAGAAGTCAAATACTGTCCTATTGTCCATACTTATCAGTGCTACGCTATTGACCTCGCAGTAACTATTATTTACACTTTGCCAAGCCATATTTGAGAGCTTGTATATTTATATCAGGACTTTATTTATTGTGATTTGAGACTTATCCTCTCTTGTTTTATTATTCATATGTTCAGTTATAACATTATTATTCTCTTTATATGAATGTTATGTTTATTGTTCCAGAGACATATTGAGATTGTACCCTAGCTATTAAGGAATAAAACCTGTTAAAACCTTTCATGTGTATTTTGTGTCCATTGCTTTTTTTTTTTTTTTCTCTATATTCCAACTACTCCCTCTCGGGCATAGGCTGAGAGCCTTTACACTACACCGCTGAACACGGTGAGGCCCGTGAGGTCTTGTTCCAGTCTAGGGAGTGAGACATGCGAAGCACCCCAGCTCGAAGCAACTCCATCTCTGAAGCTGCTCCGCCTCTGCGCTTCACAGTCTCATCCCCCACACTCGGACCCTCACTCTCAGAACGCCACCTATTGAGCAATTAATTCACTAGGCATTGCCCCCCTGTAACATATTTTGAATATGGGAATATTCATACAATGCTATTTAATCAGGGAACAATGAGGGTATTTTTTTTTGGCATTTCGGTGTGCTGTGGTAATGCACTGAAACTAGGTACAGCACAAATTCCATCCCAATAATATCTTCCCATTGACATATTGGGATTCGAACCCGGGTCCATTGGATTACCAGTCCAGTGGCAAGACCACTCTGCCACACCTCCCCTTAACCCAGCAGCGGCGGGAAGACTCTTAAGAGATTCCCCGGGCGACTGCGGGAAGACTCTTAAGAGTCTGGGGAAAAAAAAATCCATTTAAAACACCCCCCCAAATTTGTTATTTTTTTTTTTGCCCCTGGGCCATGCCAAATATCACTCCTCCACCTCCCCTCCTTCTGCACTTTCCTCACCTCCTTCAGTTATCACCTATTTTCCCTGTTATTCCCTTATTCTGTGGTCTATTTTCGTGCTAACATGAGAGTTGCAAGCAGGGCATTGTCATCACTGTTACCAAGCGAGTGCAAGAGAGAGAGAGAGAGAGTATCGATCGACAGTCTCTCTCCAGACGTGGGGAAAAGTGGAGGGGAGGGAGGTTGCCTCAGCCATACATTATGTAACTCCCGGCCTGTATCGCCGATTTTGACCATCCAAACGCTGTTTCCACTTGTTTTATTGTTGTAACAGGTTAATACCTTTATAATCAACCTATAATAGGCGCATATGGATAAGTATTAATGCTATTTATGGTAAAATAACGATGTTAGTGATGGGAACAGCTCAAATACGTGCGCACAGGAGTGTGGTGTCTCATACCCCCCATGCGCACGTCTTAGGTTAATTATTAATTATTACTAGAGTGCTATATATAGAGTTAAGGTTTATCTTTGCCCAGTAGAGAGGCATCTCGGTTGATGATTAGCGCTGATTCCTAAGGTGGAAATCACAATCAGACTATCTCCCGTTTTATTATAAATGTGGCATAATAGGTTCAGTGGCATCGGCTCGGTCTTAAGCGCGGTTCCCATTTCTCAATTTTTGCTTCCGTCCCGCCATGCGTGTGTCGAAAATGACGTCACTTTGACGTCTCTTCGCTACCCTTCCGAGACCACGCTAGGAGTTAAGATTTCAAGTCCGCGAGTAAGACGAAATACAGTATTATTATTATTATTATTATATGAGTCTCCAACCAGGATGCAGAAACACCATCAAGATGAATCCACACAAAACACCCGGAGGCACTGGAGAGAGACTACGGCAACTTAGGAAAAAATAAAAACATATACTGTATACTGTACTGTACATATACACATATTAAACACAGATAACATATTATGCAGTGGAGGATATCAAGCATAATTATAATACAATAAAATAGAATAAAATAAGTTTAAAAATTAGAATTAATGCTGCAAAAAAGCATTAACTCTAGACTTAAAATGGAGATATTAGCTGAATTGACTAGCTCATTTGGCAACTTATTCCACAAGTCAACCATGGCCGGCACAAAACACCGTGAAAACTGTGTAGTAGAAAAATTAACACGGCTCATGGCAAGATCATTAAGATTGCTTGTGAATCTAGTTGCACGAGCCCGGACATAGGGCCCAGGCAGAACCCCATGTAAGGGATGCTGAGGGTTGTTAAAAACTTTAAATAAAAGACTAAGGGCACCAACTTTACGTCGATGACACAGATCAAGAGACAATTAAGGTAGAATAAAACTGATGGAATTTAGCGACCTGTCAAATAACTTGAGATGGCAGTCAGCTGCTGACAACCAGACAGGTGAGCAGTACTCGAAATGTGGCAAAATAAAAGCATAAAAAGACTTGATAACTGTGGCGTCACAAGCAAATGTTTTATAAACCTTGCGAAGCAGACCAATTTTTTGGGAAATGGAAGAGGAGAAAGAACGAATATGCTTTTCAAAAGTAAGTTTGGGATCAAGAGTAACTCCTAACAAACGCAGAGTATCCACATTCTCAATTTTCTCGCCAGAAACTTGTAGATAAGGATGGGGAGGATCCAAGGTACGAGATCTGCTGATGATAATGGAGTGTGTTTTACTAGCATTAAGTTTCATGCCCCAAAGTTCACACCATGATGTAATTTTGGCTAAATCCCTATTCAGAGCAGTAGCAATTACGTGTCGATCTATTGGTGATGAAATTGACGCATATAAAGTTGTATCATCAGCATAGGAGATTAGTTTATTTTCAAGCTCGGAACACAGGGCAGCAGTAAAAATAATAAAAAGCAAAGGCCCAAGGACACTGCCTTGTGGAACACCAGAAACAACAGTAACAGAAGGGGAATGACACCCATCAATGACCACAGACTGAGATCTTTTCGTCAAAAAATCTTCAAAGATCCTTAAAAAATTGCCACCAATACCGATGAGCTGTAACTTATACAGAAGTGCTTTATGGTTGACTAAATCAAAAGCAGAACTAAAGTCAATAGCCACGACATGAAACAAATAATAACGGCAATAATAAGACCCAGGATGGAATATGCATCTGTAGTGTGGTCCCCTCACATGAAGAAACATATCCACAAAATTGAGAGGGTACAGAGAGCAGCTATGAGGATGATCCCAGGTTTGGAAAATTTGGAGTACCAAGAGAGGCTCGAGAGTTTGAATCTACCTACACTGGAACAGAGAAGGAAACGAGGACAGCAAATTCAGATATACAAATGTGTTAGAGGTATTGACAAAATCGACCATGAAAACTTCATAGAGAGGGATGGAGGTGAGAGAACAAGAGGTCACAGCTACAAACTGAAAGTGCCTAATAGTAAATCTGATCTGAAAAGTAAAAGATTTCCTACCAACTCGATTAGTGGGTGGAACAAATTGCCAGCCGAAGTAGTGTCTGCACCATCAGTGCATAGTTTCAAAGCACGGTATGACAAACATATCTTAGGAGGCGGGAATTAACGAGCATGCTCACTCCCGTAAATACAACTAGTGTAAGTACAACTAGTGTAAGTACACACACATAACCACACGTACACTTCCTTCTCAGTCCCAATATCCTTAAGTGTCCGTGCGCTGAGAATTGACCCATTTATTGTGTTAACAACCGCCTTCCTACACCCTTCAACAACTTCAAAATGCCTAGGAAGAATAAACTGGTGAAGGCACTACTGTGATCGGGAGATCTATGGGTTTATCCGGGGCCGGGGACGGGGCCAGTGACAGTGGCGGGGCCGGGGAAGCCTAGGCCTAGGCTATATGAACTCACCCTGTCGCGGGGGTCTGTCTCAGAGCCCCCACTCTTCTCACCTACTTATAGCATTTAATTTTAATGTAAGGAATGACTTGTTTATGTTTCTATTATTTTGTATGCTTGGTTGTCCTATTAGTATTGATTTTGATCAAAAATTACCGTCAAATGTGTGGGGAAATGCGGGCTGCCGCTCATATGTATTTTTCTCCATAAGTTATGTTATCCCCAATGCGCGAATTCCCAATACCCGTCGTGTAATGCCGCCCATATAGGCGCGGATTTGGGGGACTGACTGTACTACAATGCATGTATGTATGTAGGCCTATTTACTTAGGCCCATTCCCCACTTTTCCTTTTCCCTTTTTTTTTGGGTGGGGGGGGGGGGGGGGACTCAAGACAGAGCCCGAATATGGACAACAAAACGGAAAACAATGAACACACAAAAACAAAATACAAATTCACACACATCTACAGTAGGTCACCCAGGAGAAGACCCAGAGACCAGGGTCACCAAGGTCCCTCCAGCACTCCCCCGGCCCCCAACCACCCGGAGAGTTTCCGGTCTTATCAGACAGACATGCAGTGAAGCCGAAACCACAAGCCCGCCCACCACACTTCCAGGCGCAGCCTTCATATATACCGGCTCCCCAGGTCAGGCGCCTGATGGACTATTATCTAGTCCAACTTGCACCCAACCCCCTCTCCCAAATGACCTCGTGTTCACTTATCTATTCACAAGCATTCTCCATTAGTTCCTGTTTATTACCACTTCCCTTGCCTGTTCTATAGTCATTCCTCTATCATCCAAAGCTTGTCTTACACAGTCTCTCCATTTCAATGGGGGTCTTCCTGCCCCTCTATCTCTCCTTGTATCTGACTCACATATTCTCTTTGTAAGCCTTTCATCTTCCATTCGTTCAACATGACCATACCAGCTCAGCACCCTTCTGTCCACTCTGGCCGACAAATGTTCTCATACGTATCTCTTCTTTCCTCAATCTGTCTCTACAAGTAACTCGACACATACTTCTCAAGCAACTCATCTCCATCACATCCAGCTTTCTTCTTCTCTCCTTTTCCTTCAAAGCCCATGTCTCAGCCCCATACATCAATGTTGGCACAAAAATTCCTTGATACATTGCACTTTTAACTTTCATTCCTAGATTTCTCACCTTCCACATACTTCCCATTGCTTCAAAAACTTTCCTTCCTTCACATTTTACCTCTATTTCCATACCTCCACTCCTGCTTATCGTTCCTCCTAGATATTTAAAACACTCTACTTGTTCCAATATTTCCCCATCCAGCCTCACATCTAGATTCACCCTACGATCACCCCTATTACACACCATTACTTTACTTTTATTGACGTTCACCTTCAGTTTTCTCCTCCCGCAAACCACACCAAACTCTTTGACTACCCACTGCAGTTTCTCCTCCGAATCCGCCACCAATGCTGTGTCATCAGCGAACAGCAACTGATTCAACTCCCAATCTCTACCATTCTTTCCTACTAAACCTAATCCTCTTCCCATAGTTTCATTTTCAATAATAATAATAATAATAGTAATAATTATATAATTCCTACTTTCAGAGGAACATTCAGATCTGCCACCAGAACTGACCCCAAAAGTGGTGAAGCAGCTGAATGAACTGATGGACCTCCGACCTTTAGAGGAAAAAGCTCGGACGTCATCCAACCAAACCAAACGGGAGAAGGGCGAAACAGAAGCGGACCAAAGCGAGACGACCCTACCTGATAAAGCCAGCAAGAGAGAAAACGTTGATGCCAAACAGGAGAAGGGTAAAACTGAAGTGAACCAAAGCGAGGCGTCATCCAAGTAAACCAAACGGGAGAAGGGCGAGACAGAAGCGAACCAAAGCGAGACGTCCCTACCTGATAAATCCAGCAAGAGAGGAAACATTGATGCCGAAGAGTCCTTGATCAAGGAACGTCCGGAGGGAAGGTTGAAGGAGAGGAAAACACCCGCTGACCCTGAGCTCAAGAAACAACCAGCAACGAAGAAGGCTAAGAAACGTGCGCAACATAAGTATATTTTTTTTTATTTATTTAGGGAGGTTTTCTGGTCCCCTTTTTTCCTCATGTTTAGCCCCATTAGTTTTAAGATTTTAAGATTGAAGGAGAGTAAAACACCTGCCGATTCTGCGCTCAAGAAACAACCAGCAACGAAGAAGGCTAAGAAACGTGCGCAACATAAGTACATTTTTATTTATTTATTAAGGGGAGATGGACCGTTTTTCTGGTAACCTTTCTACCTCATGTTTAACCCCTTTAGTTTTTAGATTTGATGACGTTTGGCCCATTAGTTTGGCGATTTTAAGACTTTTCGCCACTTTTCTTTGTCAATATTAAGACTTTTCGTGTCATTTATAGGTGTCAATTTTTTCCTGGTGAGCGATTGCGAGCCTGTATTTTAAGAGAAACAAGTCGAAGGCCAGGACATTTTTCTATTGATAAATGTACAAATTTATCTTGAAGGATGGTCTTGGGGGGTGTTTTTTAACCCTTGTCTGGCGGCGCCGGACTTAAGTTGGTCTAGAGAAGAAAGGACTATGTGGCGGGGACTGACTTCAGGCGGTGTGCAATTATGAGCAATAGTTGGCTCTGAGAGAGAGACGAACGGTGGGAGGAGTGTAGGTCGGCTCTGACCGTTCGGCACGGCTCCCGCGCCAGCACTGGGCCCAACTCCACACACACCCACACTCACTGCCTCGCTACACAGGGAATTATGTAAGGAAATTACCGTATTTTAGGGATTTTTCCTTCGTCTTGCACGATCGTTGCAAGAGAACGCGTGGTCGTAGAAGGATGGTTTTGGTGTCATTGGAAAACTCAATTATCGCCCTTTCAGGGATACATAATTATATTACGCTCTGGCTCTTGTTAATGCATCAAAAAGAGCACGGAAACAAGGTCGTTTAGGGTAAACCCACCCGCTTGGCGGGTAGTAGAAGTTACTGACGGGCCCGCTTGTAAGGCGTTAAAGCTTGATGGAGGTCTCGGGAGGAAAATTTAAAAATTATAAAAAGATGCATAAATGAGGAAATATACTGTATATGCCCATTCCCCCTTAATTGTATGCTACAGTTGTTACAACTGTAGCATACAATTAAGGGGGAATGGGCATATATAGTATATTTCCTCATTTATGCATCTTTTTATAATTTTAAAATTTTCCTCCCGAGACCTCCATCAAGCTTTAACGCCTTACAAGCGGGCCCATTCTACTACCCGCCAAGCGGGTGGTTTTACCCTAAACGACCTTGTTTCCGTGCTCTTTTTGATGCATTAACAAGAGCCAGAGCGTAATACAATTATGTATCCCTGAAAGGGCGATAATTGAGTTGTTTAACCCTCTCCGACATATGACACGATTTTGAGCCTACAGTGAAGCCCCCATCCTAGCTGCTAATCGGTTCCGCAGAAATAGAGCTAGGATTGAAACATCCAAGATCGGGGCACTGTTCTTATGGGGAAAATTCAATCGGTTCCGTGCTCATGCCAAAATTTGCGTCTGTTTCTATTTTTTGCCTATGAAAACATGTTTTATTGTACACAAATTAAATTTTATGCATTATACTGTATCATATAATACACCATAGAATAAGTTTTTAATAACTAAAAAAAAAGGCCCAATATCTAAACAATTACCGCACTTTTTCCCAGTGTTAGGCTATGAAAACATGTTTTTTGTCTAGGCTACATCAAGTAGCCTAGGCCTAAATCTTATGCATTGTAAATAATAATGTAGACATGGCTAAATGACAGTCCTAACTATAAATACTGTAGATTGGGGCATTGTTTCTATCATAATGCAAATTTGTTTAGGCCTAGCCTAGGCCTAGGTTCTAAATTCGTCCAGCCACCCTCAAGTACCCATTTCGCCCCAAATACAGTACATCCAATAAATACATATTATGAGGAAAAGACGTATAAATACGTATTATGAGAAGATTACTTACCACACAGATTTTATTATAAATCATTGTCATACTTAGCCTAGCCTAGGCTAACATCGTCTAGGCTAGGCAATTCAATCGCTTTCGTCCGACATGGACTGGTCTTTGCTGTATTTTGAGCATGAAATTCCTTCATTGCTACCACCAGGCCAACCATCCCTATCACTAGATGTACTAGAGGTTATAATAAACGCGAGAGATAAGGGGTTCAGGCACAAAAAGGCTTGCAAACGGTTGTTTTGTCAACACAGATACTAGCTAAACTGCAAGCGTCTGCTTAGTGATGACGTCATACAAAGATGGCGGCATCTTGCGCATTTGACGATCGGATCTCGGATTCACTCGGATTTCGTCTCTAAACGGCAAGCTACTGGCAGATTCTTTCGTTATGTTAAAATAAAATTATTGTTTTTGTTTGTTTTCTAGTTTTATGTCGAGTTTTTCGTTATTTTTGCTATTTTTTCGGGTTTCGGCTGGGATTTTGATGCGAGGAATGAGGCTTTTGGGGCGAGAATTGAAATGGGGAATATTTGGTGTGTGGTGCGAGAATTGAATCAACGAAGACCGGTGTAGCGAGGATGGGGGCTCCACTGTATTAGGGATACTTTGTTACCATCAGGGGTATTTAGAAACCTTTTAATTTAGTAGGGGCCCCGTAATCATTGACGATATGCCTATTAATATAATAGCCTCCATTCAAGTGCCCGCGGTAGCCAGTTTGAATCTACCGCCGCGGGGAGAACGGAGTACGCTTCATAAGAGTAACGCTTATTCTCTTATGGAAACGTCTTATGATTGGGTACTCGCTACGAAAAAACCTTCGTAAATTATAAAAAAGAAAAATATACTTAATAATTATTATAATATAGCTTTCCATCTCGTGGATTTCTTGTGTGGGGTTCCTTGCCACTGATTCCTCATCCGCCATACTTACTTCACTGATATATTAAGACTCAAACTTAAGACATCAAACGAATGGGAAGGGGATGGATGGGAGGGCCCTACACCGTCAATGATTTCGGGGCCACTACTAAATATTAGGTTTTCTTTCTTCCCACCGGGAATCAAACCTATAATTTATTAGTGGTCCCTCCATCATTGACGATATGCCTGATATCTCAAGACTGGAGGGGGACATTCGTGACAATATCAATACACTAACAAATAAACTCAGGTAGAGACAAAGGATCCATATAACAATTTTAAGTCTTTATTGTTTACATACAACGTATAAAAATGGAAAAGAAAGCAGTGCGTTACTTCAAAGAATATCTGCTTATAGGTGACTGGATTTGCACTTTGCAATCCGTCTAACAATTGTTTGGAGACATATTCTTATTCCCATTCAACATATACAGACCCATAATTCTTTGGATTATTCTGGCCTTAAAAATATTTGTACATTCTATTATACAGTAAACCCCCGCTAACTCGGACTCTTTTTAGTCGGAAACCCGCACTTCTCGGAATGGCATCGGCCTCTCGGAAATGTCCCTGTATATCTCGTAAATTTCCGAGTTGGACGGGTTTTGTGTCCGGTTTACAATGTTCTCTCACTCGGTTTTAAGTGATTTTAGGATGAATTGAAGCCTGTGCCTTTTAATTATTGTGTTAATATTAATTACTATGTACTGTACTGTCCCTGAAAACATTATAAGGTTCGTATTTGTCATTACTATGATGAATTTCACATGTAAAAAAAAAAAAAAAAAAAAAAAATCTCAATTTTCTATGACGCGGACTTTCCTCTTCTAATTCGGAATTTTCCCTCTCTTAAGTCGGACATAAGTCGGACTTCGGACATCTCGGAAAATCGGCCTTCTCGGAAGTGGTCTCCCCCCAATTAGTCCGAGTTAGCGAAGGTTTACTGTAGTTTGTACATATTGTTTATACTATATAGTTGTACTAAGATATATATCTTCTCAAATAAAATAAAATCTGACTGTAGAACCAGCTCGACTATTAAGTATCACAGCTCGTGAACTCATCACAATATCCGGCGGGGGGCTCTAGGGGTCTTTGAGCTATCTAGCAACCCCCCCCTCCTTTCTTACCTCATAAGATTAACACTTAATTAGTAATAGCACATGAACTACTAGACCCACTGCCACAAAGCTACACAGGCTAGTTTTGGTTTATCTAGGGCCACCGACAGGTATTGCGTCAAGAAAGTATTGTTGGATGCCCACAGCTTCGTATTAGCTATGTCGTCCACTGAATAATTTTGCATGAATCTAAGAGAAACGGCCCAGTTTTCTTATATCATGGGCCCTACCCAGTACGCTGGGATTACTTTCCCTGATAACATCTAAGAGTAAAGAAGCCAATTTCCGTCTCGTGATGCGATTACCTGTTCGGTTGACCCATAGGAAGCTTGGTTGTTGAGGTTGTGCTACCCTCATAAACTTAAGTAAAGCCTGCACAGGGCATAAAAAATGATGAGTGTGCCCACGTTTTAGCGCCGGGACAGTGAACTCTGAGAATACATGATCACAATGTTCATTCTTTGCAATGAATGTGGGGGACGGAGCGATTTGTACATGTTCGTTCAGTCTCCCAAACCTGGGGCAGTTGGGTTCGTTGCTCATCGCCGCCAGCTCAGATACTCCTGTTTCCTGTCGCTAGAGCCATAAGGAATACCGCCTTCTTTAATACTGAATAAAAGTCCGGCGCATGGTTATATTTGCATGAGTGGTGCAACGACAAGGCTTTGTCTAGCGACGAGGTAGGCATGAGCTGGCGTGGTGGTGGGCGAAGCTTGAAACATGCCCTCTTGAAGCCCTTTTCCTCCGCCTGCGGTATGGATAGACCTGTGAGGTCGAAAAGGGGGTTCTAATGGCTGACAAGTGATTCTTTAATGTAACTACTGAGAAGCGCTTTTGTTCAAACAAATAATCTAAGTATTTAAAAATCAGAGCCACGGAGGTGTCTGTTTGCGCTGTCTCGACTATCCAGGTTGTGAACGTTTTCCAATGGGATTGGTATTGTCTCCTGGTGGACATAGTATACTGGTTAAGAAATTTACTTGTAACGCTCTCTCCATACTGAGTTAGCCATTTGGCATTTTGAATGTCCATAAGGCAAAAGTCAGCGAGGTCTTTAAGTTGCCAATTGTCTCTAAGTGGAAGGACGAGACCGGTAGTAATACTGGGTTCTCGCACCATGTCTTCAATTGGTGGTACCACGTCTGAGCTGGCCATAGTGGCGCGATCATCGAGACTATGCCTCGGTAACCCCGTAGTTTGTGAACTACCTGACACATGAGTGAAGTGTCTGGAGGCGGAAAAATATAGAGGGAAGTCCACTTGTTCCAGTCCTCTAATAATGCGTAGGCCCCCCCCCCTCCCCCCCCCCCGCCGAAGTCACTTCCCGGCGGGTTAGGTAGAGAGGGAGTCTGTAGTTGCTCTCTGACGCAAATAGATCCACTTGTGGACGGTATGGTTCTGCAATCATCTTGTTGAAGATGTTTTATCTGATTGCCCATTCTACGGAGGTACTCTGTCTCCGGGACAAGGCGTCTGCCCAGACGTTCGCTACGCCTGGGAGATAAGATGCATGCAGAAGGATGTTCAGCGATTCGGCTAGAGCAAAACTCTGTTCTGACAATTCCAGCAACCTTCGAGACTTTGTTGACCCTTACTTTTGAATGCATTGTACCGCATTCAAGTTGTCCATTCGAAACGTAATTGACTTCCCTTGTAATGAAGAGCCGTGAGTTTGGAGGAAAAACAGTGGGACTAAGAGTTCTTGTTGGTTTATATGAAAGTTCATGTCTTGGGACCAAAGGATGAGAACCGGTACCCTGGTGGCCTAGGCTTGACTGATATCCCCAGCCTATTGTCCCTGAAGCATCTGTGTCTACCCATACCGTAGGCGGAGGAGAAACCCACGTCATGATCGAGTGCAATGTCTCCTTCTTTGCCCAGACCGACAGTAAGTCGTGAATTAATGGAGGAATGGTCCATAATTTTCCCGTCGGCAAAAGCGGGAAGAATTTGTTTCCTTCCATGATTAATCTCTTTACTTTCAGCCGGCCCAACTTTACAGTTAATTGGATCCAATTGAGAGAACCGACCAAGGACTCCCATGTCGTTCTCGTCTTATTCAGATTGTGGAGAAAGCGAAACAGTTTCCTGCGAAACCTGTTGCGATTGTCCACACTCTGAGCAAGAGTCAGATTGGCCATGTCCCAGACCAGCCCTATCCATTGGATTTCCTGTGTGGGGACAAGGAGAGACTTTGCCAAGTTGACCTTGAACCCTAGGGTCCGTACATGATTTATCACTTTGTTTACATGGATTTGACATAAACTCTCTGACTCTGCCACCACCAGCCAGTCGTCCAGATACCACATCACCTTGATCCCTTGAGCTAGTTGGGCTTGCCGGACTAATTTTGTGAAAATCCTTGGTGCCAGGTTCAACCCGAAGGGTAATCTCTGAAAGACGTAAGTGTCCTGCCTGATCCTCAAGTCGAGGAATTTTTGGAACCTTTTGTTTATGGGGACATACCAATAGGCGTCTTTCAGGTCTAGAGAGCACATCCAACCTTGCGGCGGAAGTGTGAGCCTGATTTGATTCACTGTGAGCATCCTGAAGGGTGAATTGTGAATATGGGTGTTCAGATGCGAGAGATCTACTACTGGTCGCATCTGCACACTGTCCCTCTTTGGCACAAAAAAAAGTCTGGAGGTGAAAACATGGCAAGTTGGATCTACCGGGACAATGGCATGCTTGGTAATCATCTCCTGGACTAGTTCACTTCACTTGCTTGTTCGTCAAGGGGAATCCACGCAATGCGAGCTAAGCTCATTATTATCGCGCCTCCTTAACTGGGAATGTATTGCGTGAAATGCATGTTAAGTATTTATGTATCTTTGGAATGGCTGTGGATGTGTGTGTAGTCTGTATTTTAGCCAATTGGCGACATCTGGAAACGAAGGCTTAGGGTTAATCTGTACGGTACCATTCTCACTACAGTACCCGAAGGCTTAGGTTGACCAGTACGATACCCATCTCACCTTGTAACCGATCACCAACCCCAGATGGGACGTCACAACTTTGTCCACTTATACCAGGTTCCTATTTATACTGCTAGGTGAACAGAGGCTACACCGTTAGGAGACTTGCCCAAATGTCTCTTCCCCTCTAAAGAAACTTGATTGAACTCTCGAGTTTGACGTAAACGAGGTTGCCGGAGCCACCACCAAGTGATGCCCTTGCTTACCACTGTCCGGGCCCAGGCCCTGCGGCGTGCCTGGAACGACCCAGTTTCTGTACTGGGTCCGTTCGGCGGAACCGCTCTCGGATCCAACACGCCTGCGATAGGCCCCGGGAGAGAGTGTGACCGACTAGATTTTTGGTGGTGGTGAAGTGGGACGAGACGGCTGGCTGGGTTTGGCAGACGTCGATCCCTGGTTAGGCTTGTTGTGAGACTTACCTTTGTTTTCCAACTTGCCTGACTGTTTACCCTGTCTGTGCTTGTGCGGAGTACCTCCCTGCTGTTGGGGAGCTCTAGAGTCTCGAAAGGACTGTTTGGTATTAGGAGTATGAGGCTTATTCCCGCCTTTTGATTTAGAGTAAGGTTTCTTAAACGACTCCTTCCGCGGCTGAGAGGTACTCTGCCGTACAATGTCTACCATGTTAAATACTCCACTCCATGTGCCTGAATTTATTAATGAGGCAGTCAATACAGGGGAAAGAGTTGCTCGGCGACCTACATCGTCCGGCAGCTTCTTGACCAAGTATACCCTTAAGTCCTGGCGTGCTCCTACCGCCTCCAAGATCGCTAGTCTTATATCACCTAGGGACTGAATGGAGTTTTGTAACAGAAACCTCCGTGAAAGTTCCGTGGCTTTCCGCACATTCTGATTAGAGATGGGTGTAATGGTTCTCATGAGCGATTGGGCAACTTGGCGACTTACTAGGTACTGAGAAAAAAGTCTAAGTGCTCTGCTGCATAGCTTAAAATCTCGGTCCAAGTGGGCCGGAGGGGGAGTGCAAAAGGGTTCATGCAATTCGTAAAGTATTAGTTTGGGAGCTGCTAAGAAGGCCAACAAATCTTGAGAAACTCCCCCGGCCTTATTGACTGATAGTGAAGCCCATAAGTGGTTTTCATGGGGAATCTGATGTGAAGATTTAGAAGTAATGGTGGCTGCGAATTGGTGCGCCTCCATTGCCCAATCATCCCTCGGTCCCGCACCTACCTGCCCCACCTGCAGAACAGGATTGTTGCCCAGGTTGAGCGCTGGAATTGTATCCAATTCCGGTGTCAGTGCATTGAGTAATTTAATATCGTTCATGCCGTCCGACCGGGCCCAATCCGTAAACAGTCGTGCAGCTGAGGCAGGAGGTAGAGCCGGTGATGCAGAGTATACGAAGAAATCAGCACTGTATACATTGGGGATTGCCTTAATAGTAACATCCAATAGATTTCCTGCAACATCTTTGGCCCTAAGCTTCTTACTCTTACTAACTTCAATGGTCCATTCACTAGGCACCGGAAGTTCCCCGACACAGTCTGACTAGCTAAGTGAGGTTTCTGAGCAATTGCCGGAATCCATGAGCAGTCCGGCCCGTATAGGAGAGGCATAGGGCCTCTCCTATGTGGGAGTTTGTCAAGGGGGGGAGGAGTCACGTCCGTGATTACGCGGACCTTAGAGGTAGTCAAGGAGGCAGGCACTACCGTGCTACTTGCCGTGGCCAATGCCGGATTTACAAGTGAAGGTAAGGGGGTCTGGGGAGTATTAATGCTGGTAGGTTCTAAAGGCCTTACCGGAGTGTCAACAGGGGGAGCTACCGGTGATTCAGTCGTTGAGAAGATTGCTTTTAAGGAAGAATCGATTGATCTTGGTAGGAGATTTCAACTGTAGTGAGGTTGATTGGGAATCGGGAGATGCAGGGCCAAATCAGAGATCTTGGGGAAGTCGGCTATTAGAGTTGGTTACGGAAAATGTACTTGCACAACATGTGAAGGAAAATACAAGAATGAGGGGTAATAACGAACCTTCTAAACTCGATCTGATTTTTACAAAAGATCCTCACGAAATTAGTGATATAAACTATCTATGTCCTGTAGGTAAAAGTGATCACCTATTACTAAAATGGAAGTTGACCTCGAGTAATGCCAATAGATTAGATAATAGCTACATAAATGACAAATTAAATTATAGTAAAGCTGATTATGTATCCTTGAAAAGATATTTAGAGGGAGTAGATTGGGATCTTATTTTGAAGGAACAGGACGTACAAGGTAAATATAGTAGATTCCTCGAAATTTATAGAGTAGGAACCAATCTGTTTGTCCCAAGATATAAAACTGGAAAGTTTACTAAGCAGAAAGATTGGTTTAATTTGAAATGCAAAAGAGCTTTGGGTAGGCGTGATGCAGCTTGGGCTAGATTAAGAAGAAGGAACACTGAGAGTAATCGGAATAAATATAAACAGGAGAGGAATAGATATGTTAACATAATTAGGCAAGTTAAAATGAACTATGAGAAGAACATAGTAAATAAATGTGAAAGTGACCCTAGATTATTTTATAAATATATAAACAGTAAGTTGAAGGTAAAGAAACAAATTACTAAATTAAGAGTTGATGCTAGGACGTATGAAAATGTATCGGACATGTGCGAGGTAATGAATAACAAATTGGGGTCAGTTTTTACTAGAGAGGAAGGTTTTGACGAACCACAGGCGGGAGTACTGGAGAGTGGTCTTAGTAAGATTGAAATAACTAGAGATGAGCTGTTATCTGCGATGAGAGGACTTGAAGTAAGGAAAGCTATGGGACCGGATGAAGTGTCTGCCTGGGTTTTAAAGGAGTGTGCAGAGCAATTAGTGGAGCCAGTGAGGGACATAATTCAAGCTTCCTTAGATAAAGGACAGGTTCCTGTTGAATGGAAAAGAGCTAATATCATTCCGATATACAAGAATGGAAACCCTGAGGACCCTCTAAACTATAGACCAGTTTCACTTACTAGTATTGTATGCAAGATTTGTGAAAAGCTAATTAGGAAGAGATGGATGAAAATGTTGGAGAGAAAGAAGATAATAACTGTTGATATAGGTTAAGTGCACACACAACATATATACAGAGTGTACACATGCCTTAATCATATTGCAACATACACACATGTACTTTCAGGGCAATACTATCATTGTTTAATATCCCATGATAATATACCGTACTCTGTAGTATCGGCAGTGTTGCACCAAATATATCCAGCACCGCTGCACATGTTTTCATCAGTAACATCCGGTCGGCACTCAGCATAGCAGTGCCTCCCAGCTCTCTGTATATCTTTGGCTAATAAGAACCTATAAACTTATCTCTGGACTTTTATTCTACATCCTTGTGCAAGAAAGGATTATCAAGGTTGTTGTAGCTTCACATGACAACCATACATGGCGCAGTCAGTGTATTAAAGCCAGGAGATACGAGCCAAGACCGGATTATCAGCCAGCCATCTTGCAAGACCTCGCCTCTCCAGCCCTGGATATATCATTGTGCAGTGCTTTATAGTGCAGTGGAGTGTTTAAGAGTGTAGTGCAGTGCCTTTATTATGTGTCCCATGTCATTTATGCCCATTCCCGACTTGCTGTGAGGGTTATAGCTGCCGAATCATTGCTGGACAAGAGCGAGGAGTAGCATACCCTCCCCCTCTAACATCTCCAGCAACACTAAGGCTCTCACCCCTCACTGGGCCCTCAGTGCCTTCCAGCTGTGCCGGCACATGCGCGCACGGACACACGCACATTGTTGCCAAGTCAACACGGTGTTGCCAAGCCTACCGCACTCACGCACTGACTCTCTCTAGCACAGATAATTTCTCTCACTATTAAATAAACTGTTCCAGTTGTACTGCACATTTTCATCGTTCCTGCAAGACTACAGTGTGTCAGCTATCAACCAATTATGGAGGGAGATGAGCAGATTCATAGGGAGCCCAGAGACACCCCACACGACCATACTGGGGAGGGAGATAATGGTGGAGCTACTGGTGGAGATAGTGGTGGAGATAATGATGGAGATAATGATGGAGATACTGTTGGAGTTGCTGGTACAGGGTACCAGTCAGTTCATTCCACTCCAACCTCTCCTCCTCTCACCACCCCTCATTTCAATCCACCTCCCCAACCTCCCCCCACTTTACCTCCCCTAGACTATAGGGGGATGCCACCCCTGTCACCACACCCTGCAAGTCTACAACCTACCACAAGTGCAGACCTCCTTCAGCTCATACAGTATATGGAGCAATGCAGACAACGGGACGACTATACCAGAAGACAGGAGGAGGACGCAGAAGACAGGAGGAGGACCGCAGACAACAGGAGGAGGACCGCAGAAGATGGGAAGAGGAAAACCGACGACAGGAGGAGGAAACAAGACGACGCACGGAGGAGGACTACAGGAGACAGATGGACGATGCCAAGTTCTCCGCCCTTGTCCAGGCTCTGGCCCAAATTACCCCACCTGCCGCCGCACCTACACCTACCTCACCGGGGACAACACCCCATTCCACAACATCCTCCACCCCTACAGATCCACCTCCACCACAGAAGGTTATCACCCAGAACCCGCCGCCCCTTCGTGCTGATGCCACCTTCCAGGTTTTCAGAGAATGGAGGCGTCGGTGGGACGATTACTCTATTATGGTAGACTTATCTAAACTACTGAGGGAGAAACAACTGATCCAGATGCGGATGTGCTTAACCCTGGAGACACAGCGGCTTTTGGAGCACACCTTAAGCATACCCCCTGACACCGACAAGACTGTTGATGCAGTCCTCGATGCACTTCAGGAGCACATCAAGAATTCTCGCAATGAAGCTCTCCGTCGCAGGGACCTGTTCAGTTGCAAGCAAAAACAGGGCGAGTCATTCAACAACTTCTACGTCCGCCTCTGCCACATCGCCGAAGAAATTGACGTCTGCCCAGGGAACTCTTCAGCCTGCAAGGAGACCCAACTCAAGATGGTCATACATGACGAAGAACTTGTACAGAAGCTGCTTTCCCTCGACGCCACCCCTTCATTACAGGACATCGTCAACACTTGCCATTCCTATGAGGCCACTCGAAGCGCTACATCAGCCATACGTGCCCCACCGTCCCAGGTTAACGCCGTGTCAGCGTACAAGCAGAACAAGCAGGTTAAGCAACGCGACAAGTTCTCCACATCACAACAGTCCTTGGCATCGGCTGCCGCCTGCCAACGTTGTGCTCGCCGGCACGACAAGAACAAGTGCCCGGCTGAAGACTACACCTGCACTAACTGTGGCCGTCGTGGTCATAAGCCTAGGACTCCTGCTTGCCCTGCTGCCACCGCCCAGTGTCGTCGCTGCAACCATATGGGCCACTACGACAAATGCTGCAGATCTTCCAAGACGCCCGCCACACAGGACAACAACGCTTCCTCCCACAACAAGTCTACAGCAAAGAAGACCACAAGTTGCCGACGTGTGGGATCACCTGTTCAGGCACCCACACTGACATCCGTGAGTCTCACCTACAGCGGCACCACTAGAAAACTCCACATGCTTCCTGACACAGGTGCAGACATCACAGTGATCGGCCGACGACACCTCGACATACTTCGGATTCCTCTCAGCAGCCTACGACCTCCGCCTCCGACAACAACGCTCAACGCGGATGGCTCTGCAATGGCTCCTGCTTTGGGGACGTTTCATGCACAACTCACCATCAGCAAACGCTCCTGTTCGGCCACAATCCAAGTCCGCGAGGGTGTTCAGACGCCGCTTCTGTCCAAACGCCACTGTCAAGCATTGGCCATCATCTCAGCAGAATTCCCCAAGCCAATTCTACAGGTTAAACATATCTACAGGTGTAAGGAGCTACCCTTCACAGCCACCACATCACCTGCACAAGCCAAGGAGTTCTTTCTTCGAGAGTTCAAGGACGTTTTGGTCTCCAAGGAGGATCTCCAGACAGCTCCACTCAAGCCTATGAAGGGTCCTCCAATGCGGATCCACCTCAAGGACGATGCCGTGCCTTTTGCCATCTACACCCCGCGGCAGATCCCCTTTGTTTCAGGGACAAAGTTAAGCAGGAGCTGGACTCGCTAGTGGCACAAGGTATCATTAAACTGGCCGGCGATGAACCTTCAGAGTGGTGCCACCCCCTCGTCGTCGTCGACAAGCCCAACGCCGAAGTTCGCCTCACCGTAGACCTCACCAAGCTCAACTGCCAAGTTTCCTGCCCAGCCCACCCCTCACCGACGCCTTTCGAAGCGATCCGCAGTGTGGCCCCGCAGGCAAAATTCTTCACGACGGCAGACGCCCTGAGTGGATATTGGCAAATGGAACTTGCGGAGGAGGACCAGCATCTCACAACTTTCATCACACCTTATGGCCGTTTCCAACACTGTAGAGGTCCAATGGGTTTCGCTGCAATAGGTGACGCCTTCTGCCTTCGCGGTGATAGGGCCCTCCAAGGGGTGCAAAATTGTGCCAAGGTTGTCGACGACGTGCTGCTCTACGACGAGGACTTCAACACACATCTTCAGCGTATCCATGAAGTGCTCATACGGTGCCGCGACAGTGGGATCACACTCAACAAGGACAAGTTCGTGGTCGCCGCACCCAGTGTGAACTTCTGTGGGTACACGCTCTCAGGTGAGGGCATCTCGGCTGACCCTGGCAAAGTCGGAGCGATCAAGGACTTCCCGACACCAGCCAACATCACCGACCTTCGCTCCTTTATGGGTTTGGTGAACCAGCTGGCGGAGTTCATCCCCGACATCGCCACTGCCACTCAGCCCCTGCGCCCCCTGATGAGCCCGAAGAGGTCGTTTATGTGGACCGCTGACCATGATGAGGCTTTCCGCCGGGTCAAGGCTGCCCTGCTCAGTCCACCCGTCCTGGCCCCATTCGACCCTTCCCTACCAGTGATTCTACAAACTGATGCATCCCACCTCAACGGTATTGGATACGCCCTCCTACAGGATCATGGCAACAACCGTCTCCGCTTAGTTCAGTGTGGCTCGAGGTTCCTAAGAGACCCCGAGTCCCGCTATGCCACCATTGAGCTGGAGATGCTAGCCGTGGTCTGGGCCATGTCCAAGTGCAAGTTCTACCTCATCGGACTGCAACACTTCACCCTCATGACGGACCATCGCCCCCTCATCCCCATCTTCAACAACTACACCCTTGATGCGGTTGAAAATCCCCGCCTCCAACGTCTGAAGGAGAAAGTCGCACCTTACCTCTTCACAGCCGTCTGGCGCGCTGGCAGGTTGCTCTGCATCCCTGATGCGTTGTCACGGGCCCCTGTCAGCCACCCGACGCCAGAGGATGAGTTAGCATGTGCTGACGCCACGGTTCACCTCAGATCCCTCTTGACTGTCAACGCCGCCGCCGCCGACGTCAACTCTCCTTCACAGGACGCAGACAGGATTCTCCAGGAACTCCGAAACGCAGCCAGAGCGGATCCTGTGTACATCCGCCTGCATGAGTGCGTTACTTCGGGTTTCCCCACCAACCGCTACGACCTGCACAACTCTCTACTCCCATTTTGGAAACTCCGAGACTACCTGTCAGCAGATGGTGAACTCGTCCTGTACGGAGCGAGGGTTGTGGTTCCTGAAGCCCTCCGCCGCTGCACCTTAGCTCGCCTGCATGATAGTCACAGAGGCGTGGAGGCCACTAAGCGTAGGGCGCGACAGGCTGTCTTTTGGCCTGGCATCAACTCGGACATCGCCAATACAGTTCAAGCTTGTGAGCCGTGTCAGGTCTTACAGCCTAGTCAGCAGCAGGAACCCATGATCAACGACGACAACTCAACTAGGCCTTTCGAGTCTGTTTCAGCCGACTTCTTCGCTGTGGCGAGGAAATCCTTCCTCGTCATAACAGACCGACTCTCAGGCTGGCCCGTTGTCGTACCCTGCAAAGGAGATACTACCGCTTCAAACACCATCAGGATCTTCTGCCGCTACTTCAGGGAAGTTGGTGTACCCCTCCGCCTACAGATGGAGGCCCACAGTTTACTAGCCGTGAGTTCTGGGACTTCATGGAGCGTTGGGGAGTCAATCACTTGGTCTCTTCCCCACACTACCCACAATCCAACGGTCATGCCGAGTCTGCCGTCAAGTCCGTCAAACACCTCATACTGAAGATGACTCCCTCAGGCAACATCGACTGTGAGGACTTTGACCGTGGACTGTTGGAGCTCCGCAACACCCCGAACTTCACAGGCCGCTCCCCGGCACAAATCTTGTATGGCCACCCACTACGGTCTTGTGTCCCTGCTCATCCCCAGTCCTTTGCAGCAGAGTGGCAAGCCAAGGCCGAGGACTGTGACCGCCGTGCAGCCGCCCACACTGCGCTGGTGCAGAGAAACTATGACCAGCACGCACGCCCCCTTCCCAGGTTGAGAGTCGGCACCACAGTGCGGATCCAAGACCCGACTTCTCACCGCTGGGACAAGGTTGGGGTCGTCATGGGCTGCGGCAGGTCCAGGGATTATGAGGTTCGTCTCCCCAGTGGTAAGATATATTGGCGGAACCGTCGCTTCCTCCGCCCAGTGAATTCCCCTGGTGTTGAACCCCTCCCCCATAACCCTGAGATCCCTGTGTCTTGCACGGACCCAGAAAGAGAGTCCTTCACTTCCCCCATGGCCCCACGTAGGTCTGAAAGGCTCGTAGAAAAAGAGTCAGCTCGACAACGTCTTGCGAGCTTGAAGGGGGAGGGAGGTGTTGATATAGGTTAAGTGCACACACAACATATATACAGAGTGTACACATGCCTTAATCATATTGCAACATACACACATGTACTTTCAGGGCAATACTATCATTGTTTAATATCCCATGATAATATACCGTACTCTGTAGTATCGGCAGCGTTGCACCAAATATATCCGGCACCGCTGCACATGTTTTCATCAGTAACATCCGGTCGGCACTCAGCATAGCAGTGCCTCCCAGCTCTCTGTATATCTTTGGCTAATAAGAACCTATAAACTTATCTCTGGACTTTTATTCTACATCCTTGTGCAAGAAAGGATTATCAAGGTTGTTGTAGCTTCACATGACAACCATACAATAACCCCAAAGCAATTTGGATTCAGAGAAGGGACATCTTGTGTTACCAGTTTGCTATGTTATTACAGTAGGGTGATAGATGTACTCCAAGAAAGAGGCGGATGGGTGGACTGCGTCTACTTAGACCTTTCCAAAGCATTCGATAAGGTACCACATAAGAGATTGTTATCTAAGCTTGAGACGCTAGGATGTGTCAGGGGGAGTTTTCTGAAATGGATGGAGAGCTATTTAACAGATAGGGAAATGAGGACCAACATTAGAGGAACTTACTCATCGTGGCGGAAAGTTGAGAGTGGTGTGCCGCAGGGATCTGTGTTGGCACCTCTCATGTTCCTTATGTACGTGAATGACCTGCCGATAGGCATAAACTCCTACATGTCAATGTTTGCAGATGACGTAAAAATTATGAGACAAATAACAAATAAAAGTAGTTGTGAGGAGCTGCAAGGGGATTTAGATAAAATATACGAATGGAGCACCAAGTGGAAAATGAAATTTAATATAAGTAAATGCCATGTGTTAAATATGGGAAGAAGTGTGAATAGACCAAATTGGGAGTACAGGATGGGAGATAATATAGTTAGCAAGGCCGAAAAAGAAAAGGATTTAGGGTTGATTATACAAGATAATTTGTCGCCAGAGAAACATATTAACAAGCTCTTTAGCGGAATGTATGCAATGGCCGGGAATATGAAAGTTGCTCTGAACTACTTGGATGAGACCATGGTAGCGAAAATTATGAAGAGTATGATTAGACCAAGATTGGAGTATGCAGCAGTGGTGTGGTCCCCGCATCTAAAGAAGCATATTCACAAGTTAGAAAGAATCCAGAGAGCAGTTACTAGATTGGTTCCAAGTCTCAGAGAACTGCCATATGAAGGGAGGCTAGACAAATTAAATCTACCGAGTCTAAAAGAGAGGAGAGAGAGGGGAGACATGATAATGATGTACACATGCACCCGGGGGCTGGAGAGGCTGGATAGGGAGGATATATTAATTATGGATACAGGAATAACTAGAGGCCACAGCTACAAAGTAAAAAGACCTACCTGCAAGAACGATATCAGGAAGTTTAGCTTCCCCTATAGATGTATTGACAAATGGAATGGGCTGGAGGAGGAGGTGGTAGGGGCAAGGAATATCAATTTTTTCAAGAAAAAATTGGATAAAAATTAGACTGAGAGACGGGACAACACGAGCTTAGCTCAACTCCTGTAAACTACAATTAGGTAAATACAAGTGGAAGGACCTGAGGTAGTAGGAACATACTGTTGCATAATCTTATGAAGAATGTCATTAAGTTCATCTGTGGTCACACATTTACTGTGGGACCTGGAGGATTGAGAGCTACCTTCAAATTCCTCCTCATTGTTCACTTGTTGGGCCGAGGACAGATCTACGTCCTCCGGCTCTTCCGGTAACTCTACCACTTCCAGGCGTACACTGCCGTGTTTCAGATACCTGGTTATCCGGTGGCCAAACCAGGTCAGGGACAGACGAGGGGAGCGTGTCTAAGTCAATATTCTGCCACGTCAATGCTAGGTTATCACTAGAGGGATTTAGCTGCGAGGGTGATTGTCTCCAGACTCCCCGGTCCTGCATCGCAGGTGGTTGGGAGTCTGGTATTACCTGAGAGTTATCATACGTTTGACATAAGCAAGTCTGAGAACCTCTAATTATCTGCTAAAACCCTATTCGACACAATCGGTGGAGGCCTTCGTGGTACATAATTTAGTTTTGGTATTGCAAAATTAAAGTCTTGTGATACACTCAAAGATTGGCTATTCTTAACCCTAGGACTCACCTCAATCCCTTCCGTCCCTACCTCCATACTGCCCGTTTGGGTGGTTAACATGGAAGTAGAGGTGGAGGGGAGTGGCCGCGACCCCGGTGCAGGTTGGCGGCGTGGCTCCGTGACATCCGTACGGGCACTAGTATGTCATGAACTATGACCTGACCGCGATTGTTTTGTCGAGGAATCAGAGTCCTCCCTCCGTCGTTTAGTCTTTCTAGTTGATTCTACTGAAGAATGACGGGATGGCTTAGGGGGGGACCTAGATCTAGACCGAGACTTGCGCCTGGGTGACGGCGACCGTTTCCTCTTTGGCTGGTCAGGGGGGGATCTCCTCGGTACTCTTACTGTCACTACTAGTACTACTCACCAGCTCTTTAGACAAGGCTTTAGCTTTCGTTTTCTGTTTAGTTGACTTAGCCGAAGATGATTTTACTAAAGGAGATTTTATTACAAGATGATCCCACAGGGCCTCATCGTCACAGTGCAATGCCTTATGAGCCACATCCTTTGCGTAACCATTAAACACGTTCTTAATCTCTTTTAGCGCCGCAAGGCATTAAAGGTCTCTCTTGTCGAAAAGAGCCGCTCTTAGTTCTAAGCACACGGCACACTTCTTCGACACCCACAATCCCCTAGAACGATCGAGGCATTTAACACATTTAATACAAAGTTTATGCCCAAAAACTGGTAAGAGAGAACAGGTAGGAGTAGCGCATAAGTCAAACCGAGGCATGATGGAGCTAGGATCCCCCCTGTGCCGTAATAGGCTCACTCAACTGCCGCCGGTGCTGCTACTGTAGTGTTGCGATCTGGAAATAGAAAATTTCCAGGAATCAATGCTCATAAGGATAACCTGAGAGGTGTTGACACATCCTACCACAAGTCCGCCGGAAAATTAGTTATAGCCACTGCTACTCTAACCTTCCGTTGGCCTTGACTAAGAGAACCATATAGGTATTTTGAACTGCTTACCTGTGACAAAGTGTCACTGGCCCTTATTAACCTTAGCGTTTTACCATCAATGACTATTCGGACTAGAGAGATAGTAAAGGTACACGCTTTCTTGGTATCACTGACTTAGTCAGTGTTTCCTTTTGGAACTGTGCGCCGGGCGTACTAAGTTGCCGCGTGAGGCTAACGGTCAGGGCGAGTTCACACGCCGGCCCAAGTTACTCCCTAAGGAAATCGCATTTCCGCCGGGAGGTTCGTGGTTTAGCCTACCACGCCGGCGATTTTGGTAAGTTCCTTACTCGTCCGCTGGACGAGAACAGGCAGCTGGCTTTGAAAGCTGCCGGAAAAATGAACCAAAAATCTCAGAAGTGCTGACTTATCTGGGAAAGTCAGACACCCCAAAACCCCCACACCACAGGACGTCTCCTGATTCCCTCTAAACATGTAAAATCTTACATGCAACACCCAGGGAAACACATACAGTAGGCTATGACATATATGGAATAATATTATTCATAAATAATTACCCCTAGCCTTACCCGGAGACCCCTACTGAGGCTGGCCACGAGGTTCGAAGAAAAACAGCAACAACGGCAGCTCCCAAACCTCCTGAAGACCCAGCAGCAGCAGCACATGTTGAAGAGGCCCACGAAAGGGGCCCACGCGCAGACCCGGACTCTGGAAGATTCCACACCACGTGTGGCAACCCTTAGACCAGAGCGTCTGCTAAAAATAGCCTCTTAGAGACGGCCTGAAGCATAATCCTGCGTCGAAGTAGCCTCCTAACTAACAGTTAAGTAATAGCTAAGGTGCACACAGACAAAACATAGAAATAACATGATGCGCAGATCACGGTGGACACGAAGCGCCTGTTACATAGTACAGTACCCTATTTTAACACTTCCTGCAGGCGTACCAATGGGGCAGCTTGTGCTAGCTAATCTATACCTTGTTCAATACAACTCAGATATATTCAAATGAGTAAGGACTCACGAGAAAGGGAGCAAACGAAGAATGAAGCAGAGCACAGTGGCTCCCAACCTCTCGGTATGGCCGCGGGAAAGGGAAGTAAGTATGGCGGATGAGGAATCAGCGGCAAGGAACCCCACACGAGAAATCCATGAGATGGAAAGCTATAGTATAACAATTATTAAATATATTTTTCTTTTTTATAATTTACGAAGGTTTCTTCGTAGCGAGTACCCAATCATAAGACGTTTCCATAAGAGAATAAGCGTTACTCTTATGAAGCGTACTCCGTTCTCCCCACGGCGGTAGATTCAAACTGGCTACCGCGGGTGCTTGAATGAAGGCTATTATATTAAAAGGCATATCGTCAATGATGGAGGGGCCACTAATAAATAGGGTTAATTTACTGATAATGAGAGATATTGATTACTGTATGATGATGCAGAGAATTTTGACCCTGGTCTCTGGGTCTTCTCCTAGGTGACCTAGATGTGTGTGAATTTGTGTTGTGTCTGTGTGTGTTCGTTGTTTTATGTTGTGTTTTGTGTTTTCCCTGTTCTTGCTCTGTCTTGAGTCGGCCACCCCCCAAAAAAAGGAAAAAAAAATAGGGAAAAAAAAAATAAAAAAAAAATAGGGAAAGTGTGGATTGGACCTGAGTAAATAGATAGATAGATAGCCTGTAGGCCTACCATGAAAAAAAACAAAAAACTAAAATAGAAAACTGGGGTAAGTGCCAGTGTATATACAATACAGTACTATACAGTACTATATTATGCAAAGCACCCATTTTATTATAGTTATTATTATTCCTCCCCCCTACTACTACGCTCCTTGACGAGGTTGGGGAGGGCTTTGGGGACGGCTACTGAAGCTTGATAGGGGAGGGTTATGGATATTTCTCTTTCTCTCCCCTTGAGCTTTCGTCGTCGGCTTTACTAATTTTGCGTAATTTTTCATTCCTCTTTCTGTTCTTATTCCGTGTCATTTGGTTGTCCTTCGGACAGCCTATATCACATGCCTCCCTGGCCTGGCTAGGTAGTAGGTTCCTGACCTGATTTGTCTCTTCGGTCGCTGATGCGGCCGAGCTGGCTTGATTCCCCTCACTAGTGCATTTGTTTTGCATCTCGCAGTGATTTTTTTCTTCCTTAGTCCTGCTCATTCTTTGCCCTTGATTACTTCTTGGTTGGTGCTGCAGTGTAGCAGTTCTTGCCTCATCCTTCGGCCCTGCCCTATAAGAGCCCTGCTGTGGAGCTCATGTGGTTCGGCTGAACTGGTGAAATGGTGAGAAATGTCTGCGTGTCTTCGCCTTCCTAGATTTGTTCACCTCCTGCCCTTCCCTCTCTATCTTGACTTGATTAGTTGTCCATCTTGATCCTTCAGGCCAGCCCTATGAGAGTTCTTTTGGAGAACTCAGTGGTCTGATTAAATTATACTATTAACCTCTGAAGTGCGCATGGGGGTAATTGGAAACGTCCCCCTGTGCTGACGTATTTGAGGTGTTTCCGTCACTAAAATATTCATTGTGCCATTAATAGCATTAATACTTATCCATATGCGCCTATTATGGGTTGATTATAAAGGTATTAACCTGAAACAACAATAAAACGAGTGAAAACAGCGTTTGGATGGTCAAAATCGGAGATATAGCCCGCGAGTTGTATAATGTATGGGTGAGGCAATCTGCTTTCCCGCCAATTTCCCCCAAGGCCACTGAGACACAGTCGATCGATACTCTCTCTCTCTCTCTTGCACTCGCTTGCTATCAGTGATGACCACACCCTCCAATCGGATTTCTAATGTTAGCACGAAAATATACCTCAGAATAAGGGAATAACAGGGAAAATAGGTGATAACTGAAGGAGAGGAGGAAAGTGGGGAAGGAGGGGAGGTAGAGGACTGAGATTTGCATGGCCCAGGGGCCAAAAAAAAAAAAAAAAAATAAAAAAAAAAAAAATAACAGAAAATTTTTTTTTCGATGTCAAAAGTTGGTCTTTTTTTTCTCTGACTCTTAAGAGTCTCCCCGCAGTGCGCCGGGGGAACTCTTAAGAGTCTCCCCGCAGCTCCCGGGTTAAGAAGAAAAAAATCCACCTCTTCCTTTATCTCCTGCTGAAAATATTTATTTATTGAGATAGTATTATTCTCTATCTATCTGCTGGTGAAAACATAGATGAGTGGAGACATGAAGAGGCTCCATAAAATAAATGTACAGTGGTCCCTCGCGTTTAGCGGATTTCAGCTTGGCGAAACACAGTATTGGCGATAGGTTGGATATGGTACCAGAATCCGAATTTGGCGCTTCAAATACACTTTTGGCGAGAATGCTGACGTCACGGAATGGCGTCGGCCCAGAATGCGCCGCCCGCAAGCTAGTCTCACCAGGCCTAACTCTAAATAATTCATGGTAAATAAAATCTGTTATCTATTATCTATTGTCTTTTCTATTGCTGTTAATGTTTCATGTAGGCTACAGTAGAGTGCCGTATTGAGAGTTACTCTTAGGCCGAGGCTAGGCTATAGATAGGCTAATGCCTACTCACAAAACCCTAACTGAGCTGCTTGGATAGCGAGAATATCCCAGGTATATTTCATAAACGTATATTAACCCGGGAACTGCAGGAAGACTCTTAAGAGTTCCCCCGGCGGACTGCGGGAAGACTCTTAAAAAAAATCAACTTTAACCCTCCAGCCCCGGGGGCTATAGCTCACGACTGTGCTCACGACTGCTCACGACTGTGATGGTGATGGGCTGGTCTATCAGAATGAGAGTTGAGCGTTCTCTGCCATACCCATAGCTTACTCTGACTGTTCCTTTTACTTATATATTTTCTAGATCTCAAGTGACGGCGTCTTTTCCGTGGATTGACCTCCCTACTGCCAACCTAGAAGTTGGCAGATTCGGAGCCAAAGCGTCACATTTTTCCCTTGCCCCTCAACTTTCCCTTCATAATTGCTGAGGGGCACAGGGCCTTGGGCAAGGCTTTGGTTTCCCGGGCGTTTCCGCACCCTCCTTAGCTCCCTGCCTTGGAGTGGCTTCGGTCACCCGGGCTTTGTTAGTGGTAAGCAGGGAGGATTTTGTGGGGGCGCTCGTTTATGGCCTTGGCCTTGCTCGAGACCTTGGGGTTGTTCGGCCAGACAGCCTGGGGAACAACAACAACAACAACAACTGTGCTGCGGTACCGGGTGTTTCGACGATCTTTGGGCTATGTTAACTACTCTGTAAGTCAATGAATATGGCATGTAATGTTGTGAATAAAAAAGAATAATGTTCCACAAACCTTCCTCTATCGAATGGCGTTGAGTAGAGGTCTCTAGCCCCTCTGGTTGCATAATGGTGAGCGCGGGAAGACGAGTGCTTTTCGGCGGCAAATTCTTCCCGCGTTCGGACGCGTCGCCCTGGCCATGGCTACGACGCACCTAGCCGCTCGTCGCGCCAAAGTATTTATCTCCCTTAGACGATTTTAGTGTTTGATATTGAGAATGTGATGTTTATTTGATATTTTTATAGTTATTTTGAGGCTAATTATATAAAATATGTTTATTAGGGTATCACTGTCACTGATATTGCTAATTTTCACTCGATACCATACATTTTATTAGTAATTGAGGTAGGTTATTGTTGTATTAGGCACTGATTATTCGTTATCACAGGTGTTTATTATACTTTGGCCATTAAATATTAGGTCTTGTGTCACTTTCACTTTGACAAATATGCTTTAGAGAGTGTCACTGTCACTGATAATGGGAGGTTTGACGTACCTCCCAACCTACCAAATAGGAAAACCTACTATTTGGTAGTAGTCTTGGAAAATCCAACGTCAAGGCTATTAACCTAATTGCAATGACGACTTGTCTATTTTGACTGCTATGTCGTCATTCCAACCGCGGTTAAAAAGAAAACGTCTAGAGTCTACTCCTTATCTTGCTCTAGGAGACGTTGTACATTAACCAAAACTATCACCGAAGGTGAAAAAAGCATAGAAGAGAAGAAAAAGGGGTTTACCTTAGTTACCGCTTAAGGCCCATCCCGTGTTCCGTCATGTGCAGATCCCTGTCGAACGTGCGCATGAGCGACCCTCTCTTGTCATCACATCTCACGTCAGCAGAAGAACGCGGATGGGCAGGAGTCCGGCGTGAGGGAGGGTATTATGTACGTTGGATTTTCCAAGACTACTACCAAATAGTAGGTTTTCCTATTTGGTAGGTTGGGAGGTACGTCAAACCTCCCAATTTGTTAGTAGTCTTGGCAAATCCAACGTCAAGGCTGCATAACAAATAGGAGGAGGACATCCAAGCCCAACCTACCAAAAAAAACAATGCATAAAACAAAATTATGAATGACAAAGACACAATTTAAACAAGAGAGTTTAATAAAAGAGTGAAAAACTGAGGAGTAGCTAAAAAGAACAGTTTTAACACATGCCCGTCATTCATAGTAATGCAAAAACATAGACTTGTCTGAAACCAAAAAGGTACTGTACCCAAAATCCCTTTTCTTCAAAAACCAACAAAAACACTGAACACAAGAACAAAACACAATTTTCAATGTGGCAAAAACACTTATGTACTGGAACAATACATAATCCCAAACTTGCAATCCAGTGTTGCAAACCCGTACCCCCCCCCCCCCCCTTTGTCAAATAAAACAAAGGAAAAGAACGAGGGACAAGGGGGAAGACCAGGGATCTTCGCCAGAGCACCAGGAAACACGACCCCCGAGAGCAACCCCGGGCCGAGGGGGTCGAACACTGGACACGGAGAGGTAGGAGGAGATGAAGGAATTGATAGAAGACCACAAAACCGCCGAGGCGATGGCAGGTAAGGATCGACGTGGCAGGAACCGGAAGGAGGCAGCAAAGGATCTGACATCGTGCGCAGAACCCCTACAAACAGGGTGACGGGCACGAACGGTCCGACAAACGTGGCGGCCCATCTGCACCTGCGAGAGCCTCCCACCTGTCCGAGGAGACACCCACACAGCAGTACCCGAAGGCGGCGCCACAGACGCAACAGAGGAGTGCAAAGCTGACACCGGGCACAACACATGGCGAGGATGCCCACGCCGTACAGCCTGGATGGCGAAAGGCTGGAAAACGGGGGCCTCCCTCCCATGCGGTGTAACAAAAGGAGGGGAGGAGGCGAACGAGACGCCATGCAAGGACGGGGAGAATCGCACGCAGTCCCGGGGCCGTGACAATGCCGCTAGTGCAGACACCCGATCCCCAGTGGCCAGAGCGACAAGGAAGAGTGGATGCCCGAGCAACGGAACCGGCGTAGCGACACTTGTATACGTGGGTGAAGCCAGAAGGACCAGAGCCCGCCCCAGGTCCCACTGCGGAGGGACCTGGCGCGGAGGCGGTCGATCCCGGAAGGCAGCCGTCAGGAAGGAATCCAGCTCCTGTGGCGGAACGACCAGCCCAGCGACGGACCCAAAGACCCCCCGGACGGCAGACAAGTGGGTACGTATAGTGTCGACTTGAAAGTGACGTGTACGGAAGAGGTGAAACAAGGAGCGTAGGACGAGGGAAGGAGAGCCAACTGGCAGGCGAGTGGCCTGTAGCCACCTAGTAAAAGACCTCCAGCGGGACCCGTAAGTCCCCCAAGGAGAAGACGGCCAGGAACGCTGCAGGAAGTCAGTCAGGGCCCGGCCGGGGACCGGGAGCCACCGTGCCTCATGAACAAGCACGATGCGAAGGCCAACGAGGTCCGCAGGTCCCCAACCTAGCCCAAGTGGAAGCCGGAGACAGGTAGAGGGACCGGACTCGGGCACCACCGCGGCAACCGGGCGTACCAAGCCCGTGCCGGCCACAGAGGCGCGAGGAGCCAGACGCAGCCGTGGTACAGCTGCAGCCTCGCGAGGACTGGGCACATCAACAGCGCGTCTGGTGGCGGAAAGATGTATATCGACCGCCACCTATACCAGGCTACCATGAAAGCGTCCGGACCCCCCCCCGGAGCGCGAGGCCGGAGGGAGAGGTCCAGAGGCAACTGGCGCGGCACCCCCGATGCGAACAAGGCGACCTCCGGAACATCTCAGGAAGCCGCGAGGTCGGCGAACACAGTCCGTTTCATCGCCCATTCTACAAGAACGCCCTGCCCTCTCGACAGGGCGGCCGCCCACAGGGTGGCAGGCCCGGGCAGGGAGGAGGAATGCAAGGAGAAGGGGTGTCGGTCCGCGAGGAAGAACAACTCCACCGAGACCCCCAATAGAGTCAACGACCTGGAGGACCCCCGCATTAGGAAACAGTGGACAGCTTGTCTGAGTATCCAACCCGAAGGCCACCGACTTACCCCGAAGGGCCAGCGCGTGGTCCCGCAGGAAGAACAAAGGAACCAACAGTCCGAGGGCATAGACGGGTAAGTGGAGGGAGACCCACCCATCTGCCGGGAAGTGGACGTCCCAGGTTCGATCGGGAACCTCACCCAACCTCGCTCGACGTATCTGTGGCTACCCAGACCGTCGGCGGGGGGGCGGTCCAGGGCACAGCCGCAGAGAGCGAGCCCGAGCAACCCAGCGACCGAAGCATCTGCGAACGGTACGCGGGAGCGGCAGGAGCCGATCCATAGGGGCAACGGAAACACCGCGGTGCCCATGAGGAGGAGGCGGCATAGCCAGAGGCTCCCTAAGGGAAGGGGCAGAGCGGCCCAATGCAGCGAACCCACGAACGAGTCCCAGAGCCACCCCGGGAGGGAGACCGAGTGCAACACGGCGAAGACCTTCCACCGAAGGTGCACCGCGGCCGGCAGACCCCGGGTCACCGTAGCGCCGGACAAAACCCATGCGAGACCGACCCATGGCACGACACGCGACGGGGTCAAGCGTGACTTGGGAACATCGAAGGGGAACCCTAACCGTGCGATGTTGCGAACGACTGTGAGGACGTCGCCAATGCCCAGTCCTAGGGCTTCGGAAACTACCAACCAATCGGCCAAGGAAAACAGGATCTGGAGCCCGCTCCTGAGGAGAGGACCCAGAGCCTGCCCCACCAGTGCGGAGAAGATCCGCGGTGCGATGTGGAGACCGAAGGGAAGGCCGTCGAACAGGAACACACGATCGGAAGTCCGAACGGCCAAGAATCGCTGGAAGCGAGGATGGAGAGGAACGAGCCAAGACTCATCCTGGAGGGCCAGCGACACTACCCACGACAGAGGGCGCAGGGCCAGGCGTACCAGGGGTACCGGCAGCATCCGAAACCGTGTGTGCACGATGTGCCCGTTGAGGGCCGACAGATCCACCACCGGTCGCATCGCGTCGCAGTTCGGCGACGGTACCAGAAAGACACGGGAGAGGAAAACCGGGTGACCGGCGGTCAACTCCCTTGACTCTACCCAGCTCGGGCATGGAAGTGAACACGTGGGCAACCTCTGAAGAGACGGGCCGGCGTCGGTGACAAGAGCGGAGTGGGGGCTGGACGTCCACCTCCAGGTGAGACCCCTCCGCGCAACCCGCCGCCCCCAACGTCCCTCGCGGCCACCGAGGGGCGCAAGGGCGAAAACAACCCGAGGGAGCACCCGAGAGGAGGGGAGCGACCCGGTCGGCCAGGCGAGAAGGAGAACAAGGAGGCCGACCCAGAGAACTACACATTGTGTTGATGTGGAGGTACCCCCGGTACGGGCCGTGCGGGCATGAGCGCCACGTTGACCTCCTCTACCCCCCCCCAACCTCGTCGAAAAGGGCGGGCCACCCCAACCCCAGGCCGTCGCGGGGCTGACCCCGTCGAAGGGCGGCCGGAAGTGGAAGGCCGGCCAGCCCCGACACGGCGGGGATGAAAGGGGCAAGAACAGAAGTGCGAGGCGGAACCGACGCACTGGCCTGCAACGTCCCAGTCCTGCGCCCGTGCAAGGCGGCAGCACTTGCAGCAGCACCCCGAAGAGGACCGGCAGAAGGACGGGACTGAGAAGACCCCGCGCGCGACACAGCGCATCGGTGCGTGACGTAAGCAGGGTCCGCAACGACACAGCGCGTCGTCGCGTGTCGGAAGCAGGGGCCGCCGACAGAGAAGCGTACCATTTCCAAGCATCCCGCTTAAAAAAAAAAAAAAAAAAAAAAAAAAAAAAAAAAAAAAAAAACCCGACGTATATAGCGCAGAGGACAACAAACCCTGACGAATATCCAATGGGGCCGGCCGGCAGAATGAGGACCGTACCGTCGGGCGTTGCCGAGTTGCCGCGCACAAAACCGCCTTCAGCCCGGGAACCAAAGACATCGCGAGCCGAAGGTGGATCCGCTGAACGCGGTCCAAACCCTCGCGAAGATCGCCTGGCGCAGACGCCTCGAAAAGCCGCAGGTGGTGAACAGACGTCTGGAGGGAACCTAAAGACAAGACAATAAGTCCGTCACCCTCTGTCGCAAGGGAAAAACCTTGGCGACAGAGGGCTGATCCGGGTGAGAGAAGAACGGGGTAGCAATAGAACAAAGTTCAAGAACGGGCGCCTTATCAAGGACGAGAACGCGCCGTCCAACCCGCCGACAGACACAAGAGGAGGCAAAATCAGTGATGACTCCAGGGGAGGGACTGAAGGAGAGCCGTCGACGGATCGGTGTGTGAAGTCGAAGGCCTCAGCAAACCAGGCCTCCAATGGGAGAGGGTGACCGAGCATGATGGCTAAGCCAGGCGTACCGGCGTCGCACAAACCTGTCCCATAGGAGGACAGACCCGTCAACACAGCCAGGGACTGAACAGCCGGAAGGATGTCAGGGCGGCTGAAGTCTGACCAGAGCGTAGGCCTGCAGAAGGGAGGGGGACCGTAGCAGGGGTAGGTAGGGTGAGGCACTGAGGGTGAGTCACCGCCAAGAAGCGCGAGAAGAGGGAGTCTTGCATCGACTCCAAGCGCCCGTCGATGCATGACACAACCCAGCCCTGCATAGCCGACAATCGATCCGAGAGAGGCGACCCCCCCCAAGATTGGTCGGCCCGCAGGGGCGAGCGTGAGCGGGAGCGAGACCCACGACACGAACCAGCAGCGTCGCGGCCCAAGGAAGGCGAGCGACGACGGTTGTGTCGCCGTTGAGGGACTCGTCCCCGATCACGAACGGCCTAGGGGGAAACAGCACCATCCCCCTCTTCCAGCGACACGTCAGCTCCTGAGAAAGGGGACCCCGAAACCTCGCGAAACCCCACCGAGGCAAGAGGAGGGGTACCCCACTGGCGAGACGGTAAGTGAAGGTCAGGAAGAGAAGAATGAGGAGGAGCAGGACGACGGGAGTGGGAAGGCTGGCCGGGTGAAAGGAGGCCAGAAGGAGCCGCGGGGGGAAACAGAGCAAGGATCCCCGGGGCTGAGATAACAGGGCGGCCCGACACCGAGGCGGAGGAGGGAGGGACCTCCACCGTGGGACGAGACCGTGAAGGAAGAATAGGCACTGAAGCAGGTGAAGTAGGAGAAGCAACGACATCCAGGCGGACCCTCCCGGACAGTGTAGGAGGAGGGAGCAGAGGGCCAGCTACAGCATGAACAACCGCGCGCGGAGAGGACAACGTAAGAGGAAGTCGTCTGGGCTGGGGAAGCGGGCGGAAGGGAGTAGAGCCCCTATCCGTAGAGGCCAGGGGAGGGCGCACAGGGGCAGAGCCGCTAACCCCGGCCTCAGGGCGAGAACCATGACGAGGGCGATGGGCGTCGTCAAGGCGATCAGGAGGACGACGAGGGGCAGTAGAGGACGGACAACGAGGCGAGCGAGAGCGTGGACGGAGCTGGGGAACCCCCCGATGATGGGACGACCGGCTGCGGGACCCAGGGGAGAGGGCCCGAGCAGGGAGAGGGCCAGGCGAACGGCCTTCAGTCGGGTCAGGGATACCCAGGGCGACGCGGATCCGGTCGGCAACAAAGGCCGGGGAACGGTGGCCCACAGTCCTAATGTGGCGGGAGACCATCGTCCACACCGACGGAAGGGAAGCAGAGGCCACAGCCGCCGCCGAGGAACCAGGGCCATGGAGCAGCACAACCACCAGGGCCAGACACGTGCCACACAGAGCAGGGAGGTAGGCCGTAGAGGACACACAGAGCAAGTGGCGCAAGCAGGACTTGTGGCTCTCCAAGCACGGGGAGCGACAACCAAGGCGAAAGCAAGGCAGCCTACCTGCACTAGAAGAACACACACCATAATCAGCACGTCGAAGGAGTAAGTGGAGAGAATGTCCAAGAAGAACCAGGGAAGGAGCATGGGGAAACAGGAACACACATGCAAACAGGTATCCGTACTCACCCTAAACTGGGAGCACAGAGGTAGGTGAGGAGGGCGGCCGAGGCGGAAGAGCACTAGCAGAACCTGCAAAGATGGAGAAAGTGTTAACCACCACTCAACATCTTACATGCAGGGCCTATAACACCAGTAAAGTGCATACACCAATATAGTATCAGGCAACAAGATGACATAAAAAAAGTCAATAGTGAAAGCCAACTATTACCGCAAATTTGCGGGCCAATGGAGGCATAACCGTACCGACACCACCCTCCCGCAATTTTGCGGGCCCCCCCAACGATCTCCGCAAATTTGCGGGGAGCCGAAACGTCCCAGAGGACAGAATCGAGCTCCCGCAAATTTGTGGGACCGGCCGAGATGGTCCGGCGCCGAAAAAAGCGAGAGGAGCGTCTAGGGAATACCAAAAAAGGCCACAAAAAAAGCGTCATCTCCTTATGAACTCCAAGCAATGATGGCCATCAACCTGAGCAGTGTCTTCCTTGAATTTATCCTGACTCAACCGGTAAAGGGAGAGGCAAGGAAGACACACCAGGGGAGAGGAGGCACATCCCCCAGGAACCACCCAACCCACAGAGATAGAGCAAAGCCCATGAGGAGAAGTGGCAGGGAGGGTGGTTTCGCACAAACAGGGGCCCCCGTGGGGTACCCCTGGATTGGGCAAAAGACTATGAAAGGATGGAGGTGAAACAGGAAGAGAAAACAAAAACCAGTAAATGAAACTGGTGAGAAAAAGGGTGGCCTGGCCGTGAGCAGAGAATGTGTCAGGGGCGAAAAACCCTGTGGTGTGAAGGAGGGGCCCCCGTGGGGTACCCCTGGAGTATCACGAACCACCTGTCGCCCAGGCCCTTGAGACACAGTGAAGGACTCGAAAGGGGGGACTCGGGAATAACGCTAATAATGCGGCCGACACAAACTCTACAAACAGCACCGCCACCAACGAAATCTCAGATTGTTTACCAACGGTACACCTAGGCTATGAACAAATGAAAACTCATAGGGGCATAGCAATTCCTGAATGAGAAAACGAGCTAGGCTAAATTAAGCTAAAAGCTAAACTATGCCCAGACTAACAGGAAAAAAGAATATGAAAAGAGAAAGAATGAAAAACATATACGAGGAACGCCAGGCGCCCCCGTACCTTCAGTAGGCTATTTCCACACGCGTCTCCATTATACACACTTAGGAGCCCATTTACGTGTGCCCTAGATCACGTAACATCTGTCTAACAAAAAAGAAGGCCAGATAAGCCGAAACGAACCTAAACAGGGTGAATTAAAGGAGCACAACAAAAGCAACTTCATTCAATGGAGCGCGTGAAAAAATGATGACAAGAGAGGGTCGCTCATGCGCACGTTCGACAGGGATCTGCACATGATGGAACACGGCATGGGCCTTAAGCGGTAACTAAGGTAAACCCCTTTTTCTTCTCTTCTATGCTTTTTTCACCTTCGGTGATAGTTTTGGTTAATGTACAACGTCTCCTAGAGCAAGATAAGGAGTAGACTCTAGACGTTTTCTTTTTAACCGCGGTTGGAATGACGACATAGCAGTCAAAATAGACAAGTCGTCATTGCAATTAGGTTAATAGCCTTGACGTTGGATTTGCCAAGACTACTAACAAATTGCTAATTTTCACTCGATACCGTACATTTTATTAGTAATTGAGGTAGGTTATTGTTGTATTAGGCACTGATTATTCGTTATCACAGGTGTTTATTATACTTTGGCCATCAAATATTAGGTCTTGTGTCACTTTCACTTTGACAAATATGCTTTAGAGAGTGTCACTGTCACTGATAATGCTAATTTTCACTCGATACCGTACATTTTATTAGTAATTGAGGTAGGTTATTGTTGTATTAGGCACTGATTATTCGTTATCACAGGTGTTTATTATACTTTGGCCATCAAATATTAGGTCTTGTGTCACTTTCACTTAGTTATATGATTTGTAAACGTTTTATATACAATTTATTGTGTCTTTTTTCACTGATTTCTATATTTCTATAGGTTCTAATCATATGAATGTCACTTGGTATATACATATGTGTCACTTTCACATATTATTATGGTGTAATTGTATTTGTATCAATGTTCTCATAATACATGACTTTTGTATTACAATAAATTGGTTTTCTTCCACTTTTTGCCTATATATAATTATAGTGTACATATTGTCATTATTTGGCAATTTCAGTATGATTATTAGAACTCCAGGTTGGAGTGGTAATCAAAGAAGCACTCTAAAGCACAGAGTGCCACCTTGCACTCTACACACTCCATGGTTGACTTTTTACCTGACCTCGGCCTCACCCTGCTGTTGTAGCAGACATGGCACCGCTTCTGCTGCGTTCTTCCTGATTCATTCTGAGGCAGGGAACCAAGCCTGTGCCTAATCAAGTATTGAGCACACTGCAAGCGGTCAATAACGGCGGGCCCAGGATGTGCCACTGCCCTCTGTGGCGAGCTCCAGGAGCTCCGTCAACACCTGCTTTTGGAACCTCCGCAGGCTATTGAATTTCATGGGTGTGTTCACATTCCGAAGCTTGTATATTGTAGGCATTCAGAACTGACATGTCCACCATATGCAGAAAGAACTTTTTGTACCATCTGCACGAGGTACGCAGGCAGTCAATGAAGCCTATCTGCATGTCGGACTTGTCCACCAGCCTCATGTTGATGTTGTAGTCCAGGACAGCATCGGGCTTGGTCACCCTGGCCTGGGTGCGGCGATTCACCTTGCCAGTCTCCACCATTTCCCCCTTGTGGATGGTGGTCAGGAGGTTGACCTTCCGCTGGTCGTGCCAGTGGATAGCCAGAATGGGCCCCGACTTCTTCTTGAACACATCACCTTTTTTGGTCTTTGGAGGGAAAGGTGGCATGCCCTTCCTTTTCCCTCGTACTGTGCCTACAGTCCCCATCTTGCGCTCATGCAGGTACTTTGAGAGAGTAGGGGACGTTTAGTAATTGTCCGTGAAGAGGACGTGATTCTTGTGGAAATAGCGGTCCATCATGGCTTGCACCACTCCGCCAAAGCCAATGAGGGGGTCCACAAGCACGTCCCCTTCCTTCCCGCTGTAGACCAGGAAGTCCAGGACATAGCCAGTTTGGCAGTCGCACAGCACAAAGAATTTTATGCCAAAGCGATGTCTTTTTGAGGGGATGTACTGCCGGAAGCTGAGTTTTCCCCGGAACAGCACAAGAGACTCGTCAATGACGACCTTGCGGAAGGGCTTGAAGTAGGAGGTGAAGCGTTCTCGCATCATCTCGTACAACGTCCTAATCTTCCACAGCTTGTCACCGAGGTGGACGTCGGTGTTGGTGACAAGATGGAGCGCTGCGAGGATATCAAGGTACCGGTCGCGAGACATATATTTCCCGAAGGCAGGGGTGGATATCAGATCATTGGTGATCCAATAGTCAGGCAACCTATGCTTCTTGACATGAGGCATTAGCATGGTGAGTGCCAGGAACACCATGAACTCTTTATGAGTCACTGGGGTCCACTGCCTCATGTGGCCCTTGGTCACCTTGCCCAAAAAGTGGACCTGGAATTGGTGCTGCTTATTTGTCTCTTTGACAACATAGCCTACCACCTCCTCATCAAAGAAGGCCTCAAATAGTTCGTGTGGTGGAGCATTGGGGCCTGCAGGAAAATTGGGGGTAATGCCTGAACCCTCCAGTACCTCATCAAAAGCTGGCACATCAGGGTTGTATCCATCCCCATCAACTACGTCTTGCCACTGAAAAACGTAGAATGGGTCTTGTCTACGCTAACAAGGAGCTCCAGCTGGTGGCCCAGCACGCCCACGGCCAACTCGGGAGGCCCGCGCCCTAGGGCGGCGAGGGCGTCGGCCAGGGCGGCAGCCAGCACGACGGGCAGCACGACGCCGGGCCAAGCGGATGGGTCGAGGGTCGTCGATGTCCATATAGTCATCGTCAGAGTGGTCATCTTGCCCTGACGGTGGACCTATGTAATCATGGCCAGAGTCTTCAGAGAGGTGCCTTTCATCATCAGTGGCCCCCACATAATCTGGCGGGGAACCAGTGATGCGTGGGCGGCGTGTGGGTGGGCGAGGTGGGGAAGGAGTGGCAGGTGAGGCTGTGTCCCCCCGAGGTCCTGGGCTCCTTGGCCTGCGACGAGTGACAGAAAGCAATGTTTCACTGTCACTAGGCCCAGGTATTGGTGATGCGAGCTCAAAGACTTCTTCAGGAAGACATGTTGAAGGCGGGAGAGGTGGGGAGGACCGTGGGGAAAGTTGCGGGGGCGTATGGCTGGGGCCGGCAGGGGTGGACGCCGCGGGAGCCTCGAACAAAACTCTTACTTTTCTTATTTTTTTTTGGTATATTTCCTGCCTTTCCCCTTTTCGGCAGCAGTATGTCTCCTGTCGGGGGACCTAGGAGGCAAATAGGCCGAAAGTGGGGGGTCCTCAACCCTTGGCAGTGGTGGGGGTGGTGGGGAAGAATGCGGGGCATCCGGGTCATCTTGGGTGGCGTGGGTAGATAAGGGAGACAATGGCGGGCGAGAAGGGTCACCACGCTCACCCTCACTCACAGCCTCATCCTCACCAAGTATTTTGGCTTGTTCCCTAGCTGCCGCGGCCGCCTTCTCAAGTATTTTCTGCTTATGTAAGTGTAGCTTGAAAGGCGATTTACCTGGGGAAGGGCTTGGCGTCGTGTCACTTATGCGAAATTTGGTGAGTGACCTTGAACTCTCCCACTCACTCACTCTCTCAAGTTCACTGTCTTTAGGTAAACCAGCTTCCTCAACAACTGGTACATCACCTTCATCACTCTCATCACTGTCATGTACTCTCGCAAATCCCAGGAATTGCTCTTCTTTCTCACTCTCATGGCCATAATCACTCGACTTATAATTACTGGAGTCGTCACTGACTATATCATCAACAATATACTTGGCATCAGCATGCTCATATAGTCTCAATGTCGTCTCAATACCTCCGGGAGATAACACATTTAGGCGATGGCGTCGGGGTAAGGCGCGACGAACTAGCACGGGCGTCGTAGGAAGCACGGTATCGGACACAGCGGAATCACTATTTGGCGTACTGTCCATGATGGCGTCGGGGTAGATACTGTTGCTGTGGCGTAGTTTACGCCTGGTGGCGCCACCTACCCTCCCACGATACCAAAAATATACGCGCAGCATTCGAAAGCACTCATGCAAGCAATGGGCGTTCAAGAGCCCTTCCGGGTTGCGTGGGCCGAGTTTGTTATGGGCGTTCAAGAGCCCTTCCGGGGTGGAGGGGTTAAACATCGAAAACAAAAATATATTTTTATTTTTGTATTTTTGTATTTTTTTTGGGCCCCTGGGCCATGCAAAATATCACTCCTCTACCTCCCCTCCTTCCCCACTTTCCTCCCCTCCTTCAGTTATCACCTATTTTCCCTGTTATTCCCTTATTCTGAGGTATATTTTCGTGCTAACATTAGTGAGTTGCAAGCAGGGCATTGTCATCAGTGTTAGCAAGCGAGTGCAAGAGAGAGAGAGAGAATATCGATCGACTGTGTCTCAGTGGCCTTGGGGGAAATTGGCGGGAAAGCAGGTTGCCTCACCCATACATTATATAACTCGCGGCCTATATCTCCGATTTTGACCATCCAAACGCTGTTTTCACTCGTTTTATTGTTGTTTCAGGTTAATACCTTTATAATCAACCCATAATAGGCGCGTATGGATAAGTATTAATGCTATTTATGGTAAAATGAATATTTTAGTGATGGAAACAGCTCAAATACGTCAGCACAGGGGGACGTTTCTAATTACCCCCATGCGCACTTCTTAGGTTAACAGAGTAATCTTGACCAAACCGATTTGTGAACCTCATATCTCTTGTGTTTTGCTTTGTTTATTGTGCCGAACAATCTGCGACACACAAACACACACACGCGCATCAGCTGACTCAGGGGCCCAATCGATAAATATAATTAATCAAAGAAGTGACCACGGATCCAAAACTAATTTCATTATTTTGCTCAATCGAAAAGCAGTTGGTATAGAACATTCTAGTCTTTACCATTCACAAGGTAAAAGTGATTTATGCCTCCTGATATATATCTAAGCTAGGTTAGACCATTTCTTGGTCTGGCTAGCTAGTGACTTAGCAACTTGTGTGGTTATTCCTTATCAATAAGACTATTCACACGATAACAATGAATTCTGCTGCCTGATATACATCTAACCTAGGTTAGGTCAATTCTTTGTGGAGATATATAGGCTAGGCCTATGTCTTCTAGCAAAAACAGAGTAAGCAGACGGCGCCGAGTGTGTCGGCGATCGACGATGCGCATGGCGGGCGGTTTGAAAAGGCTCAAAAGGGTGAACTCGGGCCGCGTCAAAGACTAATGGATAATTTTCCCATTTAAAGTACTATTCGAGTTTGGCAAAATTCACTTTTGGCGATGGTTTGGATAGACTAATGAATTCGCTAAATGAGAGGGACCACTGTATGTAGTTATGTATGAACTCCCCCTCTCACTGAAAGATATTACAGTACATTGCGGATAACATGTATGAAGTCTGGATAAATGCTGTTGTTGTTGTTGTTGTTCCCTAAGCTGCCTGGCTGAACAGCCCCGAGTCCCCAAGGAAGGCCGTGGCCACGGTCGGGCTTTCCCACAGAGCTCTCAAAGAGTGTAAATTGTGTTGTTGGCGTAAGTGGTTGTGTGAGATGCAGTCTTCTATGATGTGTTTAATGGTATGGGGTGCTGTGTTACAACCCGGGCAGGTGTCGACGACGGAGTCATCCAGTCTCTTCTGATAGCTCAGAAGAGCCGGATGGTGTCCGCATCTCAGCCTGGCCAGGTGGACTCTGTCCTCGCGAGGAAGGGAGGATTCAGAAGGATGGATTTCGGGAGGTCGTGCTTGCAGCTGCGTGTTGTCTATGAGTGAGTGGATGGAACGGCGAGTGATATGAGTATGGATGTGCTTCCGGAAGTTGGTTTGGGGTGAGCAGGGAGGGAGAGAAGACAGTATTTGTGTGTGATAGCGTGTGCTGGGTGTTATTTTGATATTTCTTGGTGTCTGTGGGTGTGTAGCCATGTAGTGTAGTGAGTGGTGTTGATTCGTGGAGGCTGCTGCTAGGAATTGTGTGCCTCTCATGTCAAGATGATCTTTGACTTTGAGGACTTTGGCTTCTTGCTGTTGGTGATCTGTGGGTGTCGTAGCTGTGCATCCTGTGATGATTTTCAGGGCTTTATTTTGAATAGTCTGTAAGGTCTTATGATGTGTTTCAGCTAGGTTAGAAGCCCAGGCCAGGCTTGCGTATTCCGTAACTGATCTTATGTATTGTTTGTAGACTGTGGTGGTGGTTTCTTTGTTGTGTCCAAATTTCGTGTGGGCAAGTGATCTGAGGGCGTTAAGTCTGGGTGCCAGTTTCTTTTTCGTGTTTGTGGTGTGCTGTTTGAATGTCATTTGGGTGTCGTATGTTACTCCTAGGATTTTGGTTGTGTGTGTGTGTGTTAGGGTTAGGGGTGTGTTGTTTATGTTGAGTCCCGGGACGTAATCGTGCTCTCCTGTCCAGCTTGTGAGGAGGGTTGCAGTGGATTTAGCTGGGGCTAAATTGAGTCTGTTTGTAGTGCACCATTCATGTAATGTGTCGAGATAGTCTTGAAGGAGTCTTGTTGCTGTACTTACACTAGTTGTACTTACACTAGTTGTATTTGCGGGAGTGAGCATGCTCGTTAATTCCCGCCTCCTAAGATATGTTTGTCATACCGTGCTTTGAAACTATGCACTGATGGTGCAGACACTACTTCGGCTGGCAATTTGTTCCACCCACCAATCGAGTTGGTAGGAAATCTTTTACTTTTCAGATCAGATTTACTATTAGGCACTTTCAGTTTGTAGCTGTGACCTCTGGTTCTCTCTTGTGTCTGGGTTTTGGTGCGTGCTTGTGAGTGTTATGTCGTCTACGTAGGAGGCTATGGTTATTTGGGGTGAATTTGGTGTATTTATATCATGCATGTACAGATTGAAGAGTGCGGGCGACAGGACGGATCCTTGCGGGACTCCGTTTGGGAAATTTATAATGCTAGATGACTGACCGGCAAAAGATACGTGTGCACATCTGCCTGCTAAGAAGTTGGCCAGCCATCTTTTTGTGTTGTTGTGCATGTTTGTGTTGTAGATTTTGTTTGTTAGGTTGTGGCGGAGGATGGCATCGAAGGCTTTACTAATGTCGAGTGTGGCAAGTACTGATCTATGTGGTGGTCTAGCCGAGTTGATGCCGTCAAAAGCTCTTTGTGTAAGGTCTGTAAGAAGAGTGTTTGTGGAGTGCAATGGCCTGAAGCCGTGTTGTGTTGGAGAAAGGGGTAAATCAGGTGTCATCAGTTGTAGTACCAGGCGCTCTATGACTTTGGAGGGGGTGCAAAGGAGTGTGAGGAGGGTAGCGTGGGGTCTTTGTTAGGTTTGGGATTGTGATGATGATACCATGCTTCCAGATGTCTGGTATTGTGTTGTGTGAGTAGCTGTAGTTTGATATGTTAGTGAGTGCTTGTATGTCTTGTGGTCCCAGGTGTCTGAGGTGAATGTTGCTTATGTTGTCTAGGCCACAGGCGGGTGAGAGTTTGAGATTGTTGATGATATGCTTTGTCTGGTTGTTGGTGAAGGGTGTATAGTCAGGGTCTGTGGGGAATTGTCTTTTTCGTCGGATGACACGTCGATCGTCTTTGTGGGGTTTTAGGTGACTGACATGAGAGAAGTGATTGATGAGAGTGTTTGCTTGTTGTTTACGTGAAGGAGTAGAGTCTGTTGTTGTGATTGCAGCATGTGATTGTGTTGTGTTGCTGTTGGAAAGTGTGATGCTGTTTAGTGTTTTGTAGAGTTTTTTGGGGTTTGTTTTGTGATCGAGTGTTTGTAGGAAGTTATTCCAATTTAGTGTTTGTTGTTCTTGTATTTTGTTGTTAATCTGGATGTTGAGTGCTTGAATTTGTTGATTGATGTCTTGTGTGTGGGGTGCTGGGGAGTGTTTCAGTGTGTCGTGTTGTATGATGAGGTTTTGAATTTCTGGTGAGAAGTTGGGGTTGTGTTTTTTTTATGTTACCTCTTGGAATGTGTTTCTTGTCGGCGTTTTGGATAGTCGTATTGAATGTGTGTACAGCATTGTTGATGTTAGTGATGGGTGTACTGTTTAAGGTTTCAAAGTGTTGTTCTGTCTCATTTGTGAAAGCCTCCCAGTTAGCTCTTTTATAGTTAGTGTAAGTGTGTCTGTGGCTAGCTGGGGTGAGTCTTGTTTTGGTGGTGATAATGATCGGGAGGTGGTCTGAGCCCAAGGTTCTGACCACCCTCCAGGATCTTGTGGGGGCGAGTTCAGGGGAGCAAAAGGTGATATCAGGAGATGATGGGGTATAGAGGGCTTGGTGGGGAGTATGGGTATGCTGATGAATGTTATTGAGGATATATAGGTTGTCTGTTTGGTGTTGTAAGACCAGCCCTCTGTCTGTGTCGGGGTTGTCGACAAACCAGGCCGACTTCTTTTCATTGAAATCACCACCCAGGATGATGTGTGGGGTGTTTGTGATGTGTTGTATTTGTGGTCTGTAATCGTTTGGTACTGTAGGGGATGTTTGGGGAGGGATGTATGTGTTTATGATGGTTATGTTGGAGCTGTTGCCAGTGCATATTTTAATTGATTGAATTTCTGTTGTGTTATCGTTTGGGGGGAGGAGGGATTTGGTATGTGCACTGGTGTCTATATATGTTATATCTTTGTGTACTAGGGTGATGAGTCCACCGCCAATGCCGACGGCCCGGTCTTGTCGTATGGTGGTGAAATTGTGAAATGTAGGAGTTTTTTGTGTTGTACAGAGTTTTGTTTCTTGTAAGATGGCAATGTGTATGTTGTGTTGTTTGATGAAGTGTGTGAGTTCGTGTTTCTTTGTGTTGATGCCATCTATGTTTAGTTGAAGGATGTTAATGTTGTGTGTGCGGTGTATGTTGGGTGCTGCTGCACGAGGATGGGGTGGGGGTGGGGGTGGAGGGGGAGGGGGGTGGGGGGTGGGATTGGGGTGCAGGAGATGAGGTAGGAATGGATTAGGTTGTGTGGATGGGTTTGGGGAGGAGAGGTGGACGGGTTTTAGGAGTGGAAGTGGATGTTATGGGCAGGTTATGTGGATTGGGGAGGAGAGGTGGATGGGTTTTAGGAGAGGGAGTGGATGGTATGGTAAGGTTATGTGGGTTGGGAGGAGAGGTGGACGGGCTTTAGGGGAGGGATTTGAGTGGGAGAGGGAGGGGCATGAATGCTGTATATAAATATAGGGATAAAGAGAGACAATTAGTCACCCAACTATTTCTGCAAAGGACTAGAATATATAAATTAAGATACACCACATTCTTAACATTCATCCTCCATTACAAACCCCAATGCACTTGAATAAAATAATGAAAGCATATGATCCTCCCGGGATTCCAGCTCGGGACAACACACCCAGAACATAAGCATCTAAACCATTACACCACCAACACATAATTAAATTTATCCATTTCAGCGGACGAGTACCAGAGGGAAGTATTGATCAATGTGAAGCGCACAAACAAGGCCGGTCGGGAAGCCATCTGTAACGCTGTCAAGAGCCAGTGGAGAGGGGCCGACGCTTTCTATGAACTCTTTGGAATTTACTTCCTTCGAGTTGCTTTCCACAAACTTACAATCTACAAAAGTTTAAATCCAGTTGTTACAAAAATTTTATGAATGGAGGATGCCTTTAGGCACATGGACCTTTTTGTTTTATCTGTTTTTCCTTCCTCCGTTCATTGTCTCTTTAAAAAAAAAAAAAAAAAATGATGGAGTCCGACACAAAGTTGTTACTAAGATTAAAGGTACGTCACTTACATTTATTGTCACCAAATTAATATATATAGTAGTATTAGTAGGCTCTGTCTCGAGTCGGCCACCCCCAGCTAAAAAATAAAATAAAAAATAGAAAAATACAAAAATAGGAAATGTGTCTTGAGTAGACAGATAGATAGATAGATATTAATTGTAGCAACTCCAGCCATATGAGAGCTTTTGCCCAGTAGGCTGTTGACAAATAGTTTATATTATTATTATTTATAGCAGTAACACTGATAGAAAATGAGAGAATTGCTGTTAGACACAAGGGTGTATATTAGAGTTGGTGAGGGTTGGTCAGATCACTATGTGGTAGTAGGATTTCAAGACAAGTACATACATACATACACTCGACCCTCGACCCTCGGTTTACCGGACCTCGATACAACGGATTTTGGATTTAACCCGGGAACTGCGGGAAGACTCTTAAGAGTTCCCCCGGCGGACTGCGGGAAGACTCTTAACCCGTACAGCCCCAGCGACGCGTCTGACGCGTCGGCGATGTATGTAACGCACAGCCCCAGAGACGCGTCTGGCGCGTCACCCTAATTGCGCCGACCGTAACCTCAGGTGTAGCCACTCAAGAGGGCTCAGATTTGTATGGGAACTGTGTACGTATCCCACGCAACCATGCCGATGTTTGAAAACTCTCAAAGTCCACGTGCGTGCGCGTGAGCGCGCAATAACCTGTTTTTTTGGGGTAATTGACTTCAATTTTTTACTCTTGTAAAATACGTTTTCGGGGCTCTGTAGGACCATTCTTTAAGCTTTTTGAGCGGTTTTTCGTGGTTTTTCCTTCATTCCTAACCCATTCGCTATTGTTTCTGGAATAAAACAATTTTTTGAAAACCGGCCGGGTTCTGGTGAACAAACATTACAAAACTAGCCGGGGCTCCACGGGTTAAGAGTCAGGGGAAAAAAAAATCAATTTAAAACAGATTTTTTTTGTTTTTGTTTTTTGCCCCCGGGACATGCAAAATATCACTCCTCTACCTCCCCTCCTTCCCCACTTTCCTCCCCTCCTTCAGTTATCACCTATTTTCCCTGTTATTCCCTTATTCTGTGGTATATTTTCGTGCTAACATTAGCGAGTTGCAAGCAGGGCATTGTCATCACTGTTAGCAAGCGAGTGCAAGAGAGAGAGAGTATCGATCGACAGTGTCTCTCCAGAGGTGGAGGAAAGTGGAGGGGAGGGAGGTTGCCTCAGCCATACATTATGTAACTCCAAGCCTGTATCGCCGATTTTGACCATCCAAACGCTGTTTCCACTTGTTTTATTGTTGTAACAGGTTAATACCTTTATAATCAACCTATAATAGGCGCATATGGAGAAGTATTAATGCTATTTATGGTAAAATAAATATTTTAGTGATGGAAACAGCTCAAATACATGCGCACAGGCAGAGGTGTTCATTACCCCCCATGCGCACTTCAGAGGTTAACGGACTCAGTCTGTAGGCGGACAATCCATCTGGACCGGACCAAATGGCCGGTGCTGGATAATTTGTCCACTAAGTGGCAGGGCGAATGACTCTTAGGCCTAGGACTAGGCTATCGATACTCACAATACCTCAACTGAGCTGCTTGGATAAAGAGAATATCCCAGGTATATTTAACCCTTAAAGAGCGGCGCGCAACATAAGTCGAGTTGAAAAAACTGGCAAAAAACGGGTGAAAAAAGGGTGGAAATCGAGTGAAAATGGGTGGGATAGTAATGATCCATACGTCCGACATCTGTGGCCTCCCGGCCCACACTAACTCCAGTTCCCCCACCGCGCGGGAGGATGACAATGTAACCAATAGTTCGCTAAAAGTGAGCAAGGTAGCAAAATCAGCTAAACTTCCATCTTCGAGGTAACACTGTCAGTGCTCCACGAGTGCTACGTAGCTGTATGTGGCGTCATTGTGTAGCGATTTCCACCTAGTTTTCGGCGCAATACAGTTCCTTTCATACTGATGGTTGATATAGCAGTCAGAACGGCCCGGAAAGGCCCAAAACGGCCACAGAGCACCCGCTAGACAAGGGTTAATAAACGTATATTAACCAAGTAATCTTGACCAAACCGATTCATATCTCTTGTGTAATGCTTTGTTTACACTTTACTGGTCTGACGAACGATCCGCCACATACACACACACAGTGACTACGGGTCCAAAACTACTTTTATTATTAGCTAGCCAGACCAAGAAATGGTCTAACCTAGCTTAGATAATATATCAGGAGGCAAAAATAACTTTTACCTTGTGAACTACCGGTACTTTTATTTATTTTGCTCAATCGAAAAACACTTGATATAGCCTACAGGTAGAACATTCTAGTCTTCACCATTCACAAGGTAAAAGTTATTTTTGCCTCCTGATATATTATCTAAGCTAGGTTAGACCATTTCTTGGTCTGGCTAGCTAATATTAAAAGTAGTTTTGGACCCGTAGTCACTGTGTGTGTGTGTGTCTCGTTCGTCAGACCAGTAAAGTGTAAACAAAGCATTACACAAGAGATATGAATCGATTTGGTCAAGATTAGGCCTACTTGGTTAATATAAGTTTATTATATATAGCCTACCTGGGATATTCTCGCTATCCAAGCAGCTTATTTGAGGTTTTGTGAGTATCTATAGCCTAGGCCTAGGCCTATTAATAGATTTCCGGCCCCCTTATATGAATACAATACCCAGCAACGGATTTTTTTTCATGCAACGGACTAGTAACAGTCCCATTTAGTCCGTTAAATCGTTAAATCGAGGTTCGAGTGTACATACATAACATTTTAAGACTGAGTGTTCCACACATACGTGCAGTTTCAGTCTCTTGTCCTAATGGCGGCGTTCCAGGCAACCCTGTTAAGGGCTGCTTCGCTTGTCAATTTGAAACACATACAATAGCACTGGATATATCAAAGGCATTTGAGAGTCTGGCATCAATCCTTATTGTCGAAGATGTCACACTACGGCCTTGCATCATTAGTTCCACTAATTTCTTCTTATCTTCATAACAGAAAAATATGTGTAATGGTAGATGGCCTTTATTCTCAATTTCACTCAATAAATGCTGGTGTTCCCCAGGGATCAGTTTTGGCCCCAACTCTGTTCCTCATTCATATCAATGATCTCATATCTACCACTCATAATCCAATACATTCCTACGCAGATGACTCAACACTCCATAGCTCCTTCACATTTACCAATTCTTTCACCCAACCCGATCTTATAAATTAAAAAATAAACACTGCAATTTCTCTGAACCAGGACCTTTCTAGAATTAATGAATGGGGACAAAAGAATCTAGTTTCCTTTAATGCACAGAAAACCAAGTACATTAAATTTTCTAACTGACAGAATCTCACTGACTCCCATATATTTTTTAATGATGTAAATATTCCCACTTCCCCTAGTATTGACATTCTCGGTGTAACATTAACTACTAACTTGAGCTGGACACATTATGTTAGAAGCATTGCTAAGAATGCCTCTAAAAAACTGGGACTCCTGTACAGAGTTCGAGAATTCTTCACTGACGAGCAGTTGGCCGTAATATATAAAAGTCATGTGCGTTCTCAGATGGATTACTGTTCACCTCTGTGGGGTGGAAGTGGAGTGGTTGCATTGAGGCAGTTGGACAAAATTCAAAATAAAGCTATTAGATTAATCAATAACCCTGCAATCACACAGGACCTTCCTACATTATCCATACGAAGAAAACGTTGCATCCCTTGCATTTTTCTACATATATTTTCACAGCAATTGTTCCGAGGAACTTGCTTCAATTGTGCCGCCTCTCCACATCTTTCCCCGTAGAACTAGGGCAGCTGAGAGAGCCCATGAATTTACACTTTCTCCTCCACAATGCAGAACTTCTGCTTATCAGAATTCATTTATCCCCAGAGCTACTACTCTTTGGAATTCACTTCCCTCGAATTGCTTTCCACAAACTTACAATCTACAAATGTTTAAATCCAGTTGTTACAAACATTTTATGAATGGAGGATGCCTTTAGGCACATGGACCTTTTTGTTTTATCTGTGTTTTTCCTTCCTCCGTTCATTGTCTCTTTAAAAAAAAAAAAAAAAAAAAAGTTCTTGCATTTGAGATCGGCACGTATAGTCCGATCCCAGGTCTTCCTCGGTCCACCCCTTGGTGCAGCTCCCTCCACAATCACAGACCTGCATTTTTTCACCCAATTTTGTTCATCCATTCTCTCCACATGTCCATACCATCCCAGTCTACTTGTACGCATCACCTCGCTAATACTCTTTATACCTAAATATTTATTAGTGGCCTCTTCATCATTGACGATGCGCCTTACGTATATAATAGCCAATCTTTTAACTCTAGCTTGCTGTTCAAGCTTCCCGCCCAAGGAGAACTCAAAATACGATTGCCTTACATCGTGAGCGAAACACTCTTAATAACCACTCACGGACTCGTCCTTATGATGTGGGTACACTACTAGAAAAAACTAGTAAAATAAATAAATAATAAAATTTTTAAAATTAAACTTGACCTACCTTTGCGCTTCCCAGGCGTCTGCTTTTGGGTACTGCTCGCCATCTTGTTCACCGCGAGCGTTCCTTCTTATACTCCTTGGGCCCGCATCGATAGGACGGGTGTCCCCGACACTCCTGCCCGCACCTCGTTCGTCACCTTACTTGATCATATAGTGAGTCCTTGCTCATTTGTCCATGACAGTGCTGAAGTTAGGTTAGATTATCGACCAGGTGTAGGCTGAGTGTTAAATACGGGCCCTGGAGACTGTTTTTCTGGGTCTAAGCATTCGTGTTAATTAAGGGGTGCTCTTGTTGTGATAAGGCAAGTCGCCCCTAGTGTGTTGTTTTCTTTATCCTAGCCCACTATTAGTTCACTTATTAGTCATGAGGCTTCTTTTAGGGTGAACTGGAGCCTGTTGCTTGGTCCCTTCAGGGTGTGCAACAAGTATGCTTCGGGGCTAGTACCATTGGATTTTCTCACTTAGTTGAGGAATCCGGCACGGAGCCATTCTACTCTGCAATCGTATCATCACGTGTTCTACAGGTAGCGGGGTCGACGCTGGATCGCAGGTTTGAGCCATTGACGAAATCATCACCAAGGGCTCCCATCTAGTTGGCCACATTAGGTTGCATATATATATATGGTTAAAGGGTGTTATCACTGATTATTGATTGCTCATGATATATATCCATGCCATGTATATACACGTTGTTCATCCCTATATATATACTGAAGGGTCGCCCTTTCGACGGGATTTTTATGGTTCAGTGCGACTGAACATTAAATTACAACGTGTCTCAGGGTGTTCCGTGGGGTCCCTCGCCGGGAAACACTCAGAGCTATATTAAAAATATTCAGTATTCACCGCCGCGTACGGGTCTACAATGAATTCAAGTTGCATTATTTAAGGCATATAGTATAACTCCGGCGGGCCCGGCAGGCTACTAAAAAAGGAATTCAAATTTAGAAGGGCAACGGCGAAGCCTCCCCTCGTAATCACGTCTTCCGCCGCCAACAAAATAACACAAACAACAAATCGCTCTTCTGGCCTAAGACAGACAAATTCAATATTCCACAACTGGCACAGTTTGCAAATTAATTTGATTGGGGTTATTTAAGGCATATAGTGCCAGCATGTCACTAACAATAATTCGAGTTTCGAAGGATAACGGCGAAGCCTCCCATCGTAATCACGTTTTCCGCCACCCACAATTAACATCTTTTGGCCTTGAAACAGACGAACATTACGCTGGCCGATATTAAAAAGTGGGAAACCACAATCACCGCGCAAGTCACGGCGAAGCAAACGCCGCACGAATCACGGCGAAGCCGGGAAATAAACTCACCCTTTTCGATCTTGTAGCTCCCAGTTCGACTGTTTTGCTTTATCATTGGCGACTTATCCGCCGGATCTAGAATAAAAAATCCGTGCTAGCACTCGAGGATCGCCGGGGTTGATTCATATATCACAAGACGAACGAGGTCAGTGTTTTTTGCACTCGGGTAAGAAGATGGGTGGATGGGACTCGTTAGCCTTGGTCGGCAACTCATCTAGGGGAGACAACCTTATACAAACCCGGGTGGATGGGACTCGTCAGCCTTGGTTGGCAACCTGTCTAGGGGAGTAAACCTGATACAAATCCGTACTGCTTACCTAAGGGTAAGGCAGGTTAGTGGATGGATTAGCCGAACACCACTGTAGAAAAATAGTGCAAACAAGATACACAGAGGGCCTCGGAGTCGAACGGATCCTAAATTGAGTGGTCAATCCTGTAAGTCCTTTACTAAACTGGCTCGGGTTGTCCCTCTCACAGGGAATAGGTCCGCTTGGGGGCATTCTGTGTATGGCCACCCTTGTAAGGGGAGTAAGGCGTCCGGCAATAGATAGATAGATAGAAGAAGTTTATCAATTGGTAGCACATAATAGGCTACACAATACTCAATTACATTTCGGAGGAATGTTTAACGTAAGGGGAATTAAGATTGTTTAAGAGTTATTCAAACTTTATTATTTTTTACAAATTAGTAGCACGTAATAGGCTACACAATACTCAATTACATTTCTGAGAAATGTTTAACGTAAGGGGAATTAAGATTGTTTAAGAGTTACTCAAACTTGATTCTATTAACATAGAGATTATATATTTATATTTATTAGTCCAGCCTAGCGTGTCCTTATGAGCATTGATTCTTGAAATTTCTTATCACACAGGTTCGACAGTGAGACACCTAGGAAGTCTAATATCTCTGTGGGGGTGAGGAGGTAATCATGGACAAGAATACAGTAAACCCTCGCCATCTCGGACCTCTAGAAGTCGGAAACCCGTACTAGTCGGACTGGCTACGGGCCTCTCGGACATGCACTTCCGTATTTCGGACACTTCCGTCATCGTTCCGACAGTCTCTGACGTTGTCGGACTTTATATAAGTATTCGGAAAATGTCCGTCATAACCGTCCTCTGATATCTCAAATATTTCCGAAATGTGTCGTAACGGTGTCCGACAAAGGATGACGTGTCGGATGACGACCTCACATCACCGGACAATAAGGGTGAATATCCGATATAATATTTTTCAATTCTATCACATTAGAAATGACTATATGATCCGACCTCTTGAGGGTTATTTTGATATGCTGCTTATTAACACTATCTGGTGCAACGTCTTGGAGTCATTATGGTATTTTGTTTAATTATTATAGAGGGTTTTAATTGTTTTTGCCATTTTCGAACAATGTATTTTTAGTTTACCCCGAGACTTGGTAAAACGCCTCTCCAAATCCCCTTCAAACTAAAAAAAAAATCCCCCAGACCCCCTTCAAGCTAAATGTGTACATTTTTCAGTAGAAAAATTTCCCGGCCAAAGGCCGGTTTATTCCAAATTGCAGGCTCTCTAACGCTCGCCCAGGAAAAATCGACACCTTATTGGGTTGAAGCATCATATAATCGCCAAACTAATGAGATGAAACGTCGTAAAATATCCAAGCTAATAGAGTAAAACTAGGAGATTCTAAATTGTCCCGCCCTGCACCTAATAGGGTTAATAATTATTGTTGAGGATTTTGCTAGTTTTTGCCATTTTCAGGCAGTGCATATTAGTTTGTCCCCTAGGCTGACAAAACGCCTTACCAGACTTCCTTCTAACTGAGGAAATGCCCACTCGGATTCCTGGTTTCTTCCAAGTTACAGGCTTACCCGGAACAGTGCCTCGTTGTCGATGTAGCTAAATTTAGCTTCGGAAAAATAGTTTCCTGGCTTTTTGAAAGAAAATAATAAAATAAAGCTACATAAGAGTGCTGGAAATTTAATGTTTGATAACAGTAATTGGTAAAAGGTGGTATCACAGATTGAAAAGTGATAGTGTAAAGTCAGTGAAAATAGGTTAGCCTAAGCAGAACCGGATGCGGAAATACCTTGAGCCAACCAGGCCAAGTGGGATATCTCTATTGCTTCTAACTGGTAAAGTGTTTGCCTCACAACCCAAGGGTCCCGAGTTCAAGCCCCCGGTTGGGCTTGATATTTCCCGCATCTAACGAAGTTTAGGTGTGTTGGTAAAATTGTTCAGATGGTTGAGAGTAAGATCGGAGCTCCATAAATCCTCTTTCGGGTATGGTGTAAAAACCTATTCCTACAGTGAGAGATAAGTGTGAAGATAGATGCATCATGCAGCTTACTGGAGAGAACAGACCAAGGGTTATTCAAGTGGGTTAGGCATATGGAGAGTTTTCATAATTAACATATTTTACTTTAACAATATATGTGTAGCCTAGTATCTGGGAAATCAAGATGTGGTGGACATGGCTATTTACCTTGAGCTATAAGGAAAACCAAAGACTATTGTTCTGAAATTAACTCTTTCAAGCTCCAATACGCGTTTGTTCGGTTCTGTTTCTGGCTACTATTAGACGATTTTATTCAGATTAGTAACAGTAGGCTATATGGAAGTCAAAGGGTTGATTGAGATAGTATTTACCCTTTTAATACCCACAGATACTTCCTAAGCTGCATAAAATCGTCTAATGATAGCCAAAATAAACTGCTAACACGCGTCAGAGCTTCAAAAGGTTGACCCTTCTGTGCGATGGCGTCATTTTCCTTTTATTCTGGGTACAATTATTCTATTTCTCCGCTTAGGAAGGATCTGTGGGAATTATAGGGAAAATAAATATAAATTTTTCTCCTTTGATCCCAAGAAGTTAATACTAATCTGGAAAATAATTGTATATGTTAATCAAAGTTAAATGTATTAACTTTACTTCAACGTCTTGCACCCTTCAGCACAATGTCGTAATTTTCATTCTGTTTTGGCTATCATTATTTGACTTTTCTCAGCATTAGAAGAGACTCCGGAGAGCTAAAGGGGTAAACCTAATCTGATTTAACCCTCTAACTCCCACAGATCCCTCCTAATCTGCATAAAATCCTCTAATGATAACCAACATACAATGACAAAGGGTTTCAGTACACTGAAGAGGTAGCTGCTAGGTCTATTTTGTATGAGTTACGGGTAGGTTGGTATTGTGGAGCTGTGATTATCCCTGGCGAAGGTAAATTGGGGTTTTCTGGATAATGTGCTGTAGCTCCTGTGTGCCAGACTTGGTATACCCACCCACATAGGTCATAGGCCTTCCTAGGTCAAACACACGGATATGAGCCCCGTAGTATTAAAGTGCAACTAAATATCGTTGTTTTGATCAGTCTTGCCTCAATATCAAACCTTGAATACTTTGCCTCAGAGCCGCTTGACCTTATTGTCCCGGTGCGTCCCTGTGACCTTCCCCAGTCTTGACAGGACGGTAAGGTAGAACCAAAAGATTGGGACACACCCTGTTGAACAATGGGTCAATAAGGTTGATTGTGTTAGGAAATGTGGTCAGTAAATTTAGAACATTTAAGCAAATAAATAGTTCATTTTTAGCAGCAATATCACATGGGTAGCTTGTGGCAATATTTTGTACTGTAATATTCGGATGATCACAGATATACCTGGTTAGGTCAAGACAATGGAATGCACAAGAATGAATATAATCATCTTGTAGAATTATCTTATTGCTGATTATGCTGCCTGGAGGACATTTTGACACCAGGTATTCTATTACTTGGCGAGGGGCAGGGGAAGCCAGGCTATCAAAATAAATGTATGAATCATATAGATCCCTATAAAGAACTGTTGCGTGACTAGTGTTTCCAGAGAGCCGTTCATATAGGATAAAACCATGTTCACTATGGAGGGTGTAATCATGGATGTTAGCCAGCGAAACAAACGAAAAGCGACCTTCCAACCTAGGCGAGAAATTCACAACTTGATGAATTTCACTTATAAATAACACCCTAACATTCTCTATTCCCTTAATGTTATCCATCAGAGCTTTGGTAACATGTACCGTCGGTGTGTGTGTTGGACCAGCCATCATAATACAATTGTGAGGGATCCCAGCGCTAGGCTGGGAAAATTACGTCTGCACTTTATATTGCTAGTGCGTGAAATGGGGGATCCGGAGTCCGGACCTGCATCACAAACAATTGGCTTATTCACATATGCTTAAATATCAATAAATAATATAAATTCTGGAACGGTATAAATGTAAATATTATGAATCCATGTTATTCAGTTGAATATGTAGCAGGAAATGTTTAATAAGTTAACTAAACATTTCGAGAATAATTAACTTCCGCAATTATTAAATAGTTACCCATTTAAAATTTGAGTTCTTTGACGCGTATCTCCTTAAACATAAAAGAAAACGAAGTCTTCTTCCGGTATTTTATGGCTAACTACACTAATTTTGTACACTAATTTCACACTTGGCTACACACGCACACACACACCTTAAATGAAATTTTTCCGGGAACGTTTGGGCTTGTAGGCCTACTGAATGGTGATTAAATAATACAGAAGAAAATTACTTTCCATATTGGAAACTACAACTACAATTTCATTAATCCACATAGCCTATTCTTTGTCGGACAAATTTCGCCGCATTAAAGATTATAAGACATTTCACCTCATTAGTTTGGCGATTAGAAGACGTTTCGCCTCATCCAGATGTCGATTATTTATGGGGCGAGCTATATCGAGCGTACACTTTAGTAAAAATCGGCCTTTAGTCTGTACTTTTCCTACTGAAAAATGTGCAAATTTAGCTGGCAGGGGAGTTTGGTGGAAGACCTTGACGCGGCTGCCCATTCAAAGTCTGGCTCCGCGCGTCTTTGAAGAGTCCGTCGCTTCTCCGCGACTTTGATACGTTTGTTCTAAGATTTTATATAATTAATATATTACTAGACTAACCTAACCTATAATAATAATAATAGTTCTTAAAGCTAGTGCATGCTAAGCCAGCTAAGGATAGCCCAATAAGGCCGATTAGGCGTATTTCCATTGGGGTCCGGTACTACTACCCCATCCCCTTACTCATGAGGGACGGTAACGACTCAGCTAGTGCTTGTGAAAAAACTTTACTGCGCCGAGCGTGGGCACGATCCTGGGACCTTCTGGGTGGAAGTCCAAGACGCTAGTCACTACACCACCGAGCCTAACCTGATTTTGTATATTTATGTATGTATGTATATACTCAGGCACATACCCCGGCCATAGCTGGGATTGGCCGACTCAAGACAGAGCCCCCCAAAAAAAAATAAGGAAAAGTGGGGAATGGGCCTGAGTTGTTGTTGTTGTTGTTCCCCAAGCTGCCTGGCCGAACAGCCCCAAGGCCATAACCGAGCGCCCCCACAGAACCCTCCTTGCCGACCACAATAAAGCCTGGGTGACCGAAGCCACTCCATGGCGGGGAGCTGAGGAGGGTGCAGAAACGCCCGGGAAACCAAAGCCCCACCCAGGGCCCTGTGCCCCTCAGCAATTATGAAGAGAAAGTTGAGGGGCAAGGGAAAAATGTGACGCTTTGGCTTCCAATCTTGGTAGATTGGGAGGTCAATCCACGGAAAAGACGCCGTCACTTGAGATCTAGAAAATATATAAGTTAAAGGAACAGTCAGAGTAAGCTATGGGTATGGCAGAGATCGCTCAGTTCTCACTCTGATAGACCAGCCCATCACCACTATGGGCCTGAGTAAATACATACAGTACATACAGAATAGGGGATCTGTGGTAAACCACCTAGGTCAAGGTTGGTTCTCCTGACTGCTTGCATGGAAATTTGAAGACCATCTACTTCTCACTAGGGATCCAAGGAGATATTTCATGAACAAATTAAAAATTTCTGACAAATTCACTAGCTATACCGGAGGAGATTCTAACCAACATCTTTCAGATGAGTGTCCAGGGCGTTACCTCTGCTCCACTCTGGCTTATAAAGATATCAGAACTGCATTAGATCTTAATCCCTCCAACTCGGCGGTCTTCTTATGCTTCATTCTTACCGTTTCTTACAGTAGATCTTCTGGAAAAAGGAACTAGGCCTGTGTATCCAGCTCAGTACCAGTACTTGCACTGCTGCGGTTGTTCACGGTGTTGGCGGCGGCGGTAGCAGACGCAACATTTTTACTATTCTGTATTTTTGCTTTATAATCAAACTTCAAATCTTGTCTTCCCCATGCTTTATCAAGATTACTTTCAAACTTCCTTATTGATTCGGAATCGACTACATACTGGGGCAGTGCGTTCCACTCATTTACCACTCTATCACAAAACAAGTTCTTTGCCTTTTCAAGCCTATTTCTTTCTTTGTAAATTTTCTTAGAGTGTCCTCTCGTTCTTGTTCCCTCCCGCATCAAGAAGATACCTTCACACACGTCCTCATCATACTTTCCTGACACTATCTTAAAAGTCTCTATCATATCCCCTCTCTTTCTCCTATATGCCAGTGTCGGAGGTCCCAGTGTCCTCAACCTCTGCTCATAGCCCGCGTTCTTCAACATTGGTACTAGCTTGCTAGCTCTCCTCTGCACTTTCTCCACTGCTTCTATATCCTTTACCATATATGGAGCCCACACCTGGTTCGCATATTGCAGGTGCGGCCTAACAAGCGCTGTATAGAGATTCCTGAAGATTTCTTCGTCAAGTGACACAAATGTCCTCCTTATCAGCCCTACAATTCTATTGGCTTTGCTTATCTTTTCCGCTAAATGTTCTGATAAATTTAACTTATTGTCTATCACTACTCCTATATCCTTTTCTGCATTCACTTCCTCCATCGCTTCATACATACTGTATCCTACCTTGTCTATCTTTCTTGTCCCAATCCGCATGTACTTGCATTTTTTTTGGATGAAAAGGCATTAACCAATGTTCAGACCATCCCTTCATGCCCTCCACATCTCCTTGAAGCAAACCCACATCTTCCTTACTCCTCACTCTTCTATACAGCTTAGTGTCATCCGCATACAGGTATATCTGACTTCCATTAGTTATAACTTCAGGTAAGTCGTTGATAAATATAACGAACAGTAGTGGTCCCAACACAGATCCCTGATGTACCCCACTTGTAATTGTCATCTGGTAATATGTCTTCTGGCCACTCGTCTTTGTTTCGGAGCCACATGGGCCCCTCCCACCAAAACGCAGAAGATTTCAGATGTTTTGCCGAAACACCTCTAGACAGTAAGTCACTAGGGTTTTCTTTAGAGCCCATGAATTTACACTTTCTCCTCCACAATGCAGAACTTCTGCTTATCAAAATTCATTTATCCCTAGAACTACTACTCTTTGGAATTCACTTCCCTCGAGTTGCTTTCCACAAACTTACAATCTACAAAAGTTTAAATCCAGTTGTTACAAACATTTTATGAATGGAGGATGCCTTTAGGCACATGGACCTTTTTGTTTTATCTGTGTTTTTCCTTCCTCCGTTCATTGTCTCTTAAACAAAAATAAAAAAAATAAAAGAGGACACGTACCGGAATTCTACAGTCGGAAGAAGGGATTTGATTTCGTCAACACGGTTTGTGACATACACTGGAAGCTTCTTCATACTACGCAACCAATGCAATGTGACCTGGCTGTCGCACCATAATACAATTTTGTTGACTTTTACAATTTTATGATAGGCTTCCTCCACAAATTTGATTAATCTGGCGGCTAGCAAAGCAGCAGTTAGCTCTAGTCTTGGTATTGTTATGGATCTTATGGGAGCGACCTTTGCTTTAGTGATGACCAGACAACTATGTTCCGGGCTCACAAAATATATTGCAGTGCCATAGGCGACACCACCTGCATCGCTAAACGCATGAAGTTCCACCGAATCAGCATATACCGTCCTCCGAGGATAAGTAAAGTCACAGCAGAGGTGCAGGTCCTTGGTAACTGTAGACCATTCGGTAGCGCAGTCGTCATGTAGTGGATCGTCCCAATCTAGTTTCAGTCTCCATAATTGCTGTAAGAAAATTCTGGACCATATTGTAACGGGCAGTAGTACACCGAGTGGATCGAACAGTTGCGCCACCACTCTTAAGCACTCTCTTTGTTGCCTTATTGGTCTCTGGGAGACTAGCGTTGAACGTCAACAGATCAGAGTCAGGTAACCATAAGAGTCCTACTGTCTTCACTCGCTCTTGACTCTTGGCAGCAACACCATCCAATTGAAGGAGGTCACGTAGTAGAGGACTGTTGGTAGCCCATTCTCTGAGATATAAATGTGCTTGAGACATTATTCTTTGGGCATCCCAGTAACGCTTAATGACAGTCTCTTCATCACTGCCTGTACCCTGGAGGTTGTCAATGTACAAACCTTCCTTAATAGCCTCCACAACTCCGGGAGCCTCTTTAATAATGGAAAGATGTTTTAAAATCGTGGCATTAAGAAGAAACTGTGAGCAAGTCGCCCCGAACAACACTACCTTAAATCGGTAGCAAAGTAAGGGTGAAGATAAGTCCAAGGGATCCTTTGGCCACAGAAATCGGGTGTAATCACGATCTTATTCATGAAGTCTCAACATAAGAAAGGCTTTCTCGATGTCACTTATCCAGGCATATTTGTGTACCCTGAATCGCAGCAATATTTTTGCTAGATCTGGCACCAGTGATGGCCCTGTGTAAAGGCAGTCATTAAGACTTGGTCTGCCCTTGCCAACACTAGCGGAACAGTCGTACACAATACGAACGGGCGTCGTTGTGCTAATTTTGGTGACCCCGTGATGTGCCAAATAATTATTGTTTTCAGTAACACCGAAAGGAACCTTTTCAATAAAATCACGATTAAGTTGATCTTGGATAACGTTGGTGTAGTGACTACAATAGACAGGTTCTTGTTTGAAACGCTTCTGCAGACCCCTTAGGCGACCCGCTGCTAAACCATAATTAGAAGGCAGCTTCTCTTTATGTTGGTTCCATGGCAGTCTGACTTCACATTGTTGATTCTGAGCAGAGTATGTTACTGTCTCCTTGTATATGTCCAACGCAGTCATGTTTTCCTTTGAATCTTCGTTTTGAGAAATTCCTAGATGATCCAGTTCCCACATACATTTTAATTCATTATGACATGGATTACTTGATTCCGTGGATATATATTGATCCATCGGGGTGACCGCAACTTTCAAAATTGTAACTACCTCTACTTGGGCGCTAGACTTGTCGTTTTGGCAGGAGCCACTTAGTGCATAACCAAATTTAGTGGGCAAGAGAATTATGTCACCCTCTTTCTTGTACCCTGGCCGCACTAAGTCATAATAATAATCGGCACCAACCAACAAGTCCAGTCGAGATGTCTAGATCCAGCTGTGTCATTAGAGAATCAGCTATTTTGTAACCTTTGTTTCGCAAAACTCTCATGTCTGCTTCAAGGCATTCTGATCCTTTGTGATCCGGAAGAGTTTCTACCACAACTGCTTGTAGAGGATAGTTTCTGCCCCGGAACTTGTATTTGAAGGATACTACTGGGTACTTTTTGCTCTCACATGCTCCGGTAAACCCTCGCAACTCTAGCTCTTCATCACCCACTTTTATATAATGGATCGAGTCTAGAGCGGAATTTAAAATGAAGGTGCGCTGTGAGCACTGATCCAGCAGTGTTCTCATTTTGACTGTTCCTCTTGATTCCTTAACTGTTGGCAGCATAACAGTTGGGAGGATAATACTTGTCTTCTTTGACGACACAGACATTGTGGTAGTTTGCGTCTTGGTCTTTGTTACCTGTTGAGGTTTTTGCTCCTTCTTTGCACCGTCCCATTAAGATCTGGACTGACAGAGGATATGGTAGTGTCTGTTTTGACAGAACCTGCAGTTGCGGATGTCAGGGTTCACACAACCATTGCTCCCGTGGGTTGAAGATAAGCACCCGGTGCAAAGGTTGAGTTGCTTTGCGCGTTTTACTTTCAGAGCACTGGTTTTGAATTTGATACACTTAAACCATGCATGTGCCCCTTCGCACAACTTGCAACCCTTCCTTCGCACCGAGGCCTCCTGCACCGCAAAGGATGCTGAAGCAACTGGTATATGTGGCGTAGTCCGTTCTGCTACACTTTCCATGTTAAACACTTCTGTCTGGTAAGCCTGGACAAACCTTTCTAGGGCCAGACCTTCTTCTCCTAAAGTTCTCTTTAATGTTTCCTTTAGTGGGGATGGCAATTTATTCATGAGAATTACAACACTAGCTTCATTAAGGGTAATTTGTAGGGTTTCTATTGACCTCAGTGTACTTTCAAAACTAGCATAGAAACCCTTTAGTTCCTCGACATTGTAAGAGGGAGGATTCAACGTAGTAAGGTTAGTTATATGTGTTTTTTTTTTTTTTTCGTTTTTTTTTTCTTCTATATTCCAACTACTCCCTCTCGGGTATAGGCTGAGAGCCTGTATATTCCATCACTCAACACGGTGAAGCCCGCGAGGTCTTGTTCCAGTCTGGGGAGTGAGACATGTGAAGCATCCATCATGGCTCGAAGCAGCTCCATCTCTGAAGCGGCTGGTTGCTTCGTTCAAGTGCTTCACCGTCTCACCCTCCGGACTCAGACCCTCACTCTCAGAACGCCACCTATTGAGCAGTGAACTCACTAGGCATTGTCTCGCTTGTCTCGTTGTCTCATTGTCTCATTGTCTCGGCTCGCTTGGTGTAGTGACTAGCGTCTCGGACTTCCACCCAGAAGGCCCGGGTTCGCGCCCACGCTCGGCGCATTAAAGATTTTTCACAAGCACTGAGTCGTTACCATCCCTCATGAGCAAAGGGAAGGGGTAGTAGTACAGGACCCCAATGGAAATACGCCTAATCGGCCTTATTGAGCTATCCTTAGCTAGCTTAGCATGCGCTAGCTTTAAGAACTATTATTATTATTATAACATATTTTGAATATGGGAATATTCATACAGTGTTATTTAATCAGGGAACAATGAGGGTATTTTTTTGGCATTTCGGTGGGCTTTGTGGTAATGCACTGATACTAGGTACAGCACAAATTCAATCCCAATAATATCTTCCCATTGACATATCGGGATTTGAACCCGGGTCCATTGGATTACCAATCCAGTGGCATGACCACTTCACCACACCTCCCCTTAATTCTATCCCTGTGCCCATAGGTTTTCTTTAGAAGGGCAACCGCTGTTTGGTCTCCCTCAATTGCGAAACCTTCAATTAGTTGTTTTGCCTCGCCATTCAGTTGACCTCTTAAGTAGGTGAATTTTTGGATGTCACTGAGCTCCGCATTGCTGTGGACACTACAGTGGAACATATCCCAGAATCCCAGCCATAGAGTGGGATCACTGTCAAACACAGGAAGGGTTATTTTCGGCAATCTTATACCGGCATTTCTGTTGACTGCAGCACGATTTGGCTCCTTGTGTTTTAGCTTACCTTTGAGAAGGATGATAACTTTATCAAGACACTCTATATAATCCACGCCTGTTTCTAAGTCGGCGAAATACTCGGCGTCATCTTCATAGAGCGTATCCATTTCGCAGCGACATAAATTTAAGTCTTCGAGCTGTCTTAAAACCGAAGCCAATTTAGCCTCAATCGCATCATTATCTGCATCAACCAAAAATGTAGCAATATCTTTGGTGATCCTAGTCAAACCACTCTTGATACCCCCCTTGTGTCGCTTGTACTGGGACAGTGTCAACGACATGATGACAATACACAGGAAATAGAATAGAATAATACTATATCTTACCTATATGGACGTAAAGCGGACTCAGAAAGTTATATATCCACTGCTTCTATATCCTTTACCATATATGGAGCCCACACCTGGTTCGCATATTCCAGGTGCGGCCTAACCAGCGCTGTATAGAGATTCCTGAAGATTTCTTCGTCAAGTGACACAAATGTCCTCCTTATCAGCCCTACAATTCTATTGGCTTTGTTTATCTTTTCCGCTAAATGTTCTGAGAAATTTAACTTATTGTCTATCACTACTCCTATATCCTTTTCTGCATTCACTTCCTCCATCGCTTCATACATACTGTATCCTACCTTGTCTATCTTGCTGGTCCCAATCCGCACGTACTTGCATTTTTTTGGATGAAAAGGCATTAACCAATGCTCAGACCATCCCTTCATGCCCTCCACATCTCCTTGAAGCAAACCCATATCTTCCTTACTCCTCACTCTTCTATACAGCTTAGTGTCATCCGCATACAGGTATACCTCACTTCCATTAGTTATAACTTCAGGCAAGTCGTTGATAAATATAACGAACAGCAGTGGTCCCAACACAGATCCCTGAGGTACCCAACTTGTAATTTCCCTCCACCCCGAGCCTATTCCATTCACCAGTACCCTCTGTCTCCGATCTTTCAGGAAGGCTTCTATCCATTTCACACATTTCTCCCCTATATTATAGCTTCTAACTTTCTCTATTAACCTTTTATGTGGGACCTTATCGAAGGCCTTCATAAAATCGCAATATACCACGTCTATTACATCACCATCTTCTAGAATTTGCATCCAATCATCTACCACCTAAATTAGCTGTAGTACCGTCGACCTCCCCGGCAAGAATCCGAACTGTCTCCCACTGAAAAGTTGGTTTGACTTCATATGATCCATTATTCCTTCTCTAATTACCGTTTCCATTAGTTTACACACAACACTTGTCAAACTGACTGGTCTATAATTCCCTGGGTCATTTCTCTTTCCCTTCTTAAATATAGCTGTTATGTTCGCCTCTCTCCAGTCCATCAGGATTTGTCCTGTATTAAACGATACCTCAAATAACATTTTCAATGGCTCTACTAACATCTCCCCTCCTTCCTTTATGATTCTTGGGTGTATCCCATCCGGTCCCGGTGACTTACTTCTGTTCATTTTTTCTATAGCCCTTCTTATTCTAGCATGGGAAAACTCTATTAGTTCTAGTGCCGGTGCCTGTTTGATGGGAATAGTAGGCACTGCATCCTCCGACTCCACTGTTAGTACCCCCCCAAAGTATTTCCCCAGCACTTCTGCTTTCTCCTTATCAGTCTCCGCTCTACTCCCATCATTCAACCCCCCTACCAGCTCTGGGATCCCTACTCTTCTTGTTAACTTTTCCTGAATGTACTTCCAGAATATTTTTGGATTATCCTTCACATTTCTAGCTATCTCTCTCTCCCTCTCCTTCACCCCCCTCCTTGTTTCCCACCTTATTTTATTGTTTATTTGTCTGCGTTCCAGATCCACTTCCTTAGCCTCTATACTAGACCCCCTGTTCTTTTTTAACAATTTTAATCTTTCCCACAATCGTTTCTTTCTTCTAATCAATATCCAAAGCTTTCTTTTCATTGGCAATTCTGGGTTAGTTCTTTTCCTCAATTTTGTTTTATCCTTATATTCCCTTACTGGTACACTTTTGGATACAGCATTCTCCAGTTTGACTTTAATTTTCCTCCACATTCCTTCAGCGTCTTCACCGTTCAAGTATTCCCCCCAGTCAATGTCCAAACACCGTCTCAGCAGCTCATAATCTGCTCTATCATACATGTATATTTTTCTATTGCTTCTATTATCCCTCTCTGATTTAATGTTACAACTAAAGCTTATACAGGCATGATCACTACGACCTATAGGGCTATCCACATTAACATGTTCCACTATATCCTCTTCATTGCTAAAAATCAAATCAAGTACACTCCCCTGCGTCCCATCTCTATATCTTGTCATCTCTACAATATGTTGCGTTAAAAAACAATCTCTCACTTTCTCTATTAACTTATTTTACAGGCTACCCTGTCCCGCTGGAGTAGTACAATTTGCCCAGTTGATGCTTGGCAAATTGAAATCTCCAATCAAAATGTTATATTTGTTCTCTCTATTATCTATCTCCTCCATTGCTTTCAGTAGGTTATCATCCTCTCCCCTGCTATTATTTGGGCTTCTATATATAGAGGCAATTAGAATTGATCCTCTTACACATTTTACTTCAATACACAAATACTCACAATACTGCTGTCTCATATCCACCTCATTAACCTTGAGCTCTTTTCTTACATAAATAAACAGTCCTCTTCCAACCTCTGCTCTAATAGGCTATATCTGCAACAACGGTACGCTAATTCCAAACCCTCGAACTATTACGCCGGTGAACAAAAACACTCAAACCCTCCAGAGTTAATCTCCTGGATAACGGGGTATCAATTAACTGGGTTTTAGTGCACTTCTACAAAGGCTTGCCGATGACGGCAAAGCCTACTCACAAAAGGAGTACTTTACGTTAATAAAATGCTCTTAAGTAATAACAATGCTTGAATAAACTATAATAACATTTAATAAAGGCGTATATGCTTATGTTAACTTTAGTGTGAGTTTGTACTCAACACTAACCTCTACAATGCTCTATGAATGCACTGGAAGTCTAGTCCTACAGCAATCAGGTATAGAATCTTCTGAAAACGTCTGATGCTCTAAGATGCTCGTTAATACAGAACAGAAATAAATGCAGGGGCAGGACACCAAAGCGTGTATCTTAAATACACCAATAAGTAGGATACATATATATAACAAGGGAGTGCAACAACTCTGTGACAGCACTAATAATAACCACTCAGAAACAGTACTTCCTTAGCCAACGTAACAGCCAAACTGGGTTGTGCACTATGCATCAACCTAGGCTATAATAAGGCGTGAATAATTCCTAAAGCATACACAATGAAAGTTAATAAACACAATACCGTCTCTCTCACTAATAAAGTCTAGCAGTGGCATAAAAGGTACTAGGAAACTAGGAAGAGCGCAAGCATGCTCGTAGCCTACTGTCTCCCCTTGAACAGATTTCCCTTATGTTACGTTAAGTGACTTGGAGGCTCTCTTGGTAAGTCCAGATCTCAAGTATCTGGTCTTACCCTGGCGCTCCACAAAGGTCAACAAAATGAGGTAGCAAGTATGCAGGTGAGAGTAGGCAAAAGCCCTTCACTTGTATACTGCTACACTCACAAAGGAAAATATGCACAAGGGTTACAGGCTAGCTAGCTTCGTCGATGTTGTACAGGCTCTGACTTGCCACATACATAACTCAGACAACGACCAAAGATACCTTTTACTGTCTAGCATTAAATAATAAGAGAGAACAGCTCAATAATTAGAAGCACCCCAACACTAGGCTACCATATGACTATGACTCTACTACTCCCTAAAACTAGTGCAAACAGCTGGTGCTGGTAATACGACTGGCCAACTATGGAAGTCGTATGCAGAACCAGAAGGGATAATTAATTGAATAAAGATGGAAGTATGAAAAAGAAGAAGTTCAGAGAAAGAGATAGTAGTATAGAGGGTTATATGGGGGACAGATTGCAAAGGACATGTAGGACCAAGCACGCTACGCCAAGCTCTGCCAGAAAAAGGCAGCAGGAGCCCCCAGCTCCAGCACTAGGACAGCGGCACCCAATCACAGACCACTACATCATGAGATGCAGACGTCCTTAGGACGCGCCAAGCGCGCCAGCCAATCAAGGGCCTGGGAAAGGCGAGCGTGGGAAAACTCCTCCGAGCGAGGGAGGCAGCACATACATACACACGCACATATTACCACCTCACTGCCTACCTCGCTCTCTCTCTTTAACTTCACACAATGCATCTTATATTCTATCAGCCAAAACATTATCAGTGCCCTTAACATGCCACACATCCAACTTGTGTTCCGGCAGCAAGACAACACCTGACACTGATAAACTGCCCAGTTCATCACAAGACTGGCACTTCTCTTCGCTCTCTCCGGCAACGGGGCCTGCCAATAACCTTTCACTAGTTCTACCTTCGTGATGAGCGAGGCAGCCCCGAAGCGGTCTATGGTGTCGTCAACTCTGGGTAATGGATAGGCGTCTGTCAGGGATAATGCACCCGCACTCTTGCAATCAACATACACACGGATCTTGCCACTCAACTCAGGTTGCAAACTCACTGGCAACGGCCACTCACGATATCCTTTATCCCTCAGACCCTTTATCCACATGTAGTCTAGCTCTGCTTTCACGACAGACTGTTGAGCAGGAATTATACGGTAGGGAACTAACTTGAGCCTTGCACTGTCTCCAGCCTCCATGTCGGATTCTACCCCGTACATCAGGCCTGGAGAAGCAACAAACATGCGGATGTACTGCCACAGCCTAGTAAACAACATCTCTTGGCGCTCAGGAACAAGAGGTTGCAACTTATCTCGAAGAACAACATGCCTAGTACCCTCCCACAACCCAGCCAAGACCGCAGCTTCTAAACTATAGTCTCCCTCCTTCTCCACCTTCGTCCCTAGAACAACCAGGTCATGAGAGGGACAATCAGTACCACCTGTGTAGTCACTCCCATAGTTCATAATTGCTAAGGCCTCCCCGCCGATACCGTACATGCGCACCCCCGCATTCCTTGCGACTGCACCTGCCGGCACAGCATCACCGCCTTCAGCGACACGGCCAGATACAGTCGGTCTATGGTAGAGCTGTTGCATTTGACTAGAGCAGCATTGGGAGGCTATGCGACGACCGGGCGCATCTATGCCACAGCCAACCTCACCAATCTGCTCAATGTCCTGATTCTGACCACCACCCTTGGCAGCCATGGGTCGACCCTGACCTGACAACCATGCCAAAGCCTCGTCGCCCACCTTGAACCACTGAAGCAACGAGGCCAACGGTCTACTTACACTCAAGTGACCTGCCAGCAGAACATCGTGCACCGCATGAGTTGTGAGGCCTGGGTGCTCGGCACAAACAGTGGGGTATGAACCGAGCCGGTGCTGGAGCGCTGCACACTGCTGCACAGGCAGGTGCTCTTGCGCTTCCACAGCCACCTGATTCGTGTCCCCCACCCACTGCTCCACCGAGACATGACAATCCCAACTCTCCTCCACCTGTGCCCCTCTCCTTCTCCACCTTGGCCGCTGCAGACCAATGCAGGGACAGTAGGCTGCTCAGGTGGTTGCCTCACAAACTCCTTTAACAGGTTCACATGACATGTTTCCCCGTCCTCGTGTTCAATAGCCCCGTTCCCAAAACTCTCCTCCACCTGGGAACTACTCTGTCGCGGAGTGCCATCACGCCCAACCATGTCACTAGGGGGGACAGGTTCTGGGGCCACTCCGGAGCTCACCTCTGGGTCAAGTACCGAGTCGCCAAGGAGTGTCGCTGGATCCAAACTCTCAACCCGAGCAGCTTTGACTTTCTCCTTCCGACCCTTCCTCCGCTGGTCTAGAACTTGGGACACCTGTGACACCTGAGCAGACTGAGATCTCTCGAGCCCCTCTTGCTCCTCCCTACTCGTGTCGGCCGCCCTCTCGGCAACGACTAAGGGTGGAACCTCGGAAGTGGGCACCGCAAAGTCATTACCGAGGAGGTCGACCCCCTCAACTGGCAACTTCTCCACCACACCCTCATCCAACTCCCGTGTCACACCGTCCACCTCAAGCTCCATTCTGACCAGCGGGTAAGACCGCGTATCATTGATGCCTTGAACCACCACAACCCGAGCCACGTTAACAGGCTTGCCAGTGAAATTCTTAACCAGTGTCTGGGAAGCGCCCGTATCACGCAACAACTCAAGCCTATGCTTCACACCAGCCCACCTCACAGTGCCGTATCCCCTATGACCACAAAAAACATCGCGGACGGGTGACGAGCCCTCCTGCTGCTTCTGCACCGGCGATGACTTCGCAACCGACCGTTTACCCCGGGCAAACGCGGAAGACCTCAAAGAAACGCTGATGTCGCTCACTAGTGACACCACTGCTGTAGGCGGTGCGCTCGGACATGAGCGCGCAATATGCCCCTTCTCATGACACTTGAAACATTCCACTTCACTCTTGGACTTCCTCTGAGGTGAGGAAGGGCCCTGGCCTTTCTTAAACGGGAAGGGTTTCGACTTGGGTTCATAATTGGCAACAGTACTCTTGAATGGATAATTATTTGTTGGGTCATTAATTCGGAGGGGTGGAGTGGTACGCCCCTGGTTACCTGCCTCAGCTCTCTGTGCAGACCCGCACCCACAAATCAATGACACCCTAAGGTCAGCCAGCTCGGCCGCCTTCTGCAGAGTTTTTGGTTGCTTTTCTTTAAGGTTAAGAGTCAAGTCACTGCCAGTACATTTAAAAAATTGTTCGAGCAACACTAGTTGTTTTACTGAATCAAAAGTAGTTGCCTTCTCCGACCTTAACCAATTTTCAAATGCATCTGACAGCTCTCTAGCATGTTCCTGGAAAGTACTCTCCTTTCTTTTTGGAACCGCCCTAAACTTCAGCCTATAGGTCTCTGGCTGTAGCTCATACGCCCTCAGGACAGCCTCTTTTAACAACTCATAATCCACACAGGAATCTAGGGGCAAAGCATCGTACGCCTTGAGTGCTTTCCCCGTCAATCGTGAAGAAACAAGGGCTGCCCACTTCTCCTCGGGCCATTGGTGCTCCTGGCACTTTCTCGAACTGGAGAAAAAATTCTGTAACTCCTAACTCATCAAACACTGGAACCAACTTAAGTAGATGCGACAGGGACTGGTCATGGGCTCGACCCCCCTGGATGACCCGGTTCCTCGTCACCTCTACACGAGTTTTCTCTAGGTCAACATCGGCACAATACCTTTCAGACTCAAACTTAAGCTCAGCCTCATGCTTCTGCTGCTCGAGCTCAGCCTCATGCTTCTGCTGCTCGATCTTCTGCTGCTCAAACTCAGACTGCTGCTTAAGTTTGGCGAGCTCGAGCTGAAACAACATCTCGGCAGACAAACCTTGAGGAGGGGGTGCTACTATCGGGGACCCACCCCATGAATCACCTAGAGGCATATCCAACCGCCAGCGGGCATCGGCCTGCGGGAACGTACCCGGCTCCGGAGCCCGAGGGGGCGCCATGATAGGAGTCGAGTGGAATGGGGGCTGGGCCGAAGGTGCCCCAGCTCCCGCTCCACCCGAAGCCCCATGCACCCCACCGAGCACATAGGTAACCAGCTCATCTCTCGACAAACCGCTAGTACCGGGAAACCCTAAGACCGTGGCCACACACTGCAGTCCATACCGGTCTAGCCCCGACACACGATCCGCTGACACAGGCTCCTCCAAAAATATCCGAGCATCCTCCTCATTGTTCACCACCCGAACGCCGCTTAACAACTCCACCTTCTCGCCTGCCTCTCGCACTGTGCCCTCACTATGCTCAGACCCATCCAGTGACATGATACAACAACAAAAAAATCTCAAGTCCAGACAAAAATAGCCAAACTCCTGCGTAGCTTGATTCACCAACAAATATTCGAAGATGTTTTTGAGTGCAATACTAGGTCACCAATAACTCCAACAAGTTCTATATATCCTCAAAACAATGTCTACTGCAAACAATGCGAGAAATAAATTCAACCCCAAATGGCAATAAGATTTCTCCAAAAAAAAACTGCAATATTCAGTTCACTATATTCTGGTCTAAGGTCGCCATTTGTTATGACGACTAAGATAAGATACTAGGCAAGGTCGCCATTTGTTACGACCGGCTCTACGAAATAAACAAGGGCACTTAAGAATGGACTAGAATCTAGTCCATTCTTAAGTGCTCTTGTTTATTTTGTAGAGCCGGTTGGCTCTAACAGTTGGAGAAAGGAGTGAGTGGCAGCAAGTAAGAGCTGTGAATGTTGGACCTAGACTAGGAAAACCACTTTGTCGTCATTGCGGATTCCCTCCCGAGAGCAGCATGTGCCGTTTCAAGGATTTCACATGCCATAAGTGTAAAAAGAAGGGACATTTAAAAAGAATGTGTGGTTCTGTGAAGCATGACTATGGGGAGGAGTATCAGAACAACAACAGAATTGCCAGTGCCAGGAATTGACCTCCTGTTGGGAAATGATTTAGCAGGGAAGAAGGTGAGCGTTTCTCCTATCATTGTTTTCAGGCCTACTGATTGTGCTGTAACCCGGCCCATGTCTCATAGAAATAATGGGATGAATGTGGAAATGGAGAAAAAGAGTGGTGTTGCAAGTGTACCAGGTGCGCTAGATGGCCCTAATGAATGGGGACTAGGGAAATTGTTCTCGCTAGCAAAGAGTGATGTTGCAAGGGTGCAAAGTGTGTTTGAGGGCCCTGACGAGGTAGGGCTAGATGAATTATTTTCGCTAAATGATGGTGTGAGAAAAGATGATGGTGTCTCAGGTGAAAAGTATCTGCCCGGTGTGGGCCCATGTACTAATCACAAGGAGATAGAGCAGCCGAAAGTGAAGGAGGCTGTAGGAAATGATTCGATGTACGGTATAATCAATGAATTGCCTATGCACAAAAATGATCCTCTTGATGATGTAGCAGAGGATGATAAGATGTTGGAGAGTGTCCCCCGGAATGCTTCAAGCCGGACAATGGGGATGGAATGTGACGTGGGCGTGGCGGATGTGGAGCCTGTCAAGCAGCGGCCGTGCCGAGTCAACCCCGAGAGAGCCAAGGTGACGCGCCAGGAGGTCGACGACGAGTTGCTACGAGACATCAGAGAGCCACGCCAGAGTGAATGCTCCTCCACTGTCACTCTCATAGATAAGCCAGGTGGGTCAGCAGGGTTTTGCATTGATGTTAAGAAAGTCAATGACATCACCAAGAGTGACACTTACCATTTGCCTAGACTTAAGGAATGTATTGAGCACGTGGGGCGTGCCAAGTTTAAACTGGTTGGGATGTAAGTGATTTGGGGACGGGGGCAGTCTTGTTGCTAGGTGATGATCGTAAGGTAAAGCATCCTGTGTCTGGTGACAGCCAGAATATCAACTTTGTTCATAATGCTTGCAAGGTGGAGTTTGTTCTTGCAGGAGTACCACTTCAATATCATCCATATTCCAGGGAAATGTAATGTCATTGCTGACCACCTGTCCCGCATGTAAAAAATGTTTATGAATGCTTAAATTTGTCGCCACAAATTTATTTTTAATGGGGAGGGTGTAAGGGAGCAGCGTGGTAGCAGAGACGGAGGGAGGAGAGAGACAGGCGACCCACCTTAATCTACATCGATAGCGGCTGGTGTCCAGTGTCGCAAGCACCACCCGCGGGAGTCTATGCACGTGGAGCATGTAGGCGTGGGAAGATCTACATTTCCCACGACAGGAGGCCTTTATCTGACATTCCGTGTGACTCTGCTGTATGGACTAGTGTGACACCAGGTTCTTGCCGAAAATAGAGCTTGGGAAGAGATGTGTATAGGGAGGGAAGAGTTGAGAGTTGGTAGCTGTTGGAGAGCCCGACGAGGCAAAGGTGGGAGAAGCGCGGAGAGCCCAACGAGGAAGAGGTGGGAGAAGTGCTCCTGTTCACGCTGGTCTGGGTACACCCCTGGACATGCGTGACGTGTTGTCTGCTGGTTTGTGCGTTAAGACAAGTAGGTAGTGCACTGTTTTGTCCTTTGAAGGGGAGATGAGACAGCATTGGTGTATTATTGTGTATGTGTAACGAGCCCTAGTGTTGTGAGGAGCTCTGAGTTTCATATGGTGTGTAACGAACACTGATTAGTGTTCTAGAGTGCACACGTTCTCCTAGCATGTTAACTGGTGATACTACATGGTATCATATATTGGTCTGTGATTGAGTGTGATTCAGTTTGCTGTTCAGTGTGCTAGGTGTTGATTAACTGTTCTTCAAATGTTCTTTTTGTGTAGTGTTCATTCCTTGTAACGAGTGCATTTACTCGAGGCCTTCACTCGGCGCTTAGCCCATTACCATTCTTTGCCGTGATTAACTGAATCATCATGCTTATCAACCTGTTCGTTTCCCTAGTTATTAGTAATTATAATTAATACGAAAATTAGAAGTGTTTAATATCATCCTTCTTCATTAATTTGTGATTTTCTGAGACATTTACCCTTTTGGCCTTCTGAAACGCAACAGCATGCTAGTTGCCCTTGCTTGAATTTTAATCTCTTGGGTTCAGCATTGTAGGATCGTAACAATAGTGACAGATAACTTGAAAGTAAAAACGATAATAGGGTTGGGTGGTGGCTGATAACTACCGTGTTTGATGGAGGAGCAATAATGGTTTGGTGGTTTCACAGGTACGCCACGGTAGCCTTGTCCGTTTCCTAATCATCGAGGTGTGACTTTAACCTCGTGACACAGGGACAAGTGGCTTAATTATCCACTTTTGGTAATGCACAATATTAACAAAAATTAGGGGACGGTGTGAAACAAGTGGCAAAATATCATACTGATCCAACTGTTTGTTAATAAGTTATTCCCGAAAAACGATGTAACACGGCCTCTGAAACCCATAGTAAATGACACGAAAACTCTTTATATTGGCAAATAAATGTGGCGATAGGGAATAAAATCACCAAACTAATGGGCCTGACGTCTTAAAATCTGAAAACTAATGGGGCTAAACATGAGGAAGAAGGGGGGCCAGAAAAATCAACCAGCCCCCTTAACCCTTTCAATACTGGTACCATCCTTTTAACTTTATTCTGGCTTCTAATAGACGATCTTATTCAGTTTAAAAAGACCTCCAACCATTAACAGGCTTCGGACGATCTCACAGACTCACTTAACCCTTTTTACTACCACAGATCCTTGTTAAACTGCAGAAAGTCGTCTAAATATAGCTAGAATAATGTTACAAAGACATCGCCGGTACAGAAGGGGTTAAACTGCAGAAAATTGTCTAGATACAGCGAGAATAAAACTGAAAAGACGTTGCCGGAACAGAAGGGGTTAATTGCGTTTCCGGCGAAATGGTTTATACGAATAGAAGGGAGAAGGAGATCAGGGAGGGAAGAGAATGTGATAGGATTTGTGACGGAGGAGTAGAACAGGGTGGAGGTGTCACTGGGAGAGACAGGAGACGAAGCTGCAGACCCAGTAGTGCTAGGGGGGGGGAGTAGGGTACGGACAGGAGGAGCGGGATGGTGTATTTGCTGAAAGAATGGTAGAAAGATTAAGGATTATGTTTAGTAATGTGGATGTGTTTACCCAGGACAAGAAAAGAGAACTGATAATTGTAGGTTGCAGGATGAAGAGGAAAAACCTGATGTCATAGCCTTACAGGAAGTAAGACCAAAAAATGCTAGAATTGAAAGGGAACTGGTGGAGTATAGTTTGGAGGGTTTTGAGTTGTATGAGAGGAATGCTATTAGAGCAGAGGTTGGAAGAGGACTGTTTATTTATGTAAGAAAAGAGCTTAAGGTAAATGAGGTGGATATGAGACCGCAGTATTGTGAGTATTTGTGCACTGAAGTAAAATGTGCAAGAGGGTCAATTCTAATTGCCTCTATATATAGAAGCCCAAAAAATAGTAGGGAAGAGGATGATAACCTACTGAAAGCAATGGAGGAAATAGATAATAGAGAACAAATATAAGATTTTGATTGGAGATTTCAATTTGCCAAGGATCAACTGGGCAAATTGTACTACTCCAACGGGACAGTGTAGCCTGGAAAACAAGTTTATAGAGAAAGTGAGAGATTGTTTTTTAACGCAACATATTACAGAGATGACAAGATATAGAGATGGGACGCAGGGGAGTGTACTTGATTTGATTTTTAGCAATGAGGAGGATATAGTGGAACATGTCAATGTGGATAGCCCTATAGGTCGTAGTGACCATGCCTGTATAAGTTTTAGTTGCAATATTAAAACAGAGAGGGATAATAGAAGCAATAACAAAAATATACATGTATGATAGAGCAGATTATGAGCTGCTGAGACGGTGTTTGGACATTGACTGGGGGGAATACTTGAACGGTGAAGATGCTGAAGGAATGTGGAGGAAGATTAGAGTCAAACTGGAGAATTCTATATCCAAATGTGTACCAGTAAGGGAATTCAGTATAAGGATAAAACAAAATTGAGGAAAAGAACGAACCCAGAATTACCAATGAAAAGAAAGCTTTGGACATTGATAAGAAGAAAAAAACGATTGTGGGAAAGACTAAAAGTGTTAAAAAAGAACAGGGGGTCTAGTATAGAAGCTAAAGAAGTGGATTTGGAACGCAGACAAATAAACAATAAAATAAGGTGGGAGACAAGGAGGGGGGTGAAGGAGAGGGAGAGAGAGATTGCAAGAAATGTGAAGGATAATCCAAAAATATTCTGGAAGTACATTCAGGAAAAGTTGTTGTTGTTGTTGTTGTTGTTCCCCAAGCTGCCTGGCCGAACAGCCCCAAGGCCCCGAGCAAGGCCAAGGCCATAACCGAGCACCCCCACAGAACCCTCCCTGCCGACCACAACAAAGCCTGGGTGACCGAAGCCACTCCATGGCGGGGAGCTGAGGAGGATGCGGAAACGCCCAGGAAACCAAAGCCCCACCCAGGGCCCTGTGCCCCTCAGCAATTATGAAGAAAAAGTTGAGGGGCAAAGGAAAATGTGACGCTTTGGCTTCCAATCTTGGTAGATTGGGAGGTCAATCCACGGAAGAGACGCCGTCACTTGAGATCTAGAAGATATTATATAAGTAAAAGGAACAGTCAGAGTAAGCTATGGGTATGGCAGAGATCGCTCAGTTCTCACTCTGATAGACCAGCCCATCACCATATTCAGGAAAAATTAACAAGAAGAGTAGGTATCACAGAACTGATAGGAGACTTGGATGATAGGAATAGAGCAGAAACTGATAAGAAGAAAGCAGAGGTGCTGGGGAAATACTTTGGGGAGGTACTAACAGTGGATTCGGATGATGCAGTGCCTACCATTCCCATCAAACAGGCACCAGCACTAGAACTAATAGAGTTTTCCCATGCTAGAATAAGAAGGGCTATAGAAAAAATGAACAGAAGTAAGTCCCCGGGACCGGATGGGATACATCCAAGAATTATAAAGGAAGGTGAGATGTTAGTAGAGCCATTACATTTTTTATTTGAGGTATCTTTTAATACAGGACAAATCCCGACGGACTGTAGAGAGGCAAACATAACAGCTATTCCTAGATTTAAGAAGGGAAAGATAAATGACCCAGGAAATTATAGACCAGTCAGTTTGACAAGTGTTGTGTGTAAACTAATGGAAACGGTAATTAGAGAAGGAATAATGGAGCATACGAAATCAAACCAACTTTTCAGTGTGAGACAGTTCGGATTCTTGCCGGAGAGGTCGACGGTACTACAGCTAATTAAGGTGGTAGGTGATTGGATTTAAATTCTGGAGGATGGTGATGTTATAGACGTGGTATATTGCGATTTTATGAAGGCCTTCGATAAGGTCCCACATAAAAGGTTAATAGAGAAAGTTAGAAGCTATAATATAGGGGAGAAATGTGTGAAATGGATAGAAGCTTTCCTGAAAGATCGGGCAGTTCAACAACTGACAGAGAATTACATCCTTCTTGGTTAGTCCTCTGATAGTGGCAAAGGAAATCTCAATATCTAATGATTTTACCAATTTAATGTACTCAGCCGGGGTTCCTGACACAATATCATCATTAACTGGTAGCCTACTGAGCGCATCTGCCACTACATTATCTTTTCCTGATTTGTGAACCAAGTCATAATCATATTGGGACAGCAACAAAGCCCATCTTTGGATTCTGGCATTTGCATTAGAAGGAATTGGCTTCCGTGGCGGATCCCCAGATCGACCGTGGTGATTGTCACCTAAACATCTACAAAAGTACAAGTTCCCTTTGCCAAACAATCCAAGTAAAGGCCTGTGATCTGTCCTAGCTACAAAAGGCCTTCCAAGCAAAAAATATCTAAACCTCTTGACCGCATAAACTAAAGCCAGGCCTTCTCTGTCAATTTGGGCGTAATTCTTTTCCGCCGCTGTCAGTTTTTTGCTTGCAAAGTACACTGGGTTCTCTTCACCCTCCTGGACCTGCAACAAAACACAACCCACCCCAGTAGGAGATGCATCTACTTCCACAATCAGAGGAGATTGACCATCAAAATTAGTTAGCAAGGTTGAGTTTTTAAATCCCTTTTGATGGCTTCAAATGCCTTGTGCTCTAGGGCTGTCCACTTAAATTTTGCACCTTTCTTCAACAGATCATACAAAGGTGAAAGCTTGGTTGAAAAGTTCTTAATAAATTTACAGTAATAAGTAATCATTCCCAATAAGGAGTGTACTTCTGCAGTTGACTGAGGGGAAGGTGCCTCTAGTATAGCCTGAAGTTTGCTTGGAGAAGGCTTAATGCCATGACCATATATATGATACCCTAAATATTCCATGTCACTTACATGGACTTCCCCCCTGGGGGTTAGGGAATAGAATATGCCCCACGTGCCTTCTGCGTGTCGTAAGAGACGACTAAAGAGGTTGGGTCGGTGGGCTTGCGACCCCCACCCGGAAAAAATATCTAAGCAAAGAAAAACGAATGAACAGCCTCGGATGCGGACGGAACCAACGTTGATGAACCACGACCGACTAAGGACATGCCTTCGGACATTCTGAGAATGGCTACGTGGAATGTTAGTGGCATGAATGATGGCACAAAAGAGAGAGAGTTTCTGGAAGTGTTAGTGAATGCCAGGCTGGATGTATGTGGAATGACAGAGACCAAATGGAAAGGTTCAGATGTGAGAGAATGGGAATGTGGAATGGGTGTGTGTGCTGGAGTGAGTGAAGGAACAGCGAGAGAAGGTGCATGTTTGTTTGTAAGTAGCAAATGGAAGGAATGTGTAAGAGAGTATGGGTCTGTGGGTTCAAGGATTGTGTGGGTGAGAATGAAAGTAGGAATACAAACGTGGGTGATTGTATGCGTGTATGCCCCGACAGAGGATATACTTGAAAGAAAGAAAGAGGAGTTCTGGATGAATGTGGAGGCGTGCCTGGAGAAGTTTGACAAGAACGAAAGAATATTTCTGATTGGGGATATGAATGGTAAGGTGGGTGATAGGAAAGTTGAGGGAGTGGTGGGAGGGTGCCCCCCACCTATAGCTATAGCTATAGCTATAGGCTATAAAACTAACGTTGCGTTAGCAACGTTTTTTATGGGGGGGGGCGGGAGGGAAGGAAGTGGGTAGGGGTGGTAGGGAGGGGTGTGGTAGGGAGGCGGTGGGGGCGGGAGGGGGCAGGGGGTGCGGGGATGGAAGGAGGGTGGGGGTGGGGGGGGGGGGGGAGTTAACCAACAACGAGCCCCCCTACCACCCTACCCCCCCTAACTCCCCGCCTACCATCAGAGGTGAATGGGAATGGTAGTGCACTTGTGGACGTATGTGTGGGGAGGAGGCTGTGGATAGCCAACACCTTCTTCCGACACAGAATGATCCACAGGTACACGTGGAAACGGATGTTGACAATGAAGGATAAGACAGTGGTGGAACGAAAGTCATTGATTGATTATGTATGTGTGGATGAACGAATGAAGAAATCTGTGATGGATGCTAGGGTGTATAGGGGTATTGGAGGGGGTCTGTCTGATCATTATGTAGTGGTAGCTAAGGTTAGGATACAAAAGAAGTGGTGAGGAGAGCGGGAGGGAGGCGAGAGGAGGGTGGAATGGTGAGGAGGGTGGAGAGGTTGCAGGAGGAGGAAGTCAGGGAGGAGTACAGGAGAGCAGTGGAAAGACGACTAGGTGGGTTCGACCTGGAAGTTATGGAGGAAGTGGAGGAGATGAGCAAGGTGTTTAAGGATGAGATCTGTGCAGCATGTGAGGAGGTGTGTGGAGTGAGGAGAAGAGGGAGGGGAGTGAAAGGTACAGCATGGTGGACAGAAGAGGTAAGAATAGCTGTGGAAGAAAAGAAGAAAGCATATAGAGAGTGGTTGGGTAGTAGAGGGAATGAAGATTCCGAGAGACAGAAACGAGCGAGGTACGTGGAGAGTAAGAGGGTGGTGAAGAGAGTAGTGAAGGAAAGTAAGAGAAGAGTAGATGAGGAATTTGGAAGGAATCTGAGTGTAAAATGGAGGGAGAGTAAGAAACTGTTCTGGAAAGAAGTCAAGAAAGTTAGGGAAGGTAGCAAGGGAAACAGTAAGGGTGTGAAAGATAAGAATGGGAGAATGCTAGCCGAGAAGCAAGAGAGAGTCGAAAGATGGAGGGAGTACTTCAGTGAGTTGCTAAATGAAAGGAATGAAGAGCCAGCAAACATAGCTGGATATGGTATGGGAGGGAGAAGAAGAGAAGTAGTGGAGGAGGAGGTGGGGATCAGGAGGTCAGAAGTGTGGGAAGCCATGAAAAGAGTGAAGTTGGGGAAAGCACCAGGAACAGATGGAGTGTGTGGGGAAATGTTGAGGTATGGTGGTGAGATAGTGATAGAATGGGTATGGAAAATGTGCAAACTAGCATGGGAGAAGGGGAGTGCACCCGATGACTGGAAGACTGGCATAATAGTCCCCCTATATAAGGGCAAAGGGGAAAGAGGAGTGTGTGGTAACCACCGAGGAATATGTCTTCTAAGCGTAGTAGGGAAGGTATACAGTAGGGTAGTGATTGAGAGAGTGAGAGTGAGAACGGAGAAATGGATAGGCGACGAGCAGGGAGGTTTTAGGAAGGGAAGAAGATGTGTAGATCAGATTTTTACCCTGTTGTGGAGAAGTATCTGGAGAAGAAACAAAAGGTGTATGTTGCCTTTATGGACTTGGAGAAGGCCTATGACAGAGTGGATAGAGAAGGTTTGTGGAAAGTACTTAGAATATACGGAGTAGAGGGCAAGTTGCTGAAAGCAGTGAAGAGCATGTATGAGGGTGCAAAGGCGGCAGTACGTGTGGAGAGTGAGCAGAGCGAGTTATTTGACCTGAATGTTGGTTTGAAACAGGGGTGTGTGATGTCCCCGTGGTTGTTTACTGTATATATGGATGGAGTTATGAAAGATATACTATCAAGAGCAGTGGATGTTGGTGTATCACTGAAAAGGGAGGGAATTGAGTGGAAGCTACCTATACTGCTGTTTGCGGATGATACAGTTCTGATGAGTGATAATGAATGGGAGTTGCAGGGTCTGGTAAATGAGTTTGGAACAGTGTGCGAAAAACGGAATTTGAAGGTAAATACGGGGAAGAGCAAGGTTATGGTCTTCGAAAGGGGTGAAGTCACAGAGTGTGAGGTGAAGCTGAACGGTCAGGCTATGGAGATCGTCAACTCTTTTAAGTATCTGGGCAGTGTGTTGAGTAAAGATGGGACTATGGATGAAGAGGTGCGGGAGAGGGTACAACAGGGGAAGAGGGTTGTAGGAACGCTAAAAGCAGTAACAAGAAATAGGGTGGTCAGTATGGAAGTGAAGAAGTCCTTGCATGACAGTGTGGTAATCCCGACACTGACTTACGTAAGCGAAGCATGGACGTTGGTTGAGAGACTCAGACCAAGAGTGAGAGCAGTGGAAATGAATTACTTAAGGAGTGCGTGCGGAGTTACATGGAGGGATAGACAGACTAATGAGGAAGTAAGAAGGAGGTGTGGTGTGGAGGTAGATGTGCTGGAAAGTGTGAAAAGGAACAACTTGAGATGGTTCGGCCATATGGAACGTATGGAAAGCGAGAGAATGACTAAGAGGGTGTACGAGAGCGAAGTGGAGGGACAGAGGGGGAGAGGTAGACCGAATATGAGGTGGAAGGATGGAGTGAGGAACTACATGAACGAAGGCGGTGCTGGTTGGGGGGAGGGGCGTCGACTGACTGGGGACAGAGGTGCATGGGGGCGGTTCGTTCGTGGCCACCCCTTCGGGGATCACGGCGTCAGGCAATAGATAGATAGATAGATAGACTTACATGGAACTTAGACTTCTTCTTGTTAATCTGAACATTATGAGCTTGTAAAATGTTGAGTACCCTCTTCAGCCTCTCATCATGTTCAGCCTTTGTGTCACCTGCAATGATTATGTCATTAGATTTTTTTTTTTTTTTCTATATTCCAACTAGTACCTCTCGGGCATAGGCTGATAGCCTTTACACTCAACCGCTGAACACGGTGAGGCCCGTGAGGTCTTGCTCCAGTCTAGGGAGTGAGACATGTGAAGCTTCACTGCTCGAAGCAATTCCATCTCTGAATCCGCCTCGCCTCTGCGCTTCACAGTCTCACCCCCACAGACTCGGACCCTCACTCTAAGAACGCCACCTATTGAGCAATTAACTCACTAGGCATTGCCCCCCTGTAGCATATTTTTGAATATGGGAATAATCATGCAATGCTATTTAATCAGGGAACAATGAGGGTATTTTTTTGGCATTTCGGTGTGCTGTGGTAATGCACTGATACTAGGTACAGCACAAATTCCATCCCAATAATATCTTCCCATTGACATATTGGGATTCGAACCCGGGTCCATTGGATTACCAGTCCAGTGGCAAGACCACTCTGCCACACCTCCCCTAGGCTGCTACACCTTCTACTTGAGCAATTAATTGGGAAATAAACCTTTGAAAGATAGCTGGAGATGATGAGAGACCAAAAGGTAACCTCCTATACTTGAACAGTCCTTTCTGAGTGTTGATCACTAAGAGTTCTTGGCTCTTCTCATCTACTGGAATTTGCAAATAAGCATTCTGCAGGTCAATCTTAGAAAATACCGTACCGTTACCAATTCCTGATAATAACTCGTCAATCTTAGGAAGAGGGTACTTATCACACCTAATTTGCTTATTCAGTTCTTTAAAATCACCACATATTCTCATTGATTTCTGGTCAGCCTTCAGAACTGGTACAATTGGTGCTGCCCACTTACTACAAGAAATTGGTTCCAAAATACCTTCCTTAACAAGCTTATCTAAAGCATCTTCAACCATTGGTTTATGATAAAAAGGAACTGTGCGAGCCTTCATAAATTTTGGAGAAACATAATTCTTAACCTGTACCTTGGCTACTATGCTTGAGATAGGCTTGCTAGGGTTAACACAGTACTGGTCTAATAAATGGCTTGCCTCTTGAACCTGCTGAATTTTGGAATTTTGGTCTAATCCAGCCAAATGAATCCCCACTTTGGCCATGAGATCCTTCCCACATAAATTGTTATTTGAGGAATCAACTATATAAAAGGGCTGACTCACCTCCTTACCATTGTATTTAACCAGTGCCTGCAATGTACCTATCACCTATACAGTAGAATTATCATAAGCCACTAATCTCTTCCTTGAAGGCTCGACCTCCAGCTTCAATAACCTAGCCCAATCCGATGTCAAAGTAGAGACTGATGCGCCACTATCAATCTCCAAGGGTACCTGCTTTTCATTTATTACAAAATTGAAAATCTCTGCCTTCACCGCACATACAGACTCCTTCACCGTCAACAGTTGTCCCTCTCCATCCTCTTTCGAACTGTCCTGTGCCTCTGGGTCATTAAGTACCCTCACTGGTCTTGTATCTCTAGCATATTTCTTGGGCTCTCCTGAGGCTTTGCCAGTAGTCCCTGTACTGTTCTTTGTCCTTAGTTTTGGATTGTTCTGATACTCCTCCCCATAGTCATGCTTCACAGAACCACACATTCTTTTTAAATGTCCCTTCTTTTTACACTTATGGCATGTGAAATCCTTGAAACGGCACATGCTGCTCTCGGGAGGGAATCCGCAATGACAACAAAGTGGTTTTCCTAGTCTAGGTCCAACATTCACAGCTCTTACTTGCTGCCACTCACTCCTTTCTCCAACTGTTAGAGCCAACCGGCTCTACAAAATAAACAAGGGCACTTAAGAATGGACTAGATTCTAGTCCATTCTTAAGTGCCCTTGTTTATTTCGTAGAGCCGGTCGTAACAAATGGCGACCTTGCCTAGTATCTTATCTTAGTCGTCATAACAAATGGCGACCTTAGACCAGAATATAGTGAACTGAATATTGCAGTTTTTTTTTGGAGAAATCTTATTGCCATTTGGGGTTGAATTTATTTCTCGCATTGTTGGCAGTAGACATTGTTTTGAGGATATATAGAACTTGTTGGAGTTATTGGTGACCTAGTATTGCACTCAAGAACATCTTCGAATATTTGTTGGTGAATCAAGCTACGCAGGAGTTTGGCTATTTTTGTCTGGACTTGAGATTTTTTTGTTGTTGTATCATGTCACTGGATGGGTCTGAGCATAGTGAGGGCACAGTGCGAGAGGCAGGCGAGAAGGTGGAGTTGTTAAGCGGCGTTCGGGTGGTGAACAATGAGGAGGATGCTCGGATATTTTTGGAGGAGCCTGTGTCAGCGGATCGTGTGTCGGGGCTAGACCGGTATGGACTGCAGTGTGTGGCCACGGTCTTAGGGTTTCCCGGTACTAGCGGTTTGTCGAGAGATGAGCTGGTTACCTATGTGCTCGGTGGGGTGCATGGGGCTTCGGGTGGAGCGGGAGCTGGGGCACCTTCGGCCCAGCCCCCATTCCACTCGACTCCTATCATGGCGCCCCCTCGGGCTCCGGAGCCGGGTACGTTCCCGCAGGCCGATGCCCGCTGGCGGTTGGATATGCCTCTAGGTGATTCATGGGGTGGGTCCCCGATAGTAGCACCCCCTCCTCAAGGTTTGTCTGCCGAGATGTTGTTTCAGCTCGAGCTCGCCAAACTTAAGCAGCAGTCTGAGTTTGAGCAGCAGAAGATCGAGCAGCAGAAGCATGAGGCTGAGCTCGAGCAGCAGAAGCATGAGGCTGAGCTTAAGTTTGAGTCTGAAAGGTATTGTGCCGATGTTGACCTAGAGAAAACTCGTGTAGAGGTGACGAGGAACCGGGTCATCCAGGGGGGTCGAGCCCATGACCAGTCCCTGTCGCATCTACTTAAGTTGGTTCCAGTGTTTGATGAGTTAGGAGTTACAGAATTTTTTCTCCGGTTCGAGAAAGTGCCAGGAGCACCAATGGCCCGAGGAGAAGTGGGCAGCCGTTGTTAAAAGAGGCTGTCCTGAGGGCGTATGAGCTACAGCCAGAGACCTATAGGCTGAAGTTTAGGGCGGTTCCAAAAAGAAAGGAGAGTACTTTCCAGGAACACGCTAGAGAGCTGTCAGATGCATTTGAAAATTGGTTAAGGTCGGAGAAGGCAACTACTTTTGATTCAGTAAAACAACTAGTGTTGCTCGAACAATTTTTTAAATGTACTGGCAGTGACTTGACTCTTAACCTTAAAGAAAAGCAACCAAAAACTCTGCAGAAGGCGGCCGAGCTGGCTGACCTTAGGGTGTCATTGATTTGTGGGTGCGGGTCTGCACAGAGAGCTGAGGCAGGTAACCAGGGGCGTACCACTCCACCCCTCCGAATTAATGACCCAACAAATAATTATCCATTCAAGAGTACTGTTGCCAATTATGAACCCAAGTCGAAACCCTTCCCGTTTAAGAAAGGCCAGGGCCCTTCCTCACCTCAGAGGAAGTCCAAGAGTGAAGTGGAATGTTTCAAGTGTCATGAGAAGGGGCATATTGCGCGCTCATGTCCGAGCGCACCGCCTACAGCAGTGGTGTCACTAGTGAGCGACATCAGCGTTTCTTTGAGGTCTTCCGCGTTTGCCCGGGGTAAACGGTCGGTTGCGAAGTCATCGCCGGTGCAGAAGCAGCAGGAGGGCTCGTCACCCGTCCGCGATGTTTTTTGTGGTCATAGGGGGCACGGCCCTGTGAGGTGGGCTGGTGTAAAGCATAGGCTTGAGTTGTTGCGTGATACGGGCGCTTCCCAGACACTGGTTAAGAATTTCACTGGCAAGCCTGTTAACGTGGCTCGGGTTGTGGTGGTTCAAGGCATCAATGATACGCGGTCTTACCCGCTGGTCAGAATGGAGCTTGAGGTGGACGGTGTGACACGGGAGTTGGATGAGGGTGTGGTGGAGAAGTTGCCAGTTGAGGGGGTCGACCTCCTCGGTAATGACTTTGCGGTGCCCACTTCCGAGGTTCCACCCTTAGTCGTTGCCGAGAGGGCGGCCGACACGAGTAGGGAGGAGCAAGAGGGGCTCGAGAGATCTCAGTCCGCTCAGGTGTCACAGGTGTCCCAAGTTCTAGACCAGCGGAGGAAGGGTCGGAAGGAGAAAGTCAAAGCTGATCGGGTTGGGAGTTTGGATCCAGCGACACTCCTTGGCGACTCGGTACTTGACCCAGAGGTGAGCTCCGGAGTGGCCCCAGAACCTGTCCCCCCTAGTGACATGGTTGGGCGTGATGGCACTCCGCGACAGAGTAGTTCCCAGGTGGAGGAGAGTTTTGGGAACGGGGCTATTGAACACGAGGACGGGGAAACATGTCATGTGAACCTGTTAAAGGAGTTTGTGAGGCAACCACCTGAGCAGCCTACTGTCCCTGCATTGGTCTGCAGCGGCCAAGGTGGAGAAGGAGAGGGGGGCAGTGGGGCACAGGTGGAGGAGAGTTGGGATTGTCATGTCTCGGTGGAGCAGTGGGCGGGGGACACGAATCAGGTGGCTGTGGAAGCGCAAGAGCACCTGCCTGTGCAGCAGTGTGCAGCGCTCCAGCACCGGCTCGGTTCATACCCCACTGTTTGTGCCGAGCACCCAGGCCTCACAACTCATGCGGTGCACGATGTTCTGCTGGCAGGTCACTTGAGTGTTAGTAGACCGTTGGCCTCGTTGTTTCAGTGGTTCAAGGTGGGCGACGAGGCTTTGGCATGGTTGTCAGGTCAGGGTCGACCCATGGCTGCCAAGGGTGGTGGTCAGAATCAGGACATTGAGCAGATTGGTGAGGTTGGCTGTGGCATAGATGCGCCCGGTCGTCGCATAGCCTCCCAATGCTGCTCTAGTCAAATGCAACAGCTCTACCATAGACCGACTGTATCTGGCCGTGTCGCTGAAGGCGGTGATGCTGTGCCGGCAGGTGCAGTCGCAAGGAATGCGGGGGTGCGCATGTACGGTATCGGCGGGGAGGCCTTAGCAATTATGAACTATGGGAGTGACTACACAGGTGGTACTGATTGTCCCTCTCATGACCTGGCTGTTCTAGGGACGAAGGTGGAGAAGGAGGGAGACTATAGTTTAGAAGCTGCGGTCTTGGCTGGGTTGTGGGAGGGTACTAGGCATGTTGTTCTTCGAGATAAGTTGCAACCTCTTGTTCCTGAGCGCCAAGAGATGTTGTTTACTAGGCTGTGGCAGTACATCCGCATGTTTGTTGCTTCTCCAGGCCTGATGTACGGGGTAGAATCCGACATGGAGGCTGGAGACAGTGCAAGGCTCAAGTTAGTTCCCTACCGTATAATTCCTGCTCAACAGTCTGTCGTGAAAGCAGAGCTAGACTACATGTGGATAAAGGGTCTGAGGGATAAAGGATATCGTGAGTGGCCGTTGCCAGTGAGTTTGCAACCTGAGTTGAGTGGCAAGATCCGTGTGTATGTTGATTGCAAGAGTGCGGGTGCATTATCCCTGACAGACGCCTATCCATTACCCAGAGTTGACGACACCATAGACCGCTTCGGGGCTGCCTCGCTCATCACGAAGGTAGAACTAGTGAAAGGTTATTGGCAGGCCCCGTTGCCGGAGAGAGCGAAGAGAAGTGCCAGTCTTGTGATGAACTGGGCAGTTTATCAGTGTCAGGTGTTGTCTTGCTGCCGGAACACAAGTTGGATGTGTGGCATGTTAAGGGCACTGATAATGTTTTGGCTGATAGAATATAAGATGCATTGTGTGAAGTTAAAGAGAGAGAGCGAGGTAGGCAGTGAGGTGGTAATATGTGCGCGTGTATGTATGTGCTGCCTCCCTCGCTCGGAGGAGTTTTCCCACGCTCGCCTTTCCCAGGCCCTTGATTGGCTGGCGCGCTTGGCGCGTCCTAAGGACGTCTGCATCTCATGATGTAGTGGTCTGTGATTGGGTGCCGCTGTCCTAGTGTTGGAGCTGGGGGCTCCTGCCGCCTTTCTCTGGCAGAGCTTGGCGTAGCGTGCTTGGTCCTACATGTCCTTTGCAATCTGTCCCCCATATAACCCTCTATACTACTATCTCTCTCTCTGAACTTCTTCTTTTTCATACTTCCATCTTTATTCAATTAATTATCCCTTCTGGTTCTGCATACGACTTCCATAGTCGGCCAGTCGTATTACCAGCACCAGCTGTTTGCACTAGTTTTAGGGAGTAGTAGAGTCATAGTCATATGGTAGCCTAGTGTTGGGGTGCTTCTAATTATTGAGCTGTTCTCTCTTATTATTTAATGCTAGACAGTGGAAGGTATCTTTGGTCGTTGTCTGAGTTATGTATGTGGCAAGTCAGAGCCTGTACAACATCGACGAAGCTAGCTAGCCTGTAACCCTTGTGCATATTTTCCTTTGCGAGTGTAGCAGTATACAAGTGAAGGGCTTTTGCCTACTCTCACCTGCATACTTGCTACCTCATTTTGTTGACCTTTGTGGAGCGCCAGGGTAAGACCAGATACTTGAGATCTGGACTTACCAAGAGAGCCTCCAAGTCACTTAACGTAACATAAGGGAAATCTGTTCAAGGGGAGACAGTAGGCTACGAGCATGCTTGCGCTCTTCCTAGTTTCCTAGTACCTTTTATGCCACTGCTAGACTTTATTAGTGAGAGAGACGGAATTGTGTTTATTAACTTTCATTGTGTATGCTTTAGGAATTATTCACGCCTTATTATAGCCTAGGTTGATGCATAGTGCACAACCCAGTTTGGCTGTTACGTTGGCTAAGGAAGTACTGTTTCTGAGTGGTTATTATTAGTGCTGTCACAGAGTTGTTGCACTCCCTTGTTATATATATGTATCCTACTTATTGGTGTATTTAAGATACACGCTTTGGTGTCCTGCCCCTGCATTTATTTCTGTTCTGTATTAACGAGCATCTTAGAGCATCAGACGTTTTCAGAAGATTCTATACCTGATTGCTGTAGGACTAGACTTCCAGTGCATTCATAGAGCATTGTAGAGGTTAGTGTTGAGTACAAACTCACACTAAAGTTAACATAAGCATATACGCCTTTATTAAATGTTATTATAGTTTATTCAAGCATTGTTATTACTTAAGAGCATTTTATTAACGTAAAGTACTCCTTTTGTGAGTAGGCTTTGCCGTCATCGGCAAGCCTTTGTAGAAGTGCACTAAAACCCAGTTAATTGATACCCCGTTATCCAGGAGATTAACTCTGGAGGGTTTGAGTGTTTTTGTTCACCGGCGTAATAGTTCGAGGGTTTGGAATTAGCGTACCGTTGTTGCAGATATAGCCTATTAGAGCAGAGGTTGGAAGAGGACTGTTTATTTATGTAAGAAAAGAGCTCAAGGTTAATGAGGTGGATATGAGACAGCAGTATTGTGAGTATTTGTGTATTGAAGTAAAATGTGTAAGAGGATCAATTCTAATTGCCTCTATATATAGAAGCCCAAATAATAGCAGGGGAGAGGATGATAACCTACTGAAAGCAATGGAGGAGATAGATAATAGAGAGAACAAATATAAAATTTTGATTGGAGATTTCAATTTGCCAAGGATCAACTGGGCAAATTGTACTACTCCAGCGGGACAGGGTAGCCTGGAAAATAAGTTAATAGAGAAAGTGAGAGATTGTTTTTTAACGCAACATATTGTAGAGATGACAAGATATAGAGATGGGACGCAGGGGAGTGTACTTGATTTGATTTTTAGCAATGAAGAGGATATAGTGGAACATGTTAATGTGGATAGCCCTATAGGTCGTAGTGATCATGCCTGTATAAGCTTTAGGTGTAACATTAAATCAGAGAGGGATAATAGAAGCAATAGAAAAATATACATGTATGATAGAGCAGATTATGAGCTGCTGAGACGGTGTTTGGACATTGACTGGGGGAATACTTGAACGGTGAAGACGCTGAAGGAATGTGGAGGAAAATTAAAGTCAAACTGGAGAATGCTGTATCCAAAAGTGTACCAGTAAGGGAATATAAGGATAAAACAAAATTGAGGAAAAGAACTAACCCAGAATTGCCAATGAAAAGAAAGCTTTGGATATTGATTAGAAGAAAGAAACGATTGTGGGAAAGATTAAAATTGTTAAAAAGAACAGGGGGTCTAGTATAGAGGCTAAGGAAGTGGATCTGGAACGCAGACAAATAAACAATAAAATAAGGTGGGAAACAAGGAGGGGGTGAAGGAGAGGGAAGAGAGAGATAGCTAGAAATGTGAAGGATAATCCAAAAATATTCTGGAAGTACATTCAGGAAAAGTTAACAAGAAGAGTAGGGATCCCAGAGCTGGTAGGGGGGTTGAATGATGGGAGTAGAGCGGAGACTGATAAGGAGAAAGCAGAAGTGCTGGGGAAATACTTTGGGGGGGTACTAACAGTGGAGTCGGAGGATGCAGTGCCTACTATTCCCATCAAACAGGCACCGGCACTAGAACTAATAGAGTTTTCCCATGCTAGAATAAGAAGGGCTATAGAAAAAATGAACAGAAGTAAGTCACCGGGACCGGATGGGATACACCCAAGAATCATAAAGGAAGGAGGGGAGATGTTAGTAGAGCCATTGAAAATGTTATTTGAGGTATCGTTTAATACAGGACAAATCCTGATGGACTGGAGAGAGGCGAACATAACAGCTATATTTAAGAAGGGAAAGAGAAATGACCCAGGGAAATATAGACCAGTCAGTTTGACAAGTGTTGTGTGTAAACTAATGGAAACGGTAATTAGAGAAGGAATAATGGATCATATGAAGTCAAACCAACTTTTCAGTGGGAGACAGTTCGGATTCTTGCCGGGGAGGTCGACGGTACTACAGCTAATTTAGGTGGTAGATGATTGGATGCAAATTCTAGAAGATGGTGATGTAATAGACGTGGTATATTGCGATTTTATGAAGGCCTTCGATAAGGTCCCACATAAAAGGTTAATAGAGAAAGTTAGAAGCTATAATATAGGGGAGAAATGTGTGAAATGGATAGAAGCCTTCCTGAAAGATCGGAGACAGAGGGTACTGGTGAATGGAATAGGCTCGGGGTGGAGGGAAATTACAAGTTGGGTACCTCAGGGATCTGTGTTGGGACCACTGCTGTACGTTATATTTATCAACGACTTGCCTGAAGTTATAACTAATGGAAGTGAGGTATACCTGTATGCGGATGACACTAAGCTGTATAGAAGAGTGAGGAGTAAGGAAGATATGGGTTTGCTTCAAGGAGATGTGGAGGGCATGAAGGGATGGTCTGAGCATTGGTTAATGCCTTTTCATCCAAAAAAATGCAAGTACATGCGGATTGGGACCAGCAAGATAGACAAGGTAGGATACAGTATGTATGAAGCGATGGAGGAAGTGAATGCAGAAAAGGATATAGGAGTAGTGATAGACAATAAGTTAAATTTCTCAGAACATTTAGCGGAAAAGATAAACAAAGCCAATAGAATTGTAGGGCTGATAAGGAGGACATTTGTGTCACTTGACAAAGAAATCTTCAGGAATCTCTATACAGCGCTGGTTAGGCCGCACCTGGAATATGCGAACCAGGTGTGGGCTCCATATATGGTAAAGGATATAGAAGCAGTGGAGAAAGTGCAGAGGAGAGCTAGCAAGCTGGTACCAACGTTGAAGAACGCGGGCTATGAGCAGAGGTTGAGGACACTGGGGCTTCCGACACTGGCATATAGGAGAAAGAGAGGGGATATGATAGAGACTTTTAAGATAGTGTCAGGAAAGTACGATGAGGATGTGTGTGAAGGTATCTTCTTGATGCGGGAGGGAACAAGAACGAGAGGACACTCTAAGAAAATTTACAAAGAAAGAAATAGGCTTGAGAAGGCAAAGAACTCATTTTGTGATAGAGTGGTAAATGAGTGGAACGCACTGCCCCAGTATGTAGTCGATTCCGAATCAATAAGGGAGTTTGAAAGTAATCTTGATAAAGCATGGGGAAGACAAGATTTGAAGTTTGATTATAAAACAAAAATACAGAATAGTAAAAATGTTGCGTCTGCTACCGCCGCCGCCAACACCGTGAACGACCGCAGCAGTGCAAGTACTGGTACTGAGCTGGATACACAGGCCTAGTTTGCCTTTTTCCAGAGGATCTACTGTAAGAAACTGTAAGAAACTATCATCTAGTCCATTCTTAAGTGCCCTTGTTTATTTCGTAGAGCCGGTCGTAACACTGCTAAGTCATCCTAATTCTTATTTCTTAGTGGCCACTATATCTTCCATCTATTTCTACCACTATCATTGAGCTATCTATCCCTATCAACCAATAAAAGTAAGTTAACTCTTGTGAGTTTATAGGTAAATTCCGCTTTGTTTACTATCGAATTCTCACAATGGTCCTTCGTAACCTCTGAATTTTGCCTTATGCTATCTTTTCTTCTTAGTCTTTTCTTTCTTCTGCTTTCCTGTTGTCTACTTTTTCCTGGCTATTCCTTCTTTCTGTTCCCTATTTCCTCTTCCCTGGTGTCCCCTGTGGGCTTGCGAGATCGTGTTTGTTGTCTGAGGCCTAATTTCCGCCGGGTCCCGCTTATTTTGCCCGACCATATGAGCCGCCGCCATGTATTTCCAACTGGCGCCTTTGGCGGCGGGGGGGTTGGGGAGGACTTTAACCGGGTGGTAACTCGGTCTCTTCATCGCTACCCCAAGCCTATTAGGAAGGTCTCGATTCTAGGCCATAGCTACGTCAGGGAGGTCTACGTTAATAAGCCTGTGTTCCACCCATTTTTTGAGGTTAAGGCATTTTCCCAAGGGGGTGCTAGGGTGGACAATATTAAGTCCTCTGCGGCCTGGGAGAGCCACGTCCGATACCAACCGGACATGACCTTCTTAATCTTGGGAGAAAACGATATCCATCCCGAGACTGATATACGCTCTGTCGCCAACGCCATCCAGGACCTCGCTAAAGAGATTGAATCAATCTCAGGGGCCTGTAAAATAATAGGCCTGGAGGCGAGACCGGCTCCCCACGGTCTGACGGCAGAGCGATACAAAAGTATCAGGAACGGGGTCAATCGCTGGCTAAAGAAAGTACTGCCTTTCACTAAGTCCCGCTACCAGTCCATGGAAGTGCGGGACGAAGACTACAGTGAAGACGGCGTACATCTTACATATGATGCCAGCGAAGCCCTGTTCAAGAGGGTCGTGGCTTCTGCCCAGGAGCACTTCACAAAGCTGGGAGATGTTCAGGCTTTAAGGGACCTGTCGGATGAGGAATGGGAGGCGGGTACTTTCTCTAAGGTAGATCTGAGTAATAATTGGTAGGCTATATGCTAGGTATAATTGCAACACTTAAATTAATGTAAATTAGTATTATAAGGGTTAAATTGAATTTGTTTGGTCTTAATTAAATTTAAAGGGGGGGAATTACCACACACATTTTTTTGGTACCATTAGATGTTAGGCTAGCCTAGTTTATTATAGGTTTACAATTTAAATTGGCTTGATATACACCCTTTTGGCCTCCCTTCCTTAGTGTACTCTAACAACATTTTGCCACATATTATGTAAGGTTTACCATTTAAATTTAAATGTGGAGATCCTTATGCGTTGTCCTTTTACTTTTATTATTGCGTTCCGCGTCATATTTCCCGCTTATTTTGCCCTACCCCGACATCACACTTTTCATTAATTATTACGTTTGAGTCGGGGTTCCCTATATATTACCTTTATTGGCGTCAGCTAACTTTCTGAGTCCGCTTTACGTCCATATAGGTAAGATATAGTATTATTCTATTCTATTTCCTGTGTATTGTCATCATGTCGTTGACACTGTACCAGTACAAGCGACACAAGGGGGGTATCAAGAGTGGTTTGACTAGGATCACCAAAGATATTGCTACATTTTTGGTTGATGCAGATAATGATGCGATTGAGGCTAAATTGGCTTCGGTTTTAAGACAGCTCGAAGACTTAAATTTATGTCGCTGCGAAATGGATACGCTCTATGAAGATGACGCCGAGTATTTCGCCGACTTAGAAACAGGCGTGGATTATATAGAGTGTCTTGATAAAGTTATCATCCTTCTCAAAGGTAAGCTAAAACACAAGGAGCCAAATCGTGCTGCAGTCAACAGAAATGCCGGTATAAGATTGCCGAAAATAACCCTTCCTGTGTTTGACAGTGATCCCACTCTATGGCTGGGATTCTGGGATATGTTCCACTGTAGTGTCCACAGCAATGCGGAGCTCAGTGACATCCAAAAATTCACCTACTTAAGAGGTCAACTGAATGGCGAGGCAAAACAACTAATTGAAGGTTTCGCAATTGAGGGAGGCCAAACAGCGGTTGCCCTTCTAAAGAAAACCTATGGGCACAGGGATAGAATTAAGGGGAGGTGTGGTGAAGTGGTCATGCCACTGGATTGGTAATCCAATGGACCCGGGTTCAAATCCCGATATGTCAATGGGAAGATATTATTGGGATTGAATTTGTGCTGTACCTAGTATCAGTGCATTACCACAAAGCCCACCGAAATGCCAAAAAAATACCCTCATTGTTCCCTGATTAAATAACACTGTATGAATATTCCCATATTCAAAATATGTTATAATAATAATAATAGTTCTTAAAGCTAGCGCATGCTAAGCTAGCTAAGGATAGCTCAATAAGGCCGATTAGGCGTATTTCCATTGGGGTCCTGTACTACTACCCCATCCCTTTGCTCATGAGGGATGGTAACGACTTAGTGCTTGTGAAAAATCTTTATTGCGCCGAGCGTGGGTGCGAACCCGGGCCTTCTGGGTGGAAGTCCGAGACGCTAGTCACTACACCAAGCGAGCCGAGACAATGAGACAATGAGACAACGAGACAAGCGAGACAATGCCTAGTGAGTTCACTGCTCAATAGGTGGCGTTCTGAGAGTGAGGGTCTGAGTCCGGAGGGTGAGACGGTGAAGCACTTGAACGAAGCAACCAGCCGCTTCAGAGATGGAGCTGCTTCGAGCCATGATGGATGCTTCACATGTCTCACTCCCCAGACTGGAACAAGACCTCGCGGGCTTCACCGTGTTGAGCGATGGAATATACAGGCTCTCAGCCTATACCCGAGAGGGAGTAGTTGGAATATAGAAAAAAAACAAAAAAAAAACAAAAAAAAAACACATATAACTAACCTTACTACGTTGAATCCTCCCTCTTACAATGTCGAGGAACTAAAGGGTTTCTATGCTAGTTTTGAAAGTACACTGAGGTCAATAGAAACCCTACAAATTACCCTTAATGAAGCTAGTGTTGTAATTCTCATGAATAAATTGCCATCCCCACTAAAGGAAACATTAAAGAGAACTTTAGGAGAAGAAGGTCTGGCCCTAGAAAGGTTTGTCCAGGCTTACCAGACAGAAGTGTTTAACATGGAAAGTGTAGCAGAACGGACTACGCCACATATACCAGTTGCTTCAGCATCCTTTGCGGTGCAGGAGGCCTCGGTGCGAAGGAAGGGTTGCAAGTTGTGCGAAGGGGCACATGCATGGTTTAAGTGTATCAAATTCAAAACCAGTGCTCTGAAAGTAAAACGCGCAAAGCAACTCAACCTTTGCACCGGGTGCTTATCTTCAACCCACGGGAGCAATGGTTGTGTGAACCCTGACATCCGCAAGTGCAGGTTCTGTCAAAACAGACACTACCATATCCTCTGTCAGTCCAGATCTTAATGAGACGGTGCAAAGAAGGAGCAAAAACCTCAACAGGTAACAAAGACCAAAACGCAAACTACCACAATGTCTGTGTCGTCAAAGAAGACAAGTATTATCCTCCCAACTGTTATGCTGCCAACAGTTAAGGAATCAAGAGGAACAGTCAAAATGAGGCTAATTTAGATAAGTGGACTGTATATTTGATATTGAATAAGAATTAACCATATAGAAATATAATTACCTTTTGATGAACTCAGCTGGTGATTGGAGGATGGCGGAAAATAGGCTAGATAACTGGAAGTGGTTAGTAAACAAAGTATGAAAAGAGGCTACAATAGGCTAGGATAGGCTAGATATTTACGTTAAGTTGTGCTAATTAACAAAGATGATGATGTAGTGACTATATGGAATATGAGATGAAAAGTGAAGCGAAAACACCTGGTGAAATAACTAGAAGAAAGAAGGCTTACACATATATATATATATGGGAATTATAATCCTACAATACTTTCCCATATACTATTATAGAATAATATATTCTACCCAATCCTGGAACGTTCGACCAAGGTTATGGAAGCGTTCAACTTAAGACTACGGAAAGATACGTAACGCTACATCAACCCAGATTACGTAACATCGAGACTGTTCATACTAGTTTGAGTACACTAAGTATGGACATATTCCCACCAACAGAAAATATACAAAATTTACATGATTAGATTTGCCCGGAGGCAATCTTATCCCGCCAAGCTTGGGAGGATATCTGGGCTGCCTGTCGACGTGGGCGTTCGCCAGACGCGTCAACAGGCTGCGCCGAAGTAGAAGCCAGAGAGGGGACTTCAATGGATAACTGATCCGAGGGGGTGTCCTTGCGATCGAGGTCACCCTCAAGAGGATATAGTCGGAATGTTGGCCGTGTGATTACTCCAGTCCTGGTGCGAACCTTTGCTACCCGAACCTCACCATCACGACCTGGTATTAACTCCTCTATCCGACCCAATTTCCAAAATGCGCGCGGGCCCTCCTCATGGATGGTTACCACGTCCCCTACCCTAGGCCAATGACCTTTTAATGGTGTTAGTTTATTCCTTTGCGCTTCCCTTAAAGTCAACAGATATTCTGTTGACCAGCGATGCCAAATATCTCGCGATAATTTACGAATATATTTGTAGCGGGCCGATATCACTTCCTTACTTATGTAGTCTGGATCTTCCATAGTATCCTCGTCATGCTCTTCTGGAAGATCCCGCAGTCTGTATCCACGTACCAGTACTGAGGGTGTGATTGGGGTAAGGTCTTCCAAATCACCAGAAGCATAGTATAGAGGGCGATCATTTACGGTGGCTTCAATCTCCAAGAGAATGGTGTTGAGTTCCTCAATCGAGATGAGAGCTCTACCCAACACCTTTTTCAGACCCGCCTTCACGATGCCTATGGCTCTCTCCCATATGGCGCCAAACCAAGGCGCTCTGGCGGGAATGAAACGCCATTCGCATTTTACATCCGCTAGGCAGGTCTGAATCTTAGGATTGTTGCTCACTTCTTTGAGATATGTAGATGCCCCTATGAAAGTCTTTGCATTGTCACTCAGCATGATACGTGGATATCCCTGTCTACTGCAGAATCTTCGGAAGGCATGTAGGAAGCTATCACAAGTGAGGTTGGTGACCAGTTTCAGGTGAATTGCCCTGGTAACAGCACAAGTGAAAAGTATCATGTACACCTTAAGATTGGGTGAATCTTTCACAGGGATTGCTCCACTGTAGTCAACCCCGGTAACTTTGTAAGGGTCACCTGGGGTAGTTCGCAGGTTTGGTAAGGGAGGAATTCCGACGGGATCATAATGTGTTCCCTGTACTCTTCTACACTTTAAGCATTTGCGAAGGACTTTCTTGACCACCTGCCTGATTCTAGGCACCCACCATCGTTGTCTTACATAGGTGACTATATGACCAACCCCATAATGACAACAGAGTCGGTGACACCTATCGATGATAAGATGGGTGAAGGGATGATTGGGGGGCAGTAGTATTGGATACTTACTTGCCTCAGAGAGGGCTGCCAATCGTAATCTGCCTCCGCAATGTATCAAGTCCCCCTTCAAGTGTAAGCCCAATTGGTTGATCAGGTTATTCCTAGACTTTGTTCCCTTAACCAGTAATTTATATTCCTGCGTATATATTTCTTGTTGACAGAGCTTATGTAATAATTGATCTGCAATTCTGATCTCCTTCACATTGAGGTAAGCACTACCTGTGGACGGTGTGCCTTTAATTTTTGCTTTTACATTTTCTACAAATCGTATCACCCATGCTGTAACACGTTGTAACTTTTCATAGCTGCTGAATCTATCCCACTCCCATAACCGTGTGTCTTCGTCAGGCACCGAGTCAATTACCGGTGCCACAATAGCAGTGTGTTGCTCGCTCAAATCTATATTTTCTGGCCATTCGTTGGGATCATTAAGCCAGCATGGGCCATTCCACCACAACGCAGAAGATTTGAGAAATTTAGCAGATACACCACGAGTAATGCAATCACTTGGATTCTCTTTGGTAGACACATACCGAAACTGTGCGGTTGGGAGCAGGGTACGAATTTCGTCGACACGGTTGGTGACGTACACTGGTAGCCTCTTACGGCTATGTAACCAGTAGAGCGTAATTTGGCTGTCACTCCATACAACTGTCTCTGAGACATTTAGCAAATTTTTAAAAGTTTCCTCTACAAAGTGAACGAGTCTAGCAGCCAACAGAACTGCAGTCAGCTCTAATTTTGGGATGGAAAGGGATTTGATCGGGGCGACTTTCGCCTTCGCTATGACGAGACGGCTGCCACTTGTGTCAACAAAGTATATGGCGGTGCCGTACGCGACCTTGCTAGCGTCTGAGAAGGCATGAATGGAAACAGGATGGTCCATGACAACTCTCCGAGGAAAATTAAAACCCTTACAGAGACGAAGATCCGAAATAATGTCATCCCACTCCTGAACCAGATCGCCAGTCAAAACTTCATCCCATCCTAATTTTATCCTCCATAATTGCTGAAGGAATAATCTCGATTTGATCGACACCGGTAGAACTATCCCCAAGGGGTCAAAAAGTTTAGCTGTCATACTCAAGCAAATTCGTTTTGTAATCTGCGAATATTGCGCGTACTGAACGCCGAATGAGAGGGTATCGGTGTCCGTATTCCAAAACAACCCTAGCACTCTAACATGTTCCTGCTGTACAGCCGCCACCCCATCCCGTTGGAGTACAGTCCGCAAAACAGAATTATTAGTCGCCCATTCACGCAAATGTAGATGGGCGTCATTCATAATCTCTCGGACTACAGCGTAGGTATCAACCAGGAAATCTTCTTCATTTCCTGTACCCAGTAAATTGTCTATATACAACCCTGACCGAATCTGATGAATAATCTGCGGATCTGCACTGACATAAGACAAATGTTTCAAAATGGTGGCGTTTAAAAGGAATTGGGAACAAGTCGCTCCAAATAAAACTGCCCGGAACCGGTAACAAATTAGGGGAGAATTCAGTTGCCTCGGATACTTGGGCCACATAAATCGCGTATAGTCCTGGTCGTCTTCATGGAGTCTTAACATGAGAAATGCCTTCTCAATATCAGACACCCAGGCATACTTACCGAGTCGAAACCGAAGCAAAACCTGCGCCAAATCTGGCACCAGTGAGGGTCCAGTGTACAGGCAGTCATTAAGACTAGGATGACGTTCACTCATCTTGGCGGAACAGTCGAAGACAATACGCACTGGCGTAGTTTTGCTCTCCTTGACTACACCATGATGAGCCAAGTAATGCCCGGTATCCGATTTATCAAAAGGCACCTCTTCGATAAAACCCCGGGACACCTGTTCCTTTATGACTTTTGAGTATTCCTCGCAAAAGTCAGGCTCCTTGAGGAATCTTTTCTGAAGTCCCCGAAGACGGCCTATGGCCAAGCCCTTGTTAGATGGCAGCTGATCCTTGGAATTGTTCCAGGGCAGTCTCACTTTATACTGTTGGCTGTCGGGATCGTAGGTAACGGTATCCTCGTACGACGATAGTGCTTGACGCTCAACCAGTGAATATTCCTTAGGGGTTATCCCGATATGATCTAATTCCCACAAAACATTTAAGTCATTTTTGCATGATGGAATATTGCCAGTGGATATGTATTCGTCCATTGGTGTTACTGCTACTTTCAATACAGTAATTACTTCTACGCTGGAGCTTGTAGGTTGTGTCATATATGAACCACTGATGGCGTACCCGTACTTGGTAGGAAGCAGAATTAGGCTACCTGACCTTTTATACCCAGGTCGCACTATATCGTAGTAGTGATCCGCTCCGATGAGCAGCTCCAGCTGATCTGTGTCCGTTGCGTGAGGATCGGCTAATTTTATGCCTTTACTTTGTAAACTAACCAGTTTAGACTTTAGGTTAATTTCACCTTTATGGTCTGGCAATTCATCAACCACTATTGCGTCTAGATGATGAAATTTACCTCTGTGTTTGTATTGCAGTGCCACAACATTATATTCCCTAGAGGCCTGTTTCCCGGTAAATCCGTGAAGACATAACTCCTCAGTTCCTTTAGAAATGTAGGAAAGGGAGGATAGAACAGAAGACTTCACAAAGGTCCTCTGAGAACATTGGTCAAGTAGCGATCTGATTTTAACACAATTATTATCCTTACCCTTTACCGGCAGCTGTACGGTGGGCAAGATTACTGTATTTTTACCTGTGGCAACGGGCATTGTAGTTGAAGTAGCAGCAGTATGCTCTCTCTTGGTGTTATCCTCCGCTGGTCTACTTTCTTTCCCTTGTTTTTGTGTACACAGGGAATGAAAGTGTTTGCCCTTACAAAACTTGCAGCTTCTTATGTTAGGATTAGTACAACCCGAATGGCCATGGTCTTTTGACAAGCACCCAGTGCAGAGACGTAGTTGACGGGCTCTTTTAACTTTAAGAGGCCCTGTCTTATACTTCATACACTTGTACCATATATGATTGGTGCCACTACACAGAACACAGTTGAATTTCCTGTACTCACTCTGGGCGGTAAATGTTGCCGTAGCCATGGGTGTACCCCCTACTCTGTCTTGACCCGCCATATTGTACACTTCAGCCTGGAGGCAATGAGTGAATTTCTTATAATCCAGGCTCGAGTCTCCCATTTCCCGTTTTATGGTTTCTTTTAGTGGTGATGGTAACTTATTGACAAGAGTCACCACACAAAATTCCTCCAGACAAATACCATGGCTAATGATTGACCTCATCACACTCTCTGTATTGGCATAGAAGTCCTTCAGGTCAGCTGTTTGGTGTTTGGGTGACACTAATTGATTGAATTTGGTAACATAAGCTGCCTTGATTCGATCTGGATGCCCATATGTCTCTTGCAGGAGCTCAATTGCTGGGGCATAGCTTGCACTTTCGATTATGAATCCTTCGACTAGCTTATGTGCATCACCCTGAAGCTGACCCTTTAGATAGGTGAAGCGTTGTATATCTGTTAGGTCGGGATTGTCATGGATGGTACACTTGAACATCTCCCAAAATCCCGACCACATGGTGGCATCACCTTCAAATTTTGAGAGAGTAAGATGGGGTAATTTGACTGCGGATTTCTTTGGCTCTTTCCTGACCTCCTTCTTGACCTCTGTAATCAGGATCCCCTTCAGTGTGGCAACGATTACTTGTATGCCCTCCATATATAGGGTATCCTCTCTGATCACCTCGATATACTCGGCGTCCTCGCAAGTGTCGGCCAGGTCCTCCTGTGTGACCTCATACTTGTCAAGTTGCTTTTGAATACTGAGCAACCTGGCCTCCACCTCCACTCTAGACGCCGAATCAAGGAATTCGTCAATATCAGAGGTCAAGACCGTCAAAGAGCCCTTAAGTCCAGCCCGACGCTTTTGTACACTTTTAGCCATGATTATAGAGGAAGGAATTCTAATTACGTTAAATCAAATTAATAATGCCAGACCGAACAAGTTGCGGCTAACAATACAGTACTCCGAGAAATCAAATTAAATCGTGAGCCGAAAATAAAACACCCTCACAAAAATGCGGAATAAGAATTGTGCGCTATGTAGACAAGCAATCTGGAGCTTTTCAATTTAACTCCTTACGTAATAGTTATGAAATTATAGATTCATTACGCCATAAGTTAAGAAAAGTCGGGAGGGAAATTTAGTACAATACAGTATAGGCCAAAAGTCTCCAGATGTCAAAAAGAGCAGTACCGTTTAAAGTTATAATAAAGTAAAAAAGAGTGTGAGCCTATAGGGTAATTGAAACAGGCTAAACTCACTGGGTACCGCTAATTCTATATTATTAATTTAATAAATGTGAAAATTGTACACAAGAAAAATTCATCTCAAGAAGTCACAAGGAAAAAAAGGTTTGAGTTGGATTAACACACACTCAGCCTATCAGCTATCATAGTACCCCGCCTCCAGGGCGCACGACGAGAGAATAATTTAGAATGACATGTGAATTTATAAAGAAGTTATTGGACAGTATAAATTTGATATAGAATTGAATAACCTTACCTTTTGAAATTATTATACAATACAGTATGGATGATTTTAATCTTAGTGCCAATCAAGTGTTATAATTTGGGCCTAAAGGTTTTACAATCAAAATTTAATTAATATACTGTACCGATTTGAAGGCTTACTATTCCAGGCTATACTGATTGTGTTGATCAACTCTAACGTCATGGTGGGCAAACATCTCGTCGTATGACCTGGCAACCATGGCAAATTCGTCTTGCATAAAGCACCGACGACAGGTGGCCAAGATCTCCGAATAGAGACGCTTTGATGCCTCGTGCGTGAGGTGTACCCCGTCGGGACTGAAGTCAGCCTCAGAGGTATTCATCGACTGATAGCGCTCCCGGGTGAAGGGGATATGGCGCTTTAGCCATCGGTTAACCGCATTTCTTATGCGATTAAACTCGTCCGTAGAGACCCCTCGTGGAGCCTGTCGCTTCTCTACCCCAATCACCCGGACTTCTCCTCCCGAGAGCCGCACCACCTCCTCAGCTAGGACCTCAATCCCCTCCGCAATCCCTCTCGGACTGACCCCGCTCCTTATTTCGTTTCCTCCTATCACCAAGAAGGTCAAGTCGGGCTTCAGCTCTAAAAATGACCCCAGGCTACTGTTGATCTCAAGGTGCTGACGCGGGCACCTGGGGCGGCCAGAGGAGCCACGGAAAAGAAAGGCCTGTGGACGGCTTGGTCCACGTACAAATCCCCGACGTAGGAGTGGCCCAAAATTGCCACCTTCCTAATTGGGCCTGGGTACGCAGGCCTATCAACCACCGCAGGATAATCTTCCCCTACCCCACCACCCGCGGCACCATGACGCCAAAAGCCCTGGGCCATGAGGGATAGACGCAAATACGGCACAAAATATATATAACCACGTAGGCTAGGCCACCACCAACACAAAAAGGGGGGGGGGGGGGCAAACTAGTGAAAGGTCGAAGGACCAATTATATGGCTAATTTAGATAAGTGGACTGTATATTTGATATTGAATAAGAATTAACCATATAGAAATATAATTACCTTTTGATGAACTCAGCTGGTGATTGGAGGATGGCGGAAAATAGGCTAGATAACTGGAAGTGGTTAGTAAACAAAGTATGAAAAGAGGCTACAATAGGCTAGGATAGGCTAGATATTTACGTTAAGTTGTGCTAATTAACAAAGATGATGATGTAGTGACTATATGGAATATGAGATGAAAAGTGAAGCGAAAACACCTGGTGAAATAACTAGAAGAAAGAAGGCTTACACATATATATATATATGGGAATTATAATCCTACAATACTTTCCCATATACTATTATAGAATAATATATTCTACCCAATCCTGGAACGTTCGACCAAGGTTATGGAAGCGTTCAACTTAAGACTACGGAAAGATACGTAACGCTACATCAACCCAGATTACGTAACATCGAGACTGTTCATACTAGTTTGAGTACACTAAGTATGGACATACACTGCTGGATCAGTGCTCACAGCGCACCTTCATTTTAAATTCCGCTCTAGACTCGATCCATTATATAAAAGTGGGTGATGAAGAGCTAGAGTTGCGAGGGTTTACCGGAGCATGTGAGAGCAAAAAGTACCCAGTAGTATCCTTCAAATACAAGTTCCGGGGCAGAAACTATCCTCTACAAGCAGTTGTGGTAGAAACTCTTCCGGATCACAAAGGATCAGAATGCCTTGAAGCAGACATGAGAGTTTTGCGAAACAAAGGTTACAAAATAGCTGATTCTCTAATGACACAGCTGGATCTAGACATCTCGACTGGACTTGTTGGTTGGTGCCGATTATTATTATGACTTAGTGCGGCCAGGGTACAAGAAAGAGGGTGACATAATTCTCTTGCCCACTAAATTTGGTTATGCACTAAGTGGCTCCTGCCAAAACGACAAGTCTAGCGCCCAAGTAGAGGTAGTTACAATTTTGAAAGTTGCGGTCACCCCGATGGATCAATATATATCCACGGAATCAAGTAATCCATGTCATAATGAATTAAAATGTATGTGGGAACTGGATCATCTAGGAATTTCTCCAAACGAAGATTCAAAGGAAAACATGACTGCGTTGGACATATACAAGGAGACAGTAACATACTCTGCTCAGAATCAACAATGTGAAGTCAGACTGCCATGGAACCAACATAAAGAGAAGCTGCCTTCTAATTATGGTTTAGCAGCGGGTCGCCTAAGGGGTCTGCAGAAGCGTTTCAAACAAGAACCTGTCTATTGTAGTCACTACACCAACGTTATCCAAGATCAACTTCATCGTGATTTTATTGAAGAGGTTCCTTTCGGTGTTACTGAAAACAATAATTATTTGGCACATCACGTGGTCACCAAAATTAGCACAACGACGCCCGTTCGTATTGTGTACGACTGTTCCGCTAGTGTTGGCAAGGGCAGACCAAGTCTTAATGACTGCCTTTACACAGGGCCATCACTGGTGCCAGATCTAGCAAAAATATTGCTGCGATTCAGGGTACACAAATATGCCTGGATAAGTGACATCGAGAAAGCCTTTCTTATGTTGAGACTTCATGAATAAGATCGTGATTACACCCGATTTCTGTGGCCAAAGGATCCCTTGGACTTATCTTCACCCTTACTTTGCTACCGATTTAAGGTAGTGTTGTTCGGGGCGACTTGCTCACAGTTTCTTCTTAATGCCACGATTTTAAAACATCTTTCCATTATTAAAGAGGCTCCCGGAGTTGTGGAGGCTATTAAGGAAGGTTTGTACATTGACAACCTCCAGGGTACAGGCAGTGATGAAGAGACTGTCATTAAGCGTTACTGGGATGCCCAAAGAATAATGTCTCAAGCACATTTATATCTCAGAGAATGGGCTACCAACAGTCCTCTACTACGTGACCTCCTTCAATTGGATGGTGTTGCTGCCAAGAGTCAAGAGCGAGTGAAGACATTAGGACTCTTATGGTTACCTGACTCTGATCTGTTGACGTTCAACGCTAGTCTCCCAGAGACCAATAAGGCAACAAAGAGAGAGTGCTTAAGAGTGGTGGCGCAACTGTTCGATCCACTCGGTGTACTACTGCCCGTTACAATAAGGTCCAGAATTTTCTTACAGCAATTATGGAGACTGAAACTAGATTGGGACGATCCACTACCTGATGACTGCGCTACCGAATGGTCTACAGTTACCAAGGACCTGCACCTCTGCTGTGACTTTACTTATCCTCGGAGGACGGTATATGCTGATTCGGTGGAACTTCATGCGTTTAGCGATGCAGGTGGTGTCGCCTATGGCACTGCAATATATTTTGTGAGCCCGGAACATAGTTGTCTGGTCATCACTAAAGCAAAGGTCGCTCCCATAAGATCCATAACAATACCAAGACTAGAGCTAACTGCTGCTTTGCTAGCCGCCAGATTAATCAAATTTGTGGAGGAAGCCTATCATAAAATTGTAAAAGTCAACAAAATTGTATTATGGTGCGACAGCCAGGTCACATTGCATTGGTTGCGTAGTATGAAGAAGCTTCCAGTGTATGTCACAAACCGTGTTGACGAAATCAAATCCCTTCTTCCGACTGTAGAATTCCGGTACGTGTCCTCTTTTATTTTTTTTATTTTTGTTTAAGAGACAATGAACGGAGGAAGGAAAAACACAGATAAAACAAAAAGGTCCATGTGCCTAAAGGCATCCTCCATTCATAAAATGTTTGTAACAACTGGATTTAAACTTTTGTAGACTGTAAGTTTGTGGAAAGCAACTCGAGGGAAGTGAATTCCAAAGAGTAGTAGTTCTAGGGATAAATGAATTTTGATAAGCAGAAGTTCTGCATTGTGGAGGAGAAAGTGTAAATTCATGGGCTCTAAAGAAAACCCTAGTGACTTACTGTCTAGAGGTGTTTCGGCAAAACATCTGAAATCTTCTGCGTTTTGGTGGGAGGGGCCCATGTGGCTCCGAAACAAAGACGAGTGGCCAGAAGACATATTACCAGATGACAATTACAAGTGGGGTACATCAGGGATCTGTGTTGGGACCACTACTGTTCGTTATATTTATCAACGACTTACCTGAAGTTATAACTAATGGAAGTGAGATATACCTGTATGCGGATGACACTAAGCTGTATAGAAGAGTAAGGAGTAAGGAAGATGTGGGTTTGCTTCAAGGAGATGTGGAGGGCATGAAGGGATGGTCTGAACATTGGTTAATGCCTTTTCATCCAAAAAAAATGCAAGTACATGCGGATTGGGACAATAAAGATAGACAAGGTAGGATACAGTATGTATGAAGCGATGGAGGAAGTGAATGCAGAAAAGGATATAGGAGTAGTGATAGACAATAAGTTAAATTTATCAGAACATTTAGCGGAAAAGATAAGCAAAGCCAATAGAATTGTAGGGCTGATAAGGAGGACATTTGTGTCACTTGACGAAGAAATCTTCAGGAATCTCTATACAGCGCTTGTTAGGCCGCACCTGCAATATGCGAACCAGGTGTGGGCTCCATATATGGTAAAGGATATAGAAGCAGTGGAGAAAGTGCAGAGGAGAGCTAGCAAGCTAGTACCAATGTTGAAGAACGCGGGCTATGAGCAGAGGTTGAGGACACTGGGACCTCCGACACTGGCATATAGGAGAAAGAGAGGGGATATGATAGAGACTTTTAAGATAGTGTCAGGAAAGTATGATGAGGACGTGTGTGAAGGTATCTTCTTGATGCGGGAGGGAACAAGAACGAGAGGACACTCTAAGAAAATTTACAAAGAAAGAAATAGGCTTGAAAAGGCAAAGAACTTGTTTTGTGATAGAGTGGTAAATGAGTGGAACGCACTGCCCCAGTATGTAGTCGATTCCGAATCAATAAGGAAGTTTGAAAGTAATCTTGATAAAGCATGGGGAAGACAAGATTTGAAGTTTGATTATAAAGCAAAAATACAGAATAGTAAAAATGTTGCGTCTGCTACCGCCGCCGCCAACACCGTGAACAACCGCAGCAGTGCAAGTACTGGTACTGAGCTGGATACACAGGCCTAGTTCCTTTTTCCAGAAGATCTACTGTAAGAAACAGTAAGAATGAAGCATAAGAAGACCGCCGAGTTGGAGGGATTAAGATCTAATGCAGTTCTGATATCTTTATAAGCCAGAGTGGAGCAGAGGTAACGCCCTGGACACTCATCTGAAAGATGTTGGTTAGAATCTCCTCCGGTATAGCTAGTGAATTTGTCAGAATTTTTTAATTTTTTCATGAAATATCTCCTTGGATCCCTAGTGAGAAGTAGATGGTCTTCAAATTTCCATGCAAGCAGTCAGGAGAACCAACCTTGACCTAGGTGGTTTACCACAGATCCCCTATTCTGTATGTACTGTATGTATTTACTCAGGCCCATAGTGGTGATGGGCTGGTCTATCAGAGTGAGAACTGAGCGATCTCTGCCATACCCATAGCCTACTCTGACTGTTCCTTTAACTTATATATTTTCTAGATCTCAAGTGACGGCGTCTTTTCCGTGGATTGACCTCCCAATCTACCAAGATTGGAAGCCAAAGCATCACATTTTTCCCTTGCCCCTCAACTTTCTCTTCATAATTGCTGAGGGGCACAGGGCCCTTGGTTGGTGGGGCTTTGGTTTCCCGGGCGTTTCTGCACCCTCCTCAGCTCCCCGCCATGGAGTGGCTTCGGTCACCCAGGCTTTATTGTGGTCGGCAAGGAGGGTTCTGTGGGGGCGCTCGGTTATGGCCTTGGAATTGCTCGGGGCCTTGGGGCTGTTCGGCCAGGCAGCTTGGGGAACAACAACAACAACAACTCAGGCCCATTCCCCACTTTTCCTTATTTTTTTTGGGGGGGGCTCTGTCTTGAGTCGGCCAATCCCAGCTATGGCCGGGGTATGTGCCTGAGTATATACATACATACATAAATATACAAAATCAGGTTAGGCTCGGTGGTGTAGTGACTAGCGTCTTGGACTTCCACCCAGAAGGTCCCAGGATCGTGCTCACGCTCGGCGCAGTAAAGTTTTTTCACAAGCACTAGCTGAGTCGTTACCGTCCCTCATGAGTAAGGGGATGGGGTAGTAGTACCGGACCCCAATGGAAATACGCCTAATCGGCCTTATTGGGCTATCCTTAGCTGGCTTAGCATGCACTAGCTTTAAGAACTATTATTATTATTATAGGTTAGGTTAGTCTAGTAATATATTAATTATATAAAATCTTAGAACAAACGTATCAAAGTCGCGGAGAAGCGACGGACTCTTCAAATACGCGCGGAGCCAGACTTTGAATGGGCAGCCGCGTCAAGGTCTTCCACCAAACTCCCCTGCCAGCTAAATTTGCACATTTTTCAGTAGGAAAAGTACAGACTAAAGGCCGATTTTTACTAAAGTGTACGCTCGATATAGCTCGCCCCATAAATAATCGACATCTGGATGAGGCGAAACGTCTTCTAATCGCCAAACTAATGAGGTGAAATGTCTTATAATCTTTAATGCGGCGAAATTTGTCCGACAAAGAATAGGCTATGTGGATTAATGAAATTGTAGTTGTAGTTTCCAATATGGAAAGTAATTTTCTTCTGTATTATTTAATCACCATTCAGTAGGCCTACAAGCCCAAACGTTCCCGGAAAGATGTCATTTAAGGTGTGTGTGTGCGTGTGTAGCCAAGTGTGAAATTAGTGTACAAAATTAGTGTAGTTAGCCATAAAATACCGGAAGAAGACTTCGTTTTCTTTTATGTTTAAGGAGATACGCGCCAAAGAACTCAAATTTTAAATGGGTAACTATTTAATAATTGCGGAAGTTAATTATTCTCGAAATGTTTAGTTAACTTATTAAACATTTCCTGCTACATATTCAACTGAATAACATGGATTCATAATATTTACATTTATACCGTTCCAGAATTTATATTATTTATTGATATTTAAGCATATGTGAATAAGCCAATTGTTTGTGATGCAGGTCCGGACTCCGGATCCCCCATTTCACGCACTAGCAATATAAAGTGCAGACGTAATTTTCCCAGCCTAGCGCTGGGATCCCTCACAATTGTATTATGATGGCTGGTCCAACACACACACCGACGGTACATGTTACCAAAGCTCTGATGGATAACATTAAGGGAATAGAAAATGTTAGGGTGTTATTTATAAGTGAAATTCATCAAGTTGTGAATTTCTCGCCTAGGTTGGAAGGTCGCTTTTCGTTTGTTTCGCTGGCTAACATCCATGATTACACCCTCCATAGTGAACATGGTTTTATCCTATATGAACGGCTCTCTGGAAACAGTAGTCACGCAACAGTTCTTTATAGGGATCTACATGATTCATACATTTATTTTGATAGCCTGGCTTCCCCTGCCCCTCGCCAAGTAATAGAATACCTGGTGTCAAAATGTCCTCCAGGCAGCATAATCAGCAATAAGATAATTCTACAAGATGATTATATTCATTCTTGTGCATTCCATTGTCTTGACCTAGCCAGGTATATCTGTGATCATCCGAATATTACAGTACAAAATATTGCCACAAGCTACCCATGTGATATTGCTGCTAAAAATGAACTATTTATTTGCTTAAATGTTCTAAATTTACTGACCACATTTCCTAACACAATCAACCTTATTGACCCATTGTTCAACAGGGTGTGTCCCAATCTTTTGGTTCTACCTTACCGTCCTGTCAAGACTGGGGAAGGTCACAGGGATGCACCGGGACAATAAGGTCAAGCACCTCTGAGGCAAAGTATTCAAGGTTTGATATTGAGGCAATACTGATCAAAACAACGATATTTAGTTGCACTTTAATACTACGGGGCTCATATCCGTGTGTTTGACCTAGGAAGGCCTATGACCTATGTGGGTGGGTATACCAAGTCTGGCACACAGGAGCTACAGCACATTATCCAGAAAACCCCAATTTACCTTCGCCAGGGATAATCACAGCTCCACAATACCAACCTACCCGTAACTCATACAAAATAGACCTAGCAGCTACCTCTTCAGTGTACTGAAACCCTTTGTCATTGTATGTTGGTTATCATTAGAGGATTTATGCAGATTAGGAGGGATCTGTGGGAGTTAGAGGGTTAAATCAGATTAGGTTTACCCCTTTAGCTCTCCGGAGTCTCTTCTAATGCTGAGAAAAGTCAAATAATGATAGCCAAAACAGAATGAAAATTACGACATTGTGCTGAAGGGTGCAAGACGTTGAAGTAAAGTTAATACATTTAACTTTGATTAACATATACAATTATTTTCCAGATTAGTATTAACTTCTTGGGATCAAAGGAGAAAAATTTATATTTATTTTCCCTATAATTCCCACAGATCCTTCCTAAGCGGAGAAATAGAATAATTGTACCCAGAATAAAAGGAAAATGACGCCATCGCACAGAAGGGTCAACCTTTTGAAGCTCTGACGCGTGTTAGCAGTTTATTTTGGCTATCATTAGACGATTTTATGCAGCTTAGGAAGTATCTGTGGGTATTAAAAGGGTAAATACTATCTCAATCAACCCTTTGACTTCCATATAGCCTACTGTTACTAATCTGAATAAAATCGTCTAATAGTAGCCAGAAACAGAACCGAACAAACGCGTATTGGAGCTTGAAAGAGTTAATTTCAGGACAATAGTCTTTGGTTTTCCTTATAGCTCAAGGTAAATAGCCATGTCCACCACATCTTGATTTCCCAGATACTAGGCTACACATATATTGTTAAAGTAAAATATGTTAATTATGAAAACTCTCCATATGCCTAACCCACTTGAATAACCCTTGGTCTGTTCTCTCCAGTAAACTGCATGATGCATCTATCTTCACACTTATCTCTCACTGTAGGAATAGGTTTTTACACCATACCCGAAAGAGGATTTATGGAGCGCCGATCTTACTCTCAACCATCTGAAAAATTTTACCAACACACCTAAACTTCGTTAGATGCGGGAAATATCAAGCCCAACCGGGGGCTTGAACTCGGGACCCTTGGGTTGTGAGGCAAACACTTTACCAGTTAGAAGCAATAGAGATATCCCACTTGGCCTGGTTGGCTCAAGGTATTTCCGCATCCGGTTCTGCTTAGGCTAACCTATTTTCACTGACTTTACACTATCACTTTTCAATCTGTGATACCACCTTTTACCAATTACTGTTATCAAACATTAAATTTCCAGCACTCTTATGTAGCTTTATTTTATTATTTTATTTCAAAAAGCCAGGAAACTATTTTTCCGAAGCTAAATTTAGCTACATCGACAACGAGGCACTGTTCCGGGTAAGCCTGTAACTTGGAAGAAACCAGGGATCCGAGTAGGCATTTCCTCAGTTAGAAGGAAGTCTGGGAAGGCGTTTTGTCAGCCTAGGGGACAAACTAATATGCACTGCCTGAAAATGGCAAAAAATAGCAAAATCCTCAACAATAATTATTAACCCTATTAGGTGCAGGGCGGGCCAATTTAGAATCTCCTAGTTTTACTCTATTAGCTTGGATATTTTACGACGTTTCATCTCATTAGTTTGGCGATTATATGATGCTTCAACCCAGTAAGGTGTCGATTTTTCCTGGGCGAGCGTTAGAGAGCCTGCAATTTGGAATAAACCGGCCTTTGGCCGGGAAATTTTTCTACTGAAAAATTTACACATTTAGCTTGAAGGGGGTCTGGGGGAATTTTTTTTTTAGTTTGAAGGGGATTTGGAGAGGCGTTTTACCAAGTCTCGGGGTAAACTAAAAATACATTGTTCGAAAATGGCAAAAACAATTAAAACCCTCTATAATAATTAAACAAAATACCATAATGACCTCCAAGACGTTGCACCAGATAGTGTTAATAAGCAGCATATCAAAATAACCCTCAAGAGGTCGGATCATATAGTCATTTCTAATGTGATAGAATTGAAAAATATAATATCGGATATTCACCCTTATTGTCCGGTGACGTGAGGTCGTCATCCGACACGTCATCCTTCGTCGGACACCGTTACGACACATTTCGGAAATATTCGAGATATCAGAGGACGGTTATGACGGACATTTTTCGAATACTTATATAAAGTCCGACAACGTCAGAGACTGTCGGAATGAAGACGGAAGTGTCCGAAATACGGAAGTGCATGTCCGAGAGGCCGTAGCCAGTCCGACTAGTACGGGTTTCCGACTTCTAGAGGTCCGAGATGGCGAGGGTTTACTGTATTCTTGTCCATGATTACCTCCTCACCCCCACAGAGATATTAGACTTCCTAGGTGTCTCACTGTCGAACCTGTGTGATAAGAAATTTCAAGAATCAATGCTCATAAGGACACGCTAGGCTGGACTAATAAATATAAATATATAATCTCTATGTTAATAGAATCAAGTTTGAGTAACTCTTAAACAATCTTAATTCCCCTTACGTTAAACATTTCTCAGAAATGTAATTGAGTATTGTGTAGCCTATTACGTGCTACTAATTTGTAAAAATAATAAAGTTTGAATAACTCTTAAACAATCTTAATTCCCCTTACGTTAAACATTCCTCCGAAATGTAATTGAGTATTGTGTAGCCTATTATGTGCTACCAATTGATAAACTTCTTCTATCTATCTATCTATTGCCGGACGCCTTACTCCCCTTACAAGGGTGGCCATACACAGAATGCCCCCAAGCGGACCTATTCCCTGTGAGAGGGACAACCCGAGCCAGTTTAGTAAAGGACTTACAGGATTGACCACTCAATTTAGGATCCGTTCGACTCCGAGGCCCTCTGTGTATCTTGTTAGCACTATTTTTCTACAGTGGTGTTCGGCTAATCCATCCACTAACCTGCCTTACCCTTAGGTAAGCAGTACGGATTTGTATCAGGTTTACTCCCCTAGACAGGTTGCCAACCAAGGCTGACGAGTCCCATCCACCCGGATTTGTATAAGGTTGTCTCCCCTAGATGAGTTGCCGACCAAGGCTAACGAGTCCCATCCACCCATCTTCTTACCCGAGTGCAAAAAACACTGACCTCGTTCGTCTTGTGATATATGAATCAACCCCGGCGATCCTCGAGTGCTAGCACGGATTTTTTATTCTAGATCCGGCGGATAAGTCGCCAATGATAAAGCAAAACAGTCGAACTGGGAGCTACAAGATCGAAAAGGGTGAGTTTATTTCCCGGCTTCGCCGTGATTCGTGCGGCGATTGCTTCGCCGTGACTTGCGCGGTGATTGTGGTTTCCCACTTTTTAATATCGGCCAGCGTAATGTTCGTCTGTTTCAAGGCCAAAAGATGTTAATTGTGGGTGGCGGAAAACGTGATTACGATGGGAGGCTTCGCCGTTATCCTTCGAAACTCGAATTATTGTTAGTGACATGCTGGCACTATATGCCTTAAATAACCCCAATCAAATTAATTTGCAAACTGTGCCAGTTGTGGAATATTGAATTTGTCTGTCTTAGGCCAGAAGAGCGATTTGTTGTTTGTGTTATTTTGTTGGCGGCGGAAGACGTGATTACGAGGGGAGCCTTCGCCGTTGCCCTTCTAAATTTGAATTCCTTTTTTAGTAGCCTGCCGGGCCCGCCGGAGTTATACTATATGCCTTAAATAATGCAACTTGAATTCATTGTAGACCCGTACGCGGCGGTAAATACTGAATATTTTTAATATAGCTCTGAGTGTTTCCCGGCGGGGGACCCCACGGAACACCCTGAGACACGTTGTTATTTAATGTTCAGTCGCACTGAACCATAAAAATCCCGTCGGAAGGGCGACCCTTCAGTATATATATAGGGATGAACAACGTGTATATACATGGCATGGATAATTATATATCATGAGCAATCAATAATCAGTGATAACACCCTTTAACCATATATATATATGCAACCTAATGTGGCCAACTAGATGGGAGCCCTTGGTGATGATTTCGTCAATGGCTCAAACCTGCGATCCAGCGTCGACCCCGCTACCTGTAGAACACATGATGATACGATTGCAGAGTAGAATGGCTCCGTGCCGGATTCCTCAACTAAGTGAGAAAATCCAATGGTACTAGCCCCGAAGCATACTTGTTGCACACCCTGAAGGGACCGAGCAACAGGCTCCAGTTCACCCTAAAAGAAGCCTCATGACTAATAAGTGAACTAATAGTGGGCTAGGATAAAGAAAACAACACACTAGGGGCGACTTGCCTTATCACAACAAGAGCACCCCTTAATTAACACGAATGCTTAGACCCAGAAAAACAGTCTCCAGGGCCCGTATTTAACACTCAGCCTACACCTGGTCGATAATCTAACCTAACTTCAGCACTGTCATGGACAAATGAGCAAGGACTCACTATATGATCAAGTAAGGTGACGAACGAGGTGCGGGCAGGAGTGTCGGGGACACCCGTCCTATCGATGCGGGCCCAAGGAGTATAAGAAGGAACGCTCGCGGTGAACAAGATGGCGAGCAGTACCCAAAAGCAGACGCCTGGGAAGCGCAAAGCTAGGTCAAGTTTAATTTTAATTTTTATTATTTATTTATTTTACTAGTTTTTTTTAGTAGTGTACCCACATCATAAGGACGAGTCCGTGAGTGATTATTAAGAGTGTTTCGCTCACGATGTAAGGCAATCGTATTAGGAGTTCTCCTTGGGTGGGAAGCTTGAACAGCAAGCTAGAGTTAAAAGATTGGCCATTACCTACGTAAGGCGCATCGTCAATGATGAAGAGGCCACTAATAAATATTTAGGTATAAAGAGTATTAGCGAGGTGATGCGTACAAGTAGACTGGGATGGTATGGACATGTGGAGAGAATGGATGAACAAAATTGGGTGAAAAAATGCAGGTCTGTGATTGTGGAGGGAGCTGCACCAAGGGGTGGACCGAGGAAGACCTGGGATCGGACTATACGTGCCGATCTCAAATGCAAGAACTTTTTTTTTTTTTTTTTTTTAAAGAGACAATGAACGGAGGAAGGAAACACACAGATAAAACAAAAAGGTCCATGTGCCTAAAGGCATCCTCCATTCATAAAATGTTTGTAACAACTGGATTTAAACATTTGTAGATTGTAAGTTTGTGGAAAGCAATTCGAGGGAAGTGAATTCCAAAGAGTAGTAGCTCTGGGGATAAATGAATTCTGATAAGCAGAAGTTCTGCATTGTGGAGGAGAAAGTGTAAATTCATGGGCGCTCTCAGCTGCCCTAGTTCTACGGGGAAAGATGTGGAGAGGCGGCACAATTGAAGCAAGTTCCTCGGAACAATTGCTGTGAAAATATATGTAGAATAATGCAAGGGATGCAACGTTTTCTTCGTATGGATAATGTAGGAAGGTCCTGTGTGATTGCAGGGTTATTGATTAATCTAATATCTTTATTTTGAATTTTGTCCAACTGCCTCAATGCAACCACTCCACTTCCACCCCACAGAGGTGAACAGTAATCCATCTGAGAACGCACATGACTTTTATATATTACGGCCAACTGCTCGTCAGTGAAGAATTCTCGAACTCTGTACAGGAGTCCCAGTTTTTTAGAGGCATTCTTAGCAATGCTTCTAACATAATGTGTCCAGCTCAAGTTAGTAGTTAATGTTACACCGAGAATGTCAATACTAGGGGAAGTGGGAATATTTACATCATTAAAAAATATATGGGAGTCAGTGAGATTCTGTCGGTTAGAAAATTTAATGTACTTGGTTTTCTGTGCATTAACACCTTACGAGCGGCCTATGCGGTTTATTTATGTGTACCGCACAGCGGGGTGTTTTTAGCCAAAATAGGGCTGTTTACGTGATCATTTCATGCCTAAATAAGACCCAGAACGTAAACAAGTACCTATCCCTGAAGGGCATAAACAGAGCTTTCGAATGACACCATAACGATCCTTGTATGATGGATAGTTTTCTTGCAATAACCGTGCAACGCGAGTGCAAAAAGCAGGTAATTCGGTACTTTCAGTACATAATTGAGTATGTAGCGAGTGAGAGAGGGAGGAGGGAGCTGAGATTTGTGTCAGTAGGTTCGCCGCGGTGGTCTGGAGCAGTCATACGCTCGCTAGTCTCCTGCCACCACTTGTCTCTCTCTCTCAGCCACATTACGTGCTGAAATTGCCACTCGAGTTATGTCGAGCGCCGCCACATAGTCCAGCTTTTTTTAACTCGACTTATGTTGCTCGCCGCTAATTAAGGGTTAAAGGAAACTAGATTCTTTTGTCCCCATTCATTAATTCTAGAAAGGTCCTGGTTCAGAGAAATTGCAGTGTTTATTTTTTAATTTATAAGATCGGGTTGGGTGAAAGAATTGGTAAATGTGAAGGAGCTGTGGAGTGTTGAGTCATCTGCGTAGGAATGTATTGGATTATGAGTGGTAGATATGAGATCATTGATATGAATGAGGAACAGAGTTGGGGCCAAAACTGATCCCTGGGGAACACCAGCATTTATTGAGTGAAATTGAGAATAAAGGCCATCTACCATTACACATATTTTTCTGTTATGAAGATAAGAAGAAATTAGTGGAACTAATGATGCAAGGCCGTAGTGCGACATCTTCGACAATAAGGATTGATGCCAGACTCTCAAATTCCTTTGATATATCCAGTGCTATTGTATGTGTTTCAAATTGACAAGCGAAGCAGCCCTTAACAGGGTTGCCTGGAACGCCGCCATTAGGACAAGAGACTGAAACTGCACGTATGTGTGGAACACTCAGTCTTAAAATGTTATGTATGTACACTCGAACCTCGATTTAACGGACTAAATGGGACTGTTACTAGTCCGTTGCATGAAAAAAATCCGTTGCTGGGTATTGTATTCATATAAGGGGGCCGGAAATCTATTAACCTCTGAAGTGCGCATGGGGGTATTTGGAAACGTCCCCCTGTGCTGACGTATTTGAGGTGTTTCCGTCACTAAAATATTCATTGTGCCATTAATAGCATTAATATTTATCCATATGCGCCTATTATGGGTTGATTATAAAGGTATTAACCTGAAACAACAATAAAACGAGTGAAAACAGCGTTTGGATGGTCAAAATCGGAGATATAGCCCGCGAGTTGTATAATGTATGGGTGAGGCAATCTGCTTTCCCGCCAATTTCCCCCAAGGCCACTGAGACACAGTCGATCGATACTCTCTCTCTCTCTCTTGCACTCGCTTGCTATCAGTGATGACCACACCCTCCAATCGGATTTCTAATGTTAGCACGAAAATATACCTCAGAATAAGGGAATAACAGGGAAAATAGGTGATAACTGAAGGAGAGGAGGAAAGTGGGGAAGGAGGGGAGGTAGAGGACTGAGATTTTGCATGGCCCAGGGGCCAAAAAAAATAAAAAAAAAAAAAAAAAAAAATATAAAAAAATATTTTTTTTTCGATGTCAAAAGTTGATTTTTATTTTCTCTGACTCTTAAGAGTCTTCCCGCAGTGCGCCGGGGGAACTCTTAAGAGTCTCCCCGCAGCTCCCGGGTTAATAGGCCTAGGCCTAGGCTATAGATACTCACAAAACCTCAAATAAGCTGCTTGGATAGCGAGAATATCCCAGGTAGGCTATATATAATAAACTTATATTAACCAAGTAGGCCTAATCTTGACCAAATCGATTCATATCTCTTGTGTAATGCTTTGTTTACACTTTACTGGTCTGACGAACGAGACACACACACACACACACAGTGACTACGGGTCCAAAACTACTTTTAATATTAGCTAGCCAGACCAAAAAAAGGGCTAACCTAGCTTAGATAATATCAGGAGACAAAATAACTTTTACCTTGTGAATGGTGAAGACTAGATGTTCTACCTGTAGGCTATATCAAGTGTTTTCGATTGAGCAAAATAATAAAAGTACCGGTAGTTCACAAGGTAAAAGTTATTTTTGCCTCCTGATATATTATCTAAGCTAGGTTAGACCATTTCTTGGTCTGGCTAGCTAATAATAAAAGTAGTTTTGGACCCGTAGTCACTGTGTGTGTGTGTGGCGGATCGTTCGTCAGACCAGTAAAGTGTAAACAAAGCATTACACAAGAGATATGAATCGGTTTGGTCAAGATTACTTGGTTAATATACGTTTATTAAATATACCTGGGATATTCTCGTTATCCAAGCAGCTCAGTTGAGGTATTGTGAGTATCGATAGCCTAGTCCTAGGCCTAAGAGTCACTCGCCCTGCCACTTAGTGGACAAATTATCCAGCACCAGCCATTTGGTCCGGTCCAGATGGATTGTCCGCCTACAGACTGAGTCCGTTAACCTCTGAAGTGCGCATGGGGGGTAATGAACACCTCTGCCTGTGCGCATGTATTTGAGCTTTTTCCATCACTAAAATATTTATTTTACCATAAATAGCTTTAATACTTCTCCATATGCGCCTATTATAGGTTGATTATAAAGGTATTAACCTGTTACAACAATAAAACAAGTGGAAACAGCGTTTGGATGGTCAAAATCGGCGATACAGGCCGGGAGTTACATAATGTATGGCTGAGGCAACCTCCCTCCCCTCCACTTTCCTCCACCTCTGGAGAGACACTGTCGATCGATACTCTCTCTCTCTTGCACTCGCTTGCTAACAGTGATGACAATGCCCTGCTTGCAACTCGCTAATGTTAGCACGAAAATATACCACATAATAAGGGAATAACAGGGAAAATAGGTGATAACTGAAGGAGGGGAGGAAAGTGGGGAAGGAGGCGAGGTAGAGGAGTGATATTTTGCATGGCCCAGGGGCAAAAAAAAAAAAAAAAAAAAATCGGTGTTTTAAATTGATTTTTTTCCCCCCTTACTCTTAACCCGTGGAGCCCCGGCTAGTTTTGTAATGTTTGTTCACCAGAACCCGGCCGGTTTTCAAAAAATGGTTTTATTCCAGAAACAATAGCGAATGGGTTAGGAATGAAGGAAAAACCACGAAAAACCGCTCAAAAAGCTTAAAGAATGGTCCTACAGAGCCCCGAAAACGTATTTTACAAGAGTAAAAAATTGAAGGCAATTACCCCAAAAAACCAGGTTATTGCGCGCTCACGCGCACGCACGTGGACTTTGAGAGTTTTCAACCATCGGCACGGTTGCGTGGGATACGTACACAGTTCCCATACAAATCTGAGCCCTCTTGAGTGGCTACACCTGAGGTTACGGTCGGCGCAATTAGGGTGACGCGCCAGACGCGTCTCTGGGGCTGTGCGTTACATACATCGCCGACGCGTCAGACGCGTCGCTGGGGCTGTACGGGTTAAGAGTCTTCCCGCAGTCCGCCGGGGGAACTCTTAAGAGTCTTCCCGCAGTTCCCCGGTTAAATCCAAAATCCGTTGTATCGAGGTCCGTTAAACCGAGGGTCGAGGGTCGAGTGTATGTATGTATGTACTTGTCTTGAAATCCTGCTACCACATAGTGATCTGACCAACCCTCACCAACTCTAATATACACCCTTGTGTCTAACAGCAATTCTCTCATTTTCTATCAGTGTTACTGCTATAAATAATAATAATATAAACTATTTGTCAACAGCCTACTGGGCAAAAGCTCTCATATGGCTGGAGTTGCTACAATTAATATCTATCTATCTATCTGTCTACTCAAGACACATTTCCTATTTTTTTATTTTTTTATTTTTTTATTTTATTTTTTAGCTGGGGGTGGCCGACTTGAGACAGAGCCTACTAATACTACTATATATATTAATTTGGTGACAATAAATGTAAGTGACGTACCTTTAATCTTAGTAACAACTATGTGTCGGACTCCATAATTTTTTTTTTTTTTTTTTAAAGAGACAATGAACGGAGGAAGGAAAAACACAGATAAAACAAAAAGGTCCATGTGCCTAAAGGCATCCTCCATTCATAAAATGTTTGTAACAACTGGATTTAAACTTTTGTAGATTGTAAGTTTGTGGAAAGTAACTCGAAGGAAGTAAATTCCAAAGAGTTCATAGAAAGCGTCGGCCCCTCTCCACTGGCTCTTGACAGCGTTACAGATGGCTTCCCGACCGGCCTTGTTTGTGCGCTTCACATTGATCAATGGGAGGTTTGACGTACCTCCCAACCTACCAAATAGGAAAACCTACTATTTGGTAGTAGTCTTGGAAAATCCAACGTCAAGGCTATTAACCTAATTGCAATGACGACTTGTCTATTTTGACTGCTATGTCGTCATTCCAACCGCGGTTAAAAAGAAAACGTCTAGAGTCTACTCCTTATCTTGCTCTAGGAGACGTTGTACATTAACCAAAACTACCACCGAAGGTGAAAAAAGTATAGAAGAGAAGAAAAAGGGGTTTACCTTAGTTACCGCTCAAGGCCCATCCCGTGTTCCGTCATGCGCAGATCCCTGTCGAACGTGCGCATAAGCGACCCTCTCTTGTCATCACATTTCACGTCAGCAGAAGAACGCGGATGGGCAGGGGTCCGGCGTGAGGGAGGGTATTATGTACGTTGGATTTTCCAAGACTACTACCAAATAGTAGGTTTTCCTATTTGGTAGGTTGGGAGGTACGTCAAACCTCCCAATTTGTTAGTAGTCTTGGCAAATCCAACGTCAAGGCTGCATAACAAATAGGAGGAGGACATCCAAGCCCAACCTACCAAAAAAACCAATGCATAAGACAAAATTATGAATGACAAAGAAACACAATTTAAACAAGAGAGTTTAATAAAAGAGTGAAAAACTGAGGAGTAGCTAAAAAGAGCAGTTTTAACACGTGCCCGTCATTCATAGTAATGCAAAACCATAGACTTGTCTTAAACCAAAAAGTACTGTACACAAAATCCCTTTTCTTCCAAAAATGAACAAAAACACTGATCACAAAAACAAAACACAATTATCAATGAGGCAAAAACACTTATGTACTGTATACATATAACATAACCCCAAACTTGTAATCCAGTGTTGCAAACCCGTACTTCCCTCCCCCCCTTTTCGAAATAAAACAAAGGAAAAGAAAGAGTGACGAGGGGGGAAGACCAGGCAACTTCGCGAGAGCCCTAGGAAACACGACTCCCGAGAGCTATCACAGGCCGAGGGGGTCTAACAATGGACATGGAGAGGTAGGAGGAGACGAAGGTATGGACAGAAGACCACAAACCCGCCGAGGCGACGTCAGGCAACGAACGAGTCTGCAGGAACCGTAAGGAGGCAGCAAAGGATCGCACATCGTGCGCAGAACCCCGACAAGCAGGGTTACTGGCACGAATGACCCGACAAATGTGGCGTCCTATCTGTACCTTCGAGAGCCTCCTACCAGTCCGAGGAGACACCCACACAGCAGTACCCGAAGTCGGAGCCACAGACTCACATAGGAGTGCAAGGCCTGCACCGGGCACAACACATGGTGAGTATGCCCACGCTTTAAAGCCTGGATGGTGAAAGGCTTGAAAACGTGGGTCTCTCTCTCATTCTTGGCAACAAAATGAGGGGAGGGGGCTAACGTGACGACATTCAAGGACGGGGAGAATCGCATGCATTCCTGGGACCGCGACATGGCAGCTAGTTCAGACACCCTATCCCCAGTGGCCAGAGCGACAAGGAAGAGTGTACGCTCGAGCAACTGAACCGGTGTAGTGTCCCGTGTATATGTGTGAAGCCAGAAGGTCCAGAGCACGCCCCAGATCCCACTGAGGAGGGATCTGGCACGGAGGCGGTCGCTCCCTGAAGGCAGCCTTCATGAAGGAATCCAGCTCCTTCGGTGGAACGACCAGCCCAGTGACGGACTCAAAGACCTCCCGGATGGCAGACAAGTGGTTACGTATAGTGTTGACTTGAGAGCGACGTGTACGGAAGAGGTGAAACAAGTAGTGTAGGACGAGGGAAGGAGAGCTAACAGTCTGGTGAGTGTCCTGTATCCACCTAGTAAAAGACCTCCAGTGGGACTCGTAAGTCCCCCAAGTCGAAGACGTCCATGAACGCTTCAGGAAGTCAGTCAGGTCCCGTCCGTGGACTGGGGGCCACCGTGCCTCACGAACATCCACGATGCGAAGGCCAACGAGGTCCGCAGGTCTCCAACCTGGCTCAAGTGGAAGTTTGAGAGAGGGAGAGGGACCGGACTCGGGCACCACCGCTTCAACTGGGAGTACCAAGCCTGGGCTGGCCACAGAGGCGCTATTAGCCAGACTCTGCCGCGGTACAGCCGCAGCCTCGCGAGGACTTTGCACATCAACAGTGCGTCTGGTGGCGGAAATATGTATATCGACTGCCACCTGTTCCAGTCTTCCATGAAAGCGTCCGGACCCCCCTCCGGAGTGCGAGTCCGGAGGGATAGGTACTGAGGCAACTTGCGCGTCTCCTTCGATGCGAACAAGTCGACCTCCGGAACACCCCAGGAAGCCGCGAGGTCGTCGAATACAGTCTGTTTCATAGCCCATTCTACAAGAACGCCCCGTCCTCTCGACAGGGCGTCCGCCCACAGGTTGGCAGTCCCGGGCAGGTAGGAGGCGTGCAGGGAGATGTTGAGTCGGTTCGCGAGGAAGAACAACTTCTCTGAGATCCCCAACAGAGTCAAAGACCTGGAGGACCCCTGCTTTTGGATACAGTGGACAGCTGTCTGATTGTCCATCCTGAAGGCCACCGACTTTCCCCAAAGGGCCAGCGCGTGGTCCCTCAGGAAGAACAAGGGAACCAACAGTTCGAGGGCATTGATGTGTAGGTGTGTGTGTCCCACCCATCTGCCGTGATGTTGATGTCCCAGGTTGGATTGGTAACCCCACCCCACCTCGCTCGACGCATCTGTATCTACCCAGATCGTCGGCGGGGGGGCGGTCCAGGGCACAGCCACAGAGAGCGTGCCCCGAGCAACCCAGTGTCCTAAGTGTCTGTGAATGGTACGCGGGATCGGCATGAGCCGATCCATAGGGGCCAACGGAAACACCTTGTTGCCCATGAGGATTAGGCGGCGCAGCCTGAGCCTCCCTAAGGGAATGGTCAGAGCGGCCCAATTCAGTGAACCCACTAACGAGTCCCAGATCCTCCTCGTGAGGGAGACCGAGTGCAATACGGCGAAGACCTTCCTGCGAAGTTTCACCGCGTTTGGCTGACTCTGGGTCACTGTAGCGTTGGTCAGATCCCATTCGAGACCTACCCACGTCACGACACGCGACGGGGTCAGGCGGGACTTGGGAATATTGATTTTGAACCCTAACTGTGTGATGTGTCGAACTACTGTGAGGGTGTCGCGGACGCACTGTTCTAGGGTGTCTGAAACAATCAACCAGTCGTCCAAGTAAAACAGGATCTGGAGGCCGCTCCTGAGGAGAGGATCCAGAGCCTGCTTCACCAGTTTCGAGAAGATCCGCGGCGCGATGTTGAGACCGAAGGGAAGTCTGTCGAACATGAACACACGATCGGAAGTCGGAACGGCCAAGAATCGCTGGAAACGAGGATGGATCGGAACGTGCCAATACGCATCCTGGAGGTCCAGCGACACTACCCCCGACAGAGGTCGCAGGGCCAGTCGTACCTGGTGCACCGTCAGCATCCGAAACCGTGTGTTCACGATGTGCCCGTTGAGGGCCGACAGATCCACCACCGGTCGCATCGCGTCGCAGTCCTTCTTTGGTACCAGAAAAACACGGGAGAGGAAAACCGGTAGACCGGCTTTCACCTCCTTGACGATTCCCTGCTCGTGCATGGATGTAATCACGTCGGCCACCTCCGAAGAGACAGGCCGGCTTCGTTGACAAGAGCTGAGTGGGGGTCTGGACTTCCATCTCCAGGTTAGACCCCTCCGTGCAATCTTCCGCCCCCACGTCCCTCGTGGCCACCGAAGGGCGCAAGGGCGAAAATAACCTGTGGGAGCCCCCGAGATGAGGTGAGCGACCCTTTCTGCGAGGCGAGAAGGAGAACAAGGAGGAGACCGACCTGGAGAACCTACACATTTTTTGACGTGGAGGGTCCCCCGGTACGGTCCCTGCGGTCATAAGAGCCACGTTGACCACCCCTACCCCCCCCACCTCGCCGAAAAGGGCGGGTCACCCCATCCCCTGTCCGTCATGCGTCTGACCCCGTCGAAGTGCGGCCGGAAGTGGAAGGCCGGCCAGCCCCTTCTCGGCGGGGATGAAAGGGAGCAGGAGCAGAAGTGCGAGGCGGAACCGACGCTCTGGCCGGCAACTTCCCTTTCCTGCGCCCTTTCTTGGCGGCAGCAGTGGCGGCAGCACCCCGAAGGGGACCGGCAGAAGGACGGGACTGCGAAGACCCTGGTCGCGACACAGCGCGTCTTTGCGTGTCGTAAGCAGGGTCCGCTGACAGAGAAGCGTAGCGTTCCCAAGCATCCTGCGCAAAAAGCCCCGATGTATATAGCTCAGAGTATAACAGACCCTGACGAATATCCAAAGGGGCTCTCCGGCAGAACGAGGACCTTACCGTCTGGCGTTGTCGAGTTGCCTCGCACAAAACCGCCTTCAGCTCGGGAACCAAAGACACCGCGAGCTGAAGGTGGATCCGCCGAACGTGGTCCAAACCCTCGCGAAGATCGCCAGGTGCAGTCGCCTCGATAAGTCGCAGGTGGTGAACAGACGTCTGGAGGGAACCTAGAAGACAAGACAATAAGTTCGCCACCCTCTGCCGCAAGGTAAAATCCCTGTCGACAGAGGACTTATCTGGGTGGGAGAAGAACGGGTTAGCAATAGCACAAATTTCAAGTTTGGGCGCGCTAATCCAGGACCAGAACTTGCCATCCAATCCGCCGACAGATACCAGAGGAGGCAAAAGCAGTGACGACTCTGGGGGAGGGACTGAAATAGATCTGTCGACGGAACGGTTGGCAAAGTCTAAGGCCTCAGCAAACCAGGCCTCCAATGGGAGAGGATTATCAAGCACGACGGCTAAGCCAGGCTTACCGTCGTCGCACAAACCCGTCCCATAGGAGGACAGTCCCGTTAACACAGCCAGGGACTGAACATCCTGAAGGATGTCCTGGCGGCTGAAGTCTGACCAGAGCTTAGTTCGAGGAGCAGACGGGGGCTTGGGCTTCACTGAAAAATACTGAAGGTCAGTCCTTGTCGGGTAAGCCCGCACCTCCACGTCGGCCACCTGACCATCCACCCTGATCGCCCTGAACTGCAGCTTGTCATTAATTTGGACCGACCAGTCCGAAGGTAGGGCCCTCTCACCTGACGGGAAGTTGATAGCACGCTCCGGGTGGGAGGCCTGCACCCCCTTCCAAACAGCCAAGGAGCCATAGAGGAGCGGCATAGTCCGCGACGGGACCTTGGCCTTCTGGATGGGGGGCAAGCGCGGACCCTGCCCTAGCAGACGGAGGACCCCCGCATGGGAGACAGCAGGGGCAACCACCTGAGCCAGGGCAGGAGCAGTACTAGCCGACGACCGGGCAGGCGGAGAAGCAGGGCGAGAAGGAATGTGGTCCACCGCAGAGGGGAGGGGGACCAAAGCAGGGGTAGGGTGGGTGAGGCGCTGAGGTTGTGTCACCGCCAAGAAGCGCGATAAGAGGGATTCTTGCATCGCCTCCAAGCGCGCGTCGAAGTGTGACACAACCCACCCCTGCATAGCCGAAAATCGATCCGAGAGAGGCGACCCCCCGAAGATAGTTCGGCCCGCAGGGGCGAGCGTGAGCGAGAGCGAGACCCACGACACGAAACAGCAGCGTCGCGGCCCAAAGAAGGCGAGCGACGACGGCCGTGGCGGTCATGAGGGTCTCGTCCCCGATCACTAACGCCCGAGGGGGAAACATCACCATCCCCCTCTTCCAGCGACACGTCAGCCCCCGAGAAAGGGGACCCCGAAACCTCGCTATACTCTACCGAGTCAAGCGGCGGGGTATCCTCACGGGGAGCCGGCAAGCGAAGATCAGGAATAGAAGAAGGAAGAGGAGCAGGATGACGGGAGGGGGAAGGCTGGCCGGGTGAAAGGAGGTCAGAAGGAGCCGCGGGGGGAAACAGAGCAAGGATCCCCGGGGCTGAGAGAACAGGGCGGCCCGACACCGAGGCAGAGGAGGGAGGAACCTCCACCTTGGGGCGAGACCGAGAAGGAAGAAGAGGCACCGAAGCAGGAGAAGTAGGAGGAGAAGCAACTACATCCTGGCGGACCCTCCTGGACAGAGTAGAAGGAGGGAGCAGAGGGCCAGCTACAGCATGAACATCCGCGCGCGTAGAGGACAAATGAAGAGGACGTCTTTTGTGCAGGGGAAGCGGGCGGAAGGTAGTAGAGCCCCTATCCGGAGAGGCCAGGGGAGGGCGTACAGGGGCAGAGACGCTAACCCCGGCCTCAGGGCGAGAACCATGACGAGGGTGAACGGCGGAGTCAAGGTGAGCAGTAGGACGAGGAGGGGCAGTAGAGGACGGGCGACGTGGAGAGCGAGAGCGTGGACGGAGCTGGGGATCCACCCGACGATGTGACGACCGACCACGGGACTCAGGGAGGAGGGCCCGAGCAGGGAGAGGGCCAGGTAAACGGCCTCCAGACGGGTCAGGGATGCCCAGGGCGATGCGGATCCGGTCGTCAACAAAGGCCGGGGAATGGTGGCCCACAGTCCGAATGTGGTGGGAGACCACCGCCCACACAGACTGAAGGGATGCAGAGGCCACTGCCGCGTCAGAGGAACCAGGGTGATGGTCCACCACATCCACTAGGTCCATACACGGGCCACACAAAGCAGGGAGGTAGGCCGTAGAGGACACACATTGAGAATGGCGTAAGCAGGACCTGTGGCATTCCAAGCACGGGGAGCCACAGCCCTGGCGAAAGCAAGGCATCCCACCTGCAACGGAAGAACACACACCATAAGCAGCACGTCGACGGAGTAAGTGAAGATAATGTCCAATAAAAACCAGGGAATGAGCATGGGTAAACAGGAACACACATGCAAATTGGAAGTCGTACTCACTCTAAACCGGGAGCACCGATGGAGGTGAGGAGGTCGGGTGAGGCGGAAGAGCACAAGCAGAACCTGCAAAGATGGAGAAAGTGTTAACACCACTCAACACCTCACATGCAGGGTCCATAACACCAGGAAAGTGCATACACCAATATAGTACCAGGCAACAAGATGACACAAAAAAGGGTCACCGTGAAAGCCAACTATAACCGCAAATTTGCGGGCCAATGGAGGCATAACCGTACCAACACAACCCTCCCGCCTCACCGCGAGACCCCCCAGCGATCGCCGCAAATTTGCGGGGAGCCGAAACGTCCGTGGACCGAATCGAGCACTCCGCAAATTTGCGGGACCGGCCGAGATGGTCCGGCGCCGAAAAAGCGAGAGGAGCGTCTAGGGAATACCAAAAAAGGCCCAGAAAAAAGCGTCAACTCCTTATGACTCCAAGCGACGATGGCCATCAAGCTGAGCAGTGCCTTCCTTGATAATATCCTGACTCAACCGGTCAAGGGAGAGGCAAGGAAGACACACCAGGGGAGAGGAGGCACATCCCCCAGGAACCACCCCACCCACAGAGATAGAGCAAAGCCCATGAGGAGAAGTGGCAGGAAGGGTGGTTTGGCACAAACAGGGGCCCCCGTAGGGTACCCCAGGAGTGGGCAAAAGGGTATGAAAGGATGGAGGTGAAAACAGTAAGGGAACACAAAAACCAGTAAATGAAACTGGCGAGAAAAAGGGTGGCCTAGCCGTGAGTAGAGAATGTGTCAGGGGCGAAAAACCCTGTGGTGTGAGGGAGGGGCCCCCGTGGGGTACCCCTGGATATCACGAACCACCAAACGCCCAGGCCCTTGAGACACAGTGAAGGCTCGAAAGGGGGGACTCGGGAATAACGCTAGTAATGCGGCCGACACAAACCCTACAAACAGCACCGCCACCACGAAATCTCAGATTGTGAACCAACTGTACACCTAGGCTATGAAAAAATGAAAACTCATAGGGGCATAGCAAATCCTGAATGAGAAACAAGCTAGGCTAAAATAAGCTAAAAGCTAAACTATGCCCAGACTAACAGGAAAAAAGAATATGAAAAGAGAAAGAATGAAAAAACATAGACGAGGAACGCCAGGCGCCCCCGTACCTTCGGTAGCTATTTCCACACGCGTCTCCATTAAACACACTGAGGAGCCCATTTACGTGTGCCCTAGATCACGTAACATCTGTCTAACAAAAAGAAGGCCAGAAAAGCCGAAACAAACCTAAAACAGGGTGAATTGAAGGAGCACAACAAAAGCGGACTCAACAATGGCGACGCGTGAAAAAATGATGACAAGAGAGGGTCGCTTATGCGCACGTTCGACAGGGATCTGCGCATGACGGAACACGGGATGGGCCTTGAGCGGTAACTAAGGTAAACCCCTTTTTCTTCTCTTCTATACTTTTTTCACCTTCGGTGGTAGTTTTGGTTAATGTACAACGTCTCCTAGAGCAAGATAAGGAGTAGACTCTAGACGTTTTCTTTTTAACCGCGGTTGGAATGACGACATAGCAGTCAAAATAGACAAGTCGTCATTGCAATTAGGTTAATAGCCTTGACGTTGGATTTGCCAAGACTACTAACAAATTACTTCCCTCTGGTACTCGTCCGCTGAAATGGATAAATTTAATTATGTGTTGGTGGTGTAATGGTTTAGATGCTTATGTTCTGGGTGTGTTGTCCCGAGTTGGAATCCCGGGAGGATCATATGCTTTCATTATTTTATTCAAGTGCATTGGGGTTTGTAATGGAGGATGAATGTTAAGAATGTGGTGTATCTTAATTTATATATTCTAGTCCTTTGCAGAAATAGTTGGGTGACTAATTGTCTCTCTTTATCCCTATATTTATATACAGCATTCATGCCCCTCCCTCTCCCAGTCAAATCCCTCCCCTAAAGCCCGTCCACCTCTCCTCCCAACCCACATAACCTTACCATACCATCCACTCCCTCTCCTAAAACCCATCCACCTCTCCTCCCCAATCCACATAACCTGCCCATAACATCCACTCCCACTCCTAAAACCCGTCCACCTCTCCTCCCCAACCTATCCACACCCCAACCTAATCCATTCCTACCCTCATCTCCTGCACCCCAATCCCCACCCCCACCCCCCCCATCACCCCCTCCCCCTCCCCCCCCCCCACCCCATCCTCGTGCAGCAGCACCCAACATACACCGCACACACAACATTAACATCCTTCAACTAAACATAGATGGCATCAACACAAAGAAACACGAACTCACACACTTCATCAAACAACACAACATACACATTGCCATCTTACAAGAAACAAAACTCTGTACAACACAAAAAACTCCTACATTTCACAATTTCACCACCATACGACAAGACCGGGCCGTCGGCATTGGCGGTGGACTCATCACCCTAGTACACAAAGATATAACATATATAGACACCAGTGCACATACCAAATCCCTCCTCCCCCCAAACGATAACACAACAGAAATTCAATCAATTAAAATATGCACTGGCAACAGCTCCAACATTACCATCATAAACACATACATCCCTCCCCAAACATCCCCTACAGTACCAAACGATTACAGACCACAAATACAACACATCACAAACACCCCACACATCATCCTGGGTGGTGATTTCAATGCAAATAAGTCGGCCTGGTTTGTCGACAACCCCGACACAGACAGAGGGCTGGTCTTACAACACCAAACAGACAACCTATATATCCTCAATAACATTCATCAGCATACCCATACTCCCCACCAAGCCCTCTATACCCCATCATCTCCTGATATCACCTTTTGCTCCCCTGAACTCGCCCCCACAAGATCCTGGAGGGTGGTCAGAACCTTGGGCTCAGACCACCTCCCGATCATTATCACCACCAAAACAAGACTCACCCCAGCTAGCCACAGACACACTTACACTAACTATAAAAGAGCTAACTGGGAAGCTTTCACAAATGAGACAGAACAACACTTTGAAACCTTAAACAGTACACCCATCACTAACATCAACAATGCTGTACACACATTCAATACGACTATCCAAAACGCCGACAAGAAACACATTCCAAGAGGTAACATAAAAAAACACAACCCCAACTTCTCACCAGAAATTCAAAACCTCATCATACAATACGACACACTGAAACACTCCCCAGCACCCCACACACAAGACATCAATCAACAAATTCAAGCACTCAACATCCAGATTAACAACAAAATACAAGAACAACAAACACTAAATTGGAATAACTTCCTACAAACACTCGATCACAAAACAAACCCCAAAAAACTCTACAAAACACTAAACAGCATCACACTTTCCAACAGCAACACAACACAATCACATGCTGCAATCACAACAACAGACTCTACTCCTTCACGTAAACAACAAGCAAACACTCTCATCAATCACTTCTCTCATGTCAGTCACCTAAAACCCCACAAAGACGATCGACGTGTCATCCGACGAAAAAGACAATTCCCCACAGACCCTGACTATACACCCTTCACCAACAACCAGACAAAGCATATCATCAACAATCTCAAACTCTCACCCGCCTGTGGCCTAGACAACATAAGCAACATTCACCTCAGACACCTGGGACCACAAGGCATACAAGCACTCACTAACATATCAAACTACAGCTACTCACACAACACAATACCAGACATCTGGAAGCATGGTATCATCATCACATTCCCAAACCTAACAAAGACCCCACGCTACCCTCCTCACACTCCTTTGCACCCCCTCCAAAGTCATAGAGCGCCTTGTACTACAACTGATGACACCTGACTTACCCCTTTCTCCAACACAACACGGCTTCAGGCCATTGCACTCCACAAACACTCTTCTTACAGACCTTACACAAAGAGCTTTTGACGGCATCAACTCGGCTAGACCACCACATAGATCAGTACTTGTCACACTCGACACTAGTAAAGCCTTCGATGCTTTCCTCCGCCACAACCTAACAAACAAAATCTACAACACAAACATGCACAACAACACAAAAAGATGGCTGGCCAACTTCTTAGCAGGCAGATGTGCACACGTATCTTTTGCCGGTCAGTCATCTAGCATTATAAATTTCCCAAACGGAGTCCCGCAAGGATCCGTCCTGTCGCCCGCACTCTTCAATCTGTACATGCATGATATAAATACACCAAATTCACCCCAAATAACCATAGCCTCCTACGTAGACGACATAACACTCACAAGCACGCACCAAAACCCAGACACAAGAGAGAACCAGAGGTCACAGCTACAAACTGAAAGTGCCTAATAGTAAATCTGATCTGAAAAGTAAAAGATTTCCTACCAACTCGATTGGTGGGTGGAACAAATTGCCAGCCGAAGTAGTGTCTGCACCATCAGTGCATAGTTTCAAAGCACGGTATGACAAACATATCTTAGGAGGCGGGAATTAACGAGCATGCTCACTCCCGCAAATACAACTAGTGTAAGTACAACTAGTGTAAGTACAGCAACAAGACTCCTTCAAGACTATCTCGACACATTACATGAATGGTGCACTACAAACAGACTCAATTTAGCCCCAGCTAAATCCACTGCAACCCTCCTCACAAGCTGGACAGGAGAGCACGATTACGTCCCGGGACTCAACATAAACAACACACCCCTAACACACACACACACACACCCAAAATCCTAGGAGTAACATACGACACCCAAATGACATTCAAACAGCACACCACAAACACGAAAAAGAAACTGGCACCCAGACTTAACGCCCTCAGATCACTTGCCCACACGAAATTTGGACACAACAAAGAAACCACCACCACAGTCTACAAACAATACATAAGATCAGTTACGGAATACGCAAGCCTGGCCTGGGCTTCTAACCTAGCTGAAACACATCATAAGACCTTACAGACTATTCAAAATAAAGCCTTGAAAATCATCACAGGATGCACAGCTACGACACCCACAGATCACCTACAGCAAGAAACCAAAGTCCTCAAAGTCAAAGATCATCTTGATTTGAGAGGCACACAATTCCTAGCAGCAGCCTCCACGAATCAACACCACCCACTACACTACATGGCTACACACCCACAGACACCAAGAAATATCAAAACAACACCCAGCACACGCTATCACATACAAATACTGTCTTCTCTCCCTCCCTGCTCACCCCAAACCAACTTCCGGAAGCACATCCATACTCATATCACTCGCCGTTCCATCCACTCACTCATAGACAACACGCAGCTGCAAGCACGACCTCCCGAAATCCATCCTTCTGAATCCTCCCTTCCTCGCGAGGACAGAGTCCACCTGGCCAGGCTGAGATGCGGACACCATCCGGCTCTTCTGAGCTATCAGAAGAGACTGGATGACTCCGTCGTCGACACCTGCCCGGGTTGTAACACAGCACCCCATACCATTAAACACATCATAGAAGACTGCATCTCACACAACCACTTACGCCAACAACACAATTTACACTCTTTGAGAGCTCTGTGGGAAAGCCCGACCGTGGCCACGGCCTTCCTTGGGGACTCGGGGCTGTTCAGCCAGGCAGCTTAGGGAACAACAACAACAACAACAGCATTTATCCAGACTTCATACATGTTATCCGCAATGTACTGTAATATCTTTCAGTGAGAGGGGGAGTTCATACATAACTACATACAGTGGTCCCTCTCATTTAGCGAATTCATTAGTCTATCCAAACCATCGCCAAAAGTGAATTTTGCCAAACTCGAATAGTACTTTAAATGGGAAAATTATCCATTAGTCTTTGACGTGGCCCGAGTTCACCCTTTTGAGCCTTTTCAAACCGCCCGCCATGCGCATCGTCGATCGCCGACACACTCGGCGCCGTCTGCTTACTCTGTTTTTGCTAGAAGACATAGGCCTAGCCTATATATCTCCACAAAGAATTGACCTAACCTAGGTTAGATGTATATCAGGCAGCAGAATTCATTGTTATCGTGGAATAGTCTTATTGATAAGGAATAACCACACAAGTTGCTAAGTCACTAGCTAGCCAGACCAAGAAATGGTCTAACCTAGCTTAGATATATATCAGGAGGCATAAATCACTTTTACCTTGTGAATGGTGAAGACTAGAATTTTCTATACCAACTGCTTTTCGATTGAGCAAAATAATGAAATTAGTTTTGGATCCGTGGTCACTTCTTTGATTAATTATATTTATCGATTGGGCCCCTGAGTCAGTTGATGCGCGTGTGTATGTTTGTGTGTCGCAGATTGTTCAGCACAATAAACAAAGCAAAACACAAGAGGTTTGAGGTTCACAAATCGGTTTGGTCAAGATTACTCTGTTAACCTAAGAAGTGCGCATGGGGGTAATTAGAAACGTCCCCCTGTGCTGACGTATTTGAGCTGTTTCCATCACTAAAATATTCATTTTACCATAAATAGCATTAATACTTATCCATACGCGCCTATTATGGGTTGATTATAAAGGTATTAACCTGAAACAACAATAAAACGAGTGAAAACAGCGTTTGGATGGTCAAAATCGGAGATATAGGCCGCGAGTTATATAATGTATGGGTGAGGCAACCTGCTTTCCCGCCAATTTCCCCCAAGGCCACTGAGACACAGTCGATCGATATTCTCTCTCTCTCTCTTGCACTCGCTTGCTAACACTGATGACAATGCCCTGCTTGCAACTCACTAATGTTAGCACGAAAATATACCTCAGAATAAGGGAATAACAGGGAAAATAGGTGATAACTGAAGGAGGGGAGGAAAGTGGGGAAGGAGGGGAGGTAGAGGAGTGATATTTTGCATGGCCCAGGGGCCCCCAAAAAATAAAAAAATACAAAAATAAATTTTTTTTTTTTTTTCGATGTTTAACCCCTCCACCCCGGAAGGGCTCTTGAACGCCCATAACAAACTCGGCCCGCGCAACCCGGAAGGGCTCTTGAACGCCCATTGCTTGCATGAGTGCTTTCGAATGCCGCGCGTATATTTTTGGTATCGTGGGAGGGTAGGTGGCGCCACCAGGCGTAAACTACGCCACAGCAGCAGTATCTACCCCGACGCCATCATGGACAGTACGCCAAATAGTGATTCCGCTGTGTCCGATACCGTGCTTCCTACGACGCCCGTGCTAGTTCGTCGCGCCTTACCCCGACGCCATCGCCTAAATGTGTTATCTCCCGGAGGTATTGAGACGACATTGAGACTATATGAGCATGCTGATGCCAAGTATATTGTTGATGATATAGTCAGTGACGACTCCAGTAATTATAAGTCGAGTGATTATGGCCATGAGAGTGAGAAAGAAGAGCAATTCCTGGGATTTGCGAGAGTACATGACAGTGATGAGAGTGATGAAGGTGATGTACCATTTGTTGAGGAAGCTGGTTTACCTAAAGACAGTGAACTTGAGAGAGTGAGTGAGTGGGAGAGTTCAAGGTCACTCACCAAATTTCGCATAAGTGACACGACGCCAAGCCCTTCCCCAGGTAAATCGCCTTTCAAGCTACACTTATATAAGCAGAAAATACTTGAGAAGGCGGCCGCGGCAGCTAGGGAACAAGCCAAAATACTTGGTGAGGATGAGGCTGTGAGTGAGGGTGAGCGTGGTGACCCTTCTCGCCCGCCATTGTCTCCCTTATCTACCCACGCCACCCAAGATGACCCGGATGCCCCGCATTCTTCCCCACCACCCCCACCACTGCCAAGGGTTGAGGACCCCCAACTTTCGGCCTATTTGCCTCCTAGGTCCCCCGACAGGAGACATACTGCTGCCGAAAAGGGGAAAGGCAGGAAATATACCAAAAAAAAATAAGGAAAGTAAGAGTTTTGTTCGAGGCTCCCACGGCGTCCACCCCTGCCGGCCCCAGCCATACGCCCCCGCAACTTTCCCCACGGTCCTCCCCACCTCTCCCGCCTTCAACATGTCTTCCTGAAGAAGTCTTTGAGCTCACATCACCAATACCTGGGCCTAGTGACAGTGAAACATTGCTTTCTGTCACTCGTCGCAGGCCAAGGAGCCCAGGACCTCGGGGGGACACAGCCTCACCTGCCACTCCTTCCCCACCTCGCCCACCCGCACGCCGCCCACGCATCACTGGTTCCCCGCCAGATTATGTGGGGGCCACTGATGATGAAGGGCACCTCTCTGAAGACTCTGGCCATGATTACATAGGTCCACCGTCAGGGCAAGATGACCACTCTGACGATGACTATATGGACATCGACGACCCTCGACCCATCCGCTTGGCCCGGCGTCGTGCTGCCCGTCGTGCTGGCTGCCGCCCTGGCCGACGCCCTCGCCGCCCTAGGGCGCGCGCCTCCCGAGTTGGCCGTGGGCGTGCTGGGCCACCAGCGGGAGCTCCTCGTTAGAGTAGACAAGACCCATTCTACGTTTTTCAGTGGCAAGACGTAGTTGATGGGGATGGATACAACCCTGATGTGCCAGCTTTTGATGAGGTACTGGAGGGTTCAGGCATTACCCCCAATTTTCCTGCAGGCCCCAATGCTCCACCACACGAACTATTTGAGGCCTTCTTTGATGAGGAGGTGGTAGGCTATGTTGTCAAAGAGACAAATAAGCAGCACCAATTCCAGGTCCACTTTTTGGGCAAGGTGACCAAGGGCCACATGAGGCAGTGGACCCCAGTGACTCATAAAGAGTTCATGGTGTTCCTGGCACTCACCATGCTAATGCCTCATGTCAAGAAGCATAGGTTGCCTGACTATTGGATCACCAATGATCTGATATCCACCCCTGCCTTCGGGAAATATATGTCTCGCGACCGGTACCTTGATATCCTCGCAGCGCTCCATCTTGTCACCAACACCGACGTCCACCTCGGTGACAAGCTGTGGAAGATTAGGACGTTGTACGAGATGATGCGAGAACGCTTCACCTCCTACTTCAAGCCCTTCCGTAAGGTCGTCATTGACGAGTCTCTTGTGCTGTTCCGGGGAAAACTCAGCTTCCGGCAGTACATCCCTTTGACATCGCTTTGGCATAAAATTCTTTGTGCTGTGCGACTGCCAAACTGGCTATGTCCTGGACTTCCTGGTCTACAGCGGGAAGGAAGGGGACGTGCTTGTGGACCCCCTCATTGGCTTTGGCGGAGTAGTGGTGCAAGCCATGATGGACCGCTATTTCCACAAGAATCACGTCCTCTTCACGGACAATTACTAAACGTCCCCCACTCTCTCAAAGTACCTGCATGAGCGCAAGACGGGGACTGTAGGCACAGTACGAGGGAAAAGGAAGGGCATGCCACCTTTCCCTCCGAAGACCAAAAAAGGTGATGTGTTCAAGAAGAAGTCGGGGCCCATTCTGGCTATCCACTGGCACGACCAGCGGAAGGTCAACCTCCTGACCACCATCCACAAGGGGGAAATGGTGGAGACTGGCAAGGTGGATCGCCGCACCCAGGCCAGGGTGACCAAGCCCGATGCTGTCCTGGACTACAACATCAACATGAGGCTGGTGGACAAGTCCGACATGCAGATAGGCTTCATTGACTGCCTGCGTACCTCGTGCAGATGGTACAAAAAGTTCTTTCTGCATATGGTGGACATGTCAGTTCTGAATGCCTACAATATATACAAGCTTCGGAATGTGAACACACCCATGAAGTTCAATAGCCTGCGGAGGTTCCAAAAGCAGGTGTTGACGGAGCTCCTGGAGCTCGCCACAGAGGGCAGTGGCACATCCTGGGCCCGCCGTTATTGACCGCTTGCAGTGTGCTCAATACTTGATTAGGCACAGCCTTGGTTCCCTGCCTCAGAATGAATCAGGAAGAACGCAGCAGAAGCGGTGCCATGTCTGCTACACCAGCAGGGTGAGGCCGAGGTCAGGTAAAAAGTCAACCATGGAGTGTGTGGAGTGCAAGGTGGCACTCTGTGCTTTAGAGTGCTTCTTTGATTACCACCCCAAGCTGGAGTTCTAATAATCATACTGAAATTGCCAAATAAAATGACAATATGTACACTATAATTATATATAGGCAAAAAGTGGAAGAAAACCAATTTATTGTAATACAAAAGTCATGTATTATGAGAAAATTGATACAAATACAATTACACCATAATAATATGTGAAAGTGACACATATGTATATACCAAGTGACATTCATATGATTAGAACCTATAGAAATATAAATCAGTGAAAAAAGACACAATAAATTGTATATAAAACGTTTACAAATCATATAACTAAGTGAAAGTGACACAAGACCTAATATTTGATGGCCAAAGTATAATAAACACCTGTGATAACGAATAATCAGTGCCTAATACAACAATAACCTACCTCAATTACTAATAAAATGTACGGTATCGAGTGAAAATGAGCATTATCAGTGACAGTGACACTCTCTAAAGCATATTTGTCAAAGTGAAAGTGACACAAGATCTAATATTTGATGGCTAAAGTATAATAAACACCTGTGATAACGAATAATCAGTGCCTAATACAACAATAACCTACCTCAATTACTAATAAAATGTACGGTATCGAGTGAAAATGAGCAATTTGTTAGTAGTCTTGGCAAATCCAACGTCAAGGCTATTAACCTAATTGCAATGACGACTTGTCTATTTTGACTGCTATGTCGTCATTCCAACCGCGGTTGAAAAGAAAACGTCTAGAGTCTACTCCTTATCTTGCTCTAGGAGACGTTGTACATTAACCAAAACTATCACCGAAGGTGAAAAAAGCATAGAAGAGAAGAAAAAGGGGTTTACCTTAGTTACCGCTTAAGGCCCATCCCGTGATCCGTCATGTGCAGATCCCTGTCGAACGTGCACATGAGCGACCCTCTCTTGTCATCATTTTTTCACGCGCTCCATTGAATGAAGTTGCTTTTGTTGTGCTCCTTTAATTCACCCTGTTTAGGTTCGTTTCGGCTTATCTGGCCTTCTTTTTTGTTAGACAGATGTTACGTGATCTAGGGCACACGTAAATGGGCTCCTAAGTGTGTATAATGGAGATGCGTGTGGAAATAGCCTACTGAAGGTACGGGGGCGCCTGGCGTTCCTCGTATATGTTTTTCATTCTTTCTCTTTTCATATTCTTTTTTCCTGTTAGTCTTGGCATAGTTTAGCATTTAGCTTAATTTAGCCTAGCTCGTTTTCTCATTCAGGAATTGCTATGGCCCTATGAGTTTTCATTTGTTCATAGCCTAGGTGTACCGTTGGTAAACAATCTGAGATTTCGTTGGTGGCGGTGCTGTTTGTAGAGTTTGTGTCGGCCGCATTATTAGCGTTATTCCCGAGTCCCCCCTTTCGAGTCCTTCACTGTGTCTCAAGGGCCTGGGCGACAGGTGGTTCGTGATACTCCAGGGGTACCCCACGGGGGCCCCTCCTTCACACCACAGGGTTTTTCGCCCCTGACACATTCTCTGCTCACGGCTCACCAGTTTCATTTACTGGTTTTTGTTTTCTCTTCCTGTTTCACCTCCATCCTTTCATAGTCTTTTGCCCAATCCAGGGGTACCCCACGGGGGCCCCTGTTTGTGCGAAACCACCCTCCCTGCCACTTCTCCTCATGGGCTTTGCTCTATCTCTGTGGGTTGGGTGGTTCCTGGGGGATGTGCCTCCTCTCCCCTGGTGTGTCTTCCTTGCCTCTCCCTTTACCGGTTGAGTCAGGATAAATTCAAGGAAGACACTGCTCAGGTTGATGGCCATCATTGCTTGGAGTTCATAAGGAGATGACGCTTTTTTTGTGGCCTTTTTTGGTATTCCCTAGACGCTCCTCTCGCTTTTTTCGGCGCCGGACCATCTCGGCCGGTCCCACAAATTTGCGGGAGCTCGATTCTGTCGTCTGGGACGTTTCGGCTCCCCGCAAATTTGCGGAGATCGTTGGGGGGGCCCTCAAAATTGCGGGAGGTTGGTGTCGGTACGGTTATGCCTCCATTGGCCCGCAAATTTGCGGTAATAGTTGGCTTTCACTATTGACTTTTTTTATGTCATCTCGTTGCCTGATACTATATTGGTGTATGCACTTTACTGGTGTTATAGGCCCTGCATGTAAGATGTTGAGTGGTGGTTAACACTTTCTCCATCTTTGCAGGTTCTGCTAGTGCTCTTCCGCCTCGGCCGCCCTCCTCACCTACCTCTGTGCTCCCAGTTTAGGGTGAGTACGGATACCTGTTTGCATGTGTGTTCCTGTTTCCCCATGCTCCTTCCCTGGTTCTTCTTGGACATTCTCTCCACTTACTCCTTCGACGTGCTGATTATGGTGTGTGTTCTTCTAGTGCAGGTAGGCTGCCTTGCTTTCGCCTTGGTTGTCGCTCCCCGTGCTTGGAGAGCCACAAGTCCTGCTTGCGCCACTCGCTCTGTGTGTCCTCTATGGCCTACCTCCCTGCTCTGTGTGGCACGTGTCTGGCCCTGGTGGTTGTGCTGCTCCATGGCCCTGGTTCCTCGGCGGAGGCTGTGGCCTCTGCTTCCCTTCCGTCGGTGTGGACGATGGTCTCCCGCCACATTAGGACTGTGGGCCACCGTTCCCCGGCCTTTGTTGCCGACCGGATCCGCGTCGCCCTGGGTATCCCTGACCCGACTGAAGGCCGTTCGCCTGGCCCTCTCCCTGCTCGGGCCCTCTCCGCTGGGTCCCGCAGCCGGTCGTCCCATCGTCGGGGGGTTCCCCAGCTCCGTCCACGCTCTCGCTCGCCTCGTCGTCCATCCTCTACTGCCCCTCGTCGTCCTCCTGATCGCCTTGACGACGCCCATCGCCCTCGTCATGGTTCTCGCCCTGAGGCCGGGGTTAGCGGTTCTGCCCCTGTGCGCCCTCCCCTGGCCTCTACGGATAGGGGCTTTACTCCCTTCCGCCCGCTTCCCCAGCCCAGACGACTTCCTCTTACGTTGTCCTCTCTGCGCGCGGTTGTTCATGCTGTAGCTGGCCCTCTGCTCCCTCCTCCTACACTGTCCGGGAGGGTCCGCCTGGATGTCGTTGCTTCTCCTACTTCACCTGCTTCAGTGCCTATTCTTCCTTCACGGTCTCGTCCCACGGTGGAGGTCCCTCCCTCCTCCGCCTCGGTGTCGGGCCGCCCTGTTATCTCAGCCCCGGGGATCCTTGCTCTGTTTCCCCCCGCGGCTCCTTCTGGCCTCCTTTCACCCGGCCAGCCTTCCCACTCCCGTCGTCCTGCTCCTCCTCATTCTTCTCTTCCTGACCTTCACTTACCGTCTCGCCAGGGGGGTACCCCTCCTCTTGCCTCGGTGGGGTTTCGCGAGGTTTCGGGGTCCCCTTTCTCAGGAGCTGACGTGTCGCTGGAAGAGGGGGATGGTGTTGTTTCCCCCTAGGCCGTTCGTGATCGGGGACGAGTCCCTCAACGGCAACACAACCGTCGTCGCTCGCCTTCCTTGGGCCGCGACGCTGCTGGTTCGTGTCGTGGGTCTCGCTCCCGCTCACGCTCGCCCCTGCGGGCCGACCAATCTTGGGGGGGGTCGCCTCTCTCGGATCGATTGTCGGCTATGCAGGGCTGGGTTGTGTCACGCATCGACGGGCGCTTGGAGTCGATGCAAGACTCCCTCTTCTCGCGCTTCTTGGCGGTGACTCACCCTCAGCGCCTCACCCTACCTACCCCTGCTACGGTCCCCCTCCCTTCTGCAGGCCTACGCTCTGGTCAGACTTCAGCCGCCCTGACATCCTTCCGGCTGTTCAGTCCCTGGCTGTGTTGACGGGTCTGTCCTCCTATGGGACAGGTTTGTGCGACGCCGGTACGCCTGGCTTAGCCATCATGCTCGGTCACCCTCTCCCATTGGAGGCCTGGTTTGCTGAGGCCTTCGACTTCACACACCGATCCGTCGACGGCTCTCCTTCAGTCCCTCCCCCGGAGTCATCACTGATTTTGCCTCCTCTTGTGTCTGTCGGCGGGTTGGACGGCGCGTTCTCGTCCTGGATAAGCGCGCCCGTTCTTGAACTTTGTTCTATTGCTACCCCGTTCTTCTCTCACCCGGATCAGCCCTCTGTCGCCAAGGTTTTTCCCTTGCGACAGAGGGTGACGGACTTATTGTCTTGTCTTTAGGTTCCCTCCAGACGTCTGTTCACCACCTGCGGCTTTTCGAGGCGTCTGCGCCAGGCGATCTTCGCGAGGGTTTGGACCGCGTTCAGCGGATCCACCTTCGGCTCGCGGTGTCTTTGGTTCCCGGGCTGAAGGCGGTTTTGTGCGCGGCAACTCGGCAACGCCCGACGGTACGGTCCTCGTTCTGCCGGCCTGCCCCCTTGGATATTCGTCAGGGTTTGTTATCCTCTGCGCTATATACGTCGTTTTTTTTTTTTTTTTTTTTTTTTTTAAGTGGGATGCTTGGAAATGCTACGCTTCTCTGTCGGCGGCCCCTGCTTCCGACACGCGACGACGCGCTGTGTCGCGCGCGGGGTCTTCTAAGTCCCGTCCTTCTGCCGGTCCTCTTCGGGGTGCTGCTGCAAGTGCTGCCGCCTTGCACGGGCGCAGGACTGGGACGTTGCAGGCCAGTGCGTCGGTTCCGCCTCGCACTTCTGTTCTTGCCCCTTTCATCCCCGCCGTGTCGGGGCTGGCCGGCCTTCCACTTCCGGCCGCCCTTCGACGGGGTCAGCCCCGCGACGGCCTGGGGTAGGGGTGGCCCGCCCTTTTCGACGAGGTTGGGGGGGGGGGGGGGTAGAGGAGGTCAAAGTGGCGCTCATGCCCGCACGGCCCGTACCGGGGGTACCTCCACGTCAACACAATGTGTAGGTTCTCTGGGTCGGCCTCCTTGTTCTCCTTCTCGCCTGGCCGACCGGGTCGCTCCCCTCCTCTCGGGTGCTCCCTCGGGTTGTTTTCGCCCTTGCGCCCCTCGGTGGCCGCGAGGGACGTTGGGGGCGGCGGGTTGCGCGGAGGGGTCTCACCTGGAGGTGGACGTCCAGACCCCCACTCCGCTCTTGTCACCGACGCCGGCCCATCTCTTCAGAGGTGGCCCACGTGTTCACTTCCATGCCCGAGCTGGGTAGAGTCGAGGGAGTTGACCGCCGGTTACCCGGTTTTCCTCTCCTGTGTCTTTCTGGTACCATCGCCGAACTGCGACGCGATGCGACCGGTGGTGGATCTGTCGGCCCTCAACGGGCACATCGTGCACACACGGTTTCGGATGCTGCCGGTACCCCTGGTACGCCTGGCCCTGCGCCCTCTGTCGTGGGTAGTGTCGCTGGCCCTCCAGGATGCGTCTTGGCTCGTTCCTCTCCATCCTCGCTTCCAGCGATTCTTGGCCGTTCGGACTTCCGATCGTGTGTTCCTGTTCGACGGCCTTCCCTTCGGTCTCCACATCGCGCCGCGGATCTTCTCCGTACTGGTGGGGCAGGCTCTGGGTCCTCTCCTCAGGAGCGGGCTCCAGATCCTGTTTTCCTTGGCCGATTGGTTGGTAGTTTCCGAAGCCCTAGGACTGGGCATTGGCGACGCCCTCACAGTCGTTCGCAACATCGCACGGTTAGGGTTCCCCTTTGATGTTCCCAAGTCACGCTTGACGCTGTCGCGTGTCGTGCCATGGGTCGGTCTCGCATGGGTTTTGTCCGGCGCTACGGTGACCCGGGGTCTGCCGGCCGCGGTGCACCTTCGGTGGAAGGTCTTCGCCGTGTTGCACTCGGTCTCCCTCCCGGGGTGGCTCTGGGCCTCGTTCGTGGGTTCGCTGCATTGGGCCGCTCTGCCCCTTCCCTTAGGGAGCCTCTGGCTACGCCGCCTCCTCCTCATGGGCACCGCGGTGTTTCCGTTGCCCCTATGGATCGGCTCCTGCCGCTCCCGCGTACCGTTCGCAGATGCTTCGGTCGCTGGGTTGCTCGGGGCTCGCTCTCTGCGGCTGTGCCCTGGATCGCCCCCCCGCCGACAGTCTGGGTAGCCACAGATACGTCGAGCGAGGTTGGGTGAGGTTCCCGATCGAACCTGGGACGTCCACTTCCCGGCAGATGGTTGGGTCTCCCTCCACTTACCCGTCTATGCCCTCGGACTGTTGGTTCCTTTGTTCTTCCTGCGGGACCACGCACTGGCCCTTCGGGGTAAGTCGGTGGCCTTCGGGTTGGACACTCAGACAAGCTGTCCACTGTTTTCTAATACGGGGGTCCTCCAGGTCGTTGACTCTATTGGGGTCTCGGTGGAGTTGTTCTTCCTCGTCCTTGCATGGCGTCTCATTCGCCTCCTCCCCTCCTTTTGTTACACCGCATGGGAGGGAGGCCCCCGTTTTCCAGCCTTTCGCCGTCCAGGCTGTACGGTGTGGGCATCCTCGCCATGTGTTGTGCCCGGTGTCAGCCTTGCACTCCTCTGTTGCGTCTGTGGCGCCGCCTTCGGGTACTGCTGTGTGGGTGTCTCCTCGGACAGGTGGGAGGCTCTCGCAGGTGCAGATGGGCCGCCACGTTTGTCGGACCGTTCGTGCCCGTCACCCTGTTTGTAGGGGTTCTGCGCACGATGTCAGATCCTTTGCTGCCTCCTTCCGGTTCCTGCCACGTCGATCCTTACCTGCCATCGCCTCGGCGGTTTTGTGGTCTTCTATCAATTCCTTCATCTCCTCCTACCTCTCCGTGTCCAGTGTTCGACCCCCTCGGACGGTGCTTGCTCTCGGGGGTCGTGTTTCCTGGTGCTCTGGCGAAGATCCCTGGTCTTCCCCCCTTGTCCCTCGTTCTTTTCCTTTGTTTTATTTGACAAAGGGGGGGGGGGGGTGTACGGGTTTGCAACACTGGATTGCAAGTTTGGGATTATGTATTGTTCCAGTACATAAGTGTTTTTGCCACATTGAAAATTGTGTTTTGTTCTTGTGTTCAGTGTTTTTGTTGGTTTTTGAAGAAAAGGGATTTTGGGTACAGTACCTTTTTGGTTTCAGACAAGTCTATGTTTTTGCATTACTATGAATGACGGGCATGTGTTAAAACTGTTCTTTTTAGCTACTCCTCAGTTTTTCACTCTTTTATTAAACTCTCTTGTTTAAATTGTGTCTTTGTCATTCATAATTTTGTTTTATGCATTGGTTTTTTTGGTAGGTTGGGCTTGGATGTCCTCCTCCTATTTGTTATGCAGCCTTGACGTTGGATTTGCCAAGACTACTAACAAATTGGGAGGTTTGACGTACCTCTCAACCTACCAAATAGGAAAACCTACTATTTGGTAGTAGTCTTGGAAAATCCAACGTACATAATACCCTCCCTCACGCCGGACCCCTGCCCATCCGCGTTCTTCTGCTGACGTGAGATGTGATGACAAGAGAGGGTCGCTCATGCGCACGTTCGACAGGGATCTGCACATGACGGAACACGGGATGGGCCTTAAGCGGTAACTAAGGTAAACCCCTTTTTCTTCTCTTCTATGCTTTTTTCACCTTCGGTGATAGTTTTGGTTAATGTACAACGTCTCCTAGAGCAAGATAAGGAGTAGACTCTAGACGTTTTCTTTTTAACCGCGGTTGGAATGACGACATAGCAGTCAAAATAGACAAGTCGTCATTGCAATTAGGTTAATAGCCTTGACGTTGGATTTTCCAAGACTACTACCAAATAGTAGGTTTTCCTATTTGGTAGGTTGGGAGGTACGTTAAACCTCCCATTATCAGTGACAGTGACACTCTCTAAAGCATATTTGTCAAAGTGAAAGTGACACAAGACCTAATATTTGATGGCCAAAGTATAATAAACACCTGTGATAACGAATAATCAGTGCCTAATACAACAATAACCTACCTCAATTACTAATAAAATGTACGGTATCGAGTGAAAATTAGCAATATCAGTGACAGTGATACCCTAATAAACATATTTTATATAATTGGCCTCAAAATAACTATAAAAATATCAAATAAACATCACATTCTCAATATCAAACACTAAAATCGTCTAAGGGAGATAAATACCTTGGCGCGACGAGCGGCTAGGTGCGTCGTAGCCATGGCCAGGGCGACGCGTCCGAACGCGGGAAGAATTTGCCGCCGAAAAGCACTCGTCTTCCCGCGCTCACCATTATGCAACCAGAGGGGCTAGAGACCTCTACTCGACGCCATTTGACAGAGGAAGGTTTGTGGAACATTATTCTTTTTTATTCACAACATTACATGCCATATTCATTGACTTACAGAGTAGTTAACATAGCCCAAAGATCGTCAAAACACCCGGTACCGCAGCACAGTCGCGAGCTATAGCCCCCGGGGCTGGAGGGTTAAAGTTGATTTTTTTTAAGAGTCTTCCCGCAGTCCGCCGGAGGAACTCTTAAGAGTCTTCCCGCAGTTCCCGGGTTAATATACGTTTATGAAATATACCTGGGATATTCTCGCTATCCAAGCAGCTCAGTTAGGGTTTTGTGAGTAGGCCTAAGCCTATCTATAGCCTAGCCTCGGCCTAAGAGTAACTCTCAATACGGCGTTCTACTGTAGCCTACATGAAACATTAACAGCAATAGAAAAGACAATAGATAATAGATAACAGATTTTATTTACCATGAATTATTTAGAGTTAGGCCTGGTGAGACTAGCTTGCGGGCGGCGCATTCTGGGCCGACGCCATTCCGTGACGTCAGCATTCTCGCCAAAAGTGTATTTGAAGCGCCAAATTCGGATTCTGGTACCATATCCAACCTATCGCCAATACTGTGTTTCGCCAAGCTGAAATCCGCTAAACGCGAGGGACCACTGTACATTTATTTTTTATGGAGAGCCTCTTCATGTCTCCACTCATCTATGTTTTCACCAGCAGATAGATAGAGAATAATACTATCTCAATAAATAAATATTTTCAGCAGGAGATAAAGGAAGAGGTGGATTTTTTCTTCTTAATAGTATAATTTAATCAGACCACTGAGTTCTCCAAAAGAACTCTCATAGGGCTGGCCCGAAGGATCAAGATGGACAACTAATCAAGTCAAGATAGAGAGGGAAGGGCAGGAGGTGAACAAATCTAGGAAGGCGAAGACACACAGACATTTCTCACCATTTCACCAGTTCAGCCGAACCACATGAGCTCCACAGCAGGGCTCTTATAGGGCAGGGCCGAAGGATGAGGCAAGAACTGCTACACTGCAGCACCAACCAAGAAGTAATCAAGGGCAAAGAATGAGCAGGACTAAGAAAGAAAAAAATCACTGCGAGATGCAAAACAAATGCACTAGTGAGGGGAATCAAGCCAGCTCGGCCGCATCAGCGACCGAAGAGACAAATCAGGTCAGGAACCTACTACCTAGCCAGGCCAGGGAGGCATGTGATATAGGCTGTCCGAAGGACAACCAAATGACACGGAATAAGAACAGAAAGGGAATAACAGAAAGAGGAATGAAAAATTACGCAAAATTAGTAAAGCCGACGACGAAAGCTCAAGGGGAGAGAGAGAGAAATATCCATAACCCTCCCCTATCAAGCTTCAGTAGCCGTCCCCAAAGCCCTCCCCAACCTCGTCAAGGAGCGTAGTAGTAGGGGGGAGGAATAATAATAACTATAATAAAATGGGTGCTTTGCATAATATAGTACTGTATAGTACTGTATTGTATATACACTGGCACTTACCCCAGTTTTCTATTTTTTTTTTTTTTTTTTTTTTCATGGTAGGCCTACAAGGCTATCTATCTATCTATTTACTCAGGTCCAATCCACACTTTCCCTATTTTTTTTTATTTTTTTTTCCCTATTTTTTTTTCCTTTTTTTGGGGGGTGGCCGACTCAAGACAGAGCAAGAACAGGGAAAACACAAAACACAACATAAAACAACGAACACACACAGACACAACACAAATTCACACACATCTAGGTCACCCAGGAGAAGACCCAGAGACCAGGGTCAAAATTCTCTGCATCATCATACAGTAATCAATATCTCTCATTATCAGTAAATTAACCCTATTTATTAGTGGCCCCTCCATCATTGACGATATGCCTTTTAATATAATAGCCTTCATTCAAGCACCCGCGGTAGCCAGTTTGAATCTACCGCCGTCGGGAGAACGGAGTACGCTTCATAAGAGTAACGCTTATTCTCTTATGGAAACGTCTTATGATTGGGTACTCGCTACGAAAAAACCTTCGTAAATTATAAAAAAGAAAAATATACTTAATAATTGTAATACTATAGCTTTCCATCTCATGGATTTCTCGTGTGGGGTTCCTTGCCGCTGATTCCTCATCCGCCATACTTACTTCCCCTTCCCGCGGCCATACCGAGAGGTTGGGAGCCACTGTGCTCTGCTTCATTCTTCGTTTGCTCCCTTTCTCGTGAGTCCTTACTCATTTGAATATATCTGAGTTGTATTGAACAAGGTATAGATTAGCTAGCACAAGCTGCCCCATTGGTACGCCTGCAGGAAGTGTTAAAATAGGGTACTGTACTATGTAACAGGCGCTTCGTGTCCACCGTGATCTGCGCATCATGTTATTTCTATGTTTTGTCTGTGTGCACCTTAGCTATTACTTAACTGTTAGTTAGGAGGCTACTTCGATGCAGGATTATGCTTCAGGCCGTCTCTAAGAGGCTGTTGCATTATTATTTTTAGCAGACGCTCTGGTCTAAGGGTTGCCACATGTGGTGTGGTATCTTCCAGAGTCCGGGTCTGCGCGTGGGCCCCTTTCGTGGGCCTTTCCAACATGTGCTGCTGCTGCTGGGTCTTCAGGAGGTTTGGGAGCTGCCGTTGTTGCTGTTTTTCTTCGAACCTCGTGGCCAGCCTCAGTAGGGGTCTCCGGGTAAGGCTAGGGGTCATTATTTATGAATAATATTATTCCATATATGTCATAGCCTACTGTATGTGTTTCCCTGGGTGTTGCATGTAAGATATTACATGTTTAGAGGGAATCAGGAGACGTCCTGTGGTGTGGGGGTTTTGGGGTGTCTGACTTTCCCAGATAAGTCAGCACTTCTGAGATTTTTGGTTCATTTTTCCGGCAGCTTTCAAAGCCAGCTGCCTGTTCTCGTCCAGCGGACGAGTAAGGAACTTACCAAAATCGCCGGCGTGGTAGGCTAAACCACGAACCTCCCGGCGGAAATGCGATTTCCTTAGGGAGTAACTCGGCCCGCCGAGTGAACTCGCCCTGACCGTTAGCCTCACGCGGCAACTTAGTACGCCCGGCGCACAGTTCCAAAAGGAAACACTGACTAAGTCAGTGATAACAAGAAAGCGTGTACCTTTACTATCTCTCTAGTCCGAATAGTCATTGATGGTAAAACGCTAAGGTTAATAAGGGCCAGTGACACTTTGTCACAGGTAAGCAGTTCAAAATACCTATATGGTTCTCTTAGTCAAGGCCAACGGAAGGTTAGAGTAGCAGTGGCTATAACTAATTTTCCGGCGGACTTGTGGTAGGATGTGTCAACACCTCTCAGGTTATCCTTATGAGCATTGATTCCTGGAAATTTTCTATTTCCAGATCGCAACACTACAGTAGCAGCACCGGCGGCAGTTGAGTGAGCCTATTACGGCACAGGGGGGATCCTAGCTCCATCATGCCTCGGTTTGACTTATGCGCTAATCCTACCTGTTCTCTCTTACCAGTTTTTGGGCATAAACTTTGTATTAAATGTGTTAAATGCCTCGATCGTTCTAGGGGATTGTGGGTGTCGAAGAAGTGTGCCGTGTGCTTAGAACTAAGAGCGGCTCTTTTCGACAAGAGAGACCTTTCATGCCTTGCGGCGCTAAAAGAGATTAAGAACGTGTTTAATGGTTACGCAAAGGATGTGGCCCATAAGGCATTGCACTGTGACGATGAGGCCCTGTGGGATCATCTTGTAATAAAATCTCCTTTAGTAAAATCATCTTCGGCTAAGTCAACTAAACAGAAAACGAAAGCTAAAGCCTTGTCTAAAGAGCTGGTGAGTAGTACTAGTAGTGACAGTAAGAGTACCGAGGAGACCCCCCCTGACCGGCCAAAGAGGAAATGGTCGCCGTCACCCAGGCGCAAGTCTCGGTCTAGATCTAGGTCCCCCCCTAAGCCATCCCGTCATTCTTCAGTAGAATCAACTAGAAAGACTAAACGACGGAGGGAGGACTCTGATTCCTCGACATAACAATCGCGGTCAGGTCATAGTTCATGACATACTAGTGCCCGTACGGATGTCACGGAGCCGCGCCGCCAACCTGCACCGGGGTCACGGCCACTCCCTTCCACCTCTACTTCCATGTTAACCACCCAAACGGGCAGTATGGAGGTAGGGACGGAAGGGATTGAGGTGAGTCCTAGGGTTGAGAATAGCCAATCTTTGAGTGTATCACAAGACTTTAATTTTGCAATACCAAAACTAAATTATGTACCACGAAGGCCTCCACCGATTGTGTCGAATAGGGTTTTAGCAGATAATTAGAGGTTCTCAGACTTGCTTATGTCAAACGTATGATAACTCTCAGGTAATACCAGACTCCCAACCACCTGCGATGCAGGACCGGGGAGTCTGGAGACAATCACCCTCGCAGCTAAATCCCTCTAGTGATAACCTAGCATTGACGGGGGAGAATATTGACTTAGACACGCTCCCCTCGTCTGTCCCTGACCTGGTTTGGCCACCGGATAACCAGGTATCTGAAACACGGCAGTGTACGCCTGGAAGTGGTAGAGTTACCGGAAGAGCCGGAGGACGTAGATCTGTCCTCGGCCCAACAAGTGAACAATGAGGAGGAATTTGAAGGTAGCTCTCAATCCTCCAGGTCCCACAGTAAATGTGTGACCACAGATGAACTTAATGACATTCTTCATAAGATTATGCAACAGTATGTTCCTACTACCTCAGGTCCTTCCACTTGTATTTACCTAATTGTAGTTTACAGGAGTTGAGCTAAGCTCGTGTTGTCCCGTCTCTCAGTCTACTTTTTATCCAATTTTTTCTTGAAAAAATGGATATTCCTTGCCCCTACCACCTCCTCCTCCAGCCCATTCCATTTGTCAATACATCTATAGGGAAAGCTAAACTTCCTGATATCGTTCTTGCAGGTAGGTCTTTTTACTTTGTAGCTGTGGCCTCTAGTTATTCCTGTATCCATAATTAATATATCCTCCCTATCCAGCCTCTCCAGCCCCCGGGTGCATTTGTACATCATTATCATGTCTCCCCTCTCTCTCCTCTCTTTTAGACTCGGTAGATTTAATTTGTCTAGCCTCCCTTCATATGGCAGTTCTCTGAGACTTGGAACCAATCTAGTAACTGCTCTCTGGATTCTTTCTAACTTGTGAATATGCTTCTTTAGATGCGGGGACCACACCACTGCTGCATACTCCAATCTTGGTCTAATCATACTCTTCATAATTTTCGCTACCATGGTCTCATCCAAGTAGTTCAGAGCAACTTTCATATTCCCGGCCATTGCATACATTCCGCTAAAGAGCTTGTTAATATGTTTCTCTGGCGACAAATTATCTTGTATAATCAACCCTAAATCCTTTTCTTTTTCGGCCTTGCTAACTATATTATCTCCCATCCTGTACTCCCAATTTGGTCTATTCACACTTCTTCCCATATTTAACACATGGTATTTACTTATATTAAATTTCATTTTCCACTTGGTGCTCCATTCGTATATTTTATCTAAATCCCCTTGCAGCTCCTCACAACTACTTTTATTTGTTATTTGTCTCATAATTTTTACGTCATCTGCAAACATTGACATGTAGGAGTTTATGCCTATCGGCAGGTCATTCACGTACATAAGGAACATGAGAGGTGCCAACACAGATCCCTGCGGCACACCACTCTCAACTTTCCGCCACGATGAGTAAGTTCCTCTAATGTTGATCCTCATTTCCCTATCTGTTAAATAGCTCTCCATCCATTTCAGAAAACTCCCCCTGACACATCCTAGCGTCTCAAGCTTAGATAACAATCTCTTATGTGGTACCTTATCGAATGCTTTGGAAAGGTCTAAGTAGACGCAGTCCACCCATCCGCCTCTTTCTTGGAGTACATCTATCACCCTACTGTAATAACATAGCAAACTGGTAACACAAGATGTCCCTTCTCTGAATCCAAATTGCTTTGGGGTTATTGTATGGTTGTCATGTGAAGCTACAACAACCTTGATAATCCTTTCTTGCACAAGGATGTAGAATAAAAGTCCAGAGATAGGTTTATAGGTTCTTATTAGCCAAAGATATACAGAGAGCTGGGAGGCACTGCTATGCTGAGTGCCGACCGGATGTTACTGATGAAAACATGTGCAGCGTTGCCGGATATATTTGGTGCAACGCTGCCGATACTACAGAGTACGGTATATTATCATGGGATATTAAACAATGATAGTATTGCCCTGAAAGTACATGTGTGTATGTTGCAATATGATTAAGGCATGTGTACACTCTGTATATATGTTGTGTGTGCACTTAACCTATATCAACACCTCCCTCCCCCTTCAAGCTCGCAAGACGTTGTCGAGCTGACTCTTTTTCTACGAGCCTTTCAGACCTACGTGGGGCCATGGGGGAAGTGAAGGACTCTCTTTCTGGGTCCGTGCAAGACACAGGGATCTCAGGGTTATGGGGGAGGGGTTCAACACCAGGGGAATTCACTGGGCGGAGGAAGCGACGGTTCCGCCAATATATCTTACCACTGGGGAGACGAACCTCATAATCCCTGGACCTGCCGCAGCCCATGACGACCCCAACCTCGTCCCAGCGGTGAGAAGTCGGGTCTTGGATCCGCACTGTGGTGCCGACTCTCAACCTGGGAAGGGGGCGTGCGTGCTGGTCATAGTTTCTCTGCACCAGCGCAGTGTGGGCGGCTGCACGGCGGTCACAGTCCTCGGCCTTGGCTTGCCACTCTGCTGCAAAGGACTGGGGATGAGCAGGGACACAAGACCGTAGTGGGTGGCCATACAAGATTTGTGCCGGGGAGCGGCCTGTGAAGTTCGGGGTGTTGCGGAGCTCCAACAGTCCACGGTCAAAGTCCTCACAGTCGATGTTGCCTGAGGGAGCCATCTTCAGTATGAGGTGTTTGACGGACTTGACGGCAGACTCGGCATGACCGTTGGATTGTGGGTAGTGTGGGGAAGAGACCAAGTGATTGACTCCCCAACGCTCCATGAAGTCCCGGAACTCACGGCTAGTAAACTGTGGGCCTCCATCTGTACATAGGCGGAGGGGTACACCAACTTCCCTGAAGTAGCGGCAGAAGATCCTGATGGTGTTTGAAGCGGTAGTATCTCCTTTGCAGGGTACGACAACGGGCCAGCCTGAGAGTCGGTCTGTTATGACGAGGAAGGATTTCCCCGCCACAGCGAAGAAGTCGGCTGAAACAGACTCGAAAGGCCTAGTTGAGTTGTCGTCGTTGATCATGGGTTCCTGCTGCTGACTAGGCTGTAAGCCCTGACACGGCTCACAAGCTTGAACTGTATTGGCGATGTCCGAGTTGATGCCAGGCCAAAAGACAGCCTGTTGCGCCCTACGCTTAGTGGCCTCCACGCCTCTGTGACTATCATGCAGGCGAGCCAAGGTGCAGCGGCGGAGGGCTTCAGGAACCACAACCCTCGCTCCGTACAGGACGAGTTCACCATCTGCTGACAGGTAGTCTCGGAGTTTCCAAAATGGGAGTAGAGAGTTGTGCAGGTCGTAGCGGTTGGTGGGGAAACCCGAAGTAACGCACTCACGCAGGCGGATGTGCACAGGATCCGCTCTGGCTGCGTCTCGGAGTTCCTGGAGAATCCTGTCTGCGTCCTGTGAAGGAGAGTTGATGTCGGCGGCGGCGGCGTTGACAGTCACGAGGGATCTGAGGTGAACCGTGGCGTCGGCACATGCTAACTCATCCTCTGGCGTCGGGTGGCTGACAGGGGCCTGTGACAACGCATCAGGGATGCAGAGCAACCTGCCAGCGCGCCAGACGGCTGTGAAGAGGTAAGGTGCGACTTTCTCCTTCAGACGTTGGAGGCGGGGATTTTCAACCGCATCAAGGGTGTAGTTGTTGAAGATGGGGATGAGGGGGCGATGGTCCGTCATGAGGGTGAAGTGTTGCAGTCCGACGAGGTAGAACTTGCACTTGGACATGGCCCAGACCACGGCTAGCATCTCCAGCTCAATGGTGGCATAGCGGGACTCGGGGTCGCTTAGGAACCTCGAGCCACACTGAACTAAGCGGAGACGGTTGTTGCCATGATCCTGTAGGAGGGCGTATCCAATACCGTTGAGGCGGGATGCATCAGTTTGTAGAATCACTGGTAGGGAAGGGTCGAATGGGGCCAGGACGGGTGGACTGAGTAGAGCAGCCTTGACCCGGCGGAAAGCCTCATCATGGTCAGCGGTCCACATAAACGACCTCTTCGGGCTCATCAGGGGGCGCAGGGGCTGAGCGGCAGTGGCGATGTCGGGGGTGAACTCCGCCAGCTGGTTCACCAAACCCATGAAGGAGCGAAGGTCGGTGATGTTGGCTGGTGTCGGGAAGTCCTTGATCGCTCCGACTTTGCCAGGGTCAGCCGAGATGCCCTCACCTGAGAGCGTGTACCCACAGAAGTTCACACTGGGTGCGGCGACCACGAACTTGTCCTTGTTGAGTGTGATCCCACTGTCGCGGCACCGTATGAGCACTTCATGGATACGCTGAAGATGTGTGTTGAAGTCCTCATCGTAGAGCAGCACGTCGTCGACAACCTTGGCACAATTTTGCACCCCTTGGAGGGCCCTATCACCGCGAAGGCAGAAGGCGTCACCTGTTGCAGCGAAACCCATTGGACCTCTACAGTGTTGGAAACGGCCATAAGGTGTGATGAAAGTTGTGAGATGCTGGTCCTCCTCCGCAAGTTCCATTTGCCAATATCCACTCAGGGCGTCTGCCGTCGTGAAGAATTTCGCCTGCGGGGCCACACTGCGGATCGCTTCGAAAGGCGTCGGTGAGGGGTGGGCTGGGCGGGAAACTTGGCAGTTGAGCTTGGTGAGGTCTACGGTGAGGCGAACTTCGGCGTTGGGCTTGGCGAAGACGACGAGGGGGTGGCACCACTCTGAAGGTTCATCGCCGGCCGGTTTAATGATACCTTGTGCCACTAGCGAGTCCAGCTCCTGCTTAACTTTGTCCCTGAAACAAAGGGGATCTTCCGCGGGGTGTAGATGGCAAAAGGCACGGCATCGTCCTTGAGGTGGATCCGCATTGGGGGACCCTTCATAGGCTTGAGTGGAGCTGTCTGGAGATCCTCCTTGGAGACCAAAACGTCCTTGAACTCTCGAAGAAAGAACTCCTTGGCTTGTGCAGGTGATGTGGTGGCTGTGAAGGGTAGCTCCTTACACCTGTAGATATGTTTAACCTGTAGAATTGGCTTGGGGAATTCTGCTGAGATGATGGCCAATGCTTGACAGTGGCGTTTGGACAGAAGCGGCATCTGAAAACCCTCGCGGACTTGGATTGTGGCCAAACAGGAGCGTTTGCTGATGGTGAGTTGTGCATGAAATGTCCCCAAAGCAGGAGCCATTGCAGAGCCATCCGTGTTGAGCGTTGTTGTCGGAGGCGGAGGTCGTAGGCTGCTGAGAGGAATCCGAAGTATGTCGAGGTGTCGTCGGCCGATCACTGTGATGTCTGCACCTGTGTCAGGAAGCATGTGGAGTTTTCTAGTGGTGCCGCTGTAGGTGAGACTCACGGATGTCAGTGTGGGTGCCTGAACAGGTGATCCCACACGTCGGCAACTTGTGGTCTTCTTTGCTGTAGACTTGTTGTGGGAGGAAGCGTTGTTGTCCTGTGTGGCGGGCGTCTTGGAAGATCTGCAGCATTTGTCGTAGTGGCCCATATGGTTGCAGCGACGACACTGGGCGGTGGCAGCAGGGCAAGCAGGAGTCCTAGGCTTATGACCACGACGGCCACAGTTAGTGCAGGTGTAGTCTTCAGCTGGGCACTTGTTCTTGTCGTGCCGGCGAGCACAACGTTGGCAGGCGGCAGCCGACGCCAAGGACTGTTGCGATGTGGAGAACTTGTCGCATTGATTAACCTGCTTGTTCTGCTTGTACGCTGACACGGCGTTAACCTGGGACGGTGGGGCACGTATGGCTGATGTAGCGTTTCGAGTGGCCTCATAGGAACGGCAAGTGTTGACGATGTCCTGCAATGAAGGGGTGGCGTCGAGGGAAAGCAGCTTCTGTACAAGTTCTTCGTCATGTATGCCCATCAGAATGACCATCTTGAGTTGGGTCTCCTTGCAGGCTGAAGAGTTCCCTGGGCAGACGTCAATTTCTTCGGCGATGTGGCAGAGGCGGACGTAGAAGTTGTTGAATGACTCGCCCTGTTTTTGCTTGCAACTGAACAGGTCCCTGCGACGGAGAGCTTCATTGCGAGAATTCTTGATGTGCTCCTGAAGTGCATCGAGGACTGCATCAACAGTCTTGTCGGTGTCAGGGGGTATGCTTAAGGTGTGCTCCAAAAGCCGCTGTGTCTCCAGGGTTAAGCACATCCGCATCTGGATCAGTTGTTTCTCCCTCAGTAGTTTAGATAAGTCTACCATAATAGAGTAATCGTCCCACCGATGCCTCCATTCTCTGAAAACCTGGAAGGTGGCATCAGCACGACGGGGCGGCGGGTTCTGGGTGATGGCCTTCTGTGGTGGAGGTGGAGCTGTAGGGGTGGAGGATGTTGTGGAATGGGGTGTTGTCCCCGGTGAGGTAGGTGTAGGTGCGGCGGCAGGTGGGGTAATTTGGGCCAGAGCCTGGACAAAGGCGGAGAACTTGGCATCGTCCATCTGTCTCCTGTAGTCCTCCTCCGTGCGTCGTCTTGTTTCCTCCTCCTGTCGTCGGTTTTCCTCTTCCCATCTTCTGCGGTCCTCTTCCTGTTGTCTGCGGTCCTCCTCCTGTCTTCTGCGGTCCTCCTCCTGCCTTCTGGTATAGTCGTCCCGTTGTCTGCATTGCTCCATATACTGTATGAGCTGAAGGAGGTCTGCACTTGTGGTAGGTTGTAGACTTGCAGGGTGTGGTGACAGGGGTGGCATCCCCCTATAGTCTAGGGGAGGTAAAGTGGGGGGAGGTTGGGGAGGTGGATTGAAATGAGGGGTGGTGAGAGGAGGAGAGGTTGGAGTGGAATGAACTGACTGGTACCCTGTACCAGCAACTCCAACAGTATCTCCATCATTATTTCCACCACTATCTCCACCAGTAGCTCCACCATTATCTCCCTCCCCAGTATGGTCGTGTGGGGTGTCTCTGGGCTCCCCATGAATCTGCTCATCTCCCTCCATAATTGGTTGATAGCTGACACACTGTAGTCTTGCAGGAACGATGAAAATGTGCAGTACAACTGGAACAGTTTATTTAATAGTGAGAGAAATTATCTGTGCTAGAGAGAGTGAGTGCGTGAGTGCGGTAGGCTTGGCAACACCGTATTGACTTGGCAACGATGTGCGTGTGTCCGTGCGCGCATGTGCCGGCACAGCTGGAAGGCACTGAGGGCCCAGTGAGGGGTGAGAGCCTTAGTGTTGCTGGAGATGTTAGAGGGGGAGGGTATGCTACTCCTCGCTCTTGTCCAGCAATGATTCGGCAGCTATAACCCTCACAGCAAGTCGGGAATGGGCATAAATGACATGGGACACATAATAAAGGCACTGCACTACACTCTTAAACACTCCACTGCACTATAAAGCACTGCACAATGATATATCCAGGGCTGGAGAGGCGAGGTCTTGCAAGATGGCTGGCTGATAATCCGGTCTTGGCTCGTATCTCCTGGCTTTAATACACTGACTGCGCCATGTATGGTTGTCATGTGAAGCTACAACAACCTTGATAATCCTTTCTTGCACAAGGATGTAGAATAAAAGTCCAAAGATAAGTTTATAGGTTCTTATTAGCCAAAGATATACAGAGAGCTGGGAGGCACTGCTATGCTGAGTGCCGACCGGATGTTACTGATGAAAACATGTGCTGCGGTGCCGGATATATTTGGTGCAACACTGCCGATACTACAGAGTACGGTATATTATCATGGGATATTAAACAATGATAGTATTGCCCTGAAAGTACATGTGTGTATGTTGCAATATGATTAAGGCATGTGTACACTCTGTATATATGTTGTGTGTGCACTTAACCTATATCAACAGTTATTATCTTCTTTCTCTCCAACATTTTCATCCATCTCTTCCTAATTAGCTTTTCACAAATCTTGCATACAATACTAGTAAGTGAAACTGGTCTATAGTTTAGAGGGTCCTCAGGGTTTCCATTCTTGTATATCGGAATGATATTAGCTCTTTTCCATTCAACAGGAACCTGTCCTTTATCTAAGGAAGCTTGAATTATGTCCCTCACTGGCTCCACTAATTGCTCTGCACACTCCTTTAAAACCCAGGCAGACACTTCATCCGGTCCCATAGCTTTCCTTACTTCAAGTCCTCTCATCGCAGATAACAGCTCATCTCTAGTTATTTCAATCTTACTAAGACCACTCTCCAGTACTCCCGCCTGTGGTTCGTCAAAACCTTCCTCTCTAGTAAAAACTGACCCCAATTTGTTATTCATTACCTCGCACATGTCCGATACATTTTCATACGTCCTAGCATCAACTCTTAATTTAGTAATTTGTTTCTTTACCTTCAACTTACTGTTTATATATTTATAAAATAATCTAGGGTCACTTTCACATTTATTGACTATGTTCTTCTCATAGTTCATTTTTAACTTGCCTAATTATGTTAACATATCTATTCCTCTCCTGTTTATATTTATTCCGATTACTCTCAGTGTTCCTTCTTCTTAATCTAGCCCAAGCTGCATCACGCCTACCCAAAGCTCTTTTGCATTTCAAATTAAACCAATCTTTCTGCTTAGTAAAATTTCCAGTTTTATATCTTGGGACAAACAGATTGGTTCCTACTCTATAAATTTCGAGGAATCTACTATATTTACCTTGTACGTCCTGTTCCTTCAAATAAGATCCCAATCTACTCCCTCTAAATATCTTTTCAAGGATACATAATCAGCTTTACTATAATTTAATTTGTCATTTATGTAGCTATTGTCTAATCTATTGGCATTACTCGAGGTCAACTTCCATTTTAGTAATAGGTGATCACTTTTACCTACAGGACATAGATAGTTTATATCACTAATTTCGTGAGGATCTTTTGTAAAAATCAGATCGAGTTTAGAAGGTTCGTTATTACCCCTCATTCTTGTATTTTCCTTCACATGTTGTGCAAGTACATTTTCCGTAACCAACTCTAATAGCCGACTTCCCCAAGATCTCTGATTTGGCCCTGCATCTCCCGATTCCCAATCAACCTCACTACAGTTGAAATCTCCTACCAAGATCAATCGATTCTTCCTTAAAAGCAATCTTCTCAACGACTGAATCACCGGTAGCTCCCCCTGTTGACACTCCGGTAAGGCCTTTAGAACCTACCGGCATTAATACTCCCCAGACCCCCTTACCTTCACTTGTAAATCCGGCATTGGCCACGGCAAGTAGCACGGTAGTGCCTGCCTCCTTGACTACCTCTAAGGTCCGCGTAATCACGGACGTGACTCCTCCCCCCCTTGACAAACTCCCACATAGGAGAGGCCCTATGCCTCTCCTATACGGGCCGGACTGCTCATGGATTCCGGCAATTGCTCAGAAACCTCACTTAGCTAGTCAGACTGTGTCGGGGAACTTTCGGTGCCTAGTGAATGGACCATTGAAGTTAGTAAGAGTAAGAAGCTTAGGGCCAAAGATGTTGCAGGAAATCTATTGGATGTTACTATTAAGGCAATCCCCAATGTATACAGTGCTGATTTCTTCGTATACTCTGCATCACCGGCTCTACCTTCTGCCTCAGCTGCACGACTGTTTGCGGATTGGGCCCGGTCGGACGGCATGAACGATATTAAATTACTCAATGCACTGACACCGGAATTGGATACAATTCCAGCGCTCAACCTGGGCAACAATCCTGTTCTGCAGGTGGGGCAGGTAGGTGCGGGACCGAGGGATGATTGGGCAATGGAGGCGCACCAATTCGCAGCCACCATTACTTCTAAATCTTCACATCAGATTCCCCATGAAAACCACTTATGGGCTTCACTATCAGTCAATAAGGCCGGGGGAGTTTCTCAAGATTTGTTGGCCTTCTTAGCAGCTCCCAAACTAATACTTTACGAATTGCATGAACCCTTTTGCACTCCCCCTCCGGCCCACTTGGACCGAGATTTTAAGCTACGCAGCAGAGCACTTAGACTTTTTTCTCAGTACCTAGTAAGTCGCCAAGTTGCCCAATCGCTCATAAGAACCATTACACCCATCTCTAATCAGAATGTGCGGAAAGCCACGGAACTTTCACGGAGGTTTCTGTTACAAAACTCCATTCAGTCCCTAGGTGATATAAGACTAGCGATCTTGGAGGCGGTAGGAGCACGCCAGGACTTAAGGGTATACTTGGTCAAGAAGCTGCCGGATGATGTAGGTCGCCGAGCAACTCTTTCCCCTGTATTGACTGCCTCATTAATAAATTCAGGCACATGGAGTGGAGTATTTAACATGGTAGACATTGTACGGCAGAGTACCTCTCAGCCGCGGAAGGAGTCGTTTAAGAAACCTTACTCTAAATCAAAAGGCGGGAATAAGCCTCATACTCCTAATACCAAACAGTCCTTTCGAGACTCTAGAGCTCCCCAACAGCTGGGAGGTACTCCGCACAAGCACAGACAGGGTAAACAGTCAGGCAAGTGGGAAAACTAAGGTAAGTCTCAGGTAGGTCTCGGGAGGAAAATTTAAAAATTATAAAAAGATGCATAAATGAGGAAATATACTATATATGCCCATTCCCCCTTAATTGTATGCTACAGTGTAACAACTGTAGCATACAATTAAGGGGGAATGGGCATATACAGTATATTTCCTCATTTATGCATCTTTTTATAATTTTTAAATTTTCCTCCCGAGACCTCCATCAAGCTTTAACGCCTTACAAGCGGGCCCGTCAGTAACTTCTACTACCCGCCAAGCGGGTGGTTTTACCCTAAACGACCTTGTTTCCGTGCTCTTTTTGATGCATTAACAAGAGCCAGAGCGTAATATAATTATGTATCCCTGAAAGGGCGATAATTGAGTTTTCCAATGACACCAAAACCATCCTTCTACGACCACGCGTTCTCTTGCAACGATCGTGCAAGACGAAGGAAAAATCCCTAAAATACGGTAATTTCCTTACATAATTCCCTGTGTAGCGAGGCAGTGAGTGTGGGTGTGTGTGGAGTTGGGCCCAGTGCTGGCGCGGGAGCCGTGCCGAACGGTCAGAGCCGACCTACACTCCTCCCACCGTTCGTCTCTCTCTCAGAGCCAACTATTGCTCATAATTGCACACCGCCTGAAGTCAGTCCCCGCCACATAGTCCTTTCTTCTCTAGACCGACTTAAGTCCGGCGCCGCCAGACAAGGGTTAAAAAACACCCCCCAAGACCATCCTTCAAGATAAATTTGTACATTTATCGATAGAAAAATGTCCCGGCCTTCGACTTGTTTCTCTTAAAATACAGGCTCGCAATCGCTCACCAGGAAAAAATTGACACCTATAAATGACACGAAAAGTCTTAATATTGACAAAGAAAAGTGGCGAAAAATCTTAAAATCGCCAAACTAATGGGCCAAACGTCATAAAATCTAAAAACTAAAGGGGTTAAACATGAGGTAGAAAGGTTACCAGAAAAACGGTCCATCTCCCCTTAATAAATAAATAAAAATGTACTTATGTTGCGCACGTTTCTTAGCCTTCTTCGTTGCTGGTTGTTTCTTGAGCGCAGAATCGGCAGGTGTTTTACTCTCCTTCAATCTTAAAATCTTAAAACTAATGGGGCTAAACATGAGGAAAAAAGGGGACCAGAAACCCTCCCTAAATAAATAAAACAAAATATACTTATGTTGCGCACGTTTCTTAGCCTTCTTCGTTGCTGGTTGTTTCTTGAGCTCAGGGTCAGCGGGTGTTTTCCTCTCCTTCAACCTTCCCTCCGGACGTTCCTTGATCAAGGACTCTTCGGCATCAATGTTTCCTCTCTTGCTGGATTTATCAGGTAGGGACGTCTCGCTTTGGTTCGCTTCTGTCTCGCCCTTCTCCCGTTTGGTTTGCTTGGATGACGCCTCGCTTTGGTTCACTTCAGTTTTACCCTTCTCCTGTTTGGCATCAACGTTTTCTCTCTTGCTGGCTTTATCAGGTAGGGTCGTCTCGCTTTGGTCCGCTTCTGTTTCGCCCTTCTCCCGTTTGGTTTGGTTGGATGACGTCCGAGCTTTTTCCTCTAAAGGTCGGAGGTCCATCAGTTCATTCAGCTGCTTCACCACTTTTGGGGTCAGTTCTGGTGGCAGATCTGAATGTTCCTCTGAAAGTAGGAATTATATAATTATTACTATTATTATTATTATTATTGAAAATGAAACTATGGGAAGAGGATTAGGTTTAGTAGGAAAGAATGGTAGAGATTGGGAGTTGAATCAGTTGCTGTTCGCTGATGACACAGCATTGGTGGCGGATTCTGAGGAGAAACTGCAGCGGGTAGTCAAAGAGTTTGGTGTGGTTTGCGGGAGGAGAAAACTGAAGGTGAACGTCAATAAAAGTAAAGTAATGGTGTGTAATAGGGGTGATCGTAGGGTGAATCTAGATGTGAGGCTGGATGGGGAAATATTGGAACAAGTAGAGTGTTTTAAATATCTAGGAGGAACGATAAGCAGGAGTGGAGGTATGGAAATAGAGGTAAAATGTGAAGGAAGGAAAGTTTTTGAAGCAATGGGAAGTATGTGGAAGGTGAGAAATCTAGGAATGAAAGTTAAAAGTGCAATGTATCAAGGAATTTTTGTGCCAACATTGATGTATGGGGCTGAGACATGGGCTTTGAAGGAAAAGGAGAGAAGAAAGCTGGATGTGATGGAGATGAGTTGCTTGAGAAGTATGTGTCGAGTTACTTGTAGAGACAGATTGAGGAAAGAAGAGATACGTATGAGAACATTTGTCGGCCAGAGTGGACAGAAGGGTGCTGAGCTGGTATGGTCATGTTGAACGAATGGAAGATGAAAGGCTTACAAAGAGAATATGTGAGTCAGATACAAGGAGAGATAGAGGGGCAGGAAGACCCCCATTGAAATGGAGAGACTGTGTAAGACAAGCTTTGGATGATAGAGGAATGACTATAGAACAGGCAAGGGAAGTGGTAATAAACAGGAACTAATGGAGAATGCTTGTGAATAGATAAGTGAACACGAGGTCATTTGGGAGAGGGGGTTGGGTGCAAGTTGGACTAGATAATAGTCCATCAGGCGCCTGACCTGGGGAGCCGGTATATATGAAGGCTGCGCCTGGAAGTGTGGTGGGCGGGCTTGTGGTTTCGGCTTCACTGCATGTCTGTCTGATAAGACCGGAAACTCTCCGGGTGGTTGGGGGCCGGGGGAGTGCTGGAGGGACCTTGGTGACCCTGGTCTCTGGGTCTTCTCCTGGGTGACCTACTGTAGATGTGTGTGAATTTGTATTTTGTTTTTGTGTGTTTATTGTTTTCCGTTTTGTTGTCCATATTCGGGCTCTGTCTTGAGTCGCCCCCCCCCCCCCCCCCACCCAAAAAAAAAGGGAAAAGGAAAAGTGGGGAATGGGCCTAAGTAAATAGGCCTACATACATACATGCATTGTAGTACAGTCAGTCCCCCAAATCCGCGCCTATATGGGCGGCATTACACGACGGGTATTGGGAATTCGCGCATTGGGGATAACATAACTTATGGAGAAAAATACATATGAGCGGCAGCCCGCATTTCCACACACATTTGACGGTAATTTTTGATCAAAATCAATACTAATAGGACAACCAAGCATACACAATAATAGAAACATAAACAAGTCATTCCTTACATTAAAATTAAATGCTATAAGTAGGTGAGAAGAGTGGGGGCTCTGAGACAGACCCCCGCGACAGGGTGAGTTCATATAGCCTAGGCCTAGGCTTCCCCGGCCCCGCCACTGTCACTGGCCCCGTCCCCGGCCCCGGATAAACCCATAGATCTCCCGATCACAGTAGTGCCTTCACCAGTTTATTCTTCCTAGGCATTTTGAAGTTGTTGAAGGGTGTAGGAAGGCGGTTGTTAACACAATAAATGGGTCAAGTCTCAGCGCACGGACACTTAAGGATATTGGGACTGAGAAGGAAGCGTACGTGTGGTTATGTGTGTGTACTTACACTAGTTGTACTTACACTAGTTGTATTTACGGGAGTAAGCATGCTCGTTAATTCCCGCCTCCTAAGATATGTTTGTCATACCGTGCTTTGAAACTATGCACTGATGGTGCAGACACTACTTCGGCTGGCAATTTGTTCCACCCACTAATCGAGTTGGTAGGAAATCTTTTACTTTTCAGATCAGATTTACTATTAGGCACTTTCAGTTTGTAGCTGTGACCTCTTGTTCTCTCACCTCCATCCCTCTCTATGAAGTTTTCATGGTCGATTTTGTCAATACCTCTAACACATTTGTATATCTGAATTTGCTGTCCTCGTTTCCTTCTCTGTTCCAGTGTAGGTAGATTCAAACTCTCGAGCCTCTCTTAGTACTCCAAATTTTCCAAACCTGGGATCATCCTCATAGCTGCTCTCTGTACCCTCTCAATTTTGTGGATATGTTTCTTCATGTGAGGGGACCACACTACAGATGCATATTCCATCCTGGGTCTTATTATTGCCGTTATTATTTGTTTCATGGTGTTTTCATTAAGATAATTGAAAGACATCCTGATATTTGCCAATACTGCTAGTGATTCTCTCACTATCTTATTTACGTGGCTTTCTGGAGACATGTTATCCTTAAATTCTATCCCCAAGTCTTTTTCTTTTTCTGCTTTGGGAATCACTTCGTTTCCTAGTTTATAATCTTTTCTAGGTCTGTACTTGCTTTTACCCATTTCTATAGTCTTACATTTCCCTGCATTGAACTCCATATTCCATTTGATGCTCCATTCATGGATCTTTTGCAAATCTGCTTGGAGCTCAAGGCAATCCTCCTGGGTTCTGATCGTTTTAAGCAGCTTAGCATCGTCCGCAAACATGCTCATGTAGCTTGTTAGTCCCTCAGGTAAGTCATTTACAAATATTAGAAACATGATTGGGGCTAGGACAGATCCTTGTGGTACTCCACTAGTAATTTGAGTCCAGTTTGACGATTTCCCCCTTACTGTTGTTCTCATCTGTCTTCCGCTAAGGTAGCTCTCCATCCATTTCAGCAGTTTGTCTCCTACTTTTCCCTCATGTTTTAATTTCCACAGCAATCTCTTGTGTGAAACTTTGTCAAATGCCTTTTTAAAGTCAAGGTAGGCACAGTCTACCCATCCTTCCCTCTGGTCCACTGTGTCTATTACTCTGGAGTAAAAACTCAACAAGTTGCTTACACAGTCATGATCTGTGTCCTCTGAATCCAAATTGTCGGTCAGTAATTAATCTTTTGGATTCCAGGTAGTTCACCCATTTGTCCCTTATTAATCCTTCCAGAATCTTCATGAGGATTCTCAATAGTGATACAGGTCTATAGTTCAGTGGTTTATCTCTGCTTCCTCCCTTAAATATAGGAATAATGTTTGCTCTTTTCCATTCTGTAGGTACTATCCCTGTGTCCAATGATTTGGTCATTATATCATATAATGGTATACTCAGTTCCTTGGCATTTTCTTTAATAATCCAGCCTGATACTCCGTCCGGTCCGGCGGTTTTGTTTGGATCCACCTTACTCATTATGTCTATGAGCTTTGCTCTGTTAAATGTGACTTCCGGCATTTCCTCTGTACCTATCTCATTGGTTTCTGGTGCAATTAAATCTCCTTCTTTTGTAAATACTGATGCAAAATTTCTATTTAGTTCTTCCGCAATTTCTGTATCCTCTTCTATGATTCTGTTTCCACTTTTAATCTTTACGATTGTGTCTTTTATCTACCTTTTGCCGTTTACAAACTTGAAAAACATTGCCTGTTATCTTCCGAATCCCAGTTTCTCATCTTTTTCCAGGCTTTGTTTTTTGCTTCCTGTGCTTGCCTACATTCGCGGTTAAACCATTCTTTGCGATTTCCTTTTTTTATGTTATTAATGTACTTTGGGACAAAAGTTTTTATACCAGTATCAAAGATCTCCATGAATGCCTTGAGTTTTTTGTCTACCTCACTTTCAGATAACACCTGATCCCAATTTTATGACTTGACAAAATCCTGTAGTCCTGCGAAATCGGTTCTGGAATACATCCAGTGATTTTCCTGGTGTTTTTCCCTTTCCTTGGGTAGATTATGCTTCAATAGTAGGTCTATGTCGAGAACTGCATGGTCGCTTTTTCCTAGTGGGCATAGGTACTGAATACTTTGAACCTCCTCCTCCCTTTTTGTGAAGAGTGTGTGACTGTGCAATAAGTGTGCATGTGTATGTGTGCTTCCTTCTCAGTCCCAATATCATTAAGTGTCCGTGCGCTGAGACTTGACCCATTTATTGTGTAACAACCGCCTTCCTACACCCTTCAACACCTTCAAAATGCCTAGGAAGAATGAACTGGTGAAGGCACTACTGCGATCGGGAAATCTATGGGTTTATCCGGGGACGGAGACGGGGCCAGTGAGAGTGGCGGGGCCGGGGTAGCCTAGGCCTCCGAGGGGCCCCCAGGGGTGTGCGCGCGGAGTAGGGAGGGGGGGTGGCACGGAATAAAAAAAAAACAGCATTTTTACACCACTCTTCAACCGTGATTCGTGTTTTGTGGGGTCAATACGTGTTTTAGGGGTTTTGAGTACCTGTTTTACCCCTCGGCGTGGAATAGGGTAAACGCGGACTGAGGATACGTGTATTAGGGGGACTGACTGTATTGTATATTGCCCATTGCCAGCCAACCTACCGATTATGACCATAACTAACAAAACAAAAAACGTAAGTCTGATGAACGCAAACCACACTGAAGGCGGGCTGCAGCCCCGTACAGATTCAGACATGCCAGTGTGAATGTTGGAAGTATGAGTGGTAGAGCGAATGAAGTTGTGGAAGTACTTGAAAGACGGAGAGTGGATGTGTGCTGTGCCCAGGAAACCCGATGGAAGGGGTGTACGAAATAAATAAAATGGTTGTGTCAAAATAGTCAGGCAGCTGCAGGAAAGATATCTACTTAAAGATAGGGATCTGTATCTTGTGTTTGTAGACCTGGAGAAGACCTTTGATAGGGTGCCCAAAGAAATTGTGCAGTGGGGTATGAGAAAACTTGGCGTAGAGGAGTGCTGGTGCGTGTGATAATGAAAATGGACGAGGACTCGCAAACGGCTGTGAGGGTGAATGGTGAACTGAGTGAGGAGTTTGCAGTTCGTGTCTGAGTTCACCAGGGCTCTGTGTTAAGCACTCCCCTCTTTGTTATGGGTCTAGAACTGGGATGGGGAACCTTTTTCCTATCAAGGGCCATTTGGATATTCATGACGTCATTCGGGGGCCATACAAAGTGATTTACTTAAAAATCAGGCTACTTTTGCCGGTCAAACATTTACCCCTAATTAAATGGTTGGAAAATGCCTAGTGAGGTCACTGCTCAATAGGTGGCATTCTGAGAGTGAGGGTCTGAGTCTGGAGGGTGAGATGGTGAAGCGCTTGAGCGAAGCAACCAGCCGCTTCAGAGATGGAGCTGCTTCGAGCCATGATGGATGCTTCACATGTCTCACTCCCCAGACTGGAACAAGACCTCATGGGCTTCACCGTGTTGAGCGGTGGAATGTACAGGCTCTCAGCCTATGCCCGAGAGGGAGTAGTTGGAATATAGAAAAAAAAAAAAAAAAATGGATATCCAAGCAAGAATCCACACGCCCTACCCAAACACTCCAGGAGACAGCCCCCCTCATGATCCCACATCACTGCACCACACACCCACCCAAAATACTTTATTCTATATGCCTTCTCAATCAACCCCCACTACGCCTCCACCCCAAGACTCCCTTACAGGCGACGATGTCTCGCCACCTACTGCCCCCTCCTCCCCCCCTCCTCTCCTCCCACCGCGCGTGGGGAAAATATGACCAGCTCGCCTGCTCACAGCCACCACAACACTCCCACTAATGCCCCTAATATCTTTTTCGTCCCTACTGGACCTACGGCTATAGAACAGATAGATTCCCCAGATGCCAACATTAGGCAACATGATGAAGCTGAATTTGAAACGAATACATCAACCTCCACAGACACTACCCCCACCCAAATCGCATCCACTGCAAACACCCTCCACCCCCACCACCCTCCCTCCCATCTACACCGCTACCCACCCAGATGGTCTCCCTTCATCTAATCCCAATATCCCCCACACCATTTCCTACTGCGCTACCCATTCATTCCCCTCCCCCCACCACGACCCCTTCCACTCCCCCTACCCATACATGCCAGCCAGAGGGACACACTGTCCAAGCAGAGAGAGAGATGGAGGTATGCCGACGTTATCTCATGAAAAACTGCCCATTTGGCCAATTGGGGAAGAGAAATGGGAAGAAGTGCAACTACAAACACCCCAAGATATGCTATAAGGGAATTAAGAGTGGAAAATGCCATCTAGGGAAATCATGCACAGACTATCACCCACCCCTGTGTAAATCCTCTCTAGCAAACCGGACCTGCTATGATTGGTACTGTACGGAATACCACGTGAAAGGTACACTTAGGGTTAAAACACAGAATGAAGATGGGGCCTCACACAATTTTTTAGCCACACACGAACGAGGGAAAGAAAAAGGGCGAGAGCAAGACGAAATGTGGAAGAACAGGGTAGAACAACTAGAAGCACATATACATCATCTAGAATACCTGATGCACAAACAACAAGGAGAAATGGGACCCCACCACCACCACAGGGGCCGCCCATACCACCAGAGATGGTAAACTCACAAACCACCACACCCAGCCTCTCCCCTCTCATATATGCAAACATACAAGGTCTTAAAAACAGTAGAACAAATAAGGTCCCTTTCATCCAAGGACTACTAGAAGAGGGGAATGCACTGCTTGCTGCCCTTACTGAAACCCACATTAAAGATCACGAAAATAGTGAAGTATGGATCCCAGGTTACAACCTACACAGGGCAGATAGAAAACACAGAACATGTGGAGGAGTAGCTTTGTACATAAAAGACTCTCTTATAAGTACAGAGTTTTTGAACCACTCCAATGAGGTAGTAGAGATACTGGGGGTAAACATAGAGTCTAAACCTGGCAATTATCCTCACATACAGACCTCCAGATGCCTCACTTCATGAGTTCAAACCCCAGCTGGATACGATCAAAACGGCTATAGAAGGACTGGGGGCTCCAACCCCTAACATCCTGTGGTTGGGAGACTTCAATTTACCTAATATCAAATGGAGGCAAATAGAACACCAAATATTGCCAAACAACTTAAATGCAGATGGTGATGCACACTCAAAAGCACTACTTAATTTATGTTCTATGTTCAACTTAAACCAACACATCACAGAACCAACTAGAGGTCAAAACATCCTAGACCTGATCTTTTCAAACAATGAGAACATTGTGCACAATACCAGCATATCAGATACTACTTATTCTGACCATAGGATAATCAACAGATCAGAGTCAGGTAACCATAAGAGTCCTAATGTCTTCACTCGCTCTTGACTCTTGGCAGCAACACCATCCAATTGAAGGAGGTCACGTAGTTGAGGACTGTTGGTAGCCCATTCTCTGAGATATAAATGTGCTTGAGACATTATTCTTTGGGCATCCCAGTAACGCTTAATGACAGTCTCTTCATCACTGCCTGTACCCTGGAGGTTGTCAATGTACAAACCTTCCTTAATAGCCTCCACAACTCCGGGAGCCTCTTTTATAATGGAAAGATGTTTTAAGATCGTGGCATTAAGAAGAAACTGTGAGCAAGTCGCCCCGAACAACACTACCTTAAATCGGTAGCAAAGTAAGGGTGAAGATAAGTCCAAGGGATCCTTTGGCCACAGAAATCGGGTGTAATCACGATCTTATTCATGAAGTCTCAACATAAGAAAGGCTTTCTCGATGTCACTTATCCAGGCATATTTGTGTACCCTGAATCGCAGCAATATTTTTGCTAGATCTGGCACCAGTGATGGCCCTGTGTAAAGGCAGTCATTAAGACTTGGTCTGCCCTTGCCAACACTAGCGGAACAGTCGTACACAATACGAACGGGTGTCGTTGTGCTAATTTTGGTGACCACGTGATGTGCCAAATAATGATTGTTTTCAGTAACACCGAAAGGAACCTCTTCAATAAAATCACGATGAAGTTGATCTTGGATAACGTTGGTGTAGTGACTACAATAGACAGGTTCTTGTTTGAAACGCTTCTGCAGACCCCTTAGGCGACCCGCTGCTAAACCATAATTAGAAGGCAGCTTCTCTTTATGTTGGTTCCATGGCAGTCTGACTTCACATTGTTGATTCTGAGCAGAGTATGTTACTGTCTCCTTGTATATGTCCAACGCAGTCATGTTTTCCTTTGAATCTTCGTTTGGAGAAATTCCTAGATGATCCAGTTCCCACATACATTTTAATTCATTATGACATGGATTACTTGATTCCGTGGATATATATTGATCCATCGGGGTGACCGCAACTTTCAAAATTGTAACTACCTCTACTTGGGCGCTAGACTTGTCGTTTTGGCAGGAGCCACTTAGTGCATAACCAAATTTAGTGGGCAAGAGAATTATGTCACCCTCTTTCTTGTACCCTGGCCGCACTAAGTCATAATAATAATCGGCCCCAACCAACAAGTCCAGTCGAGATGTCTAGATCCAGCTGTGTCATTAGAGAATCAGCTATTTTGTAACCTTTGTTTCGCAAAACTCTCATGTCTGCTTCAAGGCATTCTGATCCTTTGTGATCCGGAAGAGTTTCTACCACAACTGCTTGTAGAGGATAGTTTCTGCCCCGGAACTTGTATTTGAAGGATACTACTGGGTACTTTTTGCTCTCACATGCTCCGGTAAACCCTCGCAACTCTAGCTCTTCATCACCCACTTTTATATAATGGATCGAGTCTAGAGCGGAATTTAAAATGAAGGTGCGCTGTGAGCACTGATCCAGCAGTGTTCTCATTTTGACTGTTCCTCTTGATTCCTTAACTGTTGGCAGCATAACAGTTGGGAGGATAATACTTGTCTTCTTTGACGACACAGACATCGTGGTAGTTTGCGTCTTGGTCTTTGTTACCTGTTGAGGTTTTTGCTCCTTCTTTGCACCGTCCCATTAAGATCTGGACTGACAGAGGATATGGTAGTGTCTGTTTTGACAGAACCTGCAGTTGCGGATGTCAGGGTTCACACAACCATTGCTCCCGTGGGTTGAAGATAAGCACCCGGTGCAAAGGTTGAGTTGCTTTGCGCGTTTTACTTTCAGAGCACTGGTTTTGAATTTGATACACTTAAACCATGCATGTGCCCCTTCGCACAACTTGCAACCCTTCCTCCTGCACCGCAAAGGATGCTGAAGCAACTGGTATATGTGGCGTAGTCCGTTCTGCTACACTTTCCATGTTAAACACTTCTGTCTGGTAAGCCTGGACAAACCTTTCTAGGGCCAGACCTTCTTCTCCTAAAGTTCTCTTTAATGTTTCCTTTAGTGGGGATGGCAATTTATTCATGAGAATTACAACACTAGCTTCATTAAGGGTAATTTGTAGGGTTTCTATTGACCTCAGTGTACTTTCAAAACTAGCATAGAAACCCTTTAGTTCCTCGACATTGTAAGAGGGAGGATTCAACGTAGTAAGGTTAGTTATATTTTTTTTTTTTTCTATATTCCAACTACTCCCTCTCGGGTATAGGCTGAGAGCCTGTATATTCCACCGCTCAACACGGTGAAGCCCGCGAGGTCTTGTTCCAGTCTGGGGAGTGAGACATGTGATGCATCCATCATGGCTCGAAGCAGCTCCATCTCTGAAGCGGCTGGTTGCTTCGTTCAAGTGCTTCACCGTCTCACCCTCCGGACTCAGACCCTCACTCTCCGAACGCCACCTATTGAGCAGTGAACTCACTAGGCATTGTCCTCTGTAACATATTTTGAATATGGGAATATTCATACAGTGTTATTTAATCAGGGAACAATGAGGGTATTTTTTTGGCATTTCGGTGGGCTTTGTGGTAATGCACTGATACTAGGTACAGCACAAATTCAATCCCAATAATATCTTCCCATTGACATATCGGGATTTGAACCCGGGTCCATTGGATTACCAATCCAGTGGCATGACCACTTCACCACACCTTCCCTTAATTCTATCCCTGTGCCCATAGGTTTTCTTTAGAAGGGCAACCGCTGTTTGGCCTCCCTCAATTGCGAAACCTTCAATTAGTTGTTTTGCCTCGCCATTCAGTTGACCTCTTAAGTAGGTGAATTTTTGGATGTCACTGAGCTCCGCATTGCTGTGGACACTACAGTGGAACATATCCCAGAATCCCAGCCATAGAGTGAGATCACTGTCAAACACAGGAAGGGTTATTTTCGGCAATCTTATACCGGCATTTCTGTTGACTGCAGCACGATTTGGCTCCTTGTGTTTTAGCTTACCTTTGAGAAGGATGATAACTTTATCAAGACACTATATAATCCACGCCTGTTTCTAAGTCGGCGAAATACTCGGCGTCATCTTCATAGAGCGTATCCATTTCGCAGCGACATAAATTTAAGTCTTCGAGCTGTCTTAAAACCGAAGCCAATTTAGCCTCAATCGCATTATTATCTGCATCAACCAAAAATGTAGCAATATCTTTGGTGATCCTAGTCAAACCACTCTTGATACCCCCCTTGTGTCGCTTGTACTGGGACAGTGTCAACGACATGATGACAATACACAGGAAATAGAATAGAATAATACTATATCTTACCTATATGGACGTAAAGCGGACTCAGAAAGTTAGCTGACGCCAATAAAGGTAATATATAGGGAACCCCGACTCAAACGTAATAATTAATGAAAAGTGTGATGTCGGGGTAGGGCAAAATAAGCGGGAAATATGACGCGGAACGCAATAATAAAAGTAAAAGGACAACGCATAAGGATCTCTACACTTAAATTTAAATGGTAAACCTTACATAATATGTGGTAAAATGTTGTTAGAGTACACTAAGGAAGGGAGGCCAAAAGGGTGTATATCAAGCCAATTTAAATTGTAAACCTATAATAAACTAGGCTAGCCTAACATCTAATGGTACCAAAAAATGTGTGTGGTAATTACCCCCCTTTAAATTTAATTAAGACCAAACAAATTCAATTTAACCCTTATAATACTACTTTACATTAATTTAAGTGTTGCAATTATACCTAGCATATAGCCTACCAATTATTACTCAGATCTACCTTAGAGAAAGTACCCGCCTCCCATTCCTCATCCGACAGGTCCCTTAAAGCCTGAACATCTCCCAGCTTTGTGAAGTGCTCCTGGGCAGAAGCCACGGCCCTCTTGAACAGGGCTTCGCTGGCATCATATGTAAGATGTACGCCGTCTTCACTGTAGTCTCCGTCCCGCACTTCCATGGACTGGTAGCGGTACTTAGTGAAAGGCAGTACTTTCTTTAGCCAGCGATTGACCCCGTTCCTGATACTTTTGTATCGCTCTGCCGTCAGACCGCGGGGAGCCGGTCTCGCCTCCAGGCCTATTATTTTACAGGCCCCTGAGATTGATTCAATCTCTTTAGCGAGGTCCTGGATGGCGTTGGCGACAGAGCGTATATCAGTCTCGGGATGGATATCGTTTTCTCCCAAGATTAAGAAGGTCATGTCCGGTTGGTATCGGACGTGGCTCTCCCAGGCCGCAGAGGACTTAATATTGTCCACCCTAGCACCCCCTTGGGAAAATGCCTTAACCTCAAAAAATGGGTGGAACACAGGCTTATCAACGTAGACCTCCCTGACGTAGCTATGGCCTAGAATCGAGACCTTCCTAATAGGCTTGGGGTAGCGATGAAGAGACCGAGTTACCACCCGGTTAAAGTCCTCCCCAACCCCCCCGCCAAAGGCGCCAGTTGGAAATACATGGCGGCGGCTCATATGGTCGGGCAAAATAAGCGGGACCCGGCGGAAATTAGGCCTCAGACAACAAACACGATCTCGCAAGCCCACAGGGGACACCAGGGAAGAGGAAATAGGGAACAGAAAGAAGGAATAGCCAGGAAAAAGTAGACAACAGGAAAGCAGAAGAAAGAAAAGACTAAGAAGAAAAGATAGCATAAGGCAAAATTCAGAGGTTACGAAGGACCATATTGTGAGAATTCGATAGTAAACAAAGCGGAATTTACCTATAAACTCACAAGAGTTAACTTACTTTTATTGGTTGATAGGGATAGATAGCTCAATGATAGTGGTAGAAATAGATGGAAGATATAGTGGCCACTAAGAAATAAGAATTAGGATGACTTAGCAGTGTTATGACCGGCTCTACGAAATAAACAAGGGCACTTAAGAATGGACTAGATGATAGTTTCTTACAGTTTCTTACAGTAGATCCTCTGGAAAAAGGCAAACTAGGCCTGTGTATCCAGCTCAGTACCAGTACTTGCACTGCTGCGGTCGTTCACGGTGTTGGCGGTGGCGGTAGCAGACGCAAAATTTTTACTATTCTGTATTTTTGTTTTATAATCAAACTTCAAATCTTGTCTTCCCCATGCTTTATCAAGATTACTTTCAAACTCCCTTATTGATTCGGAATCGACTATATACTGGGGCAGTGCGTTCCACTCATTTACCACTCTATCACAAAATGAGTTCTTTGCCTTCTCAAGCCTATTTCTTTCTTTGTAAATTTTCTTAGAGTGTCCTCTCGTTCTTGTTCCCTCCCGCATCAAGAAGATACCTTCACACACATCCTCATCGTACTTTCCTGACACTATCTTAAAAGTCTCTATCATATCCCCTCTCTTTCTCCTATATGCCAGTGTCGGAAGCCCCAGTGTCCTCAACCTCTGCTCATAGCCCGCGTTCTTCAACGTTGGTACCAGCTTGCTAGCTCTCCTCTGCACTTTCTCCACTGCTTCTATATCCTTTACCATATATGGAGCCCACACCTGGTTCGCATATTCCAGGTGCGGCCTAACCAGCGCTGTATAGAGATTCCTGAAGATTTCTTCGTCAAGTGACACAAATGTCCTCCTTATCAGCCCTACAATTCTATTGGCTTTGTTTATCTTTTCCGCTAAATGTTCTGAGAAATTTAACTTATTGTCTATCACTACTCCTATATCCTTTTCTGCATTCACTTCCTCCATCGCTTCATACATACTGTATCCTACCTTGTCTATCTTGCTGGTCCCAATCCGCATGTACTTGCATTTTTTTGGATGAAAAGGCATTAACCAATGCTCAGACCATCCCTTCATGCCCTCCACATCTCCTTGAAGCAAACCCATATCTTCCTTACTCCTCACTCTTCTATACAGCTTAGTGTCATCCGCATACAGGTATACCTCACTTCCATTAGTTATAACTTCAGGCAAGTCGTTGATAAATATAACTAACAGCAGTGGTCCCAACACAGATCCCTGAGGTACCCCACTTGTAATTTCCCTCCACCCCGAGCCTATTCCATTCACCAGTATCCTCTGTCTCCGATCTTTCAGGAAGGCTTCTATCCATTTCACATATTTCTCCCCTATATTATAGCTTCTAACTTTCTCTATTAACCTTTTATGTGGGACCTTATCAAAGGCCTTCATAAAATCGCAATATACCACGTCTATTACATCACCATCTTCTAGAATTTGCATCCAATCATCTACCACCTTAATTAGCTGTAGTACCGTCGACCTCCCCGGCAAGAATCCGAACTGTCTCCCACTGAAAAGTTGGTTTGACTTCATATGATCCATTATTCCTTCTCTAATTACCGTTTCCATTAGTTTACACACAACGCTTGTCAAACTGACTGGTCTATAATTCCCTGGGTCATTTCTCTTTCCCTTCTTAAATATAGCTGTTATGTTCGCCTCTCTCCAGTCCATCGGGATTTGTCCTGTATTAAACGATACCTCAAATAACATTTTCAATGGCTCTACTAACATCTCCCCTCCTTCCTTTATGATTCTTGGGTGTATCCCATCCGGTCCCGGTGACTTACTTCTGTTCATTTTTTCTATAGCCCTTCTTATTCTAGCATGGGAAAACTCTATTAGTTCTAGTGCCGGTGCCTGTTTGATGGGAATAGTAGGCACTGCATCCTCCGACTCCACTGTTAGTACCCCCTCAAAGTATTTCCCCAGCACTTCTGCTTTCTCCTTATCAGTCTCCGCTCTACTCCCATCATTCAACCCCCCTACCAGCTCTGGGATCCCTACTCTTCTTGTTAACTTTTCCTGAATGTACTTCCAGAATATTTTTGGATTATCCTTCACATTTCTAGCTATCTCTCTCTCCCTCTCCTTCACCCCCCTCCTTGTTTCCCACCTTATTTTATTGTTTATTTGTCTGCGTTCCAGATCCACTTCCTTAGCCTCTATACTAGACCCCCTGTTCTTTTTTAACAATTTTAATCTTTCCCACAATCGTTTCTTTCTTCTAATCAATATCCAAAGCTTTCTTTTCATTGGCAATTCTGGGTTAGTTCTTTTCCTCAATTTTGTTTTATCCTTATATTCCCTTACTGGTACACTTTTGGATACAGCATTCTCCAGTTTGACTCTAATTTTCCTCCACATTCCTTCAGCGTCTTCACCGTTCAAGTATTCCCCCCAGTCAATGTCCAAACACCGTCTCAGCAGTTCATAATCTGCTCTATCATACATGTATATTTTTCTATTGCTTCTATTATCCCTCTCTGATTTAATGTTACAACTAAAGCTTATACAGGCATGATCACTACGACCTATAGGGCTATCCACATTAACATGTTCCACTATATCCTCTTCATTGCTAAAAATCAAATCAAGTACACTCCCCTGCGTCCCATCTCTATATCTTGTCATCTCTACAATATGTTGCGTTAAAAAACAATCTCTCACTTTCTCTATTAACTTATTTTCCAGGCTACCCTGTCCCGCTGGAGTAGTACAATTTGCCCAGTTGATACTTGGGAAATTGAAATCTCCAATCAAAATTTTATATTTGTTCTCTCTATTATCTATCTCCTCCATTGCTTTCAGTAGGTTATCATCCTCTCCCCTGCTATTATTTGGGCTTCTATATATAGAGGCAATTAGAATTGATCCTCTTACACATTTTACTTCAATACACAAATACTCACAATACTGCTGTCTCATATCCACCTCATTAACCTTGAGCTCTTTTCTTACATAAATAAACAGTCCTCTTCCAACCTCTGCTCTAATAGGCTATATCTGCAACAACGGTACGCTAATTCCAAAACCCTCGAATATTACGCCGGTGAACAAAAACACTCAAACCCTCCAGAGTTAATCTCCTGGATAACGGGGTATCAATTAACTGGGTTTTAGTGCACTTCTACAAAGGCTTGCCGATGACGGCAAAGCCTACTCACAAAAGGAGTACTTTACGTTAATAAAATGCTCTTAAGTAATAACAATGCTTGAATAAACTATAATAACATTTAATAAAGGCGTATATGCTTATGTTAACTTTAGTGTGAGTTTGTACTCAACACTAACCTCTACAATGCTCTATGAATGCACTGGAAGTCTAGTCCTACAGCAATCAGATATAGAATCTTCTGAAAACGTCTGATGCTCTAAGATGCTCGTTAATACAGAACAGAAATAAATGCAGGGGCAGGACACCAAAGCGTGTATCTTAAATACACCAATAAGTAGGATACATATATATAACAAGGGAGTGCAACAACTCTGTGACAGCACTAATAATAACCACTCAGAAACAGTACTTCCTTAGCCAACGTAACAGCCAAACTGGGTTGTGCACTATGCATCAACCTAGGCTATAATAAGGCGTGAATAATTCCTAAAGCATACACAATGAAAGTTAATAAACACACAATACCGTCTCTCTCACTAATAAAGTCTAGCAGTGGCATAAAAGGTACTAGGAAACTAGGCAGAGCGCAAGCATGCTCGTAGCCTACTGTCTCCCCTTGAACAGATTTCCCTTATGTTACGTTAAGTGACTAGGAGGCTCTCTTGGTAAGTCCAGATCTCAAGTATCTGGTCTTACCCTGGCGCTCCACAAAGGTCAACAAAATTAGGTAGCAAGTATGCAGGTGAGAGTAGGCAAAAGCCCTTCACTTGTATACTGCTACACTCACAAAGGAAAATATGCACAAGGGTTACAGGCTAGCTAGCTTCGTCGATGTTGTACAGGCTCTGACTTGCCACATACATAACTCAGACAACGACCAAAGATACCTTCCACTGTCTAGCATTAAATAATAAAAGAGAACAGCTCAATAATTAGAAGCACCCCAACACTAGGCTACCATATGACTATGACTCTACTACTCCCTAAAACTAGTGCAAACAGCTGGTGCTGGTAATACGACTGGCCGACTATGGAAGTCGTATGCAGAACCAGAAGGGATAATTAATTGAATAAAGATGGAAGTATGAAAAAGAAGAAGTTCAGAGAGAGAGATAGTAGTATAGAGGGTTATATGGGGGACAGATTGCAAAGGACATGTAGGACCAAGCACGCTACGCCAAGCTCTGCCAGAGAAAGGCGGCAGGAGCCCCCAGCTCCAACACTAGGACAGCGGCACCCAATCACAGACCACTACATCATGAGATGCAGACGTCCTTAGGACGCGCCAAGCGCGCCAGCCAATCAAGGGCCTGGGAAAGCCCGCGCGAGCGTGGGAAAACTCCTCCGAGCAAGGGAGGCAGCACATACATACACACGCATATATTACCACCTCACTGCCTACCTCGCTCTCTCTCTTTAACTTCACACAATGCATCTTATATTCTATGGATGATATAAAATACTTCCAAGTGTCACAGACAAGAATAAAGATCACCACTGAACTGTCTGTGACAGCATGAACTCTATGAAAGAAATGACATTGTTCTACGATTATTGTAGCCCATTTCACTGCCCTGGCAAGTGCTAGCGAGTTACGAGCGCATTCTGGCAAGCTGGCCAGCGTAACACCCCGCCCAAGATGTGGGACGTTTCAGCCTCAGGTGAACTTCACATCTGACCAGACAGAATGCCCATCAACCCCGCATCACCCAGCTACTCTCCCAAGTTGTGAAAACAAGGCACTATCACAAACATAAAACACTGTATTATAAAACAAAATCTGCACAACACTTCCCCAAAATAATAGCATCATAATAATTACATCACGCTCAACGAGCAAGCTTCACCAAGCCTAGCCTACTAAGACAACAGCTCAGAGTGTCTTAGATTCTTGCTGTGATATACTGCACTTATATACTATCAAAAAGAAAGAGTTTTTATGTGAGTTTTTTTATATTTTTAATAGTGTTTTTGGCGGCATTGCACTACAGGGGCAAGCCTAATTTTTCTCCACTCTCAAACACACACTGACAGAACGGCGAGGGTTCTCCTGCAAACAATCAGCCAAAACATTATCAGTGCCCTTAACATGCCACACATCCAACTTGTGTTCCGGCAGCAAGACAACACCTGACACTGATAAACTGCCCAGTTCATCACAAGACTGGCACTTCTCTTCGCTCTCTCCGGCAACGGGGCCTGCCAATAACCTTTCACTAGTTCTACCTTCGTGATGAGCGAGGCAGCCCCGAAGCGGTCTATGGTGTCGTCAACTCTGGGTAATGGATAGGCGTCTATCAGGGATAATGCACCCGCACTCTTGCAATCAACATACACACGGATCTTGCCACTCAACTCAGGTTGCAAACTCACTGGCAACGGCCACTCACGATATCCTTTATCCCTCAGACCCTTTATCCACATGTAGTCTAGCTCTGCTTTCACGACAGACTGTTGAGCAGGATTTATACGGTAGGGAACTAACTTGAGCCTTGCACTGTCTCCAGCCTCCATGTCGGATTCTACCCCGTACATCAGGCCTGGAGAAGCAACAAACATGCGGATGTACTGCCACAGCCTAGTAAACAACATCTCTTGGCGCTCAGGAACAAGAGGTTGCAACTTATCTCGAAGAACAACATGCCTAGTACCCTCCCACAACCCAGCCAAGACCGCAGCTTCTAAACTATAGTCTCCCTCCTTCTCCACCTTCGTCCCTAGAACAGCCAGGTCATGAGAGGGACAATCAGTACCACCTGTGCAGTCACCCCATAGTTCATAATTGCTAAGGCCTCCCCGCCGATACCGTACATGCGCACCCCCGCATTCCTTGCGACTGCACCTGCCGGCGCAGCATCACCGCCTTCAGCGACACGGCCAGATACAGTCGGTCTATGGTAGAGCTGTTGCATTTGACTAGAGCAGCATTGGGAGGCTATGCGACGACCGGGCGCATCTATGCCACAGCCAACCTCACCAATCTGCTCAATGTCCTGATTCTGACCACCACCCTTGGCAGCCATGGGTCGACCCTGACCTGACAACCATGCCAAAGCCTCGTCGCCCACCTTGAACCACTGAAACAACGAGGCCAACGGTCTACTAACACTCAAGTGACCTGCCAGCAGAACATCGTGCACCGCATGAGTTGTGAGGCCTGGGTGCTCGGCACAAACAGTGGGGTATGAACCGAGCCGGTGCTGGAGAGCTGCACACTGCTGCACAGGCAGGTGCTCTTGCGCTTCCACAGCCACCTGATTCGTGTCCCCCGCCCACTGCTCCACCGAGACATGACAATCCCAACTCTCCTCCACCTGTGCCCCACTGCCCCCTCTCCTTCTCCACCTTGGCCGCTGCAGACCAATGCAGGGACAGTAGGCTGCTCAGGTGGTTGCCTCACAAACTCCTTTAACAGGTTCACATGACATGTTTCCCCGTCCTCGTGTACATTAGCCCCGTTCCCACAACTCTCCTCCACCTGGGAACTATTCTGTCGCGGAGTGCCATCACGCCCAACCATGTCACTAGGGGGAACAGGTTCTGGGGCCACTCCGGAGCTCACCTCTGGGTCAAGTACCGAGTCGCCAAGGAGTGTCGCTGGATCCAAACTCTCAACCCGATCAGCTTTGACTTTCTCCTTCCGACCCTTCCTCCGCTGGTCTAGAACTTGGGACACCTGTGACACCTGAGCGGACTGAGATCTCTCGAGCCCCTCTTGCTCCTCCCTACTCGTGTCGGCCGCCCTCTCGGCAACGACTAAGGGTGGAACCTCGGAAGTGGGCACCGCAAAGTCATTACCGAGGAGGTCGACCCCCTCAACTGGCAACTTCTCCACCACACCCACATCCAACTCCCGTGTCACACCGTCCACCTCAAGCTCCATTCTGACCAGCGGGTAAGACCGCGTATCATTGATGCCTTGAACCACCACAACCCGAGCCACGTTAACAGGCTTGCCAGTGAAATTCTTAACCAGTGTCTGGGAAGCGCCCGTATCACGCAACAACTCAAACCTATGCTTCACACCAGCCTACCTCACAGTGCCGTGCCCGCTATGACCACAAAAAAAATCGCGGACGGGTGACGAGCCCTCCTGCTGCTTCTGCACCGGCGATGACTTCGCAACCGACCGTTTACCCCGGGCAAACGCGGAAAACCTCAAAGAAACGCCGATGTCGCTCACTAGTGACACCACTGCTGTAGGCGGTGCGCTCGGACATGAGCGCGCAATATGCCCCTTCTCATGACACTTGAAACACTCCACTTCACTCTTGGACTTCCTCTGAGGTGAGGAAGGGCCCTGGCCTTTCTTAAACGGGAAGGGTTTCGACTTGGGTTCATAATTGGCAACAGTACTCTTGAATGGATAATTATTTGTTGGGTCATTAATTCGGAGGGGTGGAGTGGAACGCCCCTGGTTACCTGCCTCAGCTCTCTGTGCAGACCCGCACCCACAAATCAATGACACCCTAAGGTCAGCCAGCTCGGCCGCCTTCTGCAGAGTTTTTGGTTGCTTTTCTTTAAGGTTAAGAGTCAAGTCACTGCCAGTACATTTAAAAAATTGTTCGAGCAACACTAGTTGTTTTACTGAATCAAAAGTAGTTGCCTTCTCCGACCTTAACCAATTTTCAAATGCATCTGACAACTCTCTAGCGTGTTCCTGGAAAGTACTCTCCTTTCTTTTTGGAACCGCCCTAAACTTCAGCCTATAGGTCTCTGGCTGTAGCTCATACGCCCTCAGGACAGCCTCTTTTAACAACTCGTAATCCACACAGGAATCTAGGGGCAAAGCATCGTACGCCTTGAATGCTTTCCCCGTCAATCGTGAAGAAACAAGGGCTGCCCACTTCTCCTCGGGCCATTGGTGCTCCTGGCACTTTCTCGAACCGGAGAAAAAATTCTGTAACTCCTAACTCATCAAACACTGGAACCAACTTAAGAAGATGCGACAGGGACTGGTCATGGGCTCGACCCCCCTGGATGACCCGGTTCCTCGTCACCTCTACACGAGTTTTCTCTAGGTCAACATCGGCACAATACCTTTCAGACTCAAACTTAAGCTCAGCCTCATGCTTGTGCTGCTCGAGCTCAGCCTCATGCTTCTGCTGCTCGATCTTCTGCTGCTCAAACTCAGACTGCTGCTTAAGTTTGGCGAGCTCGAGCTGAAACAACATCTCGGCAGACAAACCTTGAGGAGGGGGTGCTACTATCGGGGACCCACCCCATGAATCACCTAGAGGCATATCCAACCGCCAGCGGGCATCGGCCTGCGGGAACGTACACATCTCCGGAGCCCGAGGGGGCGCCATGATAGGAGTCGAGTGGAATGGGGGCTGGGCCGAAGGTGCCCCATCTCCCGCTCCACCCGAAGCCCCATGCACCCCACCGAGCACATAGGTAACCAGCTCACCTCTCGACAAAACGCTAGTACCGGGAAACCCTAAGACCGTGGCCACACACTGCAGTCCGTACCGGTCTAGCCCCGACACACGATCCGCTGACACAGGCTCCTCCAAAAATATCCGAGCATCCTCCTCATTGTTCACCACCCGAACGCCGCTTAACAACTCCACCTTCTCGCCTGCCTCTCGCACTGTGCCCTCACTATGCTCAGACCCATCCAGTGACATGATGGAGTCAACAACAACAAAATCTCAAGTCCAGACAAAAATAGCCAAACTCCTGCGTAGCTTTATTCACCAACAAATATTCGAAGATGTTCTTGAGTGCAATACTAGGTCACCAATAACTCCAACAAGTTCTATATATCCTCAAAACAATGTCTACTGCCAACAATGCGAGAAATAAATTCAACCCCAAATGGCAATAAGATTTCTCAAAAAAAACCCTGCAATATTCAGTTCACTATATTCTGGTCTAAGGTCGCCATTTGTTATGACGACTAAGATAAGATACTAGGCAAGGTCGCCATTTGTTACGACCGGCTCTACGAAATAAACAAGGGCACTTAAGAATGGACTAGAATCTAGTCCATTCTTAAGTGCCCTTGTTTATTTTGTAGAGCCGGTTGGCTCTAACAGTTGGAGAAAGGAGTGAGTGGCAGCAAGTAAGAGCTGTGAATGTTGGACCTAGACTAGGAAAACCACTTTGTCGTCATTGCGGATTCCCTCCCGAGAGCAGCATGTGCCGTTTCAAGGATTTCACATGCCATAAGTGTAAAAAGAAGGGACATTTAAAAAGAGTGTGTGGTTCTGTGAAGCATGACTATGGGGAGGAGTATCAGAACAATCCAAAACTAAGGACAAAGAACAGTACAGGGACTACTGGCAAAGCCTCAGGAGAGCCCAAGAAATATGCTAGAGATACAAGACCAGTGAGGGTACTTAATGACCCAGAGGCACAGGACAGTTCGGAAGAGGATGGAGAGGGACAACTGTTGACGGTGAAGGAGTCTGTATGTGCGGTGAAGGCAGAGATTTTCAATTTTGTAATAAATGAAAAGCAGGTACCCTTGGAGATTGATAGTGGCGCATCAGTCTCTACTTTGACATCGGATTGGGCTAGGTTATTGAAGCTGGAGGTCGAGCCTTCAAGGAAGAGATTAGTGGCTTATGATAATTCTACTGTACAGGTGATAGGTACATTGCAGGCACTGGTTAAATACAATGGTAAGGAGGTGAGTCAGCCCTTTTATATAGTTGATTCCTCAAATAACAATTTATGTGGGAAGGATCTCATGGCCAAAGTGGGGATTCATTTGGCTGGATTAGACCAAAATTCCAAAATTCAGCAGGTTCAAGAGGCAAGCCATTTATTAGACCAGTACTGTGTTAACCCTAGCAAGCCTATCTCAAGCATAGTAGCCAAGGTACAGGTTAAGAATTATGTTTCTCCAAAATTTATGAAGGCTCGCACAGTTCCTTTTTATCATAAACCAATGGTTGAAGATGCTTTAGATAAGCTTGTTAAGGAAGGTATTTTGGAACCAATTTCTTGTAGTAAGTGGGCAGCACCAATTGTACCAGTTCTGAAGGCTGACCAGAAATCAATGAGAATATGTGGTGATTTTAAAGAACTAAATAAGCAAATTAGGTGTGATAAGTACCCTCTTCCTAAGATTGACGAGTTATTATCAGGAATTGGTAACGGTACGGTATTTTCTAAGATTGACCTGCAGAATGCTTATTTGCAAATTCCAGTAGATGAGAAGAGCCAAGAACTCTTAGTGATCAACACTCAGAAAGGACTGTTCAAGTATAGGAGGTTACCTTCTGGTCTCTCATCATCTCCAGCTATCTTTCAAAGGTTTATTTCCCAATTAATTGCTCAAGTAGAAGGTGTAGCAGCCTAGGGGAGGTGTGGCAGAGTGGTCTTGCCACTGGACTGGTAATCCAATGGACCCGGGTTCGAATCCCAATATATCAATGGGAAGATATTATTGGGATGGAATTTGTGCTGTACCTAGTATCAGTGCATTACCACAGCACACCGAAATGCCAAAAAAATACCCTCATTGTTCCCTGATTAAATAGCATTGTATGATTATTCCCATATTCAAAAATATGCTACAGGGGGGCAATGCCTAGTGAGTTAATTGCTCAATAGGTGGCGTTCTTAGAGTGAGGGTCCGAGTCTGTGGGGGTGAGACTGTGAAGCGCAGAGGCGAGGCGGATTCAGAGATGGAATTGCTTCGAGCCGTGAAGCTTCACATGTCTCACTCCCTAGACTGGAGCAAGACCTCACGGGCCTCACCGTGTTCAGCGGTTGAGTGTAAAGGCTATCAGCCTATGCCCGAGAGGTAGTAGTTGGAATATAGAAAAAAAAAAAAAAAAAATCTAATGACATAATCATTGCAGGTGACACAAAGGCTGAACATGATGAGATGCTGAAGAGGGTACTCAACATTTTACAAGCTCATAATGTTCAGATTAACAAGAAGAAGTCTAAGTTCCATGTAAGTGACATGGAATATTTAGGGTATCATATATATGGTCATGGCATTAAGCCTTCTCCAAGCAAACTTCAGGCTATACTAGAGGCACCTTCCCCTCAGTCAACTGCAGAAGTACACTCCTTATTGGGAATGATTACTTATTACTGTAAATTTATTAAGAACTTTTCAACCAAGCTTTCACCTTTGTATGATCTGTTGAAGAAAGGTGCAAAATTTAAGTGGACAGCCCTAGAGCACAAGGCATTTGAAGCCATCAAAAGGGATTTAAAAACTCAACCTTGCTAACTAATTTTGATGGTCAATCTCCTCTGATTGTGGAAGTAGATGCATCTCCTACTGGGGTGGGTTGTGTTTTGTTGCAGGTCCAGGAGGGTGAAGAGAACCCAGTGTACTTTGCAAGCAAAAAACTGACAGCGGCGGAAAAGAATTACGCCCAAATTGACAGAGAAGGCCTGGCTTTAGTTTATGCGGTCAAGAGGTTTAGATATTTTTTGCTTGGAAGGCCTTTTGTAGCTAGGACAGATCACAGGCCTTTACTTGGATTGTTTGGCAAAGGGAACTTGTACTTTTGTAGATGTTTAGGTGACAATCACCACGGTCGATCTGGGGATCCGCCACGGAAGCCAATTCCTTCTAATGCAAATGCCAGAATCCAAAGATGGGCTTTGTTGCTGTCCCAATATGATTATGACTTGGTTCACAAATCAGGAAAAGATAATGTAGTGGCAGATGCGCTCAGTAGGCTACCAGTTAATGATGATATTGTGTCAGGAACCCCGGCTGAGTAAATTAAATTGGTAGAATCATTAGATATTGAGATTTCCTTTGCCACTATCAGAGGACTAACCAAGAAGGATGTAATTCTCTGTCAGTTGTTGAACTGTCCGATCTTTCAGGAAAGCTTCTATCCATTTCACACATTTCTCCCCTATATTATAGCTTCTAACTTTCTCTATCAACCTTTTATGTGGGACCTTATCGAAGGCCTTCATAAAATCGCAATATACCACGTCTATAACATCACCATCCTCCAGAATTTGCATCCAATCACCTACCACCTTAATTAGCTGTAGTACCGTCGACCTCTCCGGCAAGAATCCGAACTGTCTCACACTGAAAAGTTGGTTTGATTTCGTATGCTCCATTATTCCTTCTCTAATTACCGTTTCCATTAGTTTACACACAACACTTGTCAAACTGACTGGTCTATAATTTCCTGGGTCATTTCTCTTTCCCTTCTTAAATATAGGAATAGCTGTTATAGCTGTTATGTTTGCCTCTCTACAGTCCGTCGGGATTTGTCCTGTATTAAAAGATACCTCAAATCAAAAATGTAATGGCTCTACTAACATCTCACCTCCTTCCTTTATAATTCTTGGATGTATCCCATCCGGTCCCGGGGACTTACTTCTGTTAATTTTTTCTATAGCCCTTCTTATTCTAGCATGGGAAAACTCTATTAGTTCTAGTGCTGGTGCCTGTTTGATGGGAATGGTAGGCACTGCATCATCCGAATCCACTGTTAGTACCTCCCCAAAGTATTTCCCCAGCACCTCTGCTTTCTCCTTATCAGTTTCTGCTCTATTCCTATCATCCAAGTCTCCTATCAGTTCTGTGATACCTACTCTTCTTGTTAACCTTTCCTGAATATGGTGATGGGCTGGTCTATCAGAGTGAGAACTGAGCGATCTCTGCCATACCCATAGCTTACTCTGACTGTTCCTTTTACTTATATATCTTCTAGATCTCAAGTGACGGCGTCTTTTCCGTGGATTGACCTCCCAATCTACCAAGATTGGAAGCCAAAGCGTCACATTTTCCTTTGCCCCTCAACTTTTTCTTCATAATTGCTGAGGGGCACAGGGCCCTGGGTGGGGCTTTGGTTTCCTGGGCGTTTCCGCACCCTCCTCAGCTCCCCGCCATGGAGTGGCTTCGGTCACCCAGGCTTTGTTGTGGTCGGCAGGGAGGGTTCTGTGGGGGTGCTCGGTTATGGCCTTGGCCTTGCTCGGGGCCTTGGGGCTGTTCGGCCAGGCAGCTTGGGGAACAACAACAACAACAACAACTTTTCCTGAATGTACTTCCAGAATATTTTTGGATTATCCTTCACATTTCTTGCAATCTCTCTCTCCCTCTCCTTCACTCCTTGTCTCCCACCTTATTTTATTGTTTATTTGTCTGCGTTCCAAATCCACTTCTTTAGCTTCTATACTAGACCCCCTGTTCTTTTTTAACACTTTTAGTCTTTCCCACAATCGTTTTTTTCTTCTTATCAATGTCCAAAGCTTTCTTTTCATTGGTAATTCTGGGTTCGTTCTTTTCCTCAATTTTGTTTTATCCTTATACTGTATTCCCTTACTGGTACACATTTGGATATAGTATTCTCCAGTTTGACTCTAATCTTCCTCCACATTCCTTCAGCATCTTCACCGTTCAAGTATTCCCCCCAGTCAATGTCCAAACACCGTCTCAGCAGCTCATAATCTGCTCTATCATACATGTATATTTTTGTTATTGCTTCTATTATCCCTAATATTGCAACTAAAACTTATACAGGCATGGTCACTACGACCTATAGGGCTATCCACATTGACATGTTCCACTATATCCTCCTCATTGCTAAAAATCAAATCAAGTACACTCCCCTGCATCCCATCTCTATATCTTGTCATCTCTGTAATATGTTGCGTTAAAAAACAATCTCTCACTTTCTCTATAAACTTGTTTTCCAGGCTACACTGTCCCGTTGGAGTAGTACAATTTGCCCAGTTGATCCTTGGCAAATTGAAATCTCCAATCAAAATCTTATATTTGTTCTCTATTATTTATTTCCTCCATTGCTTTCAGTAGGTTATCATCCTCTTCCCTACTATTTTTTGGGCTTCTATATATAGAGGCAATTAGAATTGACCCTCTTGCACATTTTACTTCAGTGCACAAATACTCACAATACTGCGGTCTCATATCCACCTCATTTACCTTAAGCCCTTTTCTTACATAAATAAACAGTCCTCTTCCAACCTCTGCTCTAATAGCATTCCTCTCATACAACTCAAAACCCTCCAAACTATACTCCACCAGTTCCCTTTCAATTCTAGCATTTTTTGGTCTTACTTCCTGTAAGGCTATGACATCAGGTTTTTCCTCTTCATCCTGCAACCTACAATTATCAGTTCTCTTTTCTTGTCCTGGGTAAACACATCCACATTACTAAACATAATCCTTAATCTTTCTACCATTCTTTCAGCAAATACACCATCCCGCTCCTCCTGTCCGTACCCTACTCCCCCCCCTAGCACTACTGGGTCTGCAGCTTCGTCTCCTGTCTCTCCCTGTGACACCTCCACCCTGTTCTACTCCTCCGTCTCAAATCCTATCACATTCTCTTCCCTCCCTGATCTCCTTCTCCCTTCTATTCGTATAAACCATTTCGCCGGAAACGCAATTAACCCCTTCTGTTCCGGCAACGTCTTTTCAGTTTTATTCTCGCTGTATCTAGACGATTTTCTGCAGTTTAACCCCTTCTGTACCGGCGATGTCTTTGTAACATTATTCTAGCTATATTTAGACGACTTTCTGCAGTTTAACAAGGATCTGTGGTAGTAAAAAGGGTTAAGTGAGTCTGTGAGATCGTCCGAAGCCTGTTAATGGTTGGAGGTCCTTTTTAAACTGAATAAGATCGTCTATTAGAAGCCAGAATAAAGTTAAAAGGATGGTACCAGTATTGAAAGGGTTAAGGGGGCTGGTTGATTTTTCTGGCCCCCCTTCTTCCTCATGTTTAGCCCCATTAGTTTTCAGATTTTAAGACGTCAGGCCCATTAGTTTGGTGATTTTATTCCCTATCGCCACATTTATTTGCCAATATAAAGAGTTTTCGTGTCATTTACTATGGGTTTCAGAGGCCGTGTTACATCGTTTTTCGGGAATAACTTATTAACAAACAGTTGGATCAGTATGATATTTTGCCACTTGTTTCACACCGTCCCCTAATTTTTGTTAATATTGTGCATTACCAAAAGTGGATAATTAAGCCACTTGTCCCTGTGTCACGAGGTTAAAGTCACACCTCGATGATTAGGAAACGGACAAGGCTACCGTGGCGTACCTGTGAAACCACCAAACCATTATTGCTCCTCCATCAAACACGGTAGTTATCAGCCACCACTCAACCCTATTATCGTTTTTACTTTCAAGTTATCTGTCACTATTGTTACGATCCTACAGTGCTGAACCCAAGAGATTAAAATTCAAGCAAGGGCAACTAGCATGCTGTTGCGTTTCAGAAGGCCAAAAGGGTAAATGTCTCAGAAAATCACAAATTAATGAAGAAGGATGATATTAAACACTTCTAATTTTCGTATTAATTATAATTACTAATAACTAGGGAAACGAACAGGTTGATAAGCATGATGATTCAGTTAATCACGGCAAAGAATGGTAATGGGCTAAGCGCCGAGTGAAGGCCTCGAGTAAATGCACTCGTTACAAGGAATGAACACTACACAAAAAAAGAACATTTGAAGAACAGTTAATCAACACCTAGCACACTGAACAGCAAACTGAATCACACTCAATCACAGACCAATATATGATACCATGTAGTATCACCAGTTAACATGCTAGGAGAACGTGTGCACTCTTAGAACACTAATCAGTGTTCGTTACACACCACACAACACCATATGAAACTCAGAGCTCCTCACAACACTAGGGCTCGTTACACATACACAATAATACACCAATGCTGTCTCATCTCCCCTTCAAAGGACAAAACAGTGCACTACCTACTTGTCTTAACGCACAAACCAGCAGACAACACGTCACGCATGTCCAGGGGTGTACCCAGACCAGCGTGAACAGGAGCACTTCTCCCACCTCTGCCTCGTTGGGCTCTCCGCGCTTCTCCCACCTCTGCCTCGTCGGGCTCTCCAACAGCTACTAACTCTCAACTCTTCCCTCCCTATACACATCTCTTCCCAAGCTCTATTTTCGGCAAGAACCTGGTGTCACACTAGTCCATACAGCAGAGTCACACGGAATGTCAGATAAAGGCCTCCTGTCGTGGGAAATGTAGATCTTCCCACGCCTACATGCTCCACGTGCATAGACTCCCACGGGTGGTGCTTGCGACACTGGACACCAGCCGCTATCGATGTAGATTAAGGTGGGTCGCCTGTCTCTCTCCTCCCTCCGTCTCTGCTACCACGCTGCTCCCTTACACTATCAAATATAAATGTATACAAAATATGTATTTTTGCACTTGCTACAGACAGTTCTGCCTTTTGTCTCCCTCACTCACATAGAAAAAACCCCACAACTATGGCTGAAAATTAGAGCTGAAGAAGTTTAACATCAGTATTCATAAAAACTATTGTACCGTATGTAAATGGTAACTTCTACTTTTAATAAACTTCCTTTAAAAGTCATAAATAGGTCTTAAAAGATCTCTCTCTCTCTCTGTGCCTGGTTGATCCTAGGGCGTGAAGTTGTCTATATATCCAACCACAAGAGTTCCTTACCAGGCTGAAGTAATGAGATATCTTACTGTGGGAACTGAGGCATGGAGTTTAAGAGTCGGCCTGTTTGGTGAGGGCAAGTAACAGGACTAAGGAGCCAGTTTGGTTAAGGGGGCCCACCTCGATTTGTTTCACTTTCTCTCCCTCTCTCTTTGGCTTGTATCCATTCGGCCCTATTCAGCCTACTGATTTAAGACGTTTACCCCCATCCAGGTGTCAATATTTTCCTGGCGAGTGATAGCGAGCCAGCATATATATATTTTTTGTTTTGACAGCAAGCTAAAGTTGTACATTTTTTTATAGAAAAATTTCTCCGGCGAAGCCGGATTTCTCCATACAATGCTGTACAAAATGTACTCGCGCATCTCGACAGGTAAACAAAAGCCTCAAAGTACTCCTACACTCTAAAACAATACCGTAAATTCGAAGGTCACAAACGTATCTAACGACGATGTATATACTCAGACCTATTGACGATCTCAGAATAGTACTAAAAAGGTAAAATAGAGCTAAACAAATAAGTCCAATACGCCATAAAACACTGCCATTCTCTATAATAGTACCGTAAACTCAAAGGACAGTTCATGATGGAGGGGCCACTAATAAATTATAGGTTTGAGTCCCAGAGGAAAGAATTAAAACCTAATATTTAGTAGTGGCCCCGAAATCATTGACGATGTAGGGCCCTTCCTTCCATCCCCTTCCCATTCGTTTGATGTCTTGAGTTTAGTCTTAATATATCATGGAAGAAGGAATGGCGTCTCTAAGAGCAGCGTCAGGGATAGAATCCAAACAAGAAATCCACTGATGGAAAGCATTTATATAACTAGTATTAAGTTAATTTTATCTTTTTTATTTTGTATAAAGTTTTTTCGTAGTGAGTACCCAATCATAAGACGATTTCATAAGAGAATTAGCGTTGCACTTATGATGTTAGGACTCTTTCTCCCCGCGCGGTAGTTTCAAACTGGCGGACCGCGGGCGCTTGAAAGTGGACTATTATACTAATAGGCACATCGTCAATGATTTCGGGGCCACTACTAAATAATAGTTTTTTTACTTCCCTCCGGGACTCAAACCTATATTTTCCTGGCGAACGATAGTGAGCCTGTAATTTTGGAAGAGCCGGCCTTTTGGCCGGGACATTTGTCTACAGAAAAATGTAAACATTTATCTTGAAGGGGGATCTAATGCATGTTTTTATTAAGTTTGATAGAGGTCTAGGCAGGAAACTAAATTTTTTTTATAAAAAGATACATTAATTAAAATTTAATTCTTGCAAACTAAATAAACCAAAACTGGGGCGATACAAGATAAAATAACTTATCAAAATCGCTATGTGGAAATAACGCTTACTAAAATAAAATTTATGAAATAAAAGAACACAATCCACCACATAGGGTGTACATTACTACATGAGTAAGTTAATCTGTTTCAAATGAGGAAATAAATAGGCCCCCCCCTTTTGATTTATGCCGCGGGGCGTGGCATGGTCGGTAGCGGGTCTGTCTGCTCATCAAAGTGTCGGCAGTTTGATCCCACCCTGTGCCACTGGAAGACAACAAGAATTAGGACGCTCATAAGGTCTAGTGATTCGTGGCAAATGTCTGGTAAGGGGAGATGGGCTGGTTTGTCTGCTCATCAAAGTGTCGGCAGTTTGATCCCACCCCGTGCCACTGGTAGACAACAAGAGTTAGGACACTCATCAGGTCTAGTGATTCGTGGCATATCTCTGGTAAGGGGAGATGGGCTGGTTTGTCTGCTCATCAAAGGGTCGGCAGTTTGATCCCACCCCGTGCCACTGGTAGACAACAAGAGTTAGGACACTCATCAGGTCTAGTGATTCGTGGCATATGTCTGGTAAGGGGAGATGGGCTGGTTTGTCTGCTCATCAAAGGGTCGGCAGTTTGATCCCACCCCGTGCCACTGGTAGACAACAAGAGTTAGGACACTCATCAGGTCTAGTGATTCGTGGCATATGTCTGGTAAGGGGAGATGGGCTGGTTTGTCTGCTCATCAAAGGGTCGGCAGTTTGATCCCACCCCGTGCCACTGGTAGACAACAAGAGTTAGGACACTCATCAGGTCTAGTGATTCGTGGCATATGTCTGGTAAGGGGAGATGGACTGGTTTGTCTGGCCTCCTTCTCCCTCGTGTTTAATGTCTGGTAAGGTGAGATGGGCTGGTTTGTCTGGCCCCCTTCTCCCTCGCGTTTAATGTCTGGTAAGGGGAGATGGACTGGTTTTTATGGCCCCCTTCTCCCTCGCGTTTAATGTCTGGTAAGGGGAGATGGACTGGTTTTTATGGCCCCCTTCTCCCTTGTGTTTAATGTCTGGTAAGGGGAGATAGACTGGTTTTTATGGCCCCCTTCTCCCTCGTGTTTAATGTCTGGGTGTACGCACTATAGACTGCTGATAGTCAAGCAGGCTATATAAAAGATCACACAATTAAGCTGACTTAAAGCTTCAAGGAAAAGATAGATAACGGAATTAAATTGCAGAAACAATTTAATAACAAACTAGAAGAAAGTACATTTAACGTTACGTTAATTAATACAACTAATCACCCCTGCGTGAAAGAAGGTGAAAGCAAACAGTCCTCAAAACATCGTACCGGTAGACAAGATGCGGGTTTCTAAACTGCATGCGGCTACTGTAGGATCTGATGCTTAGCAAAGAAAGTACGTTACGGATTTAGAGAACTCTTAACTCATAAGCAGGAATAAATACTAGTGATAGGCCATACCGTGTATAATGGCATAGGTATAATTAAATAAAGGTAGCAACTCGCAACATAACCACATACAGGTGTGCTTCTCACTCTTAGTCAGGCAAACCTGCTCGGACAGAGTCTCTAAGCCACACCCTGACTCACAATGCTCACAAAAACGGTAAACTGTGGCACAATAACAAGCATACAGAGATGATAAACCCCTAGCTGTTAATCTGCCAGGTGGCAGAGGTCTAGCTGGAAGGATATAGGCTTCGGATACCCGGGCTGAGCCACCTGCTCTAGCCTAGGGACGTTCCCAAGTCTGTGCGCCAAATTACTCTAATTGAAAGGGTGCTCTCTTGAGAGACTCAGATCGCAAGTATCTGACTCTCTCCTGGCGACCCTAAAACAAAAGCAAGACGTGCTAGCGCAGTGCTGAGTGGACTAGGCAAGGGCCCTCACACAACACAACACTAGACACACAGGCACACAGACAAGAAAATGCCCCCAGACTCCCACGGGTATCCTAGTAAAGTCGTGCGGGTCCACGGGACTCTCACCAGCAGACTTTACTTAAAGGATCGCAAAAGCCTCCCCTCCGGTCTAGCCCCTGCTAACCTGACACAAGAACACACTAGCAAGCATGAAACCACCAAATATGAGACAACAAAAAAAACTTCCTAGGTCTCATTAACAATTAAATCTGCATAAGGCCCAAAATCCTATCTAATTATCTGAGAGCTCGTCGTTAATACAATAATAGATATAAGGTCTATCAAGGGGATGGGATAATTAAATAGATTGGTGAAGTAGTGGAAGGAAGGTATACAAAGTAAGAGAGAAAGTTTCTAAGTGGGGTTGAGAGGGATAGATATCAAGGGGGTCCGAAGGGTACGACAGTGAGGTGAGCTCTGAGTCTTGAATCTGGCTGGACCCCACCCTAGGCATGCAAAATACATCCCATGCTTGGCAACACTCAACACAGTTGCCGGGTCAAAATCCTCTACCCCGTGCGTGAGTCGAAACTAAGCCTAACGTTGCAATCAAATGCATGTGGCAACATCAGGCTCGTCCCAAGCTAGACTCTCCGCGCGACGCAACGTCCCCCAGCCGGTCTCTCTCTCCCGCTCGTTTCCTCCCACTCTCACTAGACTTACATCTTATATATTATAATGAAACAATCAACTATCGAGAATAAAATATACTAAGATGCGTTGGTTAAGAATAAGGGCAGCTACAAGCTGTGAAACAACATAAGAATATCCCAGACATTAGTTACATTGTCGTAGGATATATACTAAGGAAAAGCCGGCCGGCCGGCTGCCACCAGCCGGTTTCTAAACGGCTGGGCAGCCGACGCGCGCGCATGCCCGCACGTGGCTACTATGCAGAAACGTCACACCTAAAAAAGACGCCGGCCCCCGAATTATCTCGTAGATGAAAAACTGGGAAGCCTGACAAATATACGAGATCTAACTTCTCCCGAAGTATCTTTTTAGATCGCCGTATGTTGAAGGCGGCGATACAAATCGTATCCCTCAATTGTCTGGTTAACTAACTGAATTGTAAATTCGTTATTCCCACCCTTCCAAGGAGCACCCGCCGGGTGTGAATATTAGTTTAAAAAAACGTTAACCCCAATTGTGCCCTAAAGCGCCGTATGTTGAAGGAGGCGATACACAATGCATCCCTCAATTGTCTGGTCAACTAAACTGAATTTTGCAAATTCGGTCATCCCACCCTTCCAGGTTGCACCCGCCGGGCGATTTAAAGTTTAAAAGTTAACCCCAATTGTTCCTATCCCCACTTCTTTGTAAAAGATCGCCGGGGAGGAAATACAACAACAGCATAGTTTTATATTGGCTAGTAAGATTCAAGCATCTTTTTATCCCATAAAAAGACTAAGCCTATCTTAATCTCTAATCCGGCTTCTCCCAGAAGCCCTCATAGATCGCCGTCTTGAAAGCCGTGATACCCTATTGTATCAATCAATTGTTTGGCAAATTATCGCGAATTGCAAATCCGTTAATATAACCACCCGAAGGTACAACTGCCGGGTTTTATATGCAATGTCAAACCAATTATACCTGCCCCAGACCTCTTTGTAAAAAGGTCGCCGGGAGGGAAAGACCAAACAAACAGACAGCATTGTTTCAATGGCTTTGAAAAGCAGAGAAAACCATGTCCAACAGGTGTCAGCATGATCACCTAGGTAACTGTGTGGAGCCCCCCTCGACTGGAATAACCCAGGAAGCCTGATCCCAGGCTCGACCATAGAAAACGCAGTTTCTGATGAGCCCTCAGGCGACCAAACTCGTCGGGGTAACTTACCTATTTTAGCCATCCTGACTAAAACTCGGTAAACAAAAACGGTGTTCTCGGAGCAACGAGAAAAACGCCGGAAAGGTAACCCACACTAAACGAGACATTACAGGAGGGCGTAATGTCTAAAGCAATGAATAACACAGGAAGCCTGATCCCAGGCTCGACCACAGAAAACGCAGTTTCAGATGAGCCCTCAAGCGACCAAACTCGTCGGGGTAACTTACCTATTTTAGCCATCCTGACTAAAACTCGGTAAACAAAAACGGTGTTCTCGGAGCAACGAGAAAAACGCCGGAAAGGTAACCCACACCAAACGAGACATTTTAACATATTTTATACAAAGGGTGTGCGCAAAAATAGGGATACCTGAACAGGAGGGCGTAATGCATAAAGAAAAATCCGGGGCAAAGGTAGCCATGACAAAGACTGGTGGGAAACTTACTCCAGGTTCTGCATAGACCATACGGGACCCAGCTCTGGAAAAAAAGAAAATTTCCAGGAATTAATGCTCATAAGGTTAACCCAATCATGTTCGCACACAAGTGTTAAATAACCCGCTGGGTAACGAGATGTAATACTCAACGACGACAACTCGCTACGCGGTGGGGTTTCCTAAGTAAAAGATATCAGAATATCTTAATTTGTCCAAAAGATTTATGAATACCCTCTGACATAATATATAAAGACCAGCATGGCGTTTATAACAGATTAAGTCTTTCCGGTGGTGTTTGTTTCAAGATTCAATTTTGGAAAAAAAAATAAATAAAAAAGACGCCGGCCCCCGAATTATCTCGTAGATAAAAAACTGGGAAGCCTGACAAATATACGAGATCTAACTTCTCCCGAAGTATCTTTTTAGATCGCCGTATGTTGAAGGCGGCGATACAAAACGTATCCCTCAATTGTCTGGTTAACTAACTGAATTGTAAATTTGTTATTCCCACCCTTCCAAGGAGCACCCGCCGGGTGTGAATATTAGTTTAAAAAACGTTAACCCTAATTGTGCCCTAAAGCGCCGTATGTTGAAGGAGGCGATACACAATGCATCCCTCAATTGTCTGGTCAACTAAACTGAATTTTGCAAATTCGGTCATCCCACCCTTCCAGGTTGCACCCGCCGGGTGATTTCAAGTTTAAAAGTTAACCCCAATTGTTCCTATCCCCACTTCTTTGTAAAAGATCGCCGGGGAGGAAATACAACAACAGCATAGTTTTATATTGGCTAGTAAGATTCAAGCATCTTTTTATCCCATAAAAAGACTAAGCCTATCTTAATCTCTAATCCGGCTTCTCCCAGAAGCCCTCATAGATCGCCGTCTTGAAAGCCGTGATACCCTATTGTATCAATCAATTGTTTGGCAAATTATCGCGAATTGCAAATCCGTTAATATAACCACCCGAAGGTACAACTGCCGGGTTTTATATGCAATGTCAAACCAATTATACCTGCCCCAGACCTCTTTGTAAAAAGGTCGCCGGGAGGGAAAGACCAAACAAACAGACAGCATTGTTTCAATGGCTTTGAAAAGCAGAGAAAACCATGTCCAACAGGTGTCAGCATGATCACCTAGGTAACTGTGTGGAGCCCCCCTCGACTGGAATAACCCAGGAAGCCTGATCCCAGGCTCGACCATAGAAAACGCAGTTTCTGATGAGCCCTCAGGCGACCAAACTCGTCGGGGTAACTTACCTATTTTAGCCATCCTGACTAAAACTCGGTAAACAAAAACGGTGTTCTCGGAGCAACGAGAAAAACGCCGGAGAGGTAACCCACACTAAACGAGACATTACAGGAGGGCGTAATGTCTAAAGCAATGAATAACACAGGAAGCCTGATCCCAGGCTCGACCACAGAAAACGCAGTTTCAGATGAGCCCTCAAGCGACCAAACTCGTCGGGGTAACTTACCTATTTTAGCCATCCTGACTAAAACTCGGTAAACAAAAACGGTGTTCTCGGAGCAACGAGAAAAACGCCGGAAAGGTAACCCACACCAAACGAGACATTTTAACATATTTTATACAAAGGGTGTGCGCAAAAATAGGGATACCTGAACAGGAGGGCGTAATGCATAAAGAAAAATCCGGGGCAAAGGTAGCCATGACAAAGACTGGTGGGAAACTTACTCCAGGTTCTGCATAGACCATACGGGACCCAGCTCTGGAAAAAAAGAAAATTTCCAGGAATTAATGCTCATAAGGTTAACCCAATCATGTTCGCACACAAGTGTTAAATAACCCGCTGGGTAACGAGATGTAATACTCAACGACGACAACTCGCTACGCGGTGGGGTTTCCTAAGTAAAAGATATCAGAATATCTTAATTTGTCCAAAAGATTTATGAATACCCTCTGACATAATATATAAAGACCAGCATGGCGTTTATAACAGATTAAGTCTTTCCGGTGGTGTTTGTTTCAAGATTCAATTTTGGAAAAAAAAAATAAAAAGACGCCGGCCCCCGAATTATCTCGTAGATAAAAAACTGGGAAGCCTGACAAATATACGAGATCTAACTTCTCCCGAAGTATCTTTTTAGATCGCTGTATGTTGAAGGCGGCGATACAAAACGTATCCCTCAATTGTCTGGTTAACTAACTGAATTGTAAATTTGTTATTCCCACCCTTCCAAGGAGCACCCGCCGGGTGTGAATATTAGTTTAAAAAACGTTAACCCTAATTGTGCCCTAAAGCGCCGTATGTTGAAGGAGGCGATACACAATGCATCCCTGAATTGTCTGGTCAACTAAACTGAATTTTGCAAATTCGGTCATCCCACCCTTCCAGGTTGCACCCGCCGGGTGATTTCAAGTTTAAAAGTTAACCCCAATTGTTCCTATCCCCACTTCTTTGTAAAAGATCGCCGGGGAGGAAAAACAACAACAGCATAGTTTTATATTGGCTTTGCAAAACCGAAAAAACTACAAACAACACGTGTCCGTATGAACACTGTTAGATGGGTACAGCCAACCTGCCGGGAATCATAAGGAGCCTGAAACAGGCACCCCAGAGACGCAGTCCTGGGGAGGCACAGACACCCACTCGCCGGGGAAACAAGCCTGTTTTAAACCACGCGTGGCCAAAACTCGGCAACCAGCCGGGGTTATCAAGGTGAAACCGAGAAAAACCCGCCGGAAAAAACCCACCCCGTCCAGATACCATCTGAACGCAACACCGGACCGAGGCGTAGCCAAAACACAACTAACGCCGGGCCCAACATAGTCCGTGGAATTAGCCAATACACAACTAACCCAGGACACATAAATAGTCCGTGGAATTAGCCAATACACAACTAAACCAGGACACACATGACACAGTAGTACATATTTAGAAAATAAATCAATAACACTTGTATATGTGGAAAAGCTACGAGAGGCTGGCTAGGCCTAGGCAGACGGATAACAGTAACAAGTCGGAATATAAACAAAAAGCACTGAATTATATCACAACAGGAACCACCGCCAACACACCACTGTAGCAAATACTTCCGGCAAAGGGAAGAACTGACTCGGGACCCAGAAAAAACTTCACTAAGTGAAGAAAAATACGCTGGGAACGTCAGCAAAAATACGCTACCTCATCAGAAAGATAAAAGGAAGCAATAACGCGTAATGAAAGCCGCCTGCATCACAAAGCTAGCTAACTGAGAAAAAGTTCACCTGTCCACAACAGGACCACGAGGGTACATCCGAAATAGATGCCCCAAACACACGACCCAAAATACACTGCACTGCGGGCAACCAGCCCAGGACACTCCTGCTACGCATATCCTAACCTAACTCGATACATCCCGGAGTAAACAAATGAGAAAAAACTCACTAGGGACGCAGCAAATGCGGAACCAGCGGAACGTGGAGAGACACGTCCGGGCCGGTTGACCGCAGAGCAGAGAAGGAAGTATGACGCCTGAATCAGCGTCTGGTCAAAGATCCACACAAATACATCCACGATATGATGGAAAGCTTATTGGATAGTATTATTCTTATTTTCTTTTTGTTTTTATTTTTTACGAAGTTTTTTCGTAGTGAGAACCCAATTCATAATGACTGAAGCCATGAGTGAGGTCGCGTGCGCTCATGATGAAGGCTCCTCAGATTTTAAATGCTCTGCGCGGTAGATTCAAACTACGGCGGATTAGTGTTTGAAGAGGATGCCTTATGTAATAGGCATGTTCGTCAATGATGGAGGGGCCACTAATAAATATAAAGCACTGAGGTGGATCCATGGAACTCAGTGGTATGAGTTCCAAACATCGGAACACTTACATGAACTCTCTTGCATCCCTCCACTTAATGTTTATAATAACTTTCTGGCTAACAAACAAATTGAAAAACTTGAGACCTTTAATAATTTTGTCCAAATTTTTAATAATATTACTCAACCCATCCGTCCCTGGTCAAACCTTTTACACCCCATTAACAGAGAGGCTCACTATCCCCTATTCACTTAAATATCTTTGACACACCACAAACTCACACTAAAATTGTCACCATTATTTTACTCACCCACCAGCCAAAATTTCTCAAAAAATAACATATTACACAATGTAAAGTAAGATCTTCACAAAACAGTGCAACCAACTTCAATTCGGCAGTTGACAGCTATGCCTTGCTGCCTCCCTTTAGACCCTTACCATCCAAAATTGCCAGGTCACCTTTTAGACAATTTCCATCCAAAATTGCCACCTTTTTTGCAACTTTTACCACCCTAAATTAATACTCCTTTTGCCTTTACCACCCAAAATTTAGTCTCCACTCCTTCCATGCGTGCCATACTGAAGCTTTCCAAAAATTTACTTTCAATAATATCAACAGAGTCACAACCCTCCACCAACCCAAATTGTAAAACTCACGCACGTTGGGTCAAGCCCCGACAATCTTTATCCTCCTACTGTAACACTTTATCTATTACTACACCAATAAAAACTTCCCTTCTTTCACTTTCACCCACCTTTTCTATATTCATTCATTCATTCATTCACTCATTCATCACAATGTAATCATTCCTTGAAGATGCTAAATGCCTAGCGAAACGTCGAACTACCATGAACTTTGCTAACCTTATCCACACTGAACCCCAACGAAGATTAATCAGAAACCTAGAAACTCTGAATAATAAAATATCTAATGCTGAAATTGCTATTTCCTTTAACCTTGTTTGCCTTAAAAAAAAAAAAAAAAAAAAAATATATATATATATATATATATATACAGTATATATATATATATATATATTTTGTTTTTCTTCTATATTCCAACTACTCCCTCGCGGGCATAGGCTGAGAGCCTGTACATTCCACCGCTCAACACGGTGAAGCCCGTGAGGTCTTGTTCCAGTCTGGAGAGTGAGACATGCGAAGCATCCATCATGGCTCGAAGCAGCTCCATCTCTGAAGCGGCTGGTTGCTTCGCCCAAGTGCTTCACCGTCTCATCCTCCAGACTCAGACCCTCACTCTCAGAACGCCACCTATTGAGCAGTAAACTCACTAGGCATTGTCCCCCTGTAACATATTTTGAATATGGGAATATTCATACAGTGTTATTTAATCAGGGAACAATGAGGGTATTTTTTTGGCATTTCGGTGGGCTTTGTGGTAATGCACTGATACTAGGTACAGCACAAATTCAATCCCAATAATATCTTCCCATTGACATAATATCAGGATTTGAACCCGGGTCCATTGGATTACCAATCCAGTGGCATGACCACTCCACCACACCTCCCCATGGAGGTGTGTGTATATATATATATATATATATATATATATATATATATATATATATATATATATATATATATATATATATATATATAGAGAGAGAGAGAGAGAGAGAGAGAGAGGTTTGTGTACAAGGGTAGATCATCAACAAGTTATATGCACTATTTATTAGGTCACAGCCCTCTCACACATTAATTTACATGCATCCGAAATTCACATGCAGAACAGTTAACGGTTAGTGGCGTTTTTTTTTTCTTCTTCTTTTTGGTCTAATAATTCATGTATTCATTTATTTATTAGTTTCCTCGCTAGACCTCCATGAAGCTTATAAAATCACCCCCTAGACCCCCCTTCAAGATAAATGTGTACATTTTTCGGTAGAAGAATGTCCCGGCCGTAGGTCGGTTCCTGTTAAAATTACAGGCTCGCTATCGCTCGCCAGGAAAAAAGTCGACCCCTAAATGGCACGAAAGATCTTAAAATTGACAAAGAAATAGGGCGAACGGTGTTAAAATCACCACAATAGTGGGCCAAGCTTCTTATAATCACAAATCTAATGGGGCTAAACACGAGGGAGAAAAGGGTCCAGAAAAGCCACCCAACTCCCCTTAAAAGTGATTGAGAACAAGAGATGATGAGATGGTGCAGAGCGTTTGTTTGTATCCAACTCTCACTCCAGACATATATTTTTATACAGCCTTTAGATTCTCTCGTTGAACACAAGAAAGTTGTAAGATCTTATTCTATATAACGATTTTGATTCTGGCTCGACGTTTGTTTGGACTCTCAAACTATACCCTATCCCAAATATACCCTATCCCAAATATACCCTATCCCAAATATACCCTATCCCAAATAGGTAGTCCTGAAATCGTGAACCTTAAGGGAGGTGACCTGTTTTTGTTCTGTCCTTTTCTATCTTTCTCTGGCTTGTATCCATTTGGCCCCATTCAGCCTACTGTTTTAGGACGTTTATCCCCATCCAGGTGTAAAATTTTTACTGGTGAGCGGTAGCGAGCCAGCATATTTTTTATTTTTGTTTGACAGCAGGCTAAATTTGTACATTTTTCGATACAAAAATTTCTCCGGCGAAGCCGGATTTCTTCATATAATGCTGGCTCGCTATCACTCGCCAGGAAGAAATCGACACCTAGACGGGGATAAACGACTTAAAATAGTTGGCTGAATGGGGCCGAATGGATACAAGCCAGAGAAAGAGAGAAAAGGACAGAAATAACAAAAAGCAGGTCACCCCCCCTAAGAGGGTAGTGCTTGTTTTTTGGTCAATGTACATATTTATTAATGTATTTTTGGGCGGGCTTGTGGTTTCGCTCTGCTGCATGTCTGCCTGCCGAGATCGGAACCTCTCCGGGTGGTCGGGGGCCGGGGAAGTGCTGGAGGGACCTTGGTGACCCTGGTCTCTGGGTCTTCTCGTGGATGACCTAGATGTGTGTGAATTTGTATTTTGTTTTTGTGTGTTCATTGTTTTATGTTGTGTTGTCCCTATTCTGGCTCTGTCTTGAGTCGGCAACCCCCCAAAAAAATAACAAAACAAGGAAAAGAGGGAAGAAAAGAAGAAAACAAAATTAGAAAAGTGGGAATTGTGCCTGAGTACATAGCATATAATAGAATAGAATTATTGAGTTCCCTTGCTTAAAAATACATCCCTAGACCCTCTTTCTAGGTAAATACATCCCTAGACCCTCTTTCTAGGTAAATACATCCCTAGACCCTCTTTCTAGGTAAATACATCCCTAGACCCTCTTTCTAGGTAAATACATCCCTAGACCCTCTTTCTAGGTAAATACATCCCTAGACCCTCTTTCTAGGTAAATACATCCCTAGACCCTCTTTCTAGGTAAATACATCCCTAGACCCTCTTTCTAGGTAAATACATCCCTAGACCCTCTTTCTAGGTAAATACATCCCTAGACCCTCTTTCTAGGTAAATACATCCCTAGACCCTCTTTCTAGGTAAATACATCCCTAGACCCTCTTTCTAGGTAAATACATCCCTAGACCCTCTTTCTAGGTAAATACATCCCTAGACCCTCTTTCTAGGTAAATGAGTACATTTTTCGGTAGAAAAAGTCCCGGCCGAAAGCCGATTCCTTCTAAAGCTACAGGCTCGCTACCGCTCTCTCTCTCTCTCTCTTTAACAACACAATGAAATCTGAAGGTCTTATTTCATTTTATGAATTAAATTAAGTCAGATGAGATTTTAGAAAACAGCTGGACATGGTCTTGGCAACCCAGAATAATGTCACTTGGCTTAAGGGCGGGTGGGCGTATATATTTATTTATTTGTGTAATTTTTGTTATTATTTTATTAGTTTCCTCCCTAGATCTCCATCAAGCTTAAAAAGTGCCAGCCCAAGACCCTCCTTCAAGATAATTTTGTACATTTTTTGATAGAAAAATGTCCCAACCGAAGGCCGGTTTCCCTTAAATTACACGCTCGCTATCGCTCGCAATAGAAATGGGGCGAAAGGTCTTAAAATCGCCAAATTTATGGGCCGAACATCTGATACTCTGAAAACTAATAGGGCTAAACATGAGGAAGAAAGGGGAATAGAAAAACGGCCCATCTCCCCTTAACACTCAAGCTGCGGTGCCCGTCATATGACGGGCGGCATTCTAAGCACATTAGGGGCTGTGTGAGAGAGTCCGCACATTGGGAGGACGACAGCTGGGCTTCAACCACTTGGCGCCACGTATGGGGACCGTGACTGACGGGTATTAGGTCTCGCTACTATCTCCCACCGTCTCGAGACAAGGAAAAAACTGCGGAAATTACCTTATTTTAGGGTATGTTCACCTCCGGTTGCGTGATCGCTACAGGATAACCCGTGGTTGTACAAGGATGATTCAGGTGTCATTGGAAAGCTCTATTATCGCCCATTCAGGGATATATAATTGTATTACGCTCTGATTCTTGTTTATGCATGAAAAAGAGCATGGAATGAATCTCGTTTTCAGTAAATATACCCGCCAGCCAGCTACTGTAGGTCATGTCAACAAACATCCCCGTCCTTAAGGGGTTAAGAATATCCTACAAAGCTAATGTATTGGAAACAGCATAGTGTGTGGAGGGGGGGTTTGTGGTAATGCACTCAAACACTGTATCCCAATATTATCTTCCCTTGAGTTCCCGGACATCTCAACCAGTAGACCATTTCAACCAGTGCCAAATCAACCAAGACCAACCACACCAGTGCCAAAATATAGTACTAACCTAGCCTAACCTAACCTAACCATATTGGTTGATTTGGTACTGGTTGAGAGCTACTGGTTGAAATGGTCTACTGGTTGAGTTGTCCATTCACCCTTCCCTTGATACATCGGGATTTGAACCCGTGAATATAGGATTACCAGCTTAGCAAGACAACTCCCTCACACCTCTAGTAATGTGATTTCCTGTTTATTTTTTATTTTTTTCCTATGTGTATGAGGAGACAAAAGGCAAAGTTGCCTGTGACAAGTGTCTCCCCCCCCCTCAAGGTTGAAAGAGTGACAGAGAGCTTGTCCTTGCCATCGCAATATATATTTTTTTTTTAGCAGATTAACTGATGAAAAAAATAATTGATTATCATATATAATCTCGTTATTTGTAAATAAATACATAGGAAATAGGAAAAGTGGGGATTGGGCCTGAGTATATAGATAGATAGATAGATAGTTAGTCATTTGTGGAAATCTAAGCTAATCTAGAACTACATTGAGGCTTTCGGTCATCACAGCTCGATTCATTTTGATTTTCCTTCTCTAGTTCAACCATCGGCAAATGTTCCTCGTCTGCAACATGAGTGAGATTATTGTTTTTGGTTGAGAATATGTGAGCTATATGTTGTAGTGATTCATTTTGATTTTCCTTTTTCTTGCTCAATCATAGGCAAATGTTCTTCGTCTTCAACTTGAGTGAGATTTTTGTTTTTGGTTGAGAATATGTGAGCTATATGTTGTAGCGACGTGCCCTTAGTCTCCGGCAGCCACCTCCACGTCACCAATCCCGCCAAAAAGGTACACACACCAAACATTATCAGCGTCAGTCCAAGTCCCATGCTGGATATTATTCTGAGGAAGGCAAAGTTAATGGTGAAGATAGTGAGGGTGTTGGTGAAGGTGGTGATGGAGGCCCCCAGGGATCTGACTGGTGACGGTATCAACTCACCGATGAGGACCCAGGGTATGGGACCCAGTCCAAGGCCGCACCCGCACACATAGCCCATCAGAGCTACCAGGGGCACCCACGACGTGCCGGGCAACTCTAGCCACAGGAAAAGACCCGCGAGAAGTTGAGCCAAGCTGCAGAATATCGCTGACCCCAGGAGGAGCGGTCGTCTGCCCACACTGTCCAAAATGGCGGCCAAGATGGAGATACAGACAAAGCGAGTGGCCCCTAGGATGACCGTGCAGGTGAAGGGGTCCAGCTCCACCCCGGCCCTCCTGAAGATGTAGACCGAGTACTGCTGGATGGCTGAGCGGCCCCCCAGCTCCCTTAGCACAAACAGCAACACTACCAGCATCACCGGCCGCAGATTTCGTCCCTTTCTTAGCAACACAAGCTAAGTAATTGTGAACAAAAAAGCTATTAACCCGTTGAGCCCCGGCTAGTTATAATATTTTGTTCACCCCAGTCCCAAGCCATTTTCACTTATTTTTTTTGTTTGCTAAAATGGAAGACAAGGATGAGAAATGAAAAAAAAACAAAAAAAAATCACCTCTGACATTTTTTTTTGGGGGGGGGGGGCCGGTGGGGGGTTGGGGGGGGGGGAGCTTCAAAAAAATTTGTTGAGCCAAAATGGAAGAGAATGGTGAGAAATGAACACACAAATAAAAAAAAACTCATTTCGGTCATTTGGGGGGCGGGGGGGGGGGTTTCAATAGTTCGTCTCCCCCGCATGACCACCCGCCCGGGAGCACTAGGGTAAAAACTGAGTATGGCATTGTACGGCATACATCCTAAGGAGTATCTCACATAAATCTCAAGCCTCTAGCTCCCATACGACCGGAGTAATGAAGGTTCAAAGTGGCGGTAAACTAGGGGTGTAAACTATCCCCACTAAGCCCACCACCACCAGCCGCGCGGCTGTCTCGGCCCGCTCACACCTACTGGCCCGGCTCCCCCACACACTACGGTACCGCCCCCTCCTATTCTCCCGCCATTTCCTACCTTACGAGCCACGTAAGTGTTTTTTATATGTCGGACGCACGTGATGCGTCGCTGGGAGTTGGTGATCAAAGACTGCCGACGCAACACGTGCGACGCTGGGTCTCAACGGGTTAAGGGGAGGCAGTTCATCTCCATCACATCCAACTTTCTTCTCTCTTTTGCCTGCAGAGCCCATGTCTCAGCCCCATATATCACTATCCCTTGATACATTGCACTTTTAGCTTTCATTCCAAGATTTCTCATCTTCCACATACTTCCCAGTGCTATGAAAACTTTCCTTCCTTCACATACTCTCTGTTTTACCTTCATTTCCACTTCTGCATCCCTTCGTATCACTCCTCCCAGATATTTAAAACACTCCACTTATTCCAGTATTTCTCCATCCAGCAGCACATCTGGATTCACCCTTCGAGCACTGTTATTATGCACCATTACTTTACTTTTATTGACGTTCACCCTCAGCTTCCTCCTCCCACATACCACACTAAACTCTTTGACTACTCGCTGCAGTTTCTCCTCAGAACTGGACACAAAGTATTCCGACTTCCATCATACTATTGCCAATTCAACCCCATTGAGCTTATCTTGGCAAAAGCCAAAGAAGAAATAAAGAAGAAAGTCCAAATAACCAGCAATATGTGAAAGGAGTTGAAGAACTTACTTAAGGGGAGGCAGTTGGTTTTTCGAGTCCTCCTCCTCCCTCATGTTTAGCCCTATTAGTTATGAGATTTCAAGACATTCGCCTCATTAGTTTGGCGATTTTCAAACCTTTTGACCCATTCTATTGCCAATATTAAGACCTTTCGTGCCATTTAGGTGTCGATTTTTTTCTTGGTGAGCGATAGCGAGCCTGTATTTGAAGCAGAATCGGCCTTCGGCCGAAAATTTACAAATTTATATCGAAAGGGGGTCTTGTGGGTGTTTTTTTAAGTTTAATAAGTTTGATAAACCCCCTCATCAAACCATTGAGCCAAACCAGTAAATTATGCTGCACAATACCGTCTGGGCTCCCTTAACCCACTGTACCCCAGCGACGCAGCATTTGCGTCAGCAATGTATGTAATGCTAAACCCCAGCGACGCAACAGTTGCATCAGTGTTACTCCGGTCCCAATTACTTCGGTCCTATGGCACCTAGAGGGCTCAGATTTGTATGGGAACTGTAAGTATCCCACGCAACCTTGCCGATGGTTGAAAACTCTCAAAGTCCAACCACGTGCGCGTGAGCGCGCAAAAACATGTTTTTAGGGTGTTTTTGCCTTCAATTTTTTACTCTTGTAAAATCTGTTTTCGGGGGCTCCATAGGACCAATTTTTGACCTTTTTGATTGTTTTTTGTGGTTTTTCCTTCATTCCTAACCCATTCGCTATTGTTTCTGGAAAAAAACAAAAATCCAAACCGGCCGGTCCCTGGGTGTACATTTATTTATATTTAGCTGCGGCTCAGTGGGTTAACAGGCTATAACTCATATGTGACTCCAGATAATTGGAACAAACAATGAAAATTCAAGATTATATAATGAAAGATATTGCCTTTGAACACATGTTTGAGTAATTTTCAATTGAACTGTCCCAGTCAGACTTCAGCTGTGATGAAATTGATAATGCTGAGTCCTGAATAAGACCTAAGTCCTGATTAACCCGGGAGCTGCGGGGAGACTCTTAAGAGTTCCCCCGGCGCACTGCGGGGAGACTCTTAAGAGTCAGAGAAAACAAAAATCAACTTTTGACATCGAAAAAAAAAAAAAATTTATATTTTTGTTTTTTTTATTTTTTATTTTTTTTTTGGCCCCTGGGCCATGCAAAATCTCAGTCCTCTACCTCCCCTCCTTCCCCACTTTCCTCCTCTCCTTCAGTTATCACCTATTTTCCCTGTTATTCCCTTATTCTGAGGTATATTTTCGTGCTAACATTAGAAATCCGATTGGAGGGTGTGGTCATCACTGATAGCAAGCGAGTGCAAGAGAGAGAGAGAGAGTATCGATCGACTGTGTCTCAGTGGCCTTGGGGGAAATTGGCGGGAAAGCAGATTGCCTCACCCATACATTATACAACTCGCGGGCTATATCTCCGATTTTGACCATCCAAACGCTGTTTTCACTCGTTTTATTGTTGTTTCAGGTTAATACCTTTATAATCAACCCATAATAGGCGCATATGGATAAGTATTAATGCTATTAATGGCACAATGAATATTTTAGTGACGGAAACACCTCAAATACGTCAGCACAGGGGGACGTTTCCAATTACCCCCATGCGCACTTCAGAGGTTAAGGGGAGACGGACCTTTGTTTCCATTAATTCATTTATGCCTTTATTTCTTAGTTTTCTCGCTAGACCTCCATCAAGCTTAGAAAAACACCCCCTAGACCCCCTTTTTAAAGATAAATTTGTACATTTTTCGGTAGAAAAATGTCACGGCCAAAGGCCGATTCCTTTTAACATTTCAGGCTCGCTATCGCTCGCCAGGATATAATCGACACCTAAATGGCACGAAAGGTCTTAAAATTGACAATGAAATGGGGCGAAAGGTGTTAAAATCGCCAAACTATTGGGCCGAACGTCTTATAATCTCAAAACAAATGGGGCTTAACACGAGGAAGAAAGGGGACCAGAAAAACGATCCACCTCTCCTTAACCTCAACAGTCCATCAGCCTCACCTTAATGAACGCAAACCACTTAAAATAGCCCCCCCCAAAAAAAAATATATATAATTATGTATACCTGTATAAATATATGGGGTGTAAAAGTGATTCGCCTCCTCGTGGTACACCCTGGAAACGTCATTAACCCTTTGAATACCAGCGACGTGTGTTATACTTTTTTCTAGCTATATTTAGACAATAGTAAGCAGCTTAGGAAGGATCTATGGTCGTTAAAAGGGTTGGTTGAGATAGTTTGAAGCCTTATTAGTGTTAGAGGTCCTTCCTAAGCTGAATAATATTGCTTAATGGTTGCTAGAATATGATGAAGAGGACATCCCTGGTACTGAACGGATTATTGACGGCTAAATGAATCACACAATTATTGTCTAGACAAGTTGACTGATATGTCAAACATTGTAATTACTTCGCAATATGAGAGAGAGAAAGAGAGAGGGATGGAGGGAGACAGGTACACGGATAAGGGAGGGAGAGGCAATATGGTACAGTATCGCCTACACCCAAATACAGTCGCTCGCTAAGCCTTGCTTAACCCCTACTGTACCAGAGGGTTTTACCATAAATGTAACGTCCAGTACCAGGCAATGTGGCCAAAATGGCTTCAAAGTCAAGAGAGAACACCCTTCCACCTCAAAAGTTGGAGGAATACTGACCCAGCTAGCCTGTGGGAGTGCGTGAGCTTGGATCTAAGCTGAGAAGTGTTGCCAATGTCTCAGAGCAGTGCGTACAAGTCGTGATACCAGGTACTGCTTAATACGGGCAGTTACAAGGACCGCATATTATGGATGAATTTCGTCCGTCGCTGGTACTGATGAGTGACATTTTTACTGTCGGTCAACGTACGTCGCTGGGACAGTAGGTGTTAATAATTCTCTAACTCAGCTCTGCCATACTTTGAATAAAATATGACGTGACAATGGTAATGGAGATTAGTTTTCTGTACAATGATATAAGGTAATATTGTATAGTAAAATATTACTGCAGATATTTATTAATTAAAGCTTTCTTATATCCTACAATGAATATTACTTTGAGCTCTTATCAGCTCCGTGGTAAGGTGACAAGTGACTCGTTTGAGATTGTGGTACGATAAGCTCTACTTTATCTACGGAGCTGGTGGAAGTGGGCGGAGCTTACAGATATATCCCGACAGAACAGACCGTACCATCTTGTAAAACACTCTCAAACCACTGTCTCTTTTCCTCAACTGCCTTTCTCACCGTATCATTCCACCACTCGCTTCCCTTCCTGATACCTCTGCCTCCTACTTTCCTTTTACCACATATTTCATCTGCACTTGCTTTTACTCCTTCCTTAAAGTGTTGCCATTCAACCTCTACTTCTCTCTCTCTTCCATCTCTCTCACTTCCATCCATTTTTCAGTTAGTATTTCCTTGTACTCCCTCTCTTTTGTACTTTTCTCTTAACTCACTAATTTTATTACCTCTCTTACTCCACGCTTGTCTCACATTTTCCTGTAACTCCTTACTCTCGGCTTTCCCTCCACAAGATAATGATCAGAGGCGGAGGGTACCTCCGCCTCACCTCTCAGCACATTCACATCCATCAGTCTACACACTCTTTCCCTTGTCACCAGCACATAAGACATTAAAGAGGGTTAATGAAAACCCAATCATACTATTATTAAACCTGACCTGTTCCTTGATGGATGCTTGAGTGGCATCTGGTTGACTCTGTATGGCCCTTAGTTCCTCCTCCACCCCCGCCCCTTGACCCCCCATCAGTCTGGTCAGGGCGGTCCGGGCACCAGCCGTCCTGCCTCGCCTCACCAACCAGTACGGAGACTGCAACATCAACAAAATAAGATGGTAATTTATGTACGGTGGCGCTAATAAGTCATGTCCCAGCTGTCATTACGTTTGGCTTGCTCGACTGTGCTGTATTAATGTCTGTCAGATGTTGAATAGGATGGGTAAGTGTAGGAACATGGTTGTATATTTCACTCCATATGAAGAAATGAAGCTTAGATATTGCCGATACCAATTATTGATCAAAACATACTTGGTGCCGAGACATGACTTATTAGCGCTACTGTACAGGTCTCCCTCACTATCCGATGCCCTGATTTACGATATTATTATAGGTTTATTATTAGGTGTTTGTGTTTTGGTTGGTCCCAGAATGTATCCCCATTTACCCCATTGATTTTAGGGTTTGTTATACGATATTTCTATTTAAAATCGGGTTTTCAGGAACGTAAGTAACCCAATCATAAATCGAGGGAGACCTGTATAACCCAATGTCCGCTGCCCACCAATGTCCGCACCCCAGCATTAATATTTTTGGTAAAGGCAGCGGTTGAGTTATGAACAATAGACAATCACTCTACCTATTGGGCTACAAGGGCTCCTTAGGGCCATATTCAACCAAGAGTATATTTGATATCTATCTATCGATTTAATGGCTGTTCCTCTTTTGCTAGTATATGCAATGTCAGCTGATGGCCACACTCTATGCTGCATGATCCCCTGCTATAGTCTAGTCGCTGTAAGTAGGCGAGAAATCATTACCTTTAACCTCTGTAACTAAAAAACGACTAGAGTAATCGAGCTAATATTTCTACCATTTTGGGAAGAGTCCGTCAAGGAATAGATGTGGAAATTTACAGCCAATTTGCTCTAGCCCTTTTTGAGTTACAGAGGATAGAAATCATGATTTCTCGCCTACTTACAGTGAATAGACTATAGGTCCCTGCTAAGTCCCCTAACCCTAATATTTTCCTCAGGACCCAATCCCCTTAAAAACTGATAATAAGAAGATTGGGAGGGAAGTCTCGAAAAAAAAAAAATCAATAAGAAGATTTACCTCAGGTACAAAGAATGAAGGCAGGATTAAGATTAGTGGAGGAAAGGCACAGAGAGCTGTAGCCACATTCCAGGAGAAGAATGACGCCGCGGTGAAGGCCAACAACATTCCGAGAGACCCAGTGACCTCTGGCAGAGTGGACGCCAGACCGCGTATCTTTGTAGGACTCATCTCCACCAACAGAGGCTGAATGAGGGTGGAGATGAGTGAACACCCCACAGTAGACGTGGCTCTACCGGTATACAGAAGCCACTTGTATGGAGCGAAGGCCATGAGTGCCCAGGAACCAAGTGACAATATCAGTGACACCTGCATGAGGCGGCGAGGACCCAGACTCTCCACCAGAGGGCCCGCCACCAGGGAGAACACCATTACCACCAGGGACGTCATGGACACTGGGGATAAGCAGAGCTAACATTAATATAGTAAAATACCCAATTTTATGATAAAACAATGGCTCTTGTAAACTTAATTACTGGAATACTACACAATAATAACAACATGGACAGCCAACCGTCCGGCCGGTTCAGTTGATGGCGTTTCTGTGTCCCATCTTGCAAGTCTCACGTTCAATCCCCGCTCAGATTGAAAAGTTTTTCTGGGATATAGCCTGCAGTTACCATCTCCTCATAAGCAAGGGGGATGGGTAATGGTCTCTGGTTGATTAACCCCTTCTGTACTAGCAACGTCTTTTATATTTGATTTCAGCTGCATTTAGATGATTTTATGAAGCTGAGGAAGGATATATGGTAGCTAAAAGAATTAATTGAGATACTGTGTAGCCTTTTAATGGGTAGACGTCCTTCCTAAGCTAAATACAATCGTCTAATAGTTGCCAGAATATAATGAAAAGTACATCACCGGTACAGAAGGGGTTAAGGGGGGTCACTGGCTTTTTTTATCTGTCTCTCCTTTTCTCTCTTTCCCTGGCTTGTATCCATTCTGCCCCATTCAGCCAACTGTTTTAACCCTTGTCGGACGGAAACATTTGTTACTTTTACGTCCTGTGTGGCGGGCAGATTTACCCTAAACGAGCATCATTTCATGCTCTTTTTCATGCATAAACAAGAGCCAGAGCGTAATACAATTATGTATCCGTGAAAGGGCGATAATAGAGCTTTCCAATGACACCTGAATCATCCTTGTACGACAACGGGTTCGCTTGCAACTTTGTTGCAACGCGAGTACAAAAACCCTAAAATACGGTAATTTCCCGAGATTTTACCCTATCTAGCGAGACGAGGGATATGTACACATGTTGTGGTGATATCAGTGGCGGGACTAGGTCCACACTGAACGGTCAGAGCTCGCCTGCAGTCCTCCCACCCCGTGGACTCTCTCTCATAATGCCGATAATGTGCGCAACATCCCTTGCTACTTAAGTCGTCAGCCGCTCTTTGGGCCTAGGTTCTCTAAGCCAACTTAAGTCGTCAGCCGCTCTTTGAGGGTTAAGATGTTTATCCCCATCCAGGTGTCGATTTCTTCCTGGCGAGCGATAGCGAGCCAGCATTGTATGGAGAAATCCGGCTTCACCGGAGACATTTTTCTATCGAAAAATGAACAGACTTAAAAACAAAATATATACTGTATAGGCCTATGCTGGCTTGCTACCGCTCGCCAGGAAAATATCTTAAAAAGAAGGCTGAATGGGGCTGAAGGGATACAAGCCAAAGAGAGAGGGAGAGAAAGAGAAAAAAAGCGAGATGGGGTCCCTTAAATAAGGTCTCGTGTGAAGGAAGCTTACCTAACCAAGCCACCTCCTGGTCTGTTAGGGTGAAGCGATGATGTTGGCCTTCTTGTTCCTCCTGTAGGCGAGGCAGAACAGCGGTCCATCCCTGAACCGTACCACACACCATAGTACCAGAACCAACCACAGCAAAGAACAACAACTAGGGAAAGAATATTGTTGTTCACGATCTGTCATTCTGTCTATATGTCTAATTATTTGTATATACCGGTATGTTTATCTGTGTATCCATCCATTAATTAACTGTCCCACACACCACCATAGTACCAGGAACAGTATCTATGGGGAAGTAATAATGTTGTGGATACTTGTGTTCAATAATATGTTTATATGTCTGTCCGCTTGTTTATCTGCATGTATGTCTGTCTGTCTATATGTCTGTCTGTCTGTCTAATTATCTATATGATTGTATGTCTATTAACCTGTCTGTCTGTCTGTCTGTCTGTTTGGTATTGTGGGATTCAGGTGGGTATTTGGGATAGATAGAATCCCTTTCATTCTTGTAGAGGATTCCAAAGCTGAGGGAAATGTCTAATATTAGCCAGAATATAGTGAATAAAGCTATATCATAGTACAACAAAAGTTTAAGGAGACCGACCTGCTTTTTCTCTCTGGGTTTTATCTATTAGGCCCCATTCAGCCTACTGTTTTAAGACGTTTCTCCCCATTCAGGTATCGATTTGTTTCCTTGTGAGCAACAGCAAGCCATCATTGTATGGAGAAATCTGGTTTCGCCGGAGACATTTTTGTACCGAAAAATGTACAAATTAAGTCAGCTGTCTAAACATAATCCAAAATATGCTGGCTCGCCAGGTGTAAATCGACATCAGGATGAGGATAAACGTCTTAAAACAGTAGGCTGAATGGTATCGAATGGCTACTACCCAGAAAAAAAAGCAGGTCGGTCCCCATAAAGAAGATAGAAGTATATAAAGGTTTAAGCCTAGTTCACACATTCACGAGTGTGAGTCTTAGTTGGCATGAGTCTGCACTTTTGGGAACTAGCGTAATGATTCAGGGAAATTTTAGGTGACTCGTAGTGACTCGGGCGACTCGTGTGGAACTCGCGGACACCCGTGGCGACTTGGGCTGAATTTTGACCGCGAGTCCGACAACTCTCAGTGACTCGTTGTAACTCGTAGTATCTCGTAGTGACCCGTTGTGGCTCATAGTGACTCGCAAACTACTTGTGAAAGACTCGTGAACACTCGTGGCAATTCGCGGACATTTCCACGGGGGCCAAAAAGTGCCCGAGTCACCACAAGGGGGCGAAACAAATCGTGGTACATTTCAATGTACATGCAAGAAACACGAGTACAACACGAGTAGAACACGAGTCACCACGAGTGTGACACGAGTCACTGCGAGTGGTGGTTTAAATTACCGTTATTTCAAATTATGGAACACGAGTCACCAAGATTTAAACACGAGTGTAGCACGAGTCACCATGAGTGTAACGTCGTCATTGGGCAGGGGTTCAGCGGGCGGGAGTCCAAGTCGGTTGCCCTCTAGTGCAGGTCTGATGTTTGTCCTCATGAATATCCCTCCATCGGAGTAGCTACCATGTGCACCTACATCACAGTACAGGAACTTGTAGTCTGCATCGATGAGTGCCAAGAGTACGATGGAATGGAAGCCCTTATAGTTGTAGAACTCGGAGCCTCCATTGGGGGGACACCTGATGGCAACATGTTTCCCGTCAATGGCACCTACGGCATGATGGAAATCTCAGCGTTTGGCAATCAGGCTGGCCACCTCCCTCCACTCTGCAGGTGTTTTGGGGCACCGTAACATTTCCAGCTGGTATCCTGAAACAATGGCTTCGCAGGTTTCCGGAACAATGAGGGAGATTGTGTTGCGGGCCATACGGAAGGCATACTGAAGACTGGCATACGAATCACCCGTGGCTAGGTAGCGAATATATATGGCTGTCCGTATGCCAGGTGTCAAAGCCTCCCGCCAAAAGGTGACCTGCCTCTGAACCCTGGGACCAGCACAAGCCAGCAACTCCCTGAACATGGCACTGTCCACATGCAGCAAGTTCTTGAATCCCTTGCGATCCTCGGTCTCGACCTCCCGCATCAGCTGCTTGGACATGCCATACTGTGGCCGTCTTAGTAGCCACTTCGTAGCCCACACACTCCTTGGTCTCCTCTGCCGTTGAAGCCTGCCTTGACGTTGCACCTCTTCTTCCTCTTACTCCAGAGCTTCCAACTTAATCTATACATGCAGAAGTTGCACCCTCACTAGGTCCTGGTGCCTCCTGCGGGACATGCTGCGTGGGTGGTGTGGTGTCTTCTGCGCGGTGGTGACTGTAGGTGTGGCATGGGAGAGCATGGGGGCACCGTATATATATGCCAGGGGCACAATGGGTGGCATCCTCGGCATACTCTCAACGCACTTGTGACAACTCGTGTTAACTCGTTGTGACTCGTGTCGTACTTGTGGTAACTCGTGTCTTACGTGAGGTAATTCGTAGTGACTCGTGTCGTACTTGCGGTGACTCGTACCTACTCGTGATCCGAAAATGACCGTTAAAATTCACATTTTCCACCACTCGTGATGACTCGTTGTGACTGGTAGCGACTCGTGGTGACTCGTGGACACTAGAGATGACTCGTGGAATTTTGCTCACTTGGGCTCACACTCGTGAATGTGTGAACTATGCTTTCGAATAATATAATAGAACTCGATGCCCCTTACCTGTTTGGGATTGACTTTGTAATTTCCTGCCGAGACTGTCTCCTTGGGTGGCTGAGGAGTGGTAGTGGTAGCTCCCATCCTGGTACTGGTAGTTGCAGTGATGGTAGTGGTAGTGGTAGTGGTTCTGTAGTGATGGTAATGGTAGTGGCAGTGATGGTAGTGGTAGTGATGGTAGTGGTAGTACTGGTAGTGGTAGTGATGGTAGTGGTAGTGGTTCTGTAAGTTATGGTAGTGGTAGTAATTATGATACTATTGGTAATGGTAGTTATACAAGTAGCGATTGTTACGACCGGCATTACGAAATAAACAAGGGCACTTAATAATGGACTAGATGATAGGCTATATCTGCAACAACGGTACGCTAATTCCAAAACCCTCGAACTATTACGCCGGTGAACAAAACACTTAATACCCTCCAGAGTTAGTCTACTGGATAACGGGGTATCAATTAACTGGGTTTTAGTGCACTTCTACAAAGGCTTTCCGGTGACGGCAAAGCCTACTCACAACAGGAGTACTTTACGTTAATAAAATGCTCTTAAGTAATAACAATGCTTGAATAAACTATAACAAGATTTAATAAAGGAGTATATGCTTACGTTAACTTTAGTGTGAGTCTGTACTCAACACTAAACTCTTCAATGCTCTATGAAAACACTGAAAGTCTAGTCCTACAGCAAACAGATATGGAATCTTCTGAAAACGTCTGATGCTCTAAGATGCTCGTTAATATAGAACAGAAATAATGCAGGGGCAGGACACCAAAGCGTGTATCTTAAATACACCAATAAGTAGGATACATATATATAACAAGGGAGTGCAACAACTCTGTGACAGCACTAATAATAGCCACTCAAAACAGTACTTCCTTAGCCAAAGAAACAGCCATACTGGGTTGTGCACCAAGCATCAACCTAGGCTAAAATAATATGTGAATAATTCCTAAAGCATACACAGTTAAACTTAATAAACACAATGTTGTCTTTATTACCAATAAAGTCTAGCAGCGGCATAAAAGGTACCAGGAGGCTAGGCAGAGCGCAAGCATGCTCGTAGCCTACTGTCTCCCCTTGAACAGATTTCCCTTATGTTACGGTAAGTGACTAGGAGGCTCTCTTGGTAAGTCCAGATCTCAAGTATCTGGTCTTACCCTGGCGTTCCACAAAGATCAACAAAAATGAGGTAGCGAGCATAAAAGTAAGTGTAGGCAAAAGCCCTTCGCTTGTATACTGCTACACTCGCAAAGGAAAAATATGCACAAGGGTTACAGGCACCTAGCTCCGTCGAAGTCGTACAGGCTCTGACTTGCCATGTACATAACTCGGACAACGACTAAAGGGTGCCCAACTCCGAAAGGAGTTGAAATAGGGGAGCTATCCCCCCGCCAAAGGCGGCTTTCTAGGGCCTTTCCTAGCTGATGCTGAGAGGATTGTTTTTATTTTTTATTTTATTTTTTTTTATTTTTTTTTTTTCTATGTGATTGAGGGAGGCAAAAGGCATAACTGCCTATAGTGAGTGCCTCCCCCATAGTTGAAAGAGTGACAGGGCCAAAATCAAGGGACGTTCGAGCCAAAATGCCTGGACACACAGAGTTTGAAGCAATTTAAGTCATAGGAAGAGGGAAAGACCGATTCTGGGAGAGAGTTCCAGAGCTCAGATGTTGAGTAGAAGAAAGTTTGAGAGTAACGTTTCACTCTTGGGTTGGAGAGTTGCACAGAGTAGGGGTGGGATTGAGTCGCAAGACAGGTACCACGTGCCCTACGTAAAGGAGGTGGTATGCACTGGGATAGCTCTGAGGAACACTGATTATTATAGTAGCGATAGAATAGCGAGAGAGATGCAACATTGCGGCGGAGAGAGAGAGATTGCAGAGAGTTGGTGAGTGGACGGGAGTTAATGATACGAAAGGCCTTCCTTTCAACTTTGTCTAGGAGAGCGGTGTGAGAGGAACCTCCCCAAACATGTGAACAATACTCAATACAAGGGCGCACTATGCCCCTGTACAGAGCAAGAAGCTGTGCAGGGGAAAAGAACCCCCTAAGGCGGTTGAGCACACCCAGCTTCTGGGAGGCTGCCTTAGCAAGACTGGTAATATGGTCCTTCCAAATGAGAGCAGAAGAAAAAGAGACACCAAGAATATTGAGAGAAGATGAAGGGTCAATTTTTGTATTGTTCAAGAATAAGGGATAGTCCACTGGGAGATCCTGACGGGTAGATAGATGGAGAAATTGGGTTTTGGAAGCATTAAAGTTAACAAGGTTTTCTCTGCCCCAATTGGAAATAGTATTTAGATCAGAATTTAAGAGTTCTAGGGCTTCATTACGTTTGTCGTTGAGGGATTGCTGGTTGGGGCGTTCTGAAAAACTAATGGAGTAGTGTAAGGTTGAGTCGTCTGCGTATGAATGGATGGGAATTAAGGTACAGTTAAGGAGATCATTTATAAAAATTAGAAAGAGAATAGGAGATAGGACAGAGCCCTGAGGAACACCGGAGTTTATAGGGTGAGGAAGTGAACAATGGCCGTCCACAACCGCAGCTATGGAACGGCCGGAAAGGAAATTGGAGACAAAGGCACAGATGGAGGGATAGAAACCGAAGGAGGGTAGTTTAGAAATTAAAGATTTATGCCAGACTCTATCGAAGGCTTTCGATATGTCTAGTGCAATAGAAAAAGTCTCACCGAAGTCCCGAAAGGAGGATGACCAAGAGTTAGTAAGATATGAAAGAAGATCACCAGTAGAGCGACCCTTAAGGAAGCCATACTGGCGATCTGAGAGCAGATTATGAGAAGAGAAATGCTTAAGAAATTTGGAAGCAAGAATAGTTTCAAAAACTTTAGAAAGACAAGAGATAAGAGCAATTGGACGATAGTTGGAGGGTTGAGAGCGGTCACCCTTCTTTGGGACAGGTTGAATGTGAGCAAACTTCCAGCATGAAGGGAAGACGTTAGAGGATAGACAGAGACGAAAGAGTTTGCCTAGGCAGGGAGTCAGCACGGAAGCACAGTTTTTGAGAACAACAGGAGGAACACCGTCCGGACCGTACGCCTTATTAGTGTTAAGCCCAGAGAGGGTAGAAAGTACATCTTTAGAAGAGATTAGGATAATTAGGCATAAGTAAGAGAGAGGAGGGCGGAGAGGGAGGAATAGCACCGGAATCATCCAAGGTGGAGTTTCTAGCAAAAGTTTGAGCGAAGAGTTTAGCTTTGTCAGAGGAAGAAGTGATGGTTGTGCCATCAGAGTGGGAAAGGGGAGGGAAAGACGAGGAAGAGAAATTGTTGGAGAGGTTTTTGGCTAGATGCCAGAAAGCTTGGGAAGAGCTAGAGTTGGATAGTTCAGTGCATTTATTATTGATGAAAGAGTGTTTGGCAAGTCGAAGAACAGATTTGGATTGATTCCGGGCAGAAACATATGAAGAATGAGAGTCTTGAGTTTTTAGGTGTCGGTACCGTTTGAATGCTTCCTCCTTATTGCGGACAGCAGTAGAACAGGCGTGAGTAAACCAAGATTTTTTAGCATTAGACTGAGAGAAAGAGAATGGAATGTATGCTTCCATGCCCGATAGGATTACCTCGGTAATGCGTTCAGCACTCTCCGAGGGTCCTCGGCCATGGAAGCAGAAATCATTCCATGGGAAATCAAAGAAGTACTGCCGAAGAGCCTCCCAGTCGGCAGCGCCAAAGTGCCACAAGCGCCGCCGGCTAGGAGGATCGGGTGGCTGTACTGGAGAGATAGGACAGGTGACAGAGATAAGTTTATGGTCGGAGGAGCCCAAAGGAGAGAAAAGATCGACAGTATAAGAAGAAGGGTTAGAAGTTAGAAACAGGTCAAGAATGTTGGGCCGATCTCCGATGCGATCCGGGATACGGGTGGGTTGCTGAACTAACTGCTCTAGGTCATTTAGGATAGAAAAGACGTAGGCTTGTTCACCAGGTGGATCAGTAGTCATGTGGTGATGGGCTGGTCTATCAGGGTGAGAGCTGAGCGATCTCTGCCATACCCATAGCTTACTCTGACTGTTCCTTTTACTTATATATCTTCTAGATCTCAAGTGACGGCGTCTTTTCCGTGGATTGACCTCCCTACTGCCAACCTAAAAGTTGGCAGATTGGGAGCCAAAGCGTCAAATTTTTTCCCTTGCCCCTCAACTTTCCCTTCATAATTGCTGAGGGGCACAGGGCTTTGGGTGAAGCTTTGGTTTCCCGGGCGTTTCCGCGCCCTCCTCGGCTCCCTGCCTTAGAGTGGCTTCGGTCACCCAGGCTTTATTAGTGGTAAGCAGGGAGGGTTTTGTGGGGGCGCTCATTTATGGCCTTGGCCTTGCTCAGGACCTTGGGGCTGTTCGGCCAGGCAGCCTGGGGAACAACAACAACAACAACAACAACAACGACTAAAGATACCCTCCACTGTCTAGCATTAAATAGTAACAAAGAACAACTCAATAATTAGAAGCACCCAATGATAATATGACTCCATGTGACTATGACTAATAATCCCTAAAGCTAGTGCAAAACATATATGTGAGAACTGGTGCTGGTAATACGACTGGCCGACTATGGAAGTCGTATGCAGAACCAGAAGGGATAAGTAATTGAATAAAGATGAGAAGTATTGGAAAAGAAGAAGTTCAGAGAGAGAAACAGTAGTACAGAGGGTTAGATTGGGGACAGATTGCAAGGGACGTCTAGGACCAAGCACACCATGCCAAGCTCTAAAGGAGACACGCGGCGGGAGCCCCCCAGCACCAACACTAGGACAGCGGCACCCAATCACAGACCACTACGTCATGAAAAGCAAGCGTCCTAGGATGCGCCAGGCCCGCCAGCCAATCAAGAGCGTGGGAAACCCCGCGCGAGCGGGGAAGGCACACGTACATACACACGCACAAAATACAACCTCGCTGCCTCCACCGCTCTCTCTCTCTCCTTAACTTCACACTACACATCTTATACTCTATCACTGATATAAAATACTTCCATGTGTCACAGACAAGAATAAAGACCACCACTGATCTGGCTGTGACTACATGAATACTAAGAAAGAAAGAACATCGTTCTACGATTATTATAGCCCATTTCACTGCCTTGGCGAGTGCTAGCGAGTACGAGCACATTCTGGCAAGCTGGCCAGCGTAACACCCCGCCCATGATGTGGGACGTTTTAACCTCAGGTAAACGCCACATCTGACCAGACAGAATGCTCATAAACCCCGCCTCACCCAGGTACTCCCCCAAGTTGTGAAAACAAGGCACAATCACAACATAAAACACTTCATTATATATAAAAAAAAATTACACAACACTTCCCCAAAAGAATAGTATCACTTAACATATTACGCTCAACGAGCAAGCTTCAACAAGCCTAGCCTACTAAGACAAAAATTCAGAATGTCTTAGATTCTTGCTGTAACATACTGCACTTATATACTATCAAAAGAAAAAGTTTATATATGAGGTTTTTGTATTATTTTTAATAGTGTTTTTGGCGGCTTTGCACTACAGGGGCAAGCCTAATTTTTTTCTCCACTCTCAAACAAACACTGACTGAACGGCGAGGGTGCTCCTTAAGACATAACCTCCCGTGACAAACAATCAGCCAGGACATTATCAGTGCCCTTAACATGCCACACATCCAACTTGTGTTCCGGCAGCAAAACCACACCTGGCACTGATAAACTGCCCAGTCCATCACAAGACTGGCACTTCTCTTCGTTCTCTCTGGCAACGGGGCCTGCCAATAACCTTTCACTATTTCTACCTTAGTGATAGACGAGGCAGCCCCGATGCGGTCTATGGGGTCGTCAACTCTGGATAAGGTATAGGCGTCTGTCAGGGGTAATGCACCAACACTCTTGCAAACAACACAAACACAGATCTTGCCACTTAACTCAGGTTGCAAAGTTACTGGCAACGACCACTCACGATATCCTTTATTCCTCAGACCCTTCGTCAACATGTAGTCCAGCTCTGCTTTCACAACAGGCTGTCGAGCAGGATTTATACGGTAGGGAGCCAATTTGAGGCCTGCACTGTCTCCAGCCTCCATGTCGGGTTCTACCCCGTACATCAGGCCTGGAGAATCAACAAACATACGGACGTACTGCCACAGCCTAGTAAACAACTTCTCTTGACGCTTAGGAACAAGAGGTTGCAACTTATCTCGAAGAACAACATGCTCATTGCCCTCCCACAACCCAGCCGAGACTGCAGTTTCTACACTATAGTCTCCCTCCTTCTCCACCTTTGTCCCTAGAACAGCCAGGTCATGAGAGGGACAATCTGTACCACCTGTGCAGTCACTCCCACAGTTCATAATTGCTAATGCTCCCCCACCGATACTGTACATGCGCACCCCCGCATTCCTTGCGACTACACCTGCCGGCGCAGTATCACCGCCTTCAGCGCCACGGCCAGATACAGTCGGTCCATGGTAGGCCTGTTGCATTCTACTAGAGCAGCATTGGGAGGCTATGCGACGACCGGGCGCATCCACTCCACAGCCAACCTCACCAATCTGCTCAATGTCCTGATTCTGACCACCACCCTTGGCAGCCATGGGTCGACCCTGACCTGACAACCATGCCAAAGCCTCATCGCCCACCTTGAACCATTGAAACAACGAGGCCAACGGTTTACTAACACTCAAGTGACCTGCCAGCGGAACATCGTGCACCGCATGAGTTGTGAGGCCTGGGTGCTCGGCACAAACAGTGGGGTATGAACCGAGCAGGGGCTGGATCGCTGCACGCTGCTGCTCAGGCAGGTGCTCAAGCGCTTCCACAGCCACCTGACTCGTGTCCCCCGCCCACTGCTCCGCCGAGACATGACAATCCCAACTTTCCTCCACCTGTGCCCCACTGCCCCCCTCTCCTTCTCCACATTGGCCGCTGCAGACCAAACACAGGGACAGTAGGCTGCTCAGGTGGTTGCCTCACAAACTCCTTTAACAGGTTCACATGACATGCTTCCCCGTCCTCGTCGAGTTCAATAGCCCCGTTTCCACAACTCTCAAGACTAAGATCTTCTAATTGCCCCTGGGAACTACTCTGTCGCGGAGTGCCATCACGCCCTACCATGTCACTAGGGGGGACAGGTTCTGGGGCCACTCCGGAGCTCACCTTTGGGTCAAGTACCGAGTCACCAAGGAGTGTCGCTGGGTCCAAACTCTCAACCCGACCAGCCTTGACTTTCTCCTTCCGACCCTTCCTCCGCTGGTCTGAAACTTGGGTACTAGGCTGTGACACCTGAGCGGACTGAGATCTCTCGAGCCCCTCTTGCCCCTCCCTACTCGTGTCGGCCGCCCTCTCGGCAACGACTAAGGGTGGAACCTCGGAAGTGAGCACCACAAAGTCGTTACCGAGAAGGAGGTCGACCCCCTCAACTGGCAACTTCTCCACAACCCCCACATCCAACTCTCGTGTCACACCGTCCACCTCAAGCTCTACTCTGACCAGCGGGTAAGACCGCGTAGCATTGATGCCTTGAACCATCATAACCCGAGCCACGTTAATAGGCTTGCCAGTGAAATTCTTAACAAGTGTCTGGGAAGCGCCCGTATCACGCAGCAACTCAAGCTTATGCTCCACACCAGCCCACCTCACAGTGCCGTGCCCCCTATGACCACAAAAAACATCTCGGACGGGTGACGAGCCCTCCTGCTGCTTCTGCACCGGCGGTGACTTCGCAACCGACTGTTTACCCCGGGCAAATGCGGAAGACCTCAAAGACACGCCAATGTTGCTCACTAGTGACACCACTGCTGTAGGCGGTGTGCTCGGACATGAGCGCGCAATATGCCCCTTCTCATGACACTTGAAACACTCCACTTCACTCTTGGTCTTCCTCTGAGGTGATGAAGGGTCCTGGCCTTTCTTTAACGGGAAGGGTTTCGACTTGGCATCATAATTGGCAACAGTACTCTTAAATGGATAATTATTTGTGTCATTAATTCGGGGGGGGGGGGGGGGGGGGGGTGGTACGCCCCTTGTTACCTGCCTCAGCTCTCTGTGCAGACCCGCACCAACGAATCAATGACAACCTGAGGTCAGCCATCTTAGCCGCCTCCTGCAGAGTTTTAGGTTGCTTTTCTTTCAGGTTAAGAGTCAAGTCACTGCCAGTACATTTAAAAAATTGCTCTAACAACACTAATTGCTTCACTGCATCAAAAGTAGTTGCCTTCTCCGACCTTAACCAATTCTCAAATGCATCTGACAGCTCACTAGCGTGTTCCTGGAAAGTATCCTCCTTTCTCTTGGGAACAGCCCTAAATTTCAGCCTATAGGTCTCTGGCTGCAACTCATACGCCCTCAGGACAGCCTCTTTCAAAGCCTCGTAATTCACACAGGAATCTAGGGGCAAAGCATCATACGCCTTGAGTGCTTTCCCCGTCAAACGTGACGAAACAAGGGCTGCCCACTTCTCCTCGGGCCATTGGTGCTCCTGGCACTTTTTCTCGAATCGGAGAAAAAATTTGGTAACTCCTAACTCATCAAACACTGGAACCAACTTTAGTAGATGCGACAGGGATGGTCATGGGGTCGACCCCCCTGGACGACTCGGTTCCTTGTCACCTCTACACGAGTTTTCTCTAGATCAACATCGGCACAATACCTTTCAGACTCAAACTTAAGCTCAGCCTCATGCTTCCGCTGCTCGAGTTTGGCGAGTTCGAGCTGAAACAACATCTCGGCAGACAAACTTTGAGGAGGGGGTGCTACTATCGGGGACCCACCCCGTGAGCCACCTAGAGGCATACCCAACCGCCAACGGGCATCGGCCTGCGGGAACGTACCCGGCTCCGGAGCCCAAGGGGGCGCCATGATAGGAGTCGAGTGGAATGGGGGCTGGGCCGAAGGTGCCCCAGCTCCCACTCCACCCGAAGCCCCATGCACCCCACCGAGCACACAGGTAACCAGCTCACCTTTCGACAACCCGCTAGTACCGGACAACCCTAAGACCGTGGCTACACACTGCAGTCCGTACCGGTCCAGCCCCGACACCCGGTCCGCCGACACAGGCTCCTCCAAAAAAATCCGAGCATCCTCCTCATTGTTCACCACCCGAACGCCGTTAGACAACTCCACCTTCTCCACCTCCTCGCCAGTCTCTCGCACTGTGCCCTCACTATGTTCAGACCCGTCCAGTGACATGATGGAGTCAACAAAAAAATTCTCAAGTCAAGACAAAAGTAGCCTAACTCTCGCGTAGCTTTATTCACAAAAAATATTCGAAGATGTTCTTGAGTGCAATACTAGGTCACCAATAAACTCCAACAAATTCTATATATCCTCAAAACAATGTCCACTGCCAACAATGCGAGAAATAAATTCAACCCCAAATGGCAATAAGATTTCTCCAAAGAAAAACCTGCAATATTCAGTTCACTATATACTGGTCTAAGGTCGCCATTTGTTACGACCGGCACTACGAAATAAACAAGGGCACTTAATAATGGACTAGATGATAGGCTATATCTGCAACAACGGTACGCTAATTCCAAAACCCTCGAACTATTACGCCGGTGAACAAAACACTTAAAACCCTCCAGATTTAATCTACTGGATAACGGGGTATCAACTAACTGGGTTTTAGTGCACTTCTACAAAGGCTTTCCGGTGACGGCAAAGCCTACTCACAACAGGAGTACTTTACGTTAATAAAATGCTCTTAAGTGATAACAATGCTTGAATAAACTATAACAAGATTTAATAAAGAAGTATATGCTTACGTTAACTTTAGTGTGAGTCTGTACTCAACACTAAACTCTTCAATGCTCTATGAAAACACTGAAAGTCTAGTCCTACAGCAAACAGATATGGAATCTTCTGAAAACGTCTGATGCTCTAAGATGCTCGTTAATATAGAACAGAAATAATGCAGGGGCAGGACACCAAAGCGTGTATCTTAAATACACCAATAAGTAGGATACATATATATAACAAGGGAGTGCAACAACTCTGTGACAGCACTAATAATAGCCACTCAAAACAGTACTTCCTTAGCCAAAGTAACAGCCATACTGGGTTGTGCACCAAGCATCAACCTAGGCTAAAATAATACGTGAATAATTCCTAAAGCATACACAGTTAAAGTTAATAAACACAATGTTGTCTTTATTACCAATAAAGTCTAGCAGCGGCATAAAAGGTACCAGGAGGCTAGGCAGAGCGCAAGCATGCTCGTAGCCTACTGTCTCCCCTTGAACAGATTTCCCTTATGTTACATTAAGTGACTAGGATGCTCTCTTGGTAAGTCCAGATCTCAAGTATCTGGTCTTGGCGCTGCCGACTGGGAGGCTCTTCGGCAGTACTTCTTTGATTTCCCATGGAATGATTTCTGCTTCCATGGCCGAGGACCCTCGGAGAGTGCTGAACGCATTACCGAGGTAATCCTATCGGGCATGGAAGCATACATTCCATTCTCTTTCTCTCAGACTAATGCTAAAAAATCTTGGTTTACTCACGCCTGTTCTACTGCTGTCCGCAATAAGGAGGAAGCATTCAAACGGTACCGACGCCTTAAAACTCAAGACTCTCATTCTTCATATGTTTCTGCCCGGAATCAAGCCAAATCTGTTCTTCGACTTGCCAAACACTCTTTCATCAATAATAAATGCACTGAACTATCCAACTCTAGCTCTTCCCAAGCTTTCTGGCATCTAGCCAAAAACCTCTCCAACAATTTCTCTTCCTCGTCTTTCCATCCCCTTTCCCACTCTGATGGCACAACCATCACTTCTTCCTCTGACAAAGCTAAACTCTTCGCTCAAACTTTTGCTAGAAACTCCACCTTGGATGATTCCGGTGCTATTCCTCCCTCTCCGCCCTCCTCTCTCTTACTTATGCCTAATATCCTAATCTCTTCTAAAGATGTATTTTCTACCCTCTCTGGGCTTAACACTAATAAGGCGTACGGTCCGGACGGTGTTCCTCCTGTTGTTCTCAAAAACTGTGCTTCCGTGCTGACTCCCTGCCTAGGCAAACTCTTTCGTCTCTGTCTATCCTCTAACGTCTTCCCTTCATGCTGGAAGTTTGCTCACATTCAACCTGTCCCAAAGAAGGGTGACCGCTCTCAACCCTCCAACTATCGTCCAATTGCTCTTATCTCTTGTCTTTCTAAAGTTTTTGAAACTATTCTTGCTTCCAAATTTCTTAAGCATTTCTCTTCTCATAATCTGCTCTCAGATCGCCAGTATGGCTTCCTTAAGGGTCGCTCTACTGGTGATATTCTTTCATATCTTACTAACTCTTGGTCATCCTCCTTTCGGGACTTCGGTGAGACTTTTTCTATTGCACTAGACATATCAAAAGCCTTCGATAGAGTCTGGCATAAATCTTTAATTTCTAAACTACCCTCCTTCGGTTTCTATCCCTCCATCTGTGCCTTTGTCTCTAATTTCCTTTCCGGCCGTTCCATAGCTGCGGTTGTGGACGGCCATTGTTCACTTCCTCACCCTATAAACTCCGGTGTTCCTCAGGGCTCTGTCCTATCTCCTATTCTCTTTCTAATTTTTATAAATGATCTCCTTAACTGTACCTTAATTCCCATCCATTCATACGCAGACGACTCAACCTTACACTACTCCATTAGTTTTTCAGAACGCCCCAGCCAGCAATCCCTCAACGACAAACGTAATGAAACCATAGAACTCTTAAATTCTGATCTAAATACTATTTCCAATTGGGGCAGAGAAAACCTTGTTAACTTTAATGCTTCCAAAACCAAATTTCTCCATCTATCTACCCGTCAGGATCTCCCAGCGGACTATCCCTTATTCTTCAACAATACAAAAATCAACCCTTCATCTTCTCTCAATATTCTTGGTGTCTCTTTTTCTTCTGCTCTCATTTGGAAGGACCATATTACCAGTCTTGCTAAGGCAGCCTCCCAGAAGCTGCGTGTGCTCAACCGCCTTAAGGGGTTCTTTTCCCCTGCACAGCTTCTTGCTCTGTACAGGGGCATAGTGCGCCCTTGTATTGAGTATTGTTCACATGTGTGGGGAGGTTCCTCTCACACCGCTCTCCTAGACAAAGTTGAAAGGAAGGCCTTTCGTATCATTAACTCCCGTCCACTCACCAACTCTCTGCAATCTCTCTCTCTCCGCCGCAATGTTGCATCTCTCTCGCTATTCTATCGCTACTATAATAATCAGTGTTCCTCAGAGCTATCCCAGTGCATACCACCTCCTTTACGTAGGGCACGTGGTACCCGTCTTGCAACTCAATCCCACCCCTACTCTGTGCAACTCTCCAACCCAAGAGTGAAACGTTACTCTCAAACTTTCTTCTACTCAACATCTGAGCTCTGGAACTCTCTCCCAGAATCGGTCTTTCCCTCTTCCTATGACTTAAATTGCTTCAAACTCCGTGTGTCCAGGCATTTTGGCTCGAACGTCCCTTGATTTTGGCCCTGTCACTCTTTCAACTATGTGGGAGGCACTCGCTATAGGCAGTTATGCCTTTTGCCTCCCTCAATCACATAGAAAAAAAAAAAAAAAAAAAAAAAAAAAAAAATGGCGCTCCACAAAGGTCAACAAAAATGAGGTAGCGAGCATACAAGTAAGTGTAGGCAAAAGCCCTTCGCTTGTATACTGCTACACTCGCAAAGGAAAAATATGCACAAGGGTTACAGGCACCTAGCTCCGTCGAAGTCGTACAGGCTCTGCCTTGCCATGTACATAACTCGGACAACGACTAAAGATACCCTCCACTGTCTAGCATTAAATAGTAACAAAGAACAACTCAATAATTAGAAGCACCCAATGATAATATGACTCCATGTGACTATGACTAATAATCCCTAAAGCTAGTGCAAAACATATATGTGAGAACTGGTGCTGGTAATACGACTGGCCGACTATGGAAGTTGTATGCAGAACCAGAAGGGATAAGTAATTGAACAAAGATGAGAAGTATTGGAAAAGAAGTTCAGAGAGAGAAACACTAGTACAGAGGGTTAGATTGGGGACAGATTGCAAGGGACGTCTAGGACCAAGCACACCATGCAAGCTCTAAAGGAGACACACAGCGGGAGCCCCCCAGCACCAACACTAGGACAGCGGCACCCAATCACAGACCACTACGTCATGAAAAGCAAGCGTCCTAGGACGCGCCAGTCCCGCCAGCTAATCAAGAGCGTGGGAAACCCCGCGCGAGCGGGGAAGGCACACGTACATACACACGCACAAAATACAACCTCGCTGCCTCCACCGCTCTCTCTCTCCTTAACTTCACACTACACATCTTATACTCTATCACTGACATAAAATACTTCCATGTGTCACAGACAAGAATAAAGACCACCACTGATCTGGCTGTGACTACATGAATACTAAGAAAGAAAGAACATCGTTCTACAATTATTATAGCCCATTTCACTGCCCTGGCGAGCGCTAGCGAGTACGAGCACATTCTGGCAAGCTGGCCAGCGTAACACGATGGTTATGGTAGTGATAGTAATAAGAGTGATGGTACAGATACTACTGGTAGGGATGGAGGTGGAGTGGTTAAAATGTTGTTACACGTTATAGTAAAAATAACTCAATTGATAGAAGATAAGGAACATTAAGAGTATGATAAGGAGTGCACTAGTGTGATTGGGGGTTATTCCTCATGTTTTGCCTAATTAGTTTTGAAATTTTAAGACATTTGTCCCAATACTTTGGCGATTTTAAGACCTTTCATCCCATTTCTTTGTCAATATTAGGACCTTTCGTGCCATTTAGTTATTGATATTTTCTTGGCGAGTGATAGCGAACCTGTAATTTTAGGAGGAATCGGCCTTCGGCCGGGAAATTTGTCTACCGAAAAATGTACTAATTTATTTATATATATATATATTTTTTTTTTTTTTTTTTTTTTTTTTTTAAAGCTTGATGGAGGTCTAGCGAGGAAATTAAATAATACGTAAATATATAAATAAATAGACCAACAAACAAACCCTGCATCCTTAAGCAGATTCAAGGGCATTGATTTTGTGTTGCAGTCATACGTAATGGTGACGGTATTAAATTATAAGCAACTTGTATTTGCTTTAGCTTGGTCGCGTTTATTTTGTTGTTTATTTAATTGTATAAATTTAATTGATTTTTTGTTTTGTTTTAATGTTCCTTGTCAATAGCAAATCGTGAGGACAAAGTTATTCTATTTATTTCAGATGTTTGTGTGTACTGTATAATACACACACACACACACACACATTTCATATATATATATATATATATATATATATATATATATATATATATATATATATATATATATATATATATATATATATATATATATATATATACTGTATGTATATATATATATATACATGTATATATATATATATATATATATATATATATATATATACATATACCGTATATATATATATATATATATATATATATATATATATATATATATATATATATGAACAGAAATATTGAGAGTGTAAATGAGAGGTTAAATGGAACAATTTTAGCGTCAGGCGAAAGCGATAAGGATATTCAGTCTCATGCTAAAAATGATGACTATAATGCAAATGATAGTAGTGATGGTGCAACGGAAGATGGAAATGTCGCTAAAAACAAAGGTAAATTAGGTATAAAGAAAAGAAGTAAATTGAGAGTATATTACACAAACTGTAGGAGTCTATGTAACAAAATGAACGAACTTAGAGCCCTTGTTAGCAAAGAAAATATAGACATAATAGCGCAAACTGAAACGTGGATTAATACAGAAACCAGGCATTTTTTAGCAGAATTTGATATACCAGGATATAGTTTGTTTAAATATGACCGAACAAGTAAGAGGGGTGGCGGTATAGCAGTGTTTGTCAGGAGTACATTAAAAAGCTGTATTAAATCAGGTATTAGACTAAATAACGATAATGAAAGTGTTTGGGTAGAGGTTAACGAAGGTAGTGAGACCATAGTTATTGGAGTTATGTATAAACCGCCAAATATGAGTAGAAATGACGGAACGTCATTATGGGAGGAAATTAAAATGGCATCAAGGTTTAGCAATGTGTGCATTATGGGGGATTTTAATTTTCCGAATATAGATTGGCAGCATCAAATAGGAGACTCTGATTCTGAGGAGTTTATAGAGGTAGTACAAGATAGTTTTTTATTTCAATTCATAGATACGCCGACTAGAGGTAATAATATTCTCGATTTAGTTTTCAGTAACAATGAACATATGGTAAATAATGTAGAGATAGGGGACCACCTAGGAAATAGTGACCACAATTCTGTGTATTTTAATATACAATGGAAAGGTAATACCAGAGAGAATACAACATTAATACCTGACTTTAGAAAAGCCAATTATGGAGGGTTAAGAAGAGCCCTATTAGCGGACCCTATGGTCAAAAAATTAAGTCGATCCAGGTGTCCAAATGAGTGTACCCCTTCTCAGGCACCTGTCATCTTAAGTCAGGAAGAGACGTCAACCTTGGTAGATACATACGATAATTTTATCAAGTCAGTATTCAATGCACAAAATAAATACATCCTCAAAAGAATATTTAGATCAACACAGAACCAACCCAAATGGATGAATAATAGACTATTAGATCTTCTAGGACAAAAGAGAGGAATATATAGAAAAATTAGAAAAGGCGAAATTCACCTACTTGCTTACTATCAGAATCTATCAAGACAGGTAAAAAAGGATATTAGGAAAGAAAAAAGAAATTATGAAATTAAGGTTGCCAATGACTCAACAAATAATCCTAAAACTTTTTACCAACTATATAAATCCAAGGTTAGAGATGTAATTGGTCCCCTTAAAACTTCGATAGGAGAAATGACAGAAAATGATTTAGAAATGTGCAGTACATTTAATAGTCAATTTCTTTCCGTTTTCACTAATGAAAATTTGGCACAGTTTCCAGAAGTCCGTAAGGTATATAGCGATAGTATAGAAAATAGGTTAAGTACGGTTACTATAAGTAGAAATGATGTGCTTAAGGAAATTGACAGACTGAAACCTCATAAATCGCCTGGTCCTGATGAAGTATATGCAAGAGTATTAAAAGAATGTAGGGATGAGTTAAGTTACCCATTAACATTTTTATTTAACAAGTCATTGGAAACAGGTATAGTTCCAGAAGCTTGGAAGCTTGCAAACGTAGTTCCGATCTTCAAAAAAGGTGACAAATCAATAGCATCCAATTACCGTCCCATTAGTCTTACATCAATCATAGGAAAGCTACTAGAGTCAATTATTGCTAGTAAAATTAGAAACCACTTAGATACATTTAATTTAATAAATTCTTCTCAGCATGGATTCACTCAGGGACGTTCTTGCCTTACTAATTTGCTTAGTTTTTTCTCAGAGGTATATGAAGCAGTAGATAATGACAAGTCATATGATATATATATTTAGATTTCAGTAAAGCTTTCGACAGAGTCCCCCATGAGAGATTGATGAGAAAGGTTGAGGCGCATGGAATAGGTGGGGCGTTGTTGGGATGGATTAGGTCATGGCTAATTGGTAGGAAGCAGAGAGTCAGCATAAATGGTACGAAGTCAGAATGGGGAGCAGTCAAAAGTGGTGTCCCCCAGGGATCTGTATTAGGTCCTCTGTTGTTTGTTATATACATAAATGACCTTGATTTAGGTATAACTAGTAGGATAAGTAAATTTGCAGACGATACCAAAATGGGGAGAACAATTGATTCAGATAGAGATATAAAGTGCCTCCAAAGGGATCTAGATACCTTACACGAATGGTCAGTAAATTGGCAGATGAAGTTTAACATTGACAAATGCAAGGTATTAAAGATAGGGAAGATGCATACAAATGTTAAATATAAACTAGCTAATGTGGAATTAGAAAACTCGAATTGTGAGAAAGATCTAGGTGTGTTTGTTAGCAATGATTTGAAGCCTAGACAACAGTGTATAAGCGTTCGAAACAAGGCAAACAGGATTCTCGGGTTCATCTCTAGGAGTGTGAGTAACAGAACTGCTGATGTTATCTTAAAACTTTACTTGTCATTAGTGAGACCCCATATGGATTATGCTGTTCAATTTTGGTGTCCTTATTACAGAATGGACATAGATTCATTGGAGAGAGTACAACGTAGAATGACAAAAATTATCCATAATATTAGAAATCTTCCGTATAAAGAAAGGTTGAAGAAATTAGGCTTACATTCGTTAGAGAGATGCAGAGTTAGAGGGGATATGATAGAGGTGTTCAAGTGGGTTAGTGGGATTAACAAAGGGGACATAACAAATGTACTAAAGCTCAGTGATAGCGAAAGAACTCGTACCAATGGTTTCAAATTAGATAAATTTAGTTTCAGAAAAGATATAGGCAAATATTGGTTTGGTAACAGAGTTGTAGATGGGTGGAATGGACTACCAAGTGCTATAGTGGGATTAAAAACGATAGGGAGCTTTAAGATAAAATTGGATAAGCATATGGACGAGAAGGGTTGGGTGTGAAGGGGGATCAGCAGGGTTGGGCCAATCAGCGCTCTGCAGACCCCCGTAATCCTGCGTTAATCTCTAACCGTTTTGGTAAGATGATCCTCAGGGTATTAGAGTGTTGAGCCTATAATTGGGCTTTGTAATTGGGGTTGTGTGGGACAGGGATCTGCCTTGCTTAGGCCAATCGGCTTTCTGCAGACTCCCATTTTCTTATGTTCTTATGTTCTTATATACAGTATATATATATATATATATATATATATATAAATACAGTATATAATATATATATATTATATATATATATATATATATATATATATATATATATATATATATATATATATATATATATATATATATATATATGTATATACAGTATATATATGTGTGTGTGTGTATGTGTGATATAGAGACATATAGTTATAGTTAGACAGAGAGAGAGAGTCAGAGAGAGTTAAAGGAGTTTGTTGTCTTATCAGAAGAGTAATTCAATACAATATGATAGGTGATGTCCCGTTTTGTAATACAAGCATTTGTAAAATTATAAACAATTGTCTCTTATATGTTGTTCTTTCTATATTTCCAGAAGTATTTATATAATTCATTAAACTACATTAACTGTAATTTTATGTAAGTATACAATTATAAATGTGTGTGTATAATTATATACGATACAGTATACTGTATATATTATTATGTTCTCTCCACTAACCTACTTTACTCCTAAACTCGATTAATGAAATATATATATATATACAGGGTGACCCCAAAACAAAAAATCACATTTCAAAGGTAAATGAAACAAAAATGGTTAAAGATTATCAAAATATTATTTGCACACATGAAACTTCATTCAATACAGTTTTTATTCATAATGTTTTAAAGATGACATCCTCCAAATGGTGGCCGTCATTGTCTATACACGGTTAGAGGCGATTTCTGAAAGCTGCCATGGCTCGACGGGTTATGTCGGGTGGAACAGCGGCTATCTCCTGCTGAATAGCAACCTTAAGGGCTTCAAGAGTTTAGGGTCGATGAGTATACACTCGTGATTTAAGGTAGCCCCACAGAAAACAAAATCACAAGGGGCGGGGTCAGGGGAACAGGCCGGCCACCCAAAATCGCCACAAGACGAGATCACCCGATCCGGAAACATTTCCCTAATCACTTGCAATGATCGATGTGTGGTTTCAGCAAGATCGAGCTACGACACACACAGCTCGACAATCATTGCAAGTGCTTAGGGAAATGTTTCCCTTAATCATGAGTGTATACTCATCGACCCTAAACTCTTGAAGCCCTTAAGGTTGCTATTCAGCAGGAGATAGCCGCTGTTCCACCCGACATGACCCGTCGAGCCATGGCAGCCTTCAGAAATCGCCTCCAAGCGTGTATAGACAATGACGGCCACCATTTGGAGGTTGTCATCTTTAAAACATGATGACTAAAAACTGTATTGAATGAAGTTTTATGTGTGTAAATAATATTTTGATTATCTTTAACCATTTTTGTTTCATTTACCTTTGAAATGTGGGAGATTTTTTGGGGTCACCCTGTATATATACTGTATATATATATATATATATATATATACCGGTATATATATATATATATAAATTATGTATATATATATATATATATATATATATATATATATATATTTATATATATATATATATATATATGTATATATATACTGTTTATATACTGTATAGACACATATATACAGTATATGCATGTATGTATGTGTCTGTGTATGTGTGTGTGTGTACTTACTCTAGTTGTACTTACTCTAGTTGTATTGCGGGAGTGAGCATGCTCGTTATTTCCCGCCTCCTATATGTGTAGGTGTTATATGTATCATTGGAATGGCTGTGGATGTGTGTGTAGTCTGTATTTTTAGCCAATTGGCGACATCGGAAACGAAGACTTAGGGTGGATCTGTATGGTACCATTCTCACTATAGAAGGTACCGTCTCGCCCGAAGGCTTAGGTAGCCATCAGCTTAGGTGAACCATATGATACCCATCTCGCCTTGTACCATTTTTGCCAACCCCAGATGGGACGTCAGAACGTCGTCCACTTATTCCAGGTACCTATTTACAGCTAGGTGAACTGAGGCTAACACATGAAAGGAGACAAGCCCAATTTGTCTCCACCCGGCCGGGGATTGAACCCCCGACCCCTCGTGTGTGAGACGAGAGCTCTACCTACTAGGCTACGGGCTGTGTGTGTTTGTGTGTGTGGGTGGGTGTCACTTTTCACTGAGACAATATTTCTTACAGATCAAGGCATATTTATTTTCACTAACTTATTATCAGTTTTCTCACTTGATCAATTACTTGATCAATTAAATTATGCACAATATTTCCAAAGTTCATGTTAATTTGCATTTAAGGGGAGATGGGTCGTTTTTCTGGTCTCCTTTCTCCCTCTTGTTAAGCCCCGTTTTTTTTAGATTATAAAACGTTCGGTCCTTTAGTTTAGCGATTTTAAGACCTTTCGCCGCATTTCGTTGTCAATTTTAAAACCTTTCGTGCCATTTAGGTGTCGATTCTTTCCTGGCGAGCGAAAGCGAGCCTGTAATTTAGAAAGAACTGGCCTCCGGCCGGGAAATTATTCTACCGAATAATTTATTGACAAAACAAAATAGGGGAAATGTCTCAAACTCGCCTAACTAACGGAACGAACGTCTTAAAACCTCAAAACTAATATGCTAAACATGAGGGAGAAGGGGGTCCATAAAAAGCGAGTACTACCCCCTTAAGTACAACGATAACGAAATAGAGTGCGAAACTGAGACTATAAACTCGATTTCTCTTCATCTGACGGCGGCAAATTGAATCCCTTACCAACTAAATTATCGATACTTAATTGAACAATATGAAACTACTATGTCTCTGCATCATATTAAGACCATGTTTATATCATTAGCACCATATGTCACTACAAAATCTTCACTTAATTGAACAATATGAAACTACTATGTATCTCTGCATCATATTAAGGCTATGTTTATATAATTAGCACCATATGTCACTACAAAATCTTCCAAATAACTGAGAAATCTTGATGGGAACTTTGCAATTGACCGTCAGTTGAAAATAAACGTGGTATAGTCAACTATAAGGCACTGTATAATAAACGTGGTATAGTCAACTATAAGGCACTGTATAATAAACGTGGTATAGTCAACTATAAGGCACTGTATAATAAACGGGGTATAGTCAACTATAAGGCACTGTATAATAAACGGGGTATAGTCAACTATAAGGCACTGTATAATAAAAGGGGTATAGTCAACTATAAGGCACTGTATAATAAACGTGGTATAGTCAACTATAAGGCACTGTATAATAAACGGGGTATAGTCAACTATAAGGCACTGTATAATAAACGTGGTATAGTCAACTATAAGGCACTGTATAATAAACGGGGTATAGTCAACTATAAGGCACTGTATAATAAACGGGGTATAGTCAACTATAAGGCACTGTATAATAAACGGGGTATAGTCAACTATAAGGCACTGTATAATAAACGGGGTATAGTCAACTATAAGGCACTGTATAATAAAAGGGGTATAGTCAACTATAAGGCACTGTATAATAAACGTGGTATAGTCAACTATAAGGCACTGTATAATAAACGTGGTATAGTCAACTATAAGGCACTGTATAATAAACGTGGTATAGTCAACTATAAGGCACTGTATAATAAACGGGGTATAGTCAACTATAAGGCACTGTATAATAAACGGGGTATAGTCAACTATAAGGCACTGTATAATAAACGGGGTATAGTCAACTATAAGGCACTGTATAATAAATGGGGTATAGTCAACTATAAGGCACTGTATAATAAATGGGGTATAGTCAACTATAAGGCACTGTATAATAAACGTGGTATAGTCAACTATAAGGCACTGTATAATAAACGTGGTATAACTATAAGGCACTGTATAACGTGGTATAGTCACTATAAGGCACTGTATAATAAACGGGTATAGTCACTATAAGGCACTGTATAATAAACGTGGTATAGTCAACTATAAGGCACTGTATAATAAACGTGGTATAGTCAACTATAAGGCACTGTATAATAAACGTGGTATAGTCAACTATAAGGCACTGTATAATAAACGGGGTATAGTCAACTATAAGGCACTGTATAATAAACGTGGTATAGTCAACTATAAGGCACTGTATAATAAACGTGGTATAGTCAACTATAAGGCACTGTATAATAAACGTGGTATAGTCAACTATAAGGCACTGTATAATAAACGTGGTATAGTCAACTATAAGGCACTGTATAATAAACGGGGTATAGTCAACTATAAGGCACTGTATAATAAACGGGGTATAGTCAACTATAAGGCACTGTATAATAAACGTGGTATAGTCAACTATAAGGCACTGTATAATAAACGGGGTATAGTCAACTATAAGGCACTATAATAAACGGGTATAGTCAACTATAAGGCACTGTATAATAAACGGGGTATAGTCAACTATAAGGCACTGTATAATAACGGGTATAGTCAACTATAGGCACTGTATAATAAACGGGGTATAGTCAACTATAAGGCACTGTATAATAAACGTGGTATAGTCAACTATAAGGCACTGTATAATAAACGTGGTATAGTCAACGAGGCACTGTATAATAAACGTGGTATAGTCAACTATAAGGCACTGTATAATAAACGGGGTATAGTCAACTATAAGGCACTGTATATAAACGGGGTATAGTCAACTATAGCACTGTATAATAACGTGGTATAGTCAACTATAAGGCACTGTATAATAAACGTGGTATAGTCAACTATAAGGCACTGTATAATAAACGGGTATAGTCAACTATAAGGCACTGTATAATAAACGTATAGTCAACTATACGCCACTGCATAATACACGTGGTATAGTCAACTATAAGGCACTGTATAATACGGGGTATAGTCAACTATAAGGCACTGTATAATAAACGGGTATAGTCAACTATAAGCACTGTATAATAAACGGGGTATAGTCAACTATAAGGCACTGTATAATAAACGGGGTATAGTCAACTATAAGGCACTGTATAATAAACGTGGTATAGTCAACTATAAGGCACTGTATAATAAACGTGGTATAGTCACTATAAGGCACTGTATATAATAAACGTGGTATAGTCAACTATAAGGCACTGTATATAAACGGGGTATAGTCAACTATAAGGCACTGTAATAAACGGGGTATAGTCAACTATAAGGCACTGTATAATAAACGTGGTATAGTCAACTATAAGGCACTGTATAATAAACTGGTATAGTCAACTATAAGGCACTGTAATAAACGGGTATAGTCAACTATAAGGCACTGTATAATAAACGGGTATAGTCAACTATAAGGCACTGTATATAACGTGGTATAGTCAACTATACCTGTATAATATGGTATAGTCAACTATAAGGCACTGTATAATAAACGGGGTATAGTCAACTATAAGGCACTGTATAATAACGGGGTATAGTCAACTATAAGGCACTGTATAATAAACGGGTATAGTCAACTATAAGGCACTGTATAATAAATGGTATAGTCAACTATAAGGCACTGTATAATAAACGTGGTATAGTCAACTATAAGGCACTGTATAATAAACGGTGGTATAGTCAACTATAGGCACTGTATAATAAACGGGGTATAGTAACTATAAGGCACTGTATAATAAACGGGGTATAGTCAACTATAAGGCACTGTATAATAAACGTGGTATAGTCAACTATAAGGCACTGTATAATAAACGGGGTATAGTCAACTATAAGGCACTGTATAATAAACGGGGTATAGTCAACTATAAGGCACTGTATAATAAACGGGGTATAGTCAACTATAAGGCACTGTATAATAAACGGGGTATAGTCAACTATAAGGCACTGTATAATAAAATAAATGTACTACTAATTAAATGTCCTATAATACACATGTCACTTTATGGGGAGGTTTTTAGTGTGTTCCTTAGACCTCCATCAAGCTTAAAATTACCCCCCCTTGACCCCCTTTTGAGATAAATGTGTACATTTTTCGGTAGAAAAATGTACCGGCCAAAGGCCAGTTCCTCTTGAATTACAGGCTCGCTATCGCTCTCCAGGAAAAAGTCCACACCTACTGTAAATGGCACGAAAGGTTTTAAAATTGATAGAAATGGGGCGAAAGTTCTTAAAGTCGCCAAACTAATGGGGCGAACGTCTTAACATCTCAAAAGCAATGGGGCTAAACATGAGGGAGAAAGAGGTCCAGAAATAAATCCCTCAAGTGGAAAATCTCCCTTTAAACAATATTATATATACTTAAAGTATACACTATAGTCCAGTGGTCAGCAACCCTTAAAGCTAGAAGAGCCATTTTTTTAAAGTTTCATAAAAAAAATTGTATTGTCGGAGCCGCAATACATTTTTTTTTTTTTTTGTCTCATCAACCGAAATCTACAGTACTTCCGAAATAAGAGAATATACCCTACTTCTGAACTAAACAAACAGTGATAATGTTCAATATCCTGGTATTCACAAGCTTAGGAAAGACATGTCACATTTCTAGAAACCAAAACGATTGATACCTATACATCTTTTCGAAGTTGAATAAAACAATCAAATGTTACCCTGAATGTGATATTATGTTGCCTTCATTTTTGAAGGAAGAATTATTATTTCTGAAGCTTCTGGAGCCACACAAGTGTCCTGAAAGAACTGCATGTGGCTCCTGAGCCGCAGCTGCACTATACAGTATAATTATATAAATTACACTCTTCCAGTATATACAGTATATAAAATTACACTCTTGCTTAAACCCTTTGAGTACCAGAGAGTGTTGTGGAGAAGTATCTGGAGAAGAAACAAAAGGTGTATGTTGCCTTTATGGACTTGGAGAAGGCCTATGACAGAGTGGATAGAGAAGGCTTGTGGAAAGTACTTAGAATATACGGAGTAGAGGGCAAGTTGCTGAAAGCAGTGAAGAGCATGTATGAGGGTGCAAAGGCGGCAGTACGTGTGGAGAGTGAGCAGAGCGAGTTCTTTGACCTGAATGTTGGTTTGAAACAGGGGTGTGTGATGTACCCGTGGTTGTTTACTGTATATAACTATATATGGATGGAGTCATGAAAGAAATACTATCAAGAGCAGTGTATGTTGGTGTATCGCTGAAAAGGGAGGGAATTGAGTGGAAGCTACCTATACTGCTGTTTGCGGATGATACAGTTCTGATGAGTGATAATGAATGGGAGTTGCAGGGTCTGGTAAATGAGTTTGGAACAGTGTGCGAAAAACGGAATTTGAAGGTAAATGCGGGGAAGAGCAAGGTTATGGTCTTCGAAAGGAGTGAAGTCACAGAGTGTGAGGTGAAGCTGAACGGTCAGGCTATGGAGATCGTCAACTCTTATAAGTATCTGGGCAGTGTGTTGAGTAAAGATGGGACTATGGATGAAGAAGTGCGGGAGAGGGTACAACAGGGGAAGAGGGTTGTAGGAATGCTAAAAGCAGTAACAAGAAATAGGGTGGTCAGTATGGAAGTGAAGAAGTCCTTGTATGACAGTGTGGTAATCCCGACACTGACTTACGGAAGCGAAGCATGGACGTTGGTTGAGAGACTCAGACCAAGAGTGAGAGCAGTGGAAATGAATTACTTAGGAGTGCGTGCGGAGTTACATGGAGAGATAGACAGACTAATGAAGAAGTAAGAAGGACTGGAGAAGGTGTGGAGGTAGATGTGCTGGAAAGTGTGAAAAGGAACAACTTGAGATGGTTCGGCCATATGGAACGTATGGAAAGCGAGAGAATTACTAAGAGGGTGTACAAGAGCGAGGTGGAGGGACAGAGAGGGAGAGGTAGACCGAATGAGAGGTGGAAGGATGGAGTGAGGAAGTACATGAACGAAGGCGGTGCTGGTTGGGGGGAGGGGCGTCGACTGACTGGGGACAGAGGTGCATGGGAGCGGTTCGTTCGTGGCCACCCCTTCGGGGATCACGGCGTCAGGCAATAGATAGTACCAGAGACGTGTGTTATATATCATTCTAGCTATATTTAGACAATATTATTCAGCTTAGGAAGGACCACTAGCAATAATAAGGCTTCAAACTATTTCGACCAACCCTTTTACCTACCGCAGATCCTTCCTCAGCTGCATAATATCGTCTAAACATAGCTAGAATAAAATATAACACACGTCGCTGGTACTCAAAGGGTTAAGGACACGAATACTGACTGGTTCGCTAGTTGGTGTACGACTGATGTGCTAAAGGAGATGGTATGAGTAGCCCCTTGTGTGTGTGTGTGTGTGTGTGTGTAAGAGAGTATGAGTAGTTCCTTGTGTGTGTGTGTGTGTGTATGTGTGTGTGTAGCCCCTTGTGAGTGTGTGTGTGTATGTGTGACCGTGTGTGTGTAATAGAGTGAGTATGAGTAGCTCCTTGTTTGTGTGTGTGTGTGTGTGTATAGTGTCTTGTGGGGTTATTGTGGAAGCACTGTTGGTCGAGTGGAGAGCATGCACGCTCATGTGTGAATCTGTTTGACCTGTGTTCGATCCCAGCCAAGGCGGACATTTAGTGTACAAAGGAGTACAAAGGAAATCAAGCAACAACATATCTAGTGACCCCTCTAGGCTGCTTGTCCTCCAAAACGCTGAGGATCAAGTGTCCGAACAGTGGTTTAGAGTGGGTAAGGGAAAATTGAGAAGGGAACTACTGCCTTGGAACTAATGTCCGTGGCAGGATTAGGAAGTTAGTAGGGGACAGATGGGTTAGTAACATAACACAGCTATAACACAGTTCAGTTCAGTCAGTGACAGGAGGAGGTTGTGTTAATTTGAGTTCCTGCCCGGACCACCTGCTCGTGACCCAGTGACCATACGCACCTACCTGTGTTTGGAGGCAGTGCACTCGTGTATATATAACAGTGTTTTAGCTCAGTTTTTAGCTGTTTGACTTATTTGTTTTTGTTTTCTGTACTTAGTTGTTTGCTCCTCGCTAAGCTTTTTGGGATCATGTCAGGTATGGAGTGCGAGTCCTTTACTGAACTGCATCATCTTATTCTCCAGGTAAGAGATGGTTGTGGTGAAGGAAGAGGTCTTGGCTCTAAGGGAGGTTAATGTTAAACTTCAGAGGGAAGTGGATTTGATTAAAGACGAAAATCTAGCTTTCAAGCTTAGCCAAGAGGAAATTAAGTCGAGTAAGGGGAAAAGGGAGGAAGTTGATGAAAAATTGTATTCATGGCAGGTTGTTAAAAATACGGGTGGGAAAGTCACACTCAAGAAGCAGGATAGTAGAATAGGTATGAGTGTGACAAATACATTCTCTCCTTTGCGAGACGAATGTGAGGGAAAAGATAGTCAGGATAAGGGAGGGTTAGCCGAAGTGCCTGCCGCCGACTCAGCTCCAACCACTGACGCTGTGCTGCTTACCACCACCCACACCACCACCACCACCAAGGGAGCTTCTGCCACCACCGGGGGTTCTCCAACTGCAGCTGCTGGATCCTCCCGAGGGAAAGGTAAGTCTGTGTCCCAAGAAGGTAAGTCTGTGTCGATTGTGGGCGACTCCATGGTAAGACATTTAGTTAGGGCTACCCGCACTAAACTTAGGAAGGTTGTGTGTCTGCCTGGCCATGGAGTTGGGAGGGTTTTAGAGAAGATGGACCACATCTTGGAAGATAGTGGAGATAACCCCATTATCTGTCTCAGTGCCGGGAGTAACGATGTTGGTAAGGGTAGAAGTGAGGAACTGCTGCAGCAGTATCAGGATGTGTTAGATAAGGTTAGGATGAAGGGAGGGATCCCTGTAGTACATTGTATCCTACCCAGAAGAGGAGTTCCCAAGGAATGGACATCCAGGGCGATTGGTGTCAATTGCCGGTTGGAGAAATATTGCAAAGAAAAAGCAATACCATTCATTGATAACTGGGATAGGTTCTATGGGAGAGATGGGATGTACGCAAGGGATGGGGTTCATCTTTCATGGTTAGGGGTTTCCACATTAGCTAGTTCTTTAGATAGGGTGGTTGTGGGGTTTTGAACAGAAATATTGAGAGTGTAAATGAGAGGTTAAATGGAACAATTTTAGCGTCAGGCGAAAGCGATAAGGATATTCAGTCTCATGCTAAAAATGATGACTACTATATTGCAAATGATAGTAGTGATGGTGCAACGGAAGATGGAAATGTCGTTATAAATAAAGGTAAATTAGGTATAAAGAAAAGAAGTAAATTGAGAGTATATTACACAAACTGTAGGAGTCTATGTAACAAAATGAACGAACTTAGAGCCCTTGTTAGCAAAGAAAATATAGACATAATAGCGCTAACTGAAACGTGGATTAATACAGAAACCAGGCATTTTTTAGCAGAATTTGATATACCAGGATATAGTTTGTTTAAATATGACCGAACAAGTAAGAGGGGTGGCGGTATAGCAGTGTTTGTCAGGAGTACATTAAAAAGCTGTATTAAATCAGGTATTAGACTAAATAACGATAATGAAAGTGTTTGGGTAGAGGTTAACGAAGGTAGTGAGACCATAGTTATTGGAGTTATGTATAGACCGCCAAATATGAGTAGAAATGATGGAACGTCATTATGGGAGGAAATTAAAATGGCATCAAGATTTAGCAATGTGTGCATTATGGGGGATTTTAATTTTCCGAATATAGATTGGCAGCATCAAATAGGAGACTCTGATTCTGAGGAGTTTATAGAGGTAGTACAAGATAGTTTTTTATTTCAATTCATAGATACGCCGACTAGAGGTAATAATATTCTCGATTTAGTTTTCAGTAACAATGAACATATGGTAAATAATGTAGAGATAGGGGACCACCTAGGAAATAGTGACCACAATTCTGTGTATTTTTATATACAATGGAAAGGTAATACCAGAGAGAATACAACATTAATACCTGACTTCAGAAAAGCCAATTATGGTGGGTTAAGAAGAGCCCTATTAGCTGACCCTATGGTCAAAAAAATTAAGTCGATCCAGGTGTCCAAATGAGTGTACCCCTTCTCAGGCACCTGTCATCTTAAGTCAGGAAGAGACGTCAACCTTGGTAGATACGTACAATAATTTTATTGAGTCAGTATTCAATGCACAAATAAATACATCCCCAAAAGAAAATTTAGATCAACACAGAACCATCCCAAATGGATGAATAATAGACTATTAGACCTTCTAGGACAAAAGAGAGGAATCTATAGAAAAATTAGGAAAGGCGAAATTCACCTACTTGCTTACTATCAGAATCTATCAAGACAGGTAAAAAAGGATATTAGGAAAGAAAAAAGAAATTATGAAATTAAGGTTGCCAATGACTCAAAAAATAATCCTAAAGCTTTTTACCAACTATATAAATCCAAGGTTAGAGATGTAATTGGTCCCCTTAAAACTTCGATAGGAGAAATGACAGAAAATGATTTAGAAATGTGCAGTACATTAAATAGTCAATTTCTTTCCGTTTTCACTAATGAAAATTTGGCACAGTTTCCAGAAGTCCATAAGGTATATAGCGATAGTATAGAAAATAGGTTAAGTACGATTACTATAAGTAGAAATGATGTGCTTAAGGAAATTGACAGACTGAAACCTCATAAATCGCCTGGTCCTGATGAGGTATATGCTAGAGTATTAAAAGAATGTAGGATGAGTTAAGTTACCCATTAACATTTGTATTTAACAAGTCATTGGAGACAGGTATAGTTCCAGAAGCTTGGAAGCTTGCAAACGTAGTTCCGATCTTCAAAAAAGGTGACAAATCAATAGCATCCAATTACCGTCCCATTAGTCTTACATCAATCATAGGAAAGCTACTAGAGTCAATTATTGCTAGTAAAATTAGAAACCACTTAGATACATTTAATTTAATAAATTCTTCTCAGCATGGATTCACTCAGGGACGTTCTTGCCTTACTAATTTGCTTAGTTTTTTCTCAGAGGTATATGAAGTAGTAGATAATGACAAGTCATATTAGATAATATATTTAGATTTCAGTAAAGCTTTCGACAGAGTCCCCCATGAGAGATTGATGAGAAAGGTTGAGGCGCATGGAATAGGTGGGGCGTTGTTGGGATGGATTAGGTCATGGCTAATTGGTAGGAAGCAGAGAGTCAGCATAAATGGTACGAAGTCAGAATGGGGAGCAGTCAAAAGTGGTGTCCCCCAGGGATCTGTATTAGGTCCTCTGTTGTTTGTTATATACATAAATGACCTTGATTTAGGTATAACTAGTAGGATAAGTAAATTTGCAGACGATACCAAAATGGGGAGAACAATTGATTCAGATAGAGATATAGAGTGCCTCCAAAGGGATCTAGATACCTTACACGAATGGTCAGGAAATTGGCAGATGAAGTTTAACATTGACAAATGCAAGGTATTAAAGATAGGGAAGAAGCATACAAATGTTAAATATAAACTAGCTAATATGGAATTAGAAAACTCGAATTGTGAGAAAGATCTAGGTGTGTTTGTTAGCAATGATTTGAAGCCTAGACAACAGTGTATAAGCGTTCGAAACAAGGCAAACAGGATTCTCGGGTTCATCTCTAGGAGTGTGAGTAACAGAACTGCTGATGTTATCTTAAAACTTTACTTGTCATTAGTGAGACCCCATATGGATTATGCTGTTCAATTTTTGGTGTCCTTATTACAGAATGGACATAGATTCATTGGAGAGAGTACAACGTAGAATGACAAAAATGATCCATAATATTAGAAATCTTCCGTATAAAGAAAGGTTGAAGAAATTAGGCTTACATTCGTTAGAGAGACGCAGAGTTAGAGGGGATATGATAGAGGTGTTCAAGTGGGTTAGTGGGATTAACAAAGGGGACATGACAAATGTACTAAAGCTCAGTGATAGCGAAAGAACTCGTACCAATGGTTTCAAATTAGATAAATTTAGTTTCAGAAAAGATATAGGCAAATATTGGTTTGGTAACAGAGTTGTAGATGGGTGGAATGGACTACCAAGTGCTATAGTGGGATTAAAAACGATAGGGAGCTTTAAGATAAAATTGGATAAGCATATGGACGAGAAGGGTTGGGTGTGAAGGGGGATCAGCAGGGTTGGGCCAATCAGCGCTCTGCAGACCCCGTAATCCTGCGTTAATCTCTAACCGTTTTGGTAAGATGATCCTCAGGGTATTAGAGTGTTGAGCCTATAATTGGGCTTTGTAATTGGGGTTGTGTGGGACAGGGATCTGCCTTGCTTTGGCCAATCGGCTTTCTTCAGACTCCCATTTTCTTATGTTCTTATGTTCTTATAAGTGATCTTTCGTATATCTGGGAAAAAGAGAGTAACGTCTTAGTAATATATATACGCAATAATCCTTGATGGAGTGAGGAACTACATGAACGAAGGCGGTGCTGGTTGGGGGGAGGGGTGTCGACTGACTGGGGACAGAGGTGCATGGGGGCGGTTCGTTCGTGGCCACCCCTTCGGGGATCACGGCGTCAGACAATAGATAGATAGATAGAATAATCCTTGATGAATCTGAGGAGGGAATAAAATAAAGTTATTCATTTACAAACGCAGTCAGTCGCGGGTTTGATGCAAGATATTTGTCTAGGCGAAGTTTAAAAGAATCAACGTTGCTGCAGTCTATAACGTCTCGTCTCGGGGAAGCCCATTCCACAAGTTGACAACTCGATCGAAGACAAAATTCCTAGATTCGTGTGAGTTAAAAGTTTTACCTATAATTTTGCAACCGTTTCCCCGCGTGTAATTAGATTGGTCGATAGTGAAGTACTTACTACAGTTCATATTGTCGATGCCTTTGATGATTTTGAACACTTGAATTAAGTCGCCTCTTAATCTGCGCTGGGTTAAAGGAAATAGATTTAACTCCTTAAGACGCTCCTCGTATGGTTTGTTCTTTAGGCTAGGTATCATTTTGGTAACTCTACATTGAATTCGTTCTAGCTTGTCTATATCTGTTTGGTAATAAGGTCACCAGG
>CM064504.1:36997301-37152301 GCA_032716605.1 Paralithodes platypus | reverse complement strand
GGAGAATGCTAGCCGAGAAGCAAGAGAGAGTCGAAAGATGGAGGGAGTACTTCAATGAGTTGCTAAATGTAAGGAATGAAGAGCCAGCAAACATAGATGGATATGGTATGGGAGGGAGAAGAGGAGAAGTAGTGGAGGAGGAGGTCGGGATCAGGAGGTCAGAAGTGTGGGAAGCTATGAAAAGAGTGAAGTTGGGGAAAGCACCATGAACAGATGGAGTGTGTGGGGAAATGTTGAGTTATGGTGGTGAGATAGTGATCGAATGGGTATGGAAAATGTGAAAACTAGCATGGGAGAAGGGGAATGCACTCGATGACTGGAAAACTGGCATAATAGTCCCCGTATATAAGGGCAAAGGGGAAAGAGGAGTGTGTGGTAACCACCGAGGAATATGTCTTTTAAGCGTAGTAGGGAAGGTGTACAGTAGGGCAGTGATTGAGAGAGTGAGAGTGAGAACGGAGAAATGGATAGGCGACGAGCAGGGAGGTTTTAGGAAGGGAAGAGGATGTGTAGATCAGATTTTTACCCTGAATTGTGTTGTGGAGAAATATCTGGAGAAGCAACAAAAGGTGTATGTTGCCTTTATGGACTTGGAGAAGGCCTATGACAGAGTGGATAGAGAAGACATGTGGAAAGTACTTAGAATCTACGGAGTAGATGGCAAGTTGCTGAAAGCAGTGAAGAGCATGTATGAGGGTACAAAGGCGGCAGTACGTGTGGAGAATGAGCAGAGCGAGTTCTTTGACCTGAGTGTTGGGTTGAAACAGGGGTGTGTGATGTCCCCGTGGTTGTTTACTGTATATATGGATGGAGTCATGAAAGAAATAATAGGAAGAGCAGTGGATGTTGGTTTATCGCTGAAAAAGGAGGGAAATGATTGCAAGCTGCCTATACTGCTGTTTGTGGATGACACAGTTCTGATGAGCGATAATGAATGGGAGTTGCAGGGTCTGGTAAATGAGTTTGGAACAGTGTGCGAAAAACGGAATGTGAAGGTAAATGCGGGGAAAAGCAAGGTTATGGTCTTCGAAAGTGGTGAAGTCACAGAGTGTGAGGTGAAGTTGAACGGTCAGGCTATGGAGATCGTCAGCTCTTTTAAGTATCTGGGCAGTGTGTTGAGTAAAGATGGGACTGTGGATGAAGAAGTGCGGGAGAGGGTGCAACAGGGGAAGAGGGTTGTAGGAACGTTGAAAGCAGTAACAAGAAATAGAGTGGTCAGTATGGAAGTGAAGAAGTCCTTGCATGACAGTGTGGTAATCCCGACATTAACTTACGGAAGCGAAGCATGGACGTTCGTGGAGAGACTCAGACCAAGAGTGAGAGCGGTGGAAATGAGTTACTTGAGAAGTGCGTGCGGAGTTACATGGAGGGATAGACAGACGAATGAGGAAGTAAGAAGGAGGTGTGGTGTGGAGGTAGATGTGCTGGAAAGTGTGAAAAGGAACAACTTGAAATGGTTCGGCCATATGGAACGTATGGGAAGCGAGAGAATGACTAAGAGGGTGTACGAGAGCGAGGTGGAAGGAAAGAGATGGAGAGGTAGACCGAAGGAGAGGTGGAATGGAGTGAGGAAGTATATGAATGAAGGCGGTGCTGGTTGGGAGGAGGGGCGTCGACTGACTGGGGACAAAGGTGCTTGGGGGCGGTTCGTTCGTGGCCACCCCTTCGGGGATCATGGCGTCAGGTAATAGATAGATAGATATATACCTGTATATATACAGTATATATATATATATATATATATATATATATATATATATATATATATATATATATATATATATATAACTGTATATATGTATATATATATATATATATATATATATATATATATATATATATATATATATATACTCACTAGGATAATGAAGCATGAAGCAAGTAGCTGCAATCTTTCTTCTTTATTCCAAGACATCTTCCGGCAGATAGAGAAGAAAGGCTGTGGAGAAAAAGTCGACTCCAACCCTTTCTTCTCTATATCTGCCGGAAAATGTCTTGGAATACAGACGAAAGCTATAGTCTATTCGCTGTAAGTAGACGAGAAATCATGACCTTTATCTTCTGTAGCTTAAATAGGGCTATAGCAAATTGGCTGTACATTTCCACATCCATTCCTTGACTGACTCTCCCCAAATGGTAGAAATATTAGCTCGATTACTTTAGTCGTTTTTGAGTTACGGAGGTTAGAGGTCATGATTTCTCGCCTACTTACAGCGAATAGACTATAGCAGCTCTGTGTTTTATTTTACTAGCGAACACAAGAAACGTGTTTATCACGTGTATTTGTGATTATTTCTCTAAATATATATACAGTATATAGTTGTTTATTCTTTCCTACATTAAGGGGAGATGGGTCGCTTTTCTAGACCCCCTTCTCCTTCATGTTTAGCCCCATTAGTTTTCCGATTTTAAGGTGTTTGCATGCCCCATTAGCTAGTCGATTTTAAGACAATACGCCCCATTTCTTTGTCAATATTATGACCTTTCGTGCTATTTAGATGTCGATTTCTACCGAAAAATGTACACATTTATCTAGACGGGGGATATAATGGTTGTTTATTCAAGTTTGATGGAGGCTTAGGGAAGAAACTGAAGAAATAAATGAATATGTAAATAAATGAATATGTAAATAAATGAATATGTAAATAAATGAATATGTAAATAAATGAATATGTAAATAAATGAATATGTAAATAAATGAATATGTAAATAAATGAATATGTAAATAAATGAATATGTAAATAAATGAATATGTAAATAAATGAATATGTAAATAAATGAATATGTAAATAAATTAATATGTAAATAAATTAATATGTAAATAAATGAATATGTAGAGAAATTAATCAACATGAATATGTTTTTTTAAGTTTGATGGAGGTCTAGGGAGAAAACTAAAAAAATAAATGAATACATAATTAAATAGACCTCAAAATACAACCTCTGTCCCCTTACTGGAGTAAACAAAAGGCACATCTCGAAAGAATAGAGTTTAGGGAACCCACCTCGCTTAATTTCGCTTTCCCTCCCTCTCTCTTTGGCTTGTATCCATTCAGCCTACTGTTTTAAGACGTTTAACCCCATCCAGGTGTCAATATTTTCCTGGCGAGCGGTAGCGAGCCAGCATATATATATTTTTGTTTTGACAGCAAACTAAATTTGTACATTTTTCGATAGACAAATTTCTCTGGCAAAGCCGGATTTCTCCATACAATGCTGGCTTGCTATCGTTCGCCAGGAAGAAATCTACACCTGGATGGGGATAAACGTCTTAAAACAGGCTTTGAATACTACATGGAACCAACACCACTTCAGGAAACAGAAGAGGAAAAGGATCTTGGGGTCTTTATTACCAACAACCTAAAGCCCTCAAGACAGGTTACTAAAGCAGCAGCTAGTGCCAACTCAATGCTTGGAATCATAAGGAAAACGATGACCTGCATAGATTCTGAAATGGTGCTAGCGTTGTACAAATCATTGGTCAGGCCTCAACTTGAGTACTGTACCCAGGCATGCATGTCACCGTATACCAGGGGGGACATAAGGAGACTGGAGCAAGTTCAACATAGAGCTACAAGATTAATCCCAGAACTGTCAGAGCTCTCATATGAACAGAGGTTAGCTCGGTTGGGTCTAACCACATTAGAAGAACGTAGGATAAGAGGAGACATGATCAAAACCTTTAAAATTCTGAAGGGTTTCGACAAGGTTGGTGAGAATTTTCTACAGCTAGCTCCCATTGACCGACACCTGGAGACCAGAGGACACAGTCTAAAGTTATTGAAGCCACGTTACCGAACATCAAGGCAGAATAAATTTTTCAACTCGCGTATTATAAATAAATGGAACAGTCTCACTGAAAATGTAATAAGGAGTACCAGTGTCAATATGTTTAAAAAACAGATACGACCAGTTTGAGACTGTAAGGAAACTGAGAAGAGGCACCCCTTATGAGCTTTGACTCTTTTGCCTCTTTACTATCACTAAGGTAAGCATTCACTAAGGTAAGTTGGCTGAATGGGGCCGAATGGATACAAGCCAGGTAAAGAGAAACAAAAGGAGAGAAAGATAAAAAAAAAACGGTGACCCCCTTTATAAGCATTCCACCTCATCAACTCACTTCCTCTTACTATGCCTCACTTACACTGAGAGTAATCCAGCTAACCATATATAAAGTAACTTACCTAACCTTAAAAAAACACGTGTGCTTGATCGAGTGTTCCAAATGTTATAATCCGAGAAGGAAACTGTTTACAATAGTTACCCAAATAATACTCCGCTTTTATAGAAAATGTTTTATTAATATGGGTAACAATTCCAAAGAAACTAATATAAAGAATATACGCACTATTTTCTTTATAATTCATACGATTATTGTCAAAACAAAGGTGAAAATAATAATCGTTACAAATTATGATAATTATAAAGTTCTTATGTACACTTATTAACGTTGATATGAAGAATTAATCGATGTCGAGATAATGGAGCTTTTATGTGAAGGCTTGTCTTTTCACTTGGCTCAATTGTAACATTTCAGAGAAGCGGTATAGACGTGTTTTGTGGATCTCTGCTAGACATCTTCGCTATTGATATAACATTTATTATATATATTACTGTTATAATTCCTTCGTTTTTTCACCGCGTATAATATTATATAACCCACATATTTGTGAGCTATATTATATAACTACGCTTAACTATAATATTAGTTTCTTTAGCAATTTTAACCAACACTGTTTGTATCGCTCTTCCTTTTTTTGTATTACATTTCTTTTGCATAATACTAAAAATTACCCATCATAGCACTTTGGGTGGAAGTTTGGGAGCCATTGTGAATTCTATTGATGAATACGTGTTTGAGGATATTTTCGTAAAACTTTCAGAGATTCGTGAATGTGAATGGTTGGATGACAACCTAATTGAACTTCAACGGGAGTGTGATGGGATTGGTCAAACAGGTTTTGCTTCGGGGTCAAAACTTATTCGCTCTTTGCAGGATATCTATGAAGATTCCTTGCCTATAAAACTATTAGGGTCTGGCTGTTATGGGTACGCTTTCTTAGTAAAATATTGCGATCAGCCAGCGGTCATGAAAGTTTCCAAGATTAAGAATGGTAGGCCGTGGTCAATGGGGGAAGAAGCCTCAGTGCTGTACAAGCTGCAGGGGGCTGGCGGGTTGCCAAAATTATTTGCAGTGTCGGTAAGTGGTGATGTGATCATCATGTCGCACGTAACGGGAATGAGTTTTAGTAAGTTAATGTACTCCCTGGCCGGTGTAGAACACCGATTTAAAGTGTCGGACACAGTGCTTTTTTTCCTGTCAATATTCCAGTGCCTCTGTGTGGCGGTGAACGAGGTCCATACTGCTGGGTATGTGCATAACGACTTGCACTTCGGAAATATAATGATTGAGGGTGGCTACGATGGCAAGCCAGTCAAGGTGAAGTTAATAGATGTAGGATTGGCAACTCCACCAGGTCCGTTTCATAGATATTGCTCGACTAGTTCTGCTAGAAAATATGGTAAAAACTTTGGTGCTAGGGAATTGTTTGGGGATCACATGACGTATCCATCGAGCGATGTGTTCAGTATCGGGTGGCTGTTGGAAAAAACAACAGAAAACACGTCTAAAATATAATCTCCAAATTCGGAAACTAATTTCAAGAATGATGTGCCTCAAATGGCAAGACCGAGTTTCATTGGATGAAGCTGTGGATTTCCTTAAAAATATTCAGGATAATTATACCGACCCTCAGTCAAACGGATCCGCACTATCACCCACACCCCTTACAGTACCCGCACCCAAAACAACTTCTTCCCCACCTCCACTATCACCCACAACTCCTACAGTACCCACACCCACAACAAACTCTTCCCCACCTCCACAATCACTCCATGAAGGTGTATCGCTGGTGCTCCACAATGGGGGCACACTTATACTGCCTGGCGGGGACGTTCTCACACTGCCACCTGGTACTACACTCAAAATTCCGGGTGGCTGCCGAGTCAATGTACGAAAAGTAGCCTCGCCCGCGGATGGCCTTGCGACATCCGAATCCATAGGAGTTGTGGATAATAGTACCGCAATTTCGATCATCAACTCGCCTCGAGATTCACCACCCACATCTCCCAGCCATTCTTCGGAATCATTGCTTCGTCAGTCTCTCACATCGTCCAACACGTCGCCAGAAGGCCTATTGGCGAACATTAAGACAACCGTCGTTAATGTTACTCGGGCCATTATTGATTTATCCTGGTGGACCATTTAGATACCTATCGGGATAATACGCCTATTCTATTGTCAGTCTTATTTTTTTATAAATTTATATACTGTATTTTTATTTTTTCTCATTTGTGTCATGTTATATTTTTACGATTTTCTTTATCTTAGGTAGGACTTGTGGAAGTCTGAAGGTAAATCTAGATGGATCTACTTATTTGATTCCTGAGGGTCCCTCCTAAGCTTGAGAAAATTGCCTAATAGTCGATGGATAAAATTGACATCTCATGGCACGAAAGGTCTTAATATTGATAGAGAAATGGGGCAAAAGGTCTTAAAGTTGCCAAACTAATGGGGGCGAACGTCTTAGAATGTCAAAACTAATGGGGCTAAACATGAGGGAGAAGGGGGTCCATAAATGGCAGGAATCGATCCCCTCCAAGGTGGTCAAACTTTCAGCAATCTCCAATAAACAACTATTAACCCTTTCTGGTGTAGGGCCAATCTGTTTGGATCTGCCCTGTTTCACTCCATTGGTTTGGAGTTTTTAAAACGTTTCACCTCATTATTTTGGCAATTGTAAGACACTTCACCCCATTCAGGTGTCGATTTTTTCTGGCCGAGCCATAAGAACATTTAAACTTTTTCGGGTACATAAGTTCATCCACCATCAGTCTACTTTCCGATACCAGTGCAAAATACTCCAGAAATGTTGCCAGAATGTTTTTGATCGTCGAATGTTTACTATAAAAGCTCTCGTGTGATACCGGCTTTAGTCTAAGGGGAAACTTTAATTACATTGGTCAAAAATGGCAACATCAATCAAAACCCTGGATAATAACATAATACAATATCATAATAACCCTCTAAACGTTGCACCAAATAGTGTTAACTGATGTCAGGACTTATTGACCAAGGTTGTCCTCTCCAAATATCATAAGCCAGTGTCACACGAGCGCTTTTTCCGGCAATTTTCGATGAGCAAGTTTTTTTTTGTATAATTTTGAGGCTCTTTGACATTGGAATCGGCAACTAGACTGAAGGTAGATTATGCCAAGTGGCTGATTTTCATAAATCGTAGGCTCACTATCACTCATAATGAAAAAAATCAACACCTAAATGGCGCGAAAAGTTTTAAAATTGACGAAGAAATAGAGAAAAAGGTCTTAAAAGGGGTAGGGAGATTCAGCAAGAATTTTTTTTCTCGATCCCTTAGTGGGAGAACATTCTGAAGGTGGGATTCCCAGTCCCAACCTCCAGGGGCTATCTGCACACAAAAGTAACGGGCGATGGGGTCGCCACATCCCTACATCAATAATGTGTCATAATCCTAAAAGGGTTAAATGCAGCTGCTTTTTTTTCTATATGAGTGAGGGAGGCAAAAGGCAGAACTGCCTATAGCGAGTGCCTCCCCCATAGTTGAAAGAGTGACAGGGCCAAAATCAAGGGACGTTCGAGCCAGAATGCCTGGACACACAGAGTTTGAAGCAATTTAAGTCATAGGAAGAGGGAAAGACTGATTCTGGGAGAGAGTTCCAGAGCTCAGCTGTTGAATAGAAGAAAGTCTGAGAGTAACGTTTCACTCTTGGGTTGGAGAGTTGCACAGAGTAGGGGTGGGATTGTGTTGCAAGATGGGTATCACGTTCCCTACGTAAAGGAGGTGGTATACACTGGGAAAGCTCTTTGGAACACTGATTATTATAGTAGCGATAGAATAGCGAGAGAGATGCAACATTGCGGCGAAGAGAGAGAGATTTCAGAGAGTTGGTGAGTGGACGGGAGTTAATGATACGAAAGGCCTTCCTTTCAATTTTGTCTAGGAGAGCGGTGTGAGAGGAACCTCCCCATACATGTGAAAAATACTCAATACAAGGACGCACTATGCCCCTGTACAGAGCAAGAAGCTGTGCAGAGGTAAAGAACCCCATAAGGTGGTTGAGCACACCCAGCCTCTGGGAGGCTGCCTTAGCAAGACTGGTAATATGGTCCTTCCAACTGAGAGCAGAAGAAAAAGAGACATCAAGAATATTGAGAGAAGATGAAGGATTGATTTTTGTATTGTTGAAGAATAAGGGATAGTCCGCAGGGAGTTCCTGACGGGTAGATAGATGGAGAAATTCGGTTTTGGAAGCATTAAAGGTAACAAGATTTTCTTTGCCCCAATTGGAGATAGTAGTTAGATCAGAATTTAAGTGTTCTATGGCTTCATTCCGTTTGTCGTTGAGGAATTGCTGGCTTGGGCGTTCTGAAAAACTAAGGGAGTAGTGTAAGGTTGAGTCGTCTGCGTATGAATGGATGGGAATTGAGGTACAGTTGAGAAGATCATTTATAAAAATTAGCAAGAGAATAGGAGATAGGACAGAGCCCTGAGGAACACCGGAGTTAATAGGGTGAGGAAGTGAGCGATGGCCGTCCACAACCGCAGCTATGGAACGGCTGGAGAGGAAATTAGAGACAAAGGCACAGATGGAGGGATAGAAACCGAAGGAGAGTAGTTTAGTAATTAAAGATTTGTTCCAGACTCTATCGAAGGCTTTCGATATGTCTAGCTTAAGGGGAGATGGGCTGTTTTTTTAGTCTATTCATTTATTTATTCATTAATGTTTTAGTTTCCTCGCTTGACCTCCCTCAAACTTAGAAAAACACCCCCTAGACACCTCCTCACGATAAATTTGTACATTTTTCAGTAGAAAAATGTCCCGGTTGAAGGCCAGTTCTTCTTATAATTACAGGATCGCTATCGCTATACAGGAAAACAATGACACCTACAGTAAATGGCACGATAGGTCTTAAAATTGACAACGAAATGGAGCTAAAGATATTAAAATGGCCAAAGTAATGGGCCGAACGTCTTAAAATCTAAAAAACTAGTGAGGCTAAACATGAGGGAAAAGAAGATCCAGAAAAACGGCCTGTCTCCCCTTAAGTAAAGCTATTGCAGGAACGGTGGTGGTTATTGCAGGAACGGTGGTGGTTATTGCAGGAACGGTGGTGGTTATTGCAGGAACGGTGGTGGTTATTGCAGGAACGGTGGTGGTTATTGCAGGAACGGTGGTGGTTATTGCAGGAACGGTGGTGGTTATTGCAGGAACGGTGGTGGTTATTGTTGTGTTGTTTATAACGGAGGGGGGGGGGGTGATAAATTAAGGGGGGTCATCTGCCCTTTTTTTTCTCTCCTTTTGCTAAATTTTGGTCAATTATTATCATCTTAAGGGAGCCCACCTCGTTTTTTTGTTCTCTCTCTTCCTCTTTCTTTGGCTTGTATCCATTCGGCCCCATTCAGCCTACTGTTTTAAGACGTTTATCCCCATCTAGGTGTCGATTATCGCTCGCCAGCATTATATGGAGAAATCCAGCTTCGCCGGAGACATTTTTCTATCGACAAATGTACAAATTTAGCCTGTTGACAAAAAACATCATAAAAATTATGCAGGCTCGCTATCACTCGCCAGGAAAAAATTGACACCTGGATGGGGATAAACGTCTTAAACCAATAGGCTGAATGGGGCCAAATGAATACAACCCAAAGAAAGAGGAAGAGAGAGAAAAAAAAAAAAACGAGGTGGGCTCCCTTAAGATGATAATAAACGAGGTGGGCTCCCTTAACACCTTACGAGCGGCCTATGCGGTTTATTTATATGTAACGCCCAGCGGGGTGTTTTTAGCCAAAATAGGGCTGTTTACGTGATCATTTTCATGCCTAAATAAGACCCAGAACGTAAAACAAGTACCTATCCCTGAAAGGGCATAAACAGAGCTTTCGAATGACACCATAACGATCCTTTTATGATGGCTAGTTTTCTTGCAATAACCGTGCAACGCGAGTGCAAAAAGCATGTAATTCGGTACTTTCCCCATATAATTCAGTATGTAGCGAGTGAGAGAGGGAGGAGGGAGCTGAGATTCGTGTCAGTAGGTTCGCCGCGGTGGTCTGGAGCAGTCATACGCTCGCTAGTCTCCTGCCACCACTTGTCTCTCTCTCTCAGCAACATTACGTGCTGAAATTGCCACTCGAGTTATGTCGAGCGCCGCCACATAGTCCAGCTTTATTTAACTCGACTTATGTGGTGAGCCGCTAATTAAGGGTTAAGATGATAATAATTGACCACTTGCAAGTTTTAGGCTGTTAGGAAGTTGGAACCGTAAACCTTGATTTTAAACGGAAATGCAATAGTAATGTAGGTTTCTGATAGATTGAAAGTATGTTCAATTTGATTTTATGTATTTATATACGCCAGCCGTCTGGCTGGCTCAGTTGATAGCGTGCCTGATTCCCATCTTGAAGGTCTCGCGTTCAATCCCCGCTCAGATTGAAAAGTTTTTCTGGGATACAGCCGGTGGTTACCATCTCCCCATGAGCAAGGGGGATGGGTAATGGTCTCTGGTAGACTTAAGAAAGCCAAGCGCTTGTGAAGGAGATACGGGCGCTATATAAGTAACCAGAAGATTATTATTATTATTATTATGCAACCGTATTTTCACTGATAATTCTGCTAAATATCTATTCTACAGCTCCAACTTCCTTATAGACCGAAACTCGCATGTGAATTCAACCAACTAAGCCAATTGTGTGTACTTACTCTAGTTGTATTGCAGGAGTGAGCATGCTCGTTATTTCCCGCCTCCTATATGTGTAGGTGTTATATGTATCGTTGGAATGGCTGTGGATGTGTGTGTAGTTTGTATTTTAGCCAAATGGCGACATCGGAAACGAAGGCTTAGGGTGGATCTGTATGGTACCATTCTCACTATAGATGGTACCGTCTCGCCCGAAGGCTTAGGTAGCCATCAGCTTAGGTGAACCATATGATACCCATCTCGCCTTGTACCATTTTTGCCAACCCCAGATGGGACGTCACAACGTCGTCCACTTATTCCAGGTACCTATTTACAGCTAGGTGAACTGAGGCTAACACATGAAAGGAGACAAGCCCAATTTGTCTCCGCCCGGCCGGGGATTGAACCCCCGACCCCTCGTGTGTGAGACGAGAGCTCTACCTACTAGGCTACGAGCTGTGTGTGTGTGTGTGTGTGTGTGTGTGTGGAATATATCCCTCTATATTATTAGTGGTGATACTAAGATTGATCATAATTATATAGTATGTGTGTGTGTGTGTGTGTGTGTGTTTGTGTGTGTAAGCCAGAGTTACAGCTTCATATGAACAGTTTATTGCTTCACTCCACACTGCTCAAAATAAATATATCCCCAAAATATGATTTAGATTGAGACAGAACCAACCAAATTAGATGAATAATACACTAATAGATCTTCTAGGAAAAAGAAAGGAATAGGCCTATTAGAAAAATTAAGAAAGGCGAAAATCACCTACTTACTTACTATCAGACTCTATCAAGACAGGTCAAAAAGGAAATTAGGAAAGCAAAAAGAAATTATGAAATCAAGATAGCCAACGACTCAAAAATTAACCCTAAAGCTTTTTACCAACTATATATACATTTAGAGTTAGATATGTAATAGGTTCCCTTAAAACTTTGATAGGAGAAATTATAGAAAATTATTTAGAAATGTGCAGTACCTTAAATAGTAATTTTCTTTCCGTTTTCACTAAGGAAAATTTGGCACAGTTTCCAGAAGTCCGTAAGGTATATAGCGATAATATAGAAAATATGTTAAGTACGGTTACTATAAGTAGAAATGATGTGCTTAAGGAAATTGACAGACTGAAACCTCAGAAATCGCCTGGTCCTGATAAGGTATGCTAGAATATTCAAAGAATGCAGAGATGAGTTAAGTTACCCATTAACATTTCTATTTAACAAGTCATTAGAAACTTGGAATCTTGTAAATGTAGTTCCAATCTTCAAAAAAGGTGATAAATCAATAGCATCCAATTACCGTCCCATTAGTATCACATCAATCATAGGAAAGCTACTAGAGTCAATTATTGCTAGGAAAATTAGAAACCACTTAGAAACATTTAACTTAATCAATTCTTCTCAGCATGGATTCACTCAGGGACGTTCTTGCCTTACTAATGTGCTTAGCTTTTTCTCAGAGGTATATGAAGCAGTAGATAATGACAAGTCATATGATATATATTTATATTTCAGTAAAGCTTTCGACAGAGTCCCTCATGAGAGAGTGCTGAGAAAAGTTGAGGCGAATGGAATAGGTGGGTCGTTGTTGGGATGGATTAGGTCATGGCTAATTGGTAGGAACCAGAGAGTCAGCATAAATGGTACTAAGTCAGAATGGGGAGCAGTCAAAAGTGGTATCCCCCAGGTATCTGCATTAGGTCCTCTGTTGTTTATTATATGCATGAATGACCTTGATTCAGGTATAATTAGTAGGATAAGTAAATTCGCAGACGATACCAAAATGAGGAGAAACATAGATTCAGATAGCGACATAGAGTGCCTCCAAAGGGATCTAGATACCTTACACGAATGGTCAGAAAATTGGCAGATGAATTTTAACATTGACAAATGCAAGGTATTGAAGATAGGGAAGATGAATACAAATGCAAAATATAAACTAGCTAATATGGAATTAGAAAACTCAGACTGTGAGAAAGATTAGGTGTGTTTGTTAGCAATTATTTTAAACCTAGAAAACAGTGTATAAGCGTTCGTAACAAGGCAAACAGGATTCTTGGGTTCATCTCTAGGAGTGTGAGTAACCGAACTGCAGATGTTATCTTAAAACTTGACTTGTCATTAGTGAGACTCCATATGGATTATGCTGTTAAATTTTTGTGTCCTTATTATTCCTTATTACAGAATGGACATAGATTCCTTGGAGAGAGTACAACGAAGAATGAACAAAATATGCATATATTTATTTATAAATCTTCCAAATGAAGAAAGGTTGAAGAAATTAGGCTTACATTCGTTAGAAAGACGCAGAGTTAGAGGGGATATAATAGAGGTGTTCAAGTGGGTTAATGGGATTAATGAAGGGGACATGAAAGATATACTGAAGCTCAGTGATAGCGAAAGAACTCGAACAAATGGTTTCAAATTAGATAAACTTCGTTTCAGAAAAGATATAGGCAAATATTGGTTTGGTAACAGAGTTGTAGACATGTGGAATATGCTACCGAGTGATATGGTAGAAGGATAGAGAGCTTCAAGATAAAATTAAATAGGCATATGGACGAGATGGATTTGGTTTGAAAGGGGTCTGCCTTATGTGGGCCAATCAGCTCTCTGCAGACTCTCGTTTTCTTATGTTCTTAATAGATTGACAAAAAGTACTTGACATTTTTGCGGTCACGCGAACAGTATGTATGTGTGTGTGCTGATGATCGTGTGTGAATGTGTGTGTGTCCTTGAATGTGTGTGTGTGTGTACAAAGGAGTACAACGAAAATCAAGCAACAACAGATCTAGTGACCCTTCTAGGTTGCTTGTCCTCCAAAGCACTGAGGATCAAGTGTCCAAACAGTGGTTTAGAGTGGGTAAGGGAACATTGGAAAGGGAATTACTGCCCTGGAACTAATGTCCGTGGCAGGATTTGGAAGTTAGTAGAGGACAGATGGGTTAGTAACTGAGGGGGGGATAAAATAAAGTTATTCATTTACAAACGCAGTCAGTCGCGGGTTTGATGCGAGATATTTGTCTAGGCGGAGTTTAAATGAATCAACGGTGATGCAGTCTATAACGTTTCGGGGAAGCCCATTTCACAAGTTGACAACTCGATTGAAGAAGAAATTCTTAGATTCGTGCGAGTTAAAAGATTTACCAATAATTTTGCAACCGTTTCCCCGCGTGTAATTAGATTGGTCGATAGTGAAGTACTTACTACAGTTCATATTGTCGATGCCTTTGATGATTTTGAACACTTGAATTAAGTCACCTCATAATATGCGCTGGGTTAAAGGAAATAGATTTAATTCTCTAAGACGCTCTTCGTATGGTTTGTTCTTTAGGCTAGGTATCATTTTGGTAACTCTACGTTGAACTCGAACTCGTTCTAGCTTGTTTATATCTTTTTGGTAATAAGGGCACCAGGATTGAACGCAGTATTCCAGAAGAGGGCGGACTAAGGAATTGTAAAGGGTTAGGATAACTTCTTTGGATTTAGGCTCAAATGACCTACCTATAAAGCCAATTATTTTGTTTGCCTTCTTAACAACTTCTGAACATTGTTGACTCGGTTTTAGGTTACTCGATATTGTTACCTCCAGATCGGTTTCTCTGTTTACATTCTTAAGCTGAGTGCCATTCATCGAATAGTTTGCTTTCTCATTTAGGTATCCGATATATAGTACTTTACATTTATCCGCATTGAAACTCATTTGCCAAATTTGGGCCCAACATGACAATTTATCTAGATTGTGTTGCATATCGTCAACTTGTTCTTTTGAGAGTACGCTATTTGCAATTTTTGTATCGTCAGCAAATTTTGAGATTGTACAGGTGAGACCCTCATCTATGTCGTTGATGTAAATTAGAAAGATAATTGGTCCTAGTACCGATCCCTGGGGTACCCCCCTACTTACATTGGTCCATTTAGATGCCTTACCGTTTATGACTACTCTTTGCTTTCTGTTGCTGAGCCAATTTTCTATCCATTTCAACACACCGTCTTGTATTCCATGCGCTTTTAGTTTTAGCAGTAAACGTTTGTGGGGAACTTTGTCAAAGGCCTTTTGAAAATCAAGGTATATAATATCTACAGCTTTACTCTCATCGTAGAGGTTGAGGATATCGTGGAAGAAGTCTAAGAGGTTTGTTAAACAGGAACGTTTTTTACGAAAGCCGTGTTGAGTATCTTTAAGTATGTTATTTTCCTCTAAGTGATTTACGAGTGTCTCGTATGACCTTTCTAGCATTTTACATACAACTGAGGTTAAGCTAATTGGACGATAGTTACTGGGTAGGGATTTGCTGCCTTTTTTTAATATCGGTGTTACGTTGGCTAGCTTCCACTGATCAGGCATAGTTCCAGACTGCAAGGATTTATTGAATAGTAATGTCAGTGGTTTGGAGAGCTCATCCTTAGCTTCCTTTAGAACTCTAGGCGAGATTGTATCAGGTCCAGGCGTTTTATTTACCTTGAGTTTATCTAAACAATTCAATACTTCTCTCTCTGTAACGGTGATATTGCTTAGAACATCTGAATTATCAATCTGAATCGGCGATGGTGTAGGGATATCACTGAGGTCTTCTGTTGTAAAAACTGATGCAAAGAAGGTATTGAGGGCATTACTCATTTGTACTTCATCTTTGGTGTATTCTCCATTTTCATCGACTAACGGTCCAACAGTTGAAGTAACTACTTTTTTCTTTCTAATATAACTATAGAATTCTTTCGGGTTTGTTTTACTTTGATTCGCAATATGTAACTCTAAGGTCTTTTTACTTTGCTTAATTAACTTTTTGGCTTTGCGTCGTAGCTCTACAAATTTCACCCGTTCTTCGTCATTTTGTGAGGATTTTAATCTATCATTAGCAAATTTTTTAGCAAGCAGGCAGTTTGAAATATCTTTATTCCACCATTTGGGCTTATTATTATGGCCTGGACGCCGTATTTTCGATGGTATGCAGTCTTGCACTGCTTTTAGGTAAGTGGTTTCGAATAACTTCCAAGATGTATTTATGTCGTTATTGTTAATTAAAAAGCTCCAGTCAGTTTCTTTAAACATAGCTCTAAGTTTATGGAAGTTTGCTTTCTTGAAATTAGGGACTTTTTCGATGCTACTATTTGGTTTGTTACTAGTAAACTTTAAAGTGAAAGTTACCGTACGATGGTCACTGTTACTGAATTCATCACCAACATTCAAATTCTCTATCAATTCTTCTTTTGTTGCAAGTACAATGTCAAGAACGTTATTACCACGGGTCGGCGTTCGAACAAATTGATAAAGCGAACTCTCTTGCAAGTTCGTATACAAGTCATGTCCGGAGTGTGAAGTAAGAGTATCGCCCCACTTGGTCACAGGTAAATTAAAGTCGCCAAAAATTACGGTATCTTGTGAGTTACTTACATCTGCAATTTGTTTGTAAATTTCTCGGTCAGTTTGCACTGATTGAGCTGGAGGTCTGTATATTAACGCAAGTATTATTTTTGTACCTTTATTATTCTTTATTAGCACAAAAGATATGTCGACGTTCACAATTTGAGGTTTTGACAAGAGGGTAGGGTTAAGACTTTCTTTGATATAAAGTAAAACGCCACCTCCATTTCGATTTATTCGGCTTTTCTCAAGCATTACATAACCGGGAAGTGAATACTCTGCTAAAAAGTCTCTATCTTCTGTATTGAGCCAAGATTCTGTTATGCCAATCACATCATAATTTTCTGTAAACACTAGCTCCTCTAAATCTGAAAATGTATTGCGTATGCTACGAGCGTTTGCATAGAAAACCATTAAATTTGTTATTTTAGAACTCACGGAACGCTCTTTAATAATATTTTTGGTTCTTGTCGGATCTACATTTATGTTCATGGCTGTCCTCGGTCCTCGCTGTCTTCGGTCCTTATCGCTGGTGGTCCTCGGTTGCCTCTGTTTTTTGCTTGGCGTTGGATGATTTATGTCACTGCTGCTTCTTCTCGGATGGCGTTTTTTGATCCATGGCTGCGGACTGCTTCGTGTAGGGTCGTCTCCTACACGATGCGTGCTGAACCCACAGGGTTTAGATGAGTGCCATCCTTGCGGAACAGAGTAGGCTGGTTGTAGAAGTTGTCCCAGAGGTTGATGAATTCAACTTCTTCCCTCAGACACAAATATTTTAGTCGGCAATTTGTGCTGAAGGCCTTGTCGTAGAATTTGTCAGGTGCGTCGATCTTGGGGAGAATGCCTGAGATGATGATATTCCTTGACTTGTTTTTGTAGTGCTGGATCATCTTGCGATATTTCTCCATCAACTCTTCGGATCTGGTGCGCATGACGTCATTTGAACCAGCATGGATGACAAAAAGGGTATTTTCATTTGCATCCTTTGTAGTATCTTCGAAGGCTTCCACAATGTCGTCCACTCCAGCTCCTGGGATGCAAAATCTTTTTCGCCGATTTGTGACTCTGTCGCAGAACTCTTCGACCTGTCCTCGTAGGATGGAATCCCCAACGAGCCTGGTCTCTTCTGGTTCGTCTTCCATCTCTACCAATATCTCAAATCTGTTTGACATTGTGACTGGTAGATGAGACCTTTTCTGCATTGGCCGTGCACCGTTCCTCACTGGTGTAAATCCGGAAACCTGTGGTGGCGGGACTCTGCGTACAGGTCGGGGAGAGGAGTGGTTAGAACGGGGGCGAGGGGTTGGTACTGTTCGTGCTAGCAGGCTTCTTGCACGTGTGTGTGTGTGTGTGTGTCTGAGTGTGTGTGTGTGTTTGTGTCTAAGTGTACCTGTGTGTCTGTCTCTGAGTGTGTGTCTCTGTCTGTATGTCTGAGTCTGAATGTGAGTGTTTTGTGTGTGTGTGTGTGTATGTGTAATAGTATAAACACTCGTGATCCGTTTAGAACAGCACATTACGATACACTTACACACGAGCCTGTGTTCTTATACAAGCTCCAAGAAAAAGTAACAGAAATACCTTGTTTTTTTTTCTCTTTCTCTCCCTCTCTCTTTGGCTTGTATCCATTCGGCCCAATTCAGCCTACTGTTTTAAGACGTTTACCCCCATCCAGGTGTCAATATTTTCCTGGCGAGCGTTAGCGAGCCAGCATATATATATTTTTGTTTTGACAGCAATCTAAATTTGTAAATTTTTCGATAGAATAATGTCTCCGGCGAAGCCGGATTTCTACATACAATGCTGGCTCGCTATCGCTCGTCAGGAAGAAATCGACACTTGGATAGGTATAAACGTCTTAAAACAGTTGGCTGAATGAGGTCGAATGGATACAAGCCAAGGAAAGAGAGAAAAGGAGAAAAAGATAAAAACAAGCTGGTGAGCCCCCTTAAAAAGGAAATGACAAAAACAAAAGTCACGGACGATTGTAAAAAGTGCAGTTTAAGGAGAGAGGGTTGTTTTTCTGGTCCCCTTTCTCCCTCGTGTTAAGCCCAATTTGTTTGGAAATTATAAGACGTTCGGTCCATTAGTTTGACGATTTTAACATGTTTCGCCCCATTTCGTTGTCAACTTTAAGACCTTTCGTGCCATTTAGGTCTCGAATTATTCCTGGCGAGCGAAAGCGAGCCTGTAATTTTAGAAGGAACCGGCCTTTGGCCGGGACATTTTTCAACTGAAAAATGTACAAATTTATCTTGAATGGGGATCTAGGGGGTGTTTTTTTAAGCTTGATGGATGTCTAGCGAGGAAACTAAAAAAAAAATATCAGTAAATAAATACATTGGCCAAAAACCAAGCACTACCCCCTTAAGTCAGATCAAAACAAAAACCAAGCACTACCCCCTTAAGTCAGATCAAAACAAAAACCAAGCACTACCCCCTTAACTCAGATCAAAACAAAAACCAAGCACTACCCCCTTAACTCAGATCAAAACAAAAACCAAGTACTACCCCCTTAAGTCAGATCAAAACAAAAACCAAGCACTACCCCCTTAAGTCAGATCAAAACAAAAACCAAGCACTACCCCCTTAACTCAGATCAAAACAAAAACCAAGCACTACCCCCTTAACTCAGATCAAAACAAAAACCAAGCACTACCCCCTTAAGTCAGATAAAAACAAAAACCAAGCACTACCCCCTTAAGTCAGATCAAAACAAAAACCAAGCACTACCCCCTTAAGTCAGATCAAAACCAAAATAACAACATAAGAAATATAAGTATAGTCATGATTCACAAATATAAACTAAATTATGAGAGAAAAACAGCAGGAATAATCAGGGGTAAGATATTATTATTCTGTTCTGGGTGTGGTGTCCCGAGTTGGAATCCCGGGAGGAACATATGCTTTCATTAGTTTATTCAAGTACAATGGGGTTTGTAATTGATGAATAATGTTAAGAACGGGGTGTTACTTATTTATTCTAGGTACAGTCGTGCTAATAAGTCATGTCTCGGCACCAAGTATGTTTCGATCAATAATTGGTACCAGCACTATCTAAGCTTCATTTCTTCATATCGAGTGAAATATATGAACAAGTTCCTATGCTTACCCATCCTATTCAACATCTGACAGACATTAATACAGCGCTAGCCCACTCATAAATACTCGTTAACTTTACATATTTCTAATTATGGAAGTGTATCTCTGGAAACTAATTTATGAATATGAATATGAAGGATGTATGGTAGCTTAAGGGGGGTGACCCTTTTTTTTTATTTTATTTATCTCTTTCTCTGGCTTGTATCCATTTGGCCTCATTCAGCCTACTGTTTTAAGACGTTTATCCCCATCCAGGTGTCATTTTTTTACTGGTGAGCGGTAGCGAGCCAGCATATTTTTTATTTTTGTTTGACAGCAGGCTAAATTGTACATTTTTCGATAGAAAAAATTCTCCGGCGAAGCCGGATTTCTTCATATAATGCTGGCTCGCTATCGCTCGCCAGGAAGAAATCGACACCTAGATGGGGATAAACGTCTTAAAATAGTTGGCTGAATGGGGCCGAATGGATACAAGCCAAAGAAAGAGAGAAAAGGACAGAAATAACAAAAAGCAGGTCACCCCCCTTAACCCTTAATTAGCGGCGAGCAACATAAGTCGAGTTAAATAAAGCTGGACTATGTGGCGGCGCTCGACATAACTCGAGTGGCAATTTCAGCACGTAATGTGGCTGAGAGAGAGAGACAAGTGGTGGCAGGAGACTAGCGAGCGTATGACTGCTCCAGACCACCGCGGCGAACCTACTGACACAAATCTCAGCTCCCTCCTCCCTCTCTCACTCGCTACATACTCAATTATGTACTGAAAGTACCGAATTACCTGCTTTTTGCACTCGCGTTGCACGGTTATTGCAAGAAAACTATCCATCATACAAGGATCGTTATGGTGTCATTCGAAAGCTCTGTTTATGCCCTTTCAGGCATAGGTACTTGTTTTACGTTCTGGGTCTTATTTAGGCATGAAAATGATCACGTAAACAGCCCTATTTTGGCTAAAAACACCCCGCTGTGCGGTACACATAAATAAACCGCATAGGCCGCTCGTAAGGTGTTAAAGGATTAATTGAGATAGTCGGTAATCTTTTAATTGGTATATCTTATAAAGCTTAGGAAGGATGTATGGTACCTAAAAGTATTAATTGAGATAGTCTGTATTAACCTTTTAACCCGTACAGCCCCAGCGACGCGTCTGACGCGTCGGCGATGTATGTAACGCACAGCCCCAGAGACGCGCCTGACGCGTCACCCTAATTGCGCCGACCGTAACCTCAGGTGTAGCCACTCAAGAGGGCTCAGATTTGTATGGGAACTGTGTACGTATCCCACGCAACCGTGCCGATGGTTGAAAACTCTCAAAGTCCACGTGCGTGCGCGTGAGCGCGCAATAACCTTGTTTTTTTTGGGTAATTGCCTTCAATTTTTTACTCTTGTAAAATACGTTTTCGGGGGCTCTGTAGGACCATTTTTTAAGCTTTTTGAGCGGTTTTTCGTGGTTTTTCCTTCATTCCTAACCCATTCGCTATTGTTTCTGGAATAAAACCATTTTTTGAAAACCGGCCGGGTTCTGGTGAACAAACATTACAAAACTAGCCGGGGCTCCACGGGTTAATGGGTAGACGTCCTTCTTAAGCTGAATTTATGATTTGTTTTGTTTTCTATATTTCAACTACAAACCTATAGACCAGCCTCAGAGTCAGACGGCCCCTAAATTGAGTGGTCAATCTTGTAAGTTCTTCAGTAAACTGGCACGGATTGTCCCTCTTACAGGGATTAGGTCCGCTTGGGGGCATTTTGTGTATGGCCACCCCCATTAACCCCCTCTGTACCGGCGACGTCTTTTTATTTTAATCTAGCTACTATTAGACGATTTTATTCAGCAATTCACAGGCTTTGAACTATCTCAATTAACCCTTTATACTACCACAGCTCCTTCTTAATCTGCTCAAAAATCGTCCAAATATAGCTAGAATATAATGAAAAAGACGTCGCGGTACAGAAATGGTTAAGGGGAGTAAGGCGTCCGGCAATAGACAGATAGAATTACAAAACTATATACAGGGTGTCACAAAATAGACGTGCCAAACTTCGGGATTAGATTATGACATCATTAATATTCAAAGTATACAAATGCTCTATAGGCAAAGTTCCTCATGTATTCGTTACACAGATATTATCCTGTTGAAAAGGGAATTTTATACTTAAGGGGGGATGGTTAATTTTTTGGTCGATATTTTAATTTATTTTATATTTTTCTAGTGTCCTCCCTATACCTCCATCAAACTTTTCTAGTGTCCTCCCTATACCTCCATCACACTTTTCTAGTGTCCTCCCTATACCTCCATCACACTTTTCTAGTGTCCTCCCTATACCTCCATCAAACTTTTCTAGTGTCCTCCCTATACCTCCATCACACTTTTCTAGTGTCCTCCCTATACCTCCATCACACTTTTCTAGTGTCCTCCCTATACCTCCATCAAACTTTTCTAGTGTCCTCCCTATACCTCCATCACACTTTTCTAGTGTCCTCCCTATATCTCCATCAAACTTTTCTAGTGTCCTCCCTATACCTCCATCACACTTTTCTAGTGTCCTCCCTATATCTCCATCAAACTTTTCTGGTGTCCTCCCTATACCTCCATCAAACTTTAAAAAACAACCCCAGGATCCCCTTTTAAGATTTATTTGTACATTTTTCGGTAGAAAAATGTCCCGGCCCAAGGCCGAATCCTCTTAAACTTACAAGCTCGCTATCGCTCGCCAGGAAAAAATCGACACCTAAATGGCACGAAATGTCTTAATATTGACAAAGAAAGGAGGCGAAAACTCTTAAAATCACCAAACTAATGGGTCTAACGTCGTATAATCTGAAAAGTAATGGGGCTAAACATGAGGGAGAAAGGGGTTCAGAAAAACGACCCATCTCTCCTAAAGTATTTCCCCATAAGGGTGGCCTAGCTGTCCTAGAACCTACCACACCCCCATCGAAGTGAAATTAGTGTACCATGTTAACTGTCTTGATGGTGTAATGGTTAGAGTGTTGAAAATCTGTATGTGGTAACCCAGGTTCGAATCCCGCTGGATCCCATGATTGCTTTCATTAATTTCATTGGGAGGTGTTGGGTTTTGGAGTAAAATTAATACAAATAGATTATCAAGATATTGTAATTAAAAGAGGCTCTAGTACATTCATTAAAAGAGGCTCTAGTACATTCATTAAAAGAGGCTCTAGTACATTCATTAAAAGAGGCTCTAGTGCATTCATTTCTGTCAAAATGAATTCCGAAAAGGTGTCTTACTATAACAAAAACACCATATGAGGAGGAGCACTTTATTGACAACGTTTTGCATATAGCTTCTTCAGGTTACTGTTAAAACCCATACAGTACCAGGGACGTCCTTTTCATTTATTGGGTGAATCGCACCCACCCCATCGTTCAAAACAAGAAGAAGAAGGAGAGTCAAGTCGAAGGATTCATTGTGCGCAATACTTTGTTTACGGTCGGGACTTATTATTTTGGTGTTATTTTTCGATGTAATCTGGTTTTTCAAGTATCGATAACGAAATTCCTCCATGCCGACTATACTGTAATGAGAACAATATGGCGAGTCTATAGGGCCCTATTTTCCCTAATAAATTATTTTTATTAGGGCAGCGAAAGAGGTCTTGAATATTATCGAATAAATATCCCCATACGGAGAAAATATCCCTAAACATGGAGTAAACTCACTCTTTCTCAGGGAGGGGGGGAGCCTAGTCCGCTCGAGAAGAAAGAAAACAAAGTGTTGTGGACTGTGGACTCATAAAATTTTTAAGGGGAGGGAAAATAAAAATTGACGCAATTACAAAACTAACACTTAACCGCGCATCTGTAATGCTCGGTTCACACATGCACGAATTAACATCCCGTCCGTCCCCGACCCCTTAATTCGCCTGCAAACGAGCAAGGATGCCGGCAAAATCGCCTATGGTCGGTATACGGACGTGCGGTGTCGCCAGCTCATGGGACGCGGGTGCCTAGGCGGCGGCCTCTTTGTCCATGCACTAAACGGTCCGCGTGGGCCGGGTCAACTGTCAGAAAACGTGTTATGGCAGGACACCCACGAGACACACACGGGAGCAGTCGGCGTCTAGACGCAGCCTGGTGGTGTCTAGATGCCGACTGGCGGCGTCTAGACGCCGACTAACGGGATGAGAACGGCGGCAAAAAAACGTTGGAAGGAGATTCGGCGAAGTGGCGATGTGGCGGCCGTGACACAGACTTCTCAGGTCACCGTCCAGCGGGACTGGTCATGGCACCAAGTCGTCATCAGCATCAGGACCATGAGACGATGGACCCCGTCGATTCGCCGTCCAATCGCCATCCATGCACCATCTGCCGGCGGGGTGACGTGTTGAAACGGCCATCGTGGCCACTCGTATGCTCCAGATTGATGCCGTCCTGCCTATTTTCTTGGTCGGGGACGGACGGGATGTTAATTCGTGCATGTGTGAACCGAGCCCCCTCAAACCCGGTTGGGCTCTGAGGCACCCATAACAAACTAAGGCCCGGAACACGGATGGGCTCTTGAGCACCGTAAGCTTGAAAGCCTGTAAGCTTGTTTTGAAAGGCGTCAGTTCGACGCATATAAACACAGCCGGTCGGAGCGACGCTGCACACCTCCAAACACAAGAAGAAGAGGCGTCGTTTGTTATTGTGTGGTCTTCTAAGCCAAATTCAGTAGTGAAAAGTGTGTCATATTGCTAACATTGCCTCGAAACTCTCTCCACGGAAATCGTCATCACAACTGAACCAGTTGACTTAGAGAGCTCTACTTAACGCCAGTCTAGAGGTACGAAACACATCTACGCTTGGAGATGCGTTGGAATGCGGTAACAGTTAAAATAACAAAGATACGGTAGCCTAGGCGTAGACGTTTTTCTGCCAAATCGCCCGGATTTCAGGGATATCTTATAGAATGCGAAACCGGTCTGTAAGGGTTAAGGTCTCTTGAGTAAGGTAAGAATAAAAAAACAAAAAAATAAATAATAATCCATAAGGCAGGAATCCTGTAATCGAGGAGAGTAGTGGTATAGAATAAATAATAATCCATAAGGCAGGAATCCTGTAATCGAGGAGAGTAGTGGTATAGAATACCCATTGTTTATAATAATGCCTTGAAAGGGAAGTTCATGATAACCAAATATATTTGTTATTTATACACAATTTTCAACGTTTACTTCACGTTTTGTTTATCAAATACACTAACCCAACGTAATTTAGGTAATTTGTATAAGTTTTACGAGTTTAAAATCGTTCAACATTGAAACCGAAGCCAGGCATGGGCCTCTTCAGGAGATATAACCATCATCCCATTGTAATGGAAGTTATAATAAGATAAATAATAGGGGAAAGAAATATATGCATAAACGTAATTCTATCACATTTAACGCAAGCTATTTGTTTCCATTTAGGACAAGAGTTACTTACTACCGAAACTACCACTAATTATTTCTCAATATTTGAAGCTATTATAGGATAATTATAGGGAATAGGCTCACAGCCTTATTATACATGATTTATAGGCTCACAGCCTTATTATACATGATTTATTAGGGACAATGTAGGTCTATGGAATCCTTATACTGTACTGATGTATAATCCACTGTGGGAGAATAATTTTGATCACATTAATTTTATAAAACCCGATATTAAAAAAAACAAAAAACAACAACATTCTAATCAATCTCAGAGCTCTTTCGGACATGCTCACTGTTTACAAACTCCTTCTTTATGCAGTATAATCGATATTTACCCCCTGCTGGCAACATAGATGACTATTTCAATAATTCATGGGGGAGGGGAAAGGCCCCCCTCAACCCATCGTGTATCCCACATTGGAATGATAACTAAGACCATGAAAACACTCATTTCTCAAAATCTGGAGGAAAAAACATGAAAAATAAGGGTGCGAGCCTATTCCCTATAATTAACTGTTATAGAATAAGGATGTTGCAAAGATTATAATAAAATTAGTTTCAATCACTGGAAATAAATTTTATGTGCACTATACTGTATATAGCACTGTAAAAAAAAAAAATCTCCCTATTGACGACACTAAAACTCTTATTAAGCCCCTTGACTGGCAAAATGGATGTTGACTTTAATATGGCATGGGGGGGGGGGGCCCCTATCAACCCCCCAAAAATTGTATTGTTTTTACTCTGAAAATTACATACATTTGAGTGACTTAACACTTAAAGAGCGGGGCCCGACATAAGTCCGTATCCAACAAAAAGCAGCAAGTTAGGAGCATTATTAAGGCTTTTAAAGGGTTAAAATCGAGTGCAAATGGCCGGGAGCGCAGCAGGCCACACGGCCGACACCCAGGGCTTACCGCCGCCCACTAACTCACCCTCCCTGTGTTCTCGAGAGGCCGGCAGTATAGCCAGTAGTGAGCATAGCTGGGAAAAATATACCGCTATATGCTAAACTCCCATGTTGGTGGTACCACTGTATGAGAACCATGAGTGCTACGTAGCTCGTTCTGGTCTCATTTTGAAGCTTTTAGCTCCTAGTTTTTTGCTGAATACATTTCTTTTCATGCAGATACTTGATTTATCATTCAGGAGGGCCTGAATATGCCCAAATAAGCCCAAAACCCCCCACTAGACAAGGGTTAAGATCGTTGGATAATGGGGGGGAAATTTTCCGGGGACTGTAACTAATTTAAACTACTGCATAATGAAGAAAACTACCTAAAGCCAGAAAGAAAAACCATGGGAAAATTAGTGGTAGTTTCGGTAATAATTTCCGGACATGAAAATGGGTTTAATTTAAGTTAGAATGAAAATAATATATTAATAAAAAGAGAGAGGTCGAGAAAGACGGAGAGACCTATGCATTCCCTTGACGACGCCTGGGTTCAAAATGTCTGTCACAACCCGGTAAGCAACTCTCCTGTACTCAAGAAGAATCTAATGAGGAGAGAGCTCTTAAACGATCTCCCAATTGATCCCTAGTCTTGACCAAGCATCCCTGAAGATGGCTTTGCCATCGGTGGTGCATCGTCTGCACACTTACAAATGTCACTGGGAGCTGCCAGATGGCGTGGCAGCAGATACAAACATGGCACCAAAAAAAAAACACGGTCACAGCTGTGTTGTTTGTGGAAAATACAAGCGGAAGCAAAAGAAATTCATGTTTCACTTCTTTCCCAAAGGTAAGGTGAAGTGCTTAGTCATAAGTAGGGTATATCTACGAGTATACAGTATATAGTATACTCACATACGAGTGTATAATCATGGCTGACTGAATACATATTCCAGAGATATCATCTCGGTAAATAGCTGACCCATGAATGCTGGCATTTGTATCAATGCAGATGTTTGTTATGGCTCAAGAACCTTGACATCAAACTGAAGACGAAAACACCTGATCAGCTGAACTAAGTCCCGTGTTGTGTGAAGCAGCCACTTTTAAGATGACCAGAATAGCGGGGATGGCCGCCTGACATCTGATACTCCACAATTTACAGATGTTTTAAATAATATAAATATATAGCATAATCTACTCACGTTGTATATAGGGGAGGTGTGGTGGAGTGGTCTTGCCACTGGCCTGGTAATCCAAAGGTCCCGGGTTCAAATCCCGATGTATCAATGGGAAGATATTATTGGGATGGAATTTGTGCTGTACCTGGTATCAGTGCATTACCACAAGCCCACCGAAACGTCAATAAAATACCCTCATTGTTTCCTGATTAAAATAGCACTGTATGAATATTCCCATATTCAAAATATGCTATAGGGGTGCAATGCCTGGTGAGTTATCTGCTCAACAGGTGGCGTTGTGTGTGTGTAAGTGTGAGAGTCCGAGTGTAGGGGGTGAGACAGTGAAGCACGGGAACGAGGTGGCTTCAGAGATGGGGTCGTTTCGGGCCATGAGTGAGCACCGTGCCTCATGTGAAGGCAAGATGGCAGGTGCTCGTTGTACTCTACGTGCTTCACATGTCTCACTCCCTAGACTGGAACAAGACCTCACGGGCTTCACTGTTCATTGTAAAGCGGTGAATGTTAAGGCTCTCAGCCTATGCCCGAGAGGAAGTAAGTTGGAATATAGAAAAAAAAAAAAAAAAAAAAAAAAAATATATATATATATATATGCCTTTCACCTGATCGGTTATCTTTAATGTAAGACATTCCCTCAATTTTATGTTCTAAGTTTTTATGGAGTGTGAGGTTGGAATTACTTGCTTAGGCTATAGAATATTATTCATGAATACACAGAAAAGCAATACACGGTAGTCGAGCAATTCCCCTAGCATTGTATTGTGCTGCAGTGGTCGACCTGAATAGTAAACACATAACATCGATAGAAAATATATATATTTAGTAGCAGTCTCTACGTTTCCAACGTAGGGCTTATGATCTCAGCCGCTACCACAGCGGGCCGATTTATCGGTACTCACGCGAAGTAACCAAATAATCTCTAGAGTTGCACCTCAATTCACTACTAGGCACGTTGTACACACTCCGAGACGACTAGGAAAGAAGAGAAAGCGAAGGAGAGAAAGAATTGTTATAGTTACCCATTTAATCTAGCTGCTCTCCTCTGAGCCATGCTCCATGTTCTATGAGCCTGCACCAGGACCTGCCAAAGTATCAGTCACTTCGCGCCCACCGTCGATGTCACACGCCTTTTTTGTCTGTGCTTCGCGAGTGCCTGCTTTGCATCCCCTTCGCTTCAACTATTAGTGAGTGTGAGCCTTTTCAGGCTGATGAGGTTTTAGAAGGATGTTCAGTGATGAAGGCAGCACTTTATACGGATTTATGGCGTGTTTACTGGGTGTGCGCGTAGTGCTGGAGACGTGTTTATTTATTTGTTTTCTTCGAGGGTGTTTGGTCCGCGACGCCGCGTAGCGGTCGTTGTGTGTCGATTCTACCCTCGCTTTCGGGTTCATGTTCACTTTAACTACCCTTAACGTACCTTGGGGGGGGGAGATGCTTCCCGCGGGATGCATTGTGTTTCTTTCCCTTTGTGACTTTGTTTTATTGTTTTTTCATATGACTACGTGTCGATGTTTTACAAGACTTGAGCATGAGGTTTCTCTGGATTCTGCTTTTGTGTGAGCATAGGCTACACAACCTTTATTCTCTCACAAACATGCTGCTTTGGTCTCCACTGACCTATAGCCCTTCTGACTTGTTTATTAAACTTGTCCATAGTTGGTGGTCTTGTATTTCGTTCGCATGGTTCACGCTTTTGTCAGTTCCTTTTCATTTCCCCGGGCCTACTTGACTCGTGGATACGTGGTTCTGGTGAAAATGTCGGTCAAACCCTAGGCTATCCTCCTTTTATTTTATTAATTTAACGTAATTGCTTCTCGGGCAGTGTTTAGCTTTGTTACTAGGTTTTTTCACTTAGGGATTGACGCTGCCCTAGTGTTTTCTCTTTTGTGTGAATTGTGTAACTAGGCTAGGCCTGTGTTTTTTTAACTTGAGCTTACTGCCGTCGGATTGGGCCACATAGTCCTGTCCTTCTGTTTTCCTCTTGTCTCTACTGACTTGCTGGTTGGTCTTCTACGCTCTTGTTAAAATTCTCATTATAATTGAGTGTTTAAGCTAATCGGTTTTTGCCTTGAGCTCCCGCCGTTGGAATGATCCACACAGGTCCTTTCCTTCTGCCTTCCTTTTGTCTCAACTGACTGGGAAGTCTCGGTCTCGTAGCTCTCGGTTAAATTCTCGTTTTTCTTACATTACATGTTTCTGTTCTTCCCCTGCCTGTGGTTACTTGATTGCTAAAAAGGGGGGGGGGGGGATGTCTGGAAACTGTACGCGATAGGGGCCCCGCTCACAGGGACGATATGCTTGGACAAGTTGACTCGATTTTCGTGTTTACTCACGTTTTTTCGCCACACAGGCAAGGGTCTTCTGGTGTCCTCAGCTCCTTCATCTTTTTAAATCCGCCCTACAAGCGCCTTTATCTTTTTTATGTTCCCTGTGCCTTGTCAAGGCCTAGGCCACATAGCTTTTCACTTGACTTGGTTTATGCGCCCTGTTCTGCCCCCCTATTCATGTACCTGGACAGGGCTTTTTGGACAATGGCTGATTGGCTATTTTCCTATCCCTTCTGTCCTGTTCCTTGTGTCCTCCTTCTGTAAGGCAGCCTCCTTGTATACGGGGTGGACCCAAAGACTACCTGAAAAGTCCTAGGACTTGACCCAAAGTGGCGATGTCCTGTGTGTTTTGGATTCCCTCCCCGCCCCTATTTAAACTTATAGGGTACTGTTGGGTTGCTCACACTTGACCTTTTCCTTCCAGCTGGTGCCCGCTCTACTGCCGGCTGTCCCTACGCCGCCGCCACTTCGCCGCCTCCTCCCTCCACTCTCACAGAGGGTTCTCAGGTATTTCGAAGGGTACCAATTTCCCCAAAATTTTGGTTTGGACCTGTTCCCAGGGTTGGGCCTCGCTAAGGGGCTTGTCCCAGCCCTGGTGTTGAGGGTCTCCGGTGTGGGTGGTTTTAATTGACTTTCCTGTTATACTTGCTACATAGCTTCTTACTGGATATTGTCTTACTGAGTCTTACATGCTGGATTGGCTCTACTGCCTCATATTGCCTGTCTCACCTCTACTGGTGGTTAGTGCTTCCCCATTTTTCAGTGCTGTGATGCCGGCTCCTCCCTGCTCGCGGCCGACGTGCCAGCGGACGGCCTTGCGGGATCATCGGGAATGCTGCCTCCACATGGCCTGCTACGGGAAGGATGTTTACGATCCCCGCCGATGTAGGGTGTGTCTCTCCGCTCTTCAACTACTGGAGACTCTCCCTACGTCGGCGGAAGGACAACGGGCCAGGACGTCTCTACGCCGGTCATGGGACGTCATCTCCCGTCACGTTCAAAGGGTCCTGCACAGGGCTCCTTCATTCCGTGAGGATGACATCCGGGTGTTGTTGGGGATCCCACCTACCTCCGATGCTGCACGCCGTTCCCGCTCCCCTACTGTTCGTCACTCTCGCTCTCCTCATCCGATTCGGGACTCCCCTCCCGGGAGTTCGGGTCCGGCGGGCGGGAGGGCGCCTCCTAGGGAGCGGGCCCCCAGGCGTCATGAACATCGAGTGCCTCCCTCCGACCTATCAATGACTTCTGGAGCTTCTGGCAAGAGGAAACGTCGCCGATCTCCATCCCCTGCTGATCGACCCCGTCTTGCTTCTCCTCACCTCAGGATGAGCCCCGTTCCTTTGCAGGGTTCCACGGTCTTCAGGGCCAAACGCCGTCCTGCCCCGCCTGCCGAGGAGGTCGTTCTCCATCCTGCACCATCTTCAGCCACTGGTGGGGTGGAGCTCGAGCCTCTGCCTGCCTCCCAGCCTGTGAGGGGTCCCGGCCTCTTCCCTATGGCGGGCCCGGCTGTGGTGGTCCCGGCGGCAATGCCCTCCCCGCCTCCTCCTCAACCTGGAGGTTCTGACGCCTCGATCCCTTGTGGCCAGCCGTCTCCTCCTCGTCTCCCTGACCATTTAGACGATGTTCTTGAGATGGAGGTTGCGGATTTTGATAGGCTGGAGGACGAGGATGTGGGGGTCGACTCATCTTCGGACGGTGCACCTGATTCGGGCCGGGAGGACCCCGACGTGGAGGCACAGTCCTCCCCACCGTCCCCTGAGTTCTCCCCGCTCACGGACCATGGGGCCCGTTGGCCCAGTGAGGCTGGTTCCCTGTCTCCTCTACAGACGTCCTTCCCTCCTGCTGCGGAGACGGAGTTACGGGCGGAGTTGGCGTCTCTTCGTTTTGAGATGGCCTCCAATAAGACAGACATCCTCTCCTCTGTCACGGCGGCCATGGAGGCAGTGGTCTCCCGGTTGGGTACTACAAACCCACTTGTGGGATGCCGACCACATCCCATCTCGGCCTGCTCTCCCGGTCGTGGTATCGTTGACATCATCTGCTTCATCACCTGTACCTCCGACACCGCCTACGACTCCTCTCTGGCCCGTTGTTATCCCGGGCCAGGGTTTGGAGTTGTTCTCTCACCCCCTCTCCGTGCCGCCTCTCTCCAAGTTTAAGATCCCCAAAGTCAAGATGCCATCCCTGTATGGGGATTCTGTTGCTTGGAGAGCTGTGATCGCCTCCAACCCTGAGGAAGCGGTCCACCTGCCGGCCGGGGAGCGGGCTGTGCCCGAGGGCTGGGCTATCCAGGTGAATGAGAAAAACATCTTCCGGGCCATTACTCCACAGGGTCTGGTCCCTGAGGTCGATGTCAGGGCGTACCCTAACCGGCAGGACGTGCGGTATTTTTCGTATCGTCCATCTGTACTGCCTTACACTGCCACGAAGCCCTGGGCTGACTACTCCCGCCAAGACCTGTCTGCGGATGTCCACTCCCTCTCTGCCATCTCAGGGACGCTGTACCTCAGGAATGTGCGAGATCGGGACGGGGTCCTGATGCTAGAACTACTGCACGTCTGTCCGGGTCCCTGGGGTGAGTGGATCCGTGAAGTGGTGGAGTTTGGTCAGTCCATGGCTGAGACCTTGCCGGCCATCCCTTCCATGGAATCATCTTTTCTGTCGGGCATGCTCCTTACCTCCTCGGGCTTCCCTCTGCCTGTGTGAGAGTGGCTCAATGCTCCCAAACTGTCGGTGGGCCCCCTTCCGTGTTCCTTTTTCACAGCACCGGAGAAGGCACCACTGGACCGGGACTTTAAGTTCCGTCAGCGAGCGGCACGCCAACTTTCAACTCTTCTTGCTCAGTTGGAACTGGCGCGGGTTCACCTCCGCCTTATTGAGTCGCTGGAATCGGCTGATCATCGCCAAGGTTTTGAGCATGTCCGACGGATCGCCCTGCAGCTTGCCCTCAACCCTGTTCAGGACATCCGACACTCCCTCCATGAAGCCACTCGTTGCCGTCAACAACTTCGGGTGGCTTTCTGTAAGAAGGTCCCTGCCGACGTCCGCAACCGCCTCCTACTGACTGACCTTCTGACCCTGGGTCTGTTCCCTAAGGAGGCTTGGCAAGGGGCTTTCTTACTGGCGCAGAGTGACGCCTACTCTGCGCAACGGAAGATGGTGGCGACGCCCACTTCATCCTCCTCCACCCGCGGATGCGGGGGCAGGTCTGTCGCCGGCAGAGGGCGCCAGGCTAGAGGTGTGGCCAGGGGACTGGCTCCCAGGGGGCGTGGTGTACCCGCCTTCCGTGGACGTCGGTCCCCGGATCGCCGTCCCCGTCAAGAGGGGATGCGGCGCTGGCAGGCGCAGGGCCCCAGTTCCTCCGCTGCCAGACACAGCCTGGAGGGGGATAGGCCGGAGCGCGAGGCCCGTCCATCGTTTCGGCGAGGCGGGGGGACGTCGGGGGGAGGACGTGGTGGCTCATCCCACTACGATAAGTCCAAGAGGGGCTCCACGCCAAAAAACGCGTAGTTCCTCCTGCCCAGTCCCCTCTTCCCTCGCCCGACCATCTCGTCGAAGCGGTGATGGGCCTGACACAAGGCGCCCGCACCGGCTTCTTCCGCCCCCACTACCGGAAATGGCCCCGCCGGTCGTGGGCGCGTCGGGTGGTCAAGAAGGGTCTGACTTGGAGGTGGAGGTCCAGGCCTCCTCTCAGGTGCCCTCCCCGACAGCGACCAGTGTCTCAGGAAGTGGCCCAAGTGATCATGTCCATGCACGAGGAAGGCGTTATCAAGGAAATATCTTCTACACAAAAGGTATTTCTTTCTCGTGTGTTTCTGGTCCCAAAGAAGGACTGCGCTGCTATGAGGCCGGTGGTAGATCTCTCAGTCCTCAACTCTCACATTGTGAACACTCGTTTCCGCATGCTCACCATCAACCAGGTACGCCTGGCACTCAAGCCCTTGTCTTGGGTGGTCACCCTGGATCTGAAGGATGCTTATTGGCATGTACCAATGGCTCCTTGGTTCCAGGGCTGCCTAGCACTGCAGTCGGATCAATGGGTGTTCCAATTCACCAGACTACCATTCGGCCTCAACATAGCACCGCGGGTCTTCACCAAACTGGTAAAGCAGGCTCTGACCCCCTTGCTCTTACAAGGGATTCAGATCCTGTTTTACCTGGACGATTGGCTCATCTCCGCAGACTCTCTCACACACTGTGTACAAGACACGCTCACTGTAGTCAGACATATCACAAACCTGGGGTTCAAACTAAACATTCCCAAGTCCTGCCTCTCACCGTCACGAGAAGTGACGTGGGTGGGCTTGCACTGGGATCTCCTAAGCGCCACCGTTTCCCAGAGTCGAGTGAATGCGGCGAAACTTCGAAGGAAGCTCTTTGTTGTGTTGCACTCGATCTCGATAACACGAAAAATCTGGGACTCCCTACTAGGGTCTTTGAATTGGGCGTCTCTGACCGTGCCCTTGGGCCGGCTCCGACTAAAACTCCTCATTCAGCTGGGCAACAGGCACTTCCCTATCTCGCCCCCTTACCGTTTGTGGACGGTACCGCGCTCAATACATCTGAGACTGACACACTGGGTCGCTCGGGGCACGCTCTCTGCGGCTGTGCCCTGGACTGCTCCCCCGCCGACCATCTGGGTAGACACAGATGCGTCGAGCGAGGTGGGGTGGGGCTATCAGACATGGGACATCAAAACCACGGCAGGTGGTCGGGGCTCTCACACTTCCACATCAATGCCCTGGAACTGTTGGTACCGTTGTTCTTCCTGCGGGATCACGGACTGGCCCTCACGAGCAAGTCGGTGGCCTTCAGGATGGACAACATGTCCGCGGTTCATTGTATCCAAAAGCAGGGCTCCTCCAGGTCTGTTGTGCTCCAAGGCCTGGCGGAGAAATTGTTTTACCTGGCCGATCATTACAGCATCACCCTGCATGCGACTTACCTGCCCGGGACGGCCAATCTTTGGGCGGATGCTTTGTCGAGAGGACAGAGCACCAAGGTAGAATGGTCATTAAGACAAAGCGTTTTCGACGACCTCGCAGCCTCCTGGGGCCATCCGCAGGTGGACTTGTTCGCCTCCTCAGGGACGAACAAGCTGCCGGACTACCTCACCCGCTGGACTTGTACTCAGGCGGGGGGGGCCGGATGCCTTCAGCGAGGACTGGAGCAGGTGGCAGTCGATTTACGCTTTTCCACCGCCCGACGCGCTGCTTATGTGCAAAGTCCTACACAGGCTGAGAGAGTACCGTGGCAAGGTTTGGTTAATCGCGCCCCTCTGGCCGGCCCAAGCCTGGTACGCTCAGCTGAAGCGATGGTGCCCGAGTCCCGTTCCCCTGTCTGTCTCAGACTTCCACTTGGGACAGATTGGAGACCTAGGGACCTCGTTGGCATTCGCATCGTGGATGTTTGTGAGGCAGGGTGGTTGCCGAAATATGGACGTTGCTTGACTGATATGCTTAATCAGCACTGGACTAAGGCTACTTGGAAGACTTACGAGTCTCATTGGACTACTTTCACTAAATGGATCAATGACACCGAACAAACCGTTCCGTCGGTTGCGTTAGTCTTCCATTACCTTAATCACTTGTTTGCGACATGCACATACATGTACAACACCATTAGGAACCACCTGTCCGCTATTAGGGAGCCTTTTGAGACCTTGACGGGGCTGGTGCTCCCTCACAAGGAGCTGTCTTTTTTCATGAAAGCCTGCTTTAGGCTCAGACCGCCCCCGCGCCAGATACCGCCTCAATGGTCTCTGGCGAAGGCTCTAAGGCTCCTTATCTCACCCATCTACACCACTAACCCAACACCTGTTCATCTGCTTGATAAAACATTGTTTCTTTTAGCGTTGGCTACAAGAGAGAAGGTCTCGGAGTTGGCTGCCATGTCGAGGGCCCCGAATTGCATGAGTTTTTCGCCTTCCTTGGGGTCAGTCACTTTGGCCCCTTCCGTTCATTTTGTGGCCAAGAATGAACGTGAGGCGCACGTTTTTAAGCCGTTTACTGTACCGGCTTTAAAATGTGGGAGCACGCATCATCCGCTATGCCCGGTAAGAGCCTTGCATACGTATGTGCATGCCGCTGTGCCGACGTCGGGGACGGCGCTCTGGTTGGCCCCTAAGACAGGGACACGGTTAGGCAAACGTGCTGTGGGACTTCATTTACGCAGTGTCATTACTGCTAGTAATCCCCTTACGAAGGGCTCCGCTCATGATGTCCGCTCTTATGCAGCGACTGAGGTTTTTAAACAATTCTTCACTTTCGGACATAGCCGACACGGGGTTATGGTCCTCCCACAGCACTTTTGTCTCATCGTACCTGTCCATGTCCACTGCCAGGCCAGGTGTGCCTTGTGTTGCGTTAGGCCAATGTGTCACGTAATTCATCTCCATCCTGTGTCTCTTCTCATCCCATACTGTATTTCTTCCTTTCCCTACACTGGGGGGGGGGGGGGGGGGTAGGGGGGGGGCGTCATTTTGTATGCTTGTACAATGCCTTTCTATCTTTCATTTTACATGTATGTCATCCCTGTTTAGTATTAAGGATATCTCTCTTACTTCTTTACATATAGACTCTACTGTCTAGGGGTTACTTGTTTGGTATGTCTATGCCTCATACCCGGTTTTTGTAATTAAAGAGTGTCCTTGGAGATCATCCACCTACTGTGCCTTGCCTTCAGATTCTTGTCTTCATGTACAATTGCCTTCATTCTTCCCAGATTGGTGTGCCATTCTCAGGTCGACATGACCTATTCCTTATCCTGCTGCGGCACTTTTCAGACCCTAGACTGATACTTGTAACATGTACTTCCTTAATATGCACCGTACTGTTACGCTCTTTTTCTAATAAACTTATTTGTTTATTTGTATCTTTTCTTGGTCCTCTGCTTGTGCTACGGCTTGGGGTTTAAGGTTTCTTAGATGTCCGCCTCCAATTTGGGATTCAAGCCCTACGTTGGAAACGTAGAGACTGCTACTAAATTGGGAGATTTGACGACCTCCCTTATAACCAAATAAGGAAAACCTCTTATTTGGTAGCAGTCTCGGAGTATCCAACGACAGAGTATCCCGCCCTCATGCCGATCCCATGCCCATCCAATCTAAACTGATTACTTGATACCTCGATACTTTGGAGGTCCTGGCGCAGGCTCATAGAACATGGAGCATGGCTCAGAGGAGAGCAGCTAGATTAAATGGGTAACTATAACAATTCTTTCTCTCCTTCGCTTTCTCTTCTTTCCTAGTCATCTCGGAGTGTGTACAACGTGCCTAGTAGTGAATTGAGGTGCAACTCTAGAGATTATTTGGTTACTTCGCGTGAGTACCGATAAATCGACCCGCTGTGGTAGCGGCTGAGATCATAAGCCCTACGTTGGATACTCCGAGACTGCTACCAAATAAGAGGTTTTCCTTATTTGGTTATAAGGGAGGTCGTCAAACCTCCCAATAAACACGTACAGCATGAGGCAAAAGATGTGTTCCAAACTTTTGGTAATGTTGCTGAAGGAATGTGTATTTATTAGTGTATGACGTGCATGGGTAGAGCTGCAGAAACAATTACTCAAGAGACAGTCACTGGGATGAATGCTGTGGTCTCTGCCAGGATCTGCCTTGCTTGGGCCAATCGGCTTTCTGCGGACTCCCATTTTCTTATGTTCTTATGTTCTTATGTCTCGCATATTCCTTCGTGAGAGATAATTGCGTACCGGTACCGGTATGTCTTTATTTACTCCTCACCAATTAAGCAGTGCAAGTAATATGAGGAACTGTATGATTCACTGTGTGTGTGTGTTTGTTTATTTACTTTTCAGTAAACGTACGAACACTATGGGGAACATATGGCTGAAATCCATACAGGTACTGAACAAAATTTAAATGCATGGAACAAAAACAATACAAAATATAGACATTGAGTAACCTACACATATAACAAAGCTATTATATTAGATCAAGTATTTTATACAGAAAAAAGTAAAGTTGCTTCACAAGTACTAGATTGTCTACATGGAATGTAGCACAATATATTTAGTCGTAGTAGTATATGGACCGAGATAGGGCAATAATGATAATGACAGAAATGGGATCACAATTTAAACATCATGGGTGACTTTTACAGTAGCCTACTACTTAGATATAGGCCTATAAGAGCTGTTATGAATAGTGAAAATGAAGAGATATTGAGCACTGCAAGCAGTAGCCCATAGATATTAGAAACTATATAGTTATAGCTCGAATATAACCGTTTTCTAAAGAACGGTACATTCTCTAATGAGGGGTATAAACTGTATAGTTATTGTTCGAAATTAACCGTTCTCTATTGGGGGGTGCTTGACGTTAGATGGGGTAAGTATCAGGGGCCTACAACCAAAAGCAGAGAGTCACCTCTCCTTATTAGATACTTCTTGCCTGTACTCCTGCTTCACCAGCCGCACCCATCTCGCTGCTCAGTCAGTGTTTTTGAAGCTTCAGTCTTGCCTAGTTCCATTGATTCGATCTTTATGTGTTTGTATTCTTAAGGGAGCCCTCCTCGCTTTTGTTTTCTCTTTCTCTCCCTCTCTCTTTGGCTTGTATCCATTCGGCCCCATTCAGCCTACTGTTTTTAGACATTTACCCCCATCCAGGTGTCAATATTTTCCTGGCGAGTGGTAGCAGCCAGCATATATATATTTTTGTTTTGACAGAAAGCTAAATTTGTACATTTTTCAATAGAAAAATGTCTCTGGCAAAGCCGGATTTTCCATACAATGCTGGCTCACTATCGCTCACCACGAAGAAATCACACCTGGATGGGGATAAACGTCTTAAAACAGTTGGGGTTAAGGGGGTTCACCGACTTTCTTTTATCTTTCTCTCCTTTTCTCTCTTTCTCTGGCTTGTATCCATTTGTCCCCATTCAGCCAACCGTTTTAAGACGTTTATCCGCATCCAGGTGTCGATTTCTTTGTGGCGAGCGATAGCGAGCCAGTATTGTATGGAGAAATCCGGCTTTGCCGGAGAATTTTTTTATCGAAAAAATGCACAAATTTAGCTAGCTGTCAAAACAAAAATATATATATGCTGGCTCGCTACCGCTCGCCAGGAAAATATTGACACCTGGATGGGGGTAAATGTCTTTAAACAGTAGGCTGAATGGGGCATAATGGATACAAGCCAAAGAGAGAGGAAGAGAAAGAGAAAACAAAAAGCGAGGTGGGCTCCCTTAAGAATACAAACACATAAAGATTGAATCAATGGAACTAGGCAAGACTGAAGCTTCGAAGCACTGACTGAGAAGCGAGATGGGTGCGGCTGGTGAAGCAGGAGTACAGGAGTGTTGCTTACCGGGTTGTGACAGACATTTTGAACCCAGGCGTCGTCAAGAGAAGGTATAGGTCTCTCCATCTTTCTCGGCCTCTCTTTTTTTTTTTTTTTTTTTTTTTTTTTTTATTAATATATTATTTTCAGTATAACTTAAGTTAAACCCATTTTCGTGTCGGAAAATATTACCGAAACAACCACTAATTTTCCCATGGTTTTTCTTTCTTGACTTTAGGTAGTTTTCTTCATTATGCAGTAGTTTAAATTAGTTACAGTCCCCGGAAAATTTCCCCCCCATTATCCAACGATCTTAAGTCACTCAAATGTATGTAATTTTTAGAGTAAAAACAATACTATTTTTTCGGGGGTTGATAGGCCCCCCCCCCCCCATGCCATATTAACTCTTTCAGACTCATATGACGCTACCGCGTCATATGACAGAGTGAACCAGAAACTCATATGACGCTACCGCGTCATATGGACTTATCTTCATAATTCTAGAATAAGTTTTATGACGCCCTAGCGTCATATGGAGCTCAGTAAGTCCGATAAGTTAGATGGAGATCTGTCGGTTGGTGGCAACCCCAGGTTTCTTCGACAATTCTAACGGTCTGCAGTGTGGTTTTGACAGTTGTGGAGTACAGTGGCAATGATACCGGGCTCCCGCCTCCTCGGACTTACTGGAACATAATATGACTGAAGGAGTTAAAGTCAACATCTATTTTGCCAGTCAAGGGGCTTAATAAGAGTTTTAGTGCCGTCAATAGGGAAAGTGTTTTGTTTTTACAGTGCTATATACAGTAGAGTGCACATCAAATTTATTTCCAGTGATTGAAACTAATTTTCTCCGTATGGGGATCTTTATTCGATAATATTCAAGACCTCTTTCGCCGCCCTATTAGAAATAATTTACTAGGTTAAATAGGGACCTATAGACTCGCCATATTGTTCTCATTATAGTCCGCATGGAGGAAATTCGTTATCGACATTTGAAAAAAAAACAAAAAACAGATTACATCGAAAAATAACACCAAAATAATAAGTCCCGACCGTAAACAATGCATTGTGCACGATGAATCCTTCGACATGACTCTTCTTCTTTTCCTTGTTTTGAACGATGGGGTGGGTGCAATTCACCCAATAAATGGCGTGAGCGTTACTCACAAAAACGAAACACCGGCAACCTGTTTTTGCCCCCTTACATATATGAGGATGACAATAAATCAAGGGGGAGTGAGGGGGGGCAACGCCCCCCCTCAACCCATCGTGTATCCAATTTACCCCACAATTTCCCTTACCTACTGTAAAAGCGTGATTCACCCAATAAATGGCGCCATTTGACGTCTTATCTTCAGATTAATTAATAATGGGTAAGTTAATGCAAATCCTCCACTCCAACCATGAAAAATAATAAAACACTTATGTTCCTTGAAAAAATATACAGAAAACCTGGTAAATAAGGCGGCTCTAGCTGTCTTGAATTTTACTCTTTATTCAATATTTTACAGGAATACATCTATGTAACCCTTAAGAATATATGGGGTAAATGGGGATTATTGATGTCACACAGGGAATTTCTCTGCCAGTAGGACTATCTAGGGACATTTCGTCTGTCTCTTCCATCAGATTCACCTGTTCACGTACACATAATAAGACAGAACATCACCTGGTCACCATGCCGTGCAAGTACTGATTCGGGCACCTTGGTCTGCTACCATCGATATTGTAAAGCTCGTAATGATTATTTGTTTCTAATTTATAGCTCTATTGCGATGTATTTCATCGTTAGAAAGTAAGGTAAGCAGTTTTTATGGCCATTCTCCTTCCGGTTTAATTCTAGATCCGGTTTCACAACACTCACCAATTTATATGGCTTCTATAAATTTGTTATATACCATACTTCATTCCTATATCGGTCAGTATACTGTGAAAAAGTTAATATTTACCTCCTATTATCCACAGCGAAAGCTCAAGATTGCGGAGTAAATACCGTAGACTTCATCGACTCTTTTTTTGGCGACCGTCAATCTTTTATTATTTTAATACCAAACCAGCGGGAGTGTGGGGGCGGCCGCCCCCACCTAATATACTAGGTTAGGTTAGGTAAGGTTGTTAGGTTAGGCTAATATTACCCCTTATTTTCGTCTTTTACCCCGCAATTTCACTGATCTTCATAACCCTCCCCACTAGTGGGGGCCGTGTTTTTAGATTGTTGGATAATGGGTAAATACCCATTTCCGCCAGTCCTTAGTATAAAACAACACTGTATATTAAATAAAACTGAGAAAAACAAAAACACAAAACGCTAAATTTGCTGTGAAACCGGATCTAGAATTTTACCCTCCTTCCTAATTCCAATTCCGATTGCCTAGGCCTAGAAGAGAGTTTAAGAATGACAGAATATAATTTATTGAAAAGTGACACAACCCAAATTTGGAAAGTTTCTTTTTATATTTGGTGAGTAGCCTATTTACTATATAGAGCTGGGCACTTTTTGTGAGAATTCTGTCTGTTCATGAACTACACCCTCAGTTTTTAAGATGGAGGCCTCTACTTGGCATGAATACTAAAGGGGTGCCAGAATAGGTTTTAAGAGTTGGAGTGGTGGGCTGCACTTCGATTTTCCCCTGGGCAGCACCAGGTACCTCAGCTAGTTGTTAATACATGACCTTGTTCTATTTTCGACAGCCACTGGGACGTCAATAACTTTTCTAAATACAGTAGATGATGAATGTAATAGGTCACCGGGGGTGAGGTGGGGCAGAGCCCCCCCCCCCCTCAGTCCATTGTGGATTCCATGACCAAGCTGTTAGATGATGAAGATTATTTACTCATAGCTGTATTAAATAGATCATGATATCAATAGATCAACCATTTTGACACACACTAAACACCATATTACTGATTATGTATTTGTATTCCCGTAACATTTGTTCGGTATGGGATAGGCAGCACACCTCCCACGTGTTTAGCCCTTTTTGGAACCTCCCTATTTCGCTTCATTAGTTTTGAGATTTTAAGACGCTTTACCTCATTAGTTTTAGTGATAATAAGATGTTTTGTGTCATTCAGAAATGTATGGTAATTTATTGGCAATTGTTTATATTATCACCTCCTTAATTAACCCTCAACTCGCGGCGACCGTCATATGACGGGAGAGAGAAAATTGGCTTATCCTGCGGCACCTGTCATATGACGGGCGCCATTTTGAAGCTATTATGAGCGCTGAGAAAGAGACTGGGCATTGCAGGGACAACAGGCGGGCTTGATCCGCTCGCCACAGTCCCGTGGCACATACTGAAGTCTACCACATACCTCTCTCACCCCCCACATGGCAACAACTGTCAAAATACCCCCATTTTCGCCAATTTTCCCCTTCGGTTGCACAATCGTTGCAAAATAACTCGATACATACATACATACATAAAATTTTAAGACGGAGTGCTCCACACATACGTGCAGTTTCAGTCTCTTGTCCTTATGGCGGCATTACAGGCAACCCTGTTAACCCTCTCCGACATATGATGCGATTTTGAGCCTATTGGGGATACTTTAAAGCCTTTGTTATCATCAGGGGTATTTAGAAACCTTTAGTTTAGTTACTTCAACCTCTGCAGTTGTCTTTGAGTTAGCTGTGGGCAGAAAACTAATTTGGAGAGGTAATTATAAGAGTGAGAGAACGCTATTTATTATTGCTAATCTGGCAACCTCTGCGTCATAAATGCGTGAAAGGGTTAAGGGCTGCTTCACTTGTCAAGTTTTTGGATTTGAGATCGGCATGTATAGTCCTATCCCAGGTCTTCCTCGGTCCACCCCTTGGTGCAGCTCCCTCCACAATCATAGAGCTGCATCTTTTCACCCAATTTTATTCAACCATTTTCTCCACATGTCCATACCATCCCAGTCTACTTGTACGCATCTCCTCGCTAATACTCTGTATACCTAAATGCCTCCTCAGTTCATCATTTGTTATTCTATCCTGCAGCCTGGCCCCGCACATCCATCTCACCATTCTCATCTCATTACGTTCCATTCTGTTGACATCCTCTACTTTAACGGCCCATGTTTCTGAGGCATACGTCATTGCACTTCTAACACATGAGGCATACACCTTTCCCTTCAGAGGGAGAGGCATTCTTTTCATGATCAGAATTGGCAGCAGTTCTCTGAACTTCCCCCAGCCACTTCTAATTCTAGCGACAGTGGCAGCCTCGGCCCCACCACCGGCAGAGATGGTATCTCCTAGGTAACAAAACTTGTCCACCAGCTCCAATGACTCATTTCAAAATTCACAGCCACTGGATCATCATTTAACACAAGCTCGCCTTTGCACACTATGCACTCAAATTTCTCTATTTCTGACTTATCCTTCGGCAGGGGTCCTTTTATTCTACTACAATGCTTACGCTTACTCCCATGGTGCACCCAACATCAACAGATGCTACATCGAATCGAGTTAGCGCCCACACCCTTTCCACACACTGCGCATGGGTATTCACCGCTCTTTTCCACATTGCCTCGTCTCAATTTACAATGCATAACCTTGGTTTGTTAATATTGACTCTTAAACCCTTGCTCGCCATGCCCTCTCTCCATCTTCTGAATTTGGCTTCAGCATCTTGCACATTGTCAGCTATTAGGACTAAATTGTGTGCATAAAACAGTTCCCACGGGAGTCCGGATCTAAGAACTCTAGACAGTGCCTCCAGGACCATAATACAGAGGAGGGAGCTTAACACTGAACCCTGATGAACTCCAGCACAGACTGTGAACTCCTCACTCAGTACACCTTTCACGCTCACCGCAGTTCGCGAATCCTCATGCATCTTCATTACCACACACACCAGCCACTCCTCCACATCAAGCACAACATCTCTAGGCACCCTGTCAAAGGCCTTCTCCAGGTCTACAAACACAAAGTAAAGATCCCTGCCTTTTAGTAAGTATCTTTCCTGTATCTGCCTGACTATGAAGATAGCATCGGTTGTACCACGTCCTGGCATAAAACCAAACTGCATATTATCAATGGATATGCTTTGCCTGATCAAACCCTCAACGACTCTCTCACAGACCTTCATGATTTGGTCAAGCATTTTCAGGCCCCTATAATTACCTCTATCTAGCGCATCCCCTTTTCCTTTGTATGTATTTACTATTACACTTTTGTGCCAATCCTCAGGGATTTTCTCATCTTTAATAATGGTGTTTATCAACTCAGTGACTAAGCTGACACTAGTCTCCCCTGAGACTTTTATCATCTCAGCGATAATGTCAGAGCACCCTGGAGCTTTACCGTCTTTCATTTTATTGATTGCGTCGCTCACTACAGCTGGTGCTATCAAAGAAGGGGGTGCAGATATTGTTTTTTCGATACTAAGCTGTTCCTTATCCCATTCAAACTCTACATTTAGCAATCGTTCATAGTGTGCCTTCCATGCTTCTCTGATTACATGTTCTGCATACACAATCTTCCCATTATCGTTTCTAACACACTGTTCACCTATAATATCCCTACTGTCATTTTTAACTCTGCTTGCTAGGTTGAAGATCCCATTGGGATTGTCAGTGTTACACACTTGTTCGAGGACCAGGTCTTTAATGCTTTTTTTAGCATTGTAAATAACTCTTTTGGCAGTTCGTTTAGCTGCCTGGTATTCCTCCTTGCTGTCTCCCTTCTTCCATGCTTTGAAGCATCTCCTTTTCTCTTTCACAGCATGCTCTACCTCATCCTTCCATCACCAGGAGGTCTTGTTCCTGGGGTGACCCTTTGTTTTCCAAAGACTTTGTCAGTGGCAGCGAGAAGGCTATGCTTAAGGAAATTCCATTGACTATTTACATCGCTAGGCCTAGCTTCCTTATTTCTATACATTTCCTCCAGTTCACTATGAAACCTATCCCTAACTTCCTTGTTCTTCAGCAGCCACACTCTCCTTTTGGGCATGTATACCTTCTTGCGCTTAGGATCTCTGTATAAGTTCATGTCATACACAAGTAGCTTATGCTGGGGGATACATTCTTCGCTTGGGATGACCTTTACATCCCGAACCAGTTTCCAGTCTTTCCTGTTAACCAAGAGGTAATCTATCTGGCTACTGGAAACCCCAGAGTTATATGTGATCAGATGGCTCTGTCTTTTCTTGAACTTTGTATTACAAACAACCATGTTGAGTGCAAAGCAGGACTCCAGTATATATTTGCCTTCCAGATTCCTCCTTCCATAACCATTTCCTCCATGTACTCCCTCGTATCCATCTGCAGATGCTCCCACGTGACCATTCAGGTCCCCTCCAAGGATTGTTATTTCATTCTCCGAGAGGCCTGAAATGACACTGACGGTGTCATTCCAGAAGTCTTCTTTTATCTCTTTACTTAGGCCAGCCTGTGGAGCATATGCAGATATCACATTCAGAATTCGTACACCAACTTTCAATTTCAAAACAATCAGCATTTCACTAACTCTCGTAATCTGATGCACACTTTCCGCCCACTCTTCAGCCACCAGAACACCTACTCCTACTTTCGCTTTATTAGTCTCAACCCCCTTCCAGTAGATCCTATATCTTTTCTTTCTTCCAACAATCCACTGTAACCCATACTCTTTCCAGAGTGTTTCCTGGGCACAGCAGATGTCCACTCGTCTCCTCTCACACATCTCAGGCACTTCATTTGCACACAGATTCAAACTACCAACATTCACACTAGCAAGTCTGAGACTGTGGGGGGCATTTGTCCGTATCTTGTGCAGTTTTGGATCATCGGACTTATATTGTTTCTCTTTAGGTTGTTTATTCATATTTGGTAATTTGGCTGGCAAATGGGCATCACCCCCTCCCCACCCCCCCCCCACCCCCAGAACTCCGGCTCCAGTCTACCCCGGGGACCATTGCCAGCACTTTCCCCCAAGATATTACAAGGGGGTAGGATCCAGTGGCCTCGGTGCGCCCCACCAGAACCAGCCGCAGGGATGCACCCCGTACGCGTACACAGCACTATGGCTGGTCTGGTATTTTTCGCCCAATGACAGGGCAGCCTCCTGGAGCTCTACCACCAGGTTCGGGCCCCTATGCTGTTGGGCGGAAAGTGCCAGTCCGGAAAAACAAAGATGATTCAAGGGTCATTGGAAAGCTCTATCATCGCCCTTTCACGGATATATAATTGTATTACACTCTGGCTCTTACTTATGCATGAAAAAGAGCATGGAAGGAATGTAATTTTCGGTAAATATAGCCGCCTGGCGCGTTGGTTATTCTTATTATAAATAATTTATTAGGGACAATGCAGGTCTATGGAATCCTTATACTGTACTCATGTATAATCCACTGTGGGAGAATAATTTTGATCACATTTATAAAACCTGATATAAATGGAAAAAATGCAAAGTCCCATCACTCTCAGAGCTTCCACGGACATCTTCACTGTTTACAAACGTCTTCATTATGGAGTATAATCGATATTTACCCCCCTTCTGACAACATAGATGATGATTTCAATAAGTCATGGGGCGGTCTTCCCACAACCCATCTTGTATCCCTTGTTGGAATTATAACTAAAACCATGAAAACACTCATTTATCAAAATCTGGAGGAAAAAAACATGAGAAATAATGGTGCGAGCCTTTTCCCTATAATTACCTAAAATCGTCTTTGCCTCAATGAATATAATAAAAGGCTTCCAATATCAACGAAACCTAACCTGGACCACCGCTCTCCGCGCATCAGCAGGGTTTCCTCAACAATATGTTGAGGAAACCCCCCAAAGTCGCGTGGTAGAAACTACATAGTTAAAGAGGCGATCATATATACGTTTAAGGGTTAAGTACAGATTATCCTAACAGTTTTGTCTTAACATTGCAGAAATAAGGACATTGCACTACCTTCACCATCGCCACTACGACCCTTATCATCTGTTTCCCCTTCTCACTACGTTAGTAAGTACACTCTATTATTATTGTTATTATTGTTATTATTATTATTATTATTATTATTATTATTATTATTAGTAGTAGTAGTAGTAGTATGGGGTATAATTTCAGACGAACACGTTATTTATTTTTTACCTTTTTTTCCAATTTGCGCTTCCTTTGTGGATTTTTATTTTGTATTTTTACTATTTTCGTTGAATTATTTCACTAATTTTATATATTGTCATCCTCTACACCAATGTTTAACTCAAAAGGGATCTGGGGGAGGCATATCACTGGTTAGGATAGGTTCCAACTCTACCTCTTGATCATAATATTATAGACTTTAATCACACTAGTGTTTTTTTGTGTTCATTCGAGAATCACAAGCCGTTCGCATAGCAATTTTGATTAGCTAATGGTTCAACGCTTCCCGAAAGGGCTACCGCAAATGATCAAAAGCACAAGTTGTTCGCAAATGAAATGCTTCCTATCCCATTGATAATTCATGGTGTCTCATAAGTCATAAGTCTCAGAAATAATTTTAGATTATAATGCGTTTATCATGGTGTATGCTGGCGAAATGTAATCAAAGGCAGGTTGTACGCAAATAATAATAATAATAATAATCTTCTGGTTACTTATATAGCGCCCGTCTCTCCTCCTTCGAGGATTCGCAAGCGCTTGGCTTTCTTTAGTCTACCAGAGACCATTACCCATCCCCCTTGCTGATGGGGAGATGGTAACTGCCGGCTGTATCCCAGAAAAACTTTTCAATCTGAGCGGGAATTGAACGCGAGACCTTCAAGGTGGGAATCAGGCACGCTATCAACTGAGCCAGCCGGACGGCTGGACAACATACATTATGTGCGCACCCACATATACTGTATAATAACAATTCTATAGTAAAGATGAAGTCTCATTACACCCGTAATACCGATATCAACCCATATTTGTCTACATTTTACGTGAAAATACGATGTAGACAGATTAATTGCGTTGAGGCCTTTGCTGTTGATATCGACAGAACATGCACATACTGTAATATTGATTTAGTTTTATAGTAGGTGACTACATTAAATGTCTGTATTGTGTAGTAGCCTTAGACAATTGCATATGCCACTGATAGTGACTTACAAAAATAGTTGTCTAGCCTAGCCTAATTATTGCACCAAAAATCGCAAAAATACCTTTCTCCTTTTCGTTCCATAAAATGAGTGTTTTATGATTGGATGTTATATACAAATATTGCGCAACTTTATGCAAGGTCTATAAATTTGTTTAGCTGCCGAACTACCGAAACGTCTGGATCCACCATGTGAAATATACAGATGTTGTTCATATCACCCTTAGTGTTGCTATTCTTCCAAATTTAAAGCTGTTTTAGAATATTGCCTGCCATGAGTTACTGGTACATATTGTACCTTACATTATTAGCTTATATAGAAGGCTACTTATGCGCCAAGGAAGAAGTGATTCAATTGAGGAGGGGATTGGTAAACCGCATACCTCCACCAGCATAGGCGGCTTACAAAGTCGTGAACCGATGTTCACGAAATTTGATGGGCAGATAGAGTATGTGCCAAGGAAAAAGTGATTCTATTCAGGAGACGATCAGTAGAACGCATAGCTCTGCCAGCGTAAGCAGTGCCCCTCTTAGTTATTGCTATTGTTAATTTGATTCACACTATAGTCATATAGGCACTTCATACCCATATACTTACGATACCATATACTAACACGTGGCAGAAAAGGTGGTTGTTTGTTCATCTGGTTCATTCTCTAGGTACAGTATATAACTATTCCTGTGTATCGGTACTGCTGGATCTATCAGAGTGATGGTTGATGTCCTCTACCACCCATAGCTAGTTCTGACTTTACCTTTTTCACCATTCTTATTTCTATCTTTCTTCCTGAGAGTGGTGAAGGCAGTAGGGCCATAATGGTGTGCCCCAAGGTTCCCCAAGGTTCCCTAGTGTCTTACTCTCACAGCCCACTGGCACAAGTCGGTCTTTCTCTCTGGCTTAGGGATGCAGCAACCCCACCGCCCGCCACTTCGGTGGTGCAGTCACCCTCCGTAGCAGTTACGGTGATTTCTTGTTACTGCCTTATTGTAGCACAGTTAAGGCTGGTGTGGTGCGATTTTGCCAGGTGCTAGTGCTTCAGGGGGACTTTATTGAGTTCTGCTGAGACACTGTTAGTGCTATACCAACATCAGCCACAGTGATGAGATGATGGGGCGTTGTTGTGGTAAGACTTTGTTGTACTGTGCTGCAGTAAAGATTGTAGCCACCGTGTTATGATTGCTGTGCACTGTGTGCAGTACTGTGATTGTACCATGGAAGCCACATTCACTGTGGACGGTTGCGGTCTTTAAACTCGTATGTATGTATGTATGTATGTAACCAATTACATTTAAAATAAGTATCGGTGTAATTGATTTATGTAGTCGTTATGTATTCGCAAGACAAAATTAAGACCATCTTTTGCTATGACCCTAGAGGTCTGTTTTAACTAATTTAAAGGTATCGATAATTACTATATTAGTATTATGAGATTATGATCTACACTGATAACCAAGTACCCATGATCAATACTTGGGTATAACATACAACTGAATCAAACAATATTAATGGCTATTAGTTATCAAAAACCTATGGGAGGGACTCTATTGCGATTCGTTATTTTAAAAGGCTGTTAAGTATTTCACTCAATTTCGTAGATTACGGTTTCGCGAACCTAATTACTTCATGAGCTGCATAACGAGGCTTAACCTGGCTCAATATTATAGAAGCAGAACTTAACATGCCTCTTCTCAATGGCATCACAATTAAAATGACCACTGCAGTTATGTTATCATTAGTCTTAACAATCACCATAACACTTACCATTGCTAACATTATCATCCTAGTATTACCCCGGACATAAAACATGTTATCAATATCTAGACTATAAGTCCGTCCACACTGGCGACATTTGGACTGCAGACAAGTTGATAACACCGCGGTCGACACTTGGATACATATCTACAACAATGTAAGTAACGGTGCTTGTAAGAATATTGGCAATATGTTGGTAACAAGAGTGGACTTGGTGAGGTCGTCCACACTTGGTTTATGTATACTTGAAGTTCATGTTGGCGTGTGAGGACGCCTTGGCGGCAGCTGCCAAAGTAATGAGGTGAATCATGGGGTGGGTGGTTTCCAAATAGACCACCAACGAATTAGAAAGGGTTAAAGGGAGCTTTGTTTGTTCTGGACTCCTATCTCCGTTATGTTTAGCCTCACTTGTTTGGCGATTTGACCTTTTGTGCCCATTAGATGTCGACTTTTCCCATAATTTTGGAGGAACCGGCCTTTGGGTGGCACATTTTTCTACATACAAATGTAAAGCATATCTCGAAAGGGGGTCTTGGGGGTATTCTCTAAAGCTTGATGGGGGTTGTGGGAGGAAACTAAAAATATGAAATATATAAGTAGATATACAAACAATTAATTATACAAATCTCCCCTTAACCCCTTCTGTAATGGCGATGTCCCTTTCATTATATTCTGGCAACTATTAGACGATTTTATTAAGTTTAAAACGGGCCTCCAGCAATTATCTGGCTTCGAACTATCTCACTTAACCCTCTTTACTACCACAGATCCTTCTTAAGCTGTACAAAATTGTCTAAATATAGCTAGAATAAAGCTGAAAAGACGTCGCTGATACAGTAGTGGTTAAAGTAAGCATAACATATACAGTGAAGATTCTTATAAGATAATACTGCACATTAAACAATTTAATTCAGAAACGATTAACCCCTTCTGTACCGCGACGTCTCTTTAACTCCTGTACCAGCGAACTCTGTAAAATGTGATTCTAGCTATATTTTGACGATGCTGTGCAGTTTAAGAAGGATCTGTGGTAGTAAAAATGGTTAAGTGAGATAGTTCGGAGCCTGTAAATTGTTGGAGGGGCTGAATAAAATCGTCTAATAGTAGCCAGAATAAAGTTAAGAAGACGGCACCGGTACTGAAAGGGTTAATGGGAGGTTTTTAGTTTGCTCCCTAGACCTCCATCAAGCTTAATAAAATACCCCCAAACCTGCCTTCGAGATAAATGTGTACATATGGGCCGAAGTCCGCTTCCTCTTAAATTACAGGCTCGCTATTACACCTAAATGGCACAAAAGGTCTTGAAATTGACAGAAATGGGGTAAAATCTTTTAAAATCGCCAAACTAAGGGGACGAACGTCTTAAAGTTTCAAAACTGATGGGCTTATACAAGAGGGAGAAGAGGGTCCAGAAAAATACCTTTGTGAAAATCTTCCATTCCCTTGTTATCCTGAATTAAATTTTACAGCCATGAAGGTCCAGGATTACCAGAAAGATAGGATGGGATGAAGTACATATCATTATTCGTTCTTCGCTCAACATTGATATTACCATCATCATCAATACTCATTCCCCGATCTCCCTCTTCATCCATGTCCATTCTCTCATTCTCAACTTCTCTGGAATCTTGATCTATTTCCATTTTTCGGTTGTAATTTTCACTCAGAGCTGCCTTTATTCCCATCAAGTTCCTCCTCCTCCTTCGCTCCTCCTCCCGCTCTCCCTCCTCAGCGAGGTTCCTTAACGCCAACCGAAAGTTAAAATAATGCAAATAAAAATCATATTGACGGTAACGCAATATGTTTTTCAGAAAATCGTTTAGGGGCAGTAGAGTTTTACCCATGTTTTTCCCTCGACTGGAGTATCTAAATATTATCAATCCTGTTTTCTTTTCATTTTCGGTGAACTTTCGGGAGAAAAACGTCAATAGCGATGAGGCGTCCTTCGTGGTTTTAGAATATTCCTCATTGTTTTTGGACCATTTTAAACTGAATTTCGTGATCTTTTCTTCCTTTATCTAGCGGGGGTAGAGGCGGCAAGCATTGTTTGCCTTGAAACTCACTTTGACTGCGTGGGCAGGATTTTTACTTTTGCAGGCACATCTGCCACTAGGGAGAGTTGCCAAAAAAACATTACGTTACAGTGATAATAAATTGCGTGATATATTATAGGCCTACCACTGTTACAATATTTATTCTTACCTTTAATAACCGTTGAAGTATGTATTTAGAACCTTACAACGCAAATAGGATATCAATAAACGTTGTTAATTCGACGAAGACGATCTCTGTAACTTACACCTATAACCTCCAGAGGTAAACTGAACTGGCTGTTTCTGCCTTCTCAAACTATCGACATTTTAAATTATCACTAAATTATATCGGGCACTCTTATATTTAGCAAAGGAGTGTTATGTTTGCTTGAATTACCAAATAACGTTACAAAAAGTGTTAAATCAAATTACGAATAGCTTGAAATACATAATCAGATGAAGTAACCAGATCAGATCAGATCAGATGAAGTATTGAGGGATAAGCCTTTGCAAATATGGCGTGTGAAATTTGTATGAAATGAATTAGTTACCCATTACATTAGTTTTCTTATACGGAAATATACGAAAGAAAACTACAGTTTATGGGTAAACTATTTTATTTTTACGATTAATTTGGTATATAGTGCCTATAATCAACATCAACGTAATCATAATAATCATCATTTGCCTAGGTACACTCGTGAGCACTAATACAGTTACACCCATATGAATCCATGAACAATTATAGCAAGTTATGAGAAGCATCCAACATATAATTGTGCATTGTATTGTCTCTTTCCGTCTTTTGGGGTTCTATTCAAATTAAGTTGGGTGAGTAATAATTACTACTCACCATGGTGGCTTCTTTCGGTTTGGTGAGGCTGTGTGTATGGTGAGGAGTGTTTGTGGAATGGTATCACTTATCTTATAACTAACGTAGAATCCCTCCAGTTACATTATACCCATCTCTCTTTAAGGATTATAGATAGGGTTCAGGGTTAGCTATAAGGTTACGTAAGGTATAATAGTTCTGTGCAGAGTTTAATGCTGGGTTAGCTATAAGTATAAGTAAGGTATAATAGCTCTGATTGGGATAGATAGGGTCCTGGGTTAGCTGTAAGATTATATAATATATATTAGTTCTATTTGGAGTATTAAAAATGCGAGGTTAGCTATAAGATTATGTAATATATTATATATTATAGCTCTGACTGGGTTAGGTATGGTGTTTGTTTGCTATAAGATTAACCCTTAAGGTTATGACGCGTTTAGACAGTTTATTTTGGCTATTATTTAACGATTGTATTTAGCTTAGGATATCCAGATATTAGTAGGTAGGCAGAGGAGACAGGCAGGCAGTGAAGGCAGAAGTAGACAGGGTAGGCAGAAAGAAGGGATAAGTAAGCAAGGCAGTGAGGTAGATACGTAGGCAGGGAGACTATCTCTATTGTTTATCCTGCTATTGTTTACTATTGTTTATGCTGCCTGCCTGCCTCCCCTGCCTACTAGTAGGCAGGGGAGGCAGGCAGGCAGGATAAACAAAGTAGGAAGAATAGGTAGGAAGGAAGGATAGGTAGACAAGGCAGGGAAATAGGTAGTATAGGCAGGGGAGGCAGGCAGTGATAATAATAATAATAATAATAATAATAATAATAATAATAATAATAATAATATTTATTCAGTTAGCATTTTACAATGTTGGTACCACATATGTTACAAATATGACATGTACCAGCTTTGCATAATTCCAACTAAGTAGCCCAATAAGGCCGTTAGGCATATTTCCATTGGGGTCCTTGTGGGATTAGGTTAGCTGGGGAAAAAGGGGAGGATAAAAAAGTAGATACTTTAGAGAAAGTATTTCTAGGGGGTTATATTAAGATACCTTACATTCTATAGTTGGACTGGTCAAAATATTTCAGTAATCATTTCAGTTTGTTTTGCCTATCTCTTATGTTGTATTTAGTAGTAGACATAAGCTTGGTGCTCCCTTCTCGCAGCTGTCCGGTTCAGGTACTCCTTCAAGCTACATCTGAAGGAATACAGTGTTCTCTTTTCACGGACTGACTCGGGTAGGTTGTTCCAGTCTTTGATTGCAGTGAAGAAGAATGTTAGCTTACCTTGTCCTTGGATTCTCGGGACCGTAAAATTATACATCCTATTCCTTGTATTGTGTCCAATCCTCTCATTTGCTTTAACAAAATTACTCTTTAAATACTCTGGAGCCCTATCGTAAAATATCTTGAAGGCATTTATGAGTCTTATTTGTTTGGCCCTGTCAGAGACATTGAGCATACCAAGTGACTGAAGTTGTTCCTGGCCAATATGCGATCTGGGTCCTAGGTTCAGCATGCACCTAACCATTGTATTTTGAGTGACCTGAAGTTTGTGCTTTGCTGATTTAGATGATGCAGAGTACCAGGATGACACAGAATAGTCAAAATGATATTGAACAAGCGCTTGGCATAGGGTCTTTTTGGTCGCCGCTGGCAAGCATCCCACCTGTCTATACAGGTATTTAATATATGCTCTACATTTACTCAGGATCGATTCCAAGAGTGCTTCACCTGACAGAGTCGAGTCTAGTTTTAGTCCGAGATATTTCACTTGTGACACTGTTGTCCGAGAAGCCCTCAATGTCTTTCAATTTGCGTTTTGTTCCACATAAGATGGCTTTTGTCTTGACCAGGTGAAGAGATAGTCTATTGTCCACTAGCCAATCACTACACGATTCTAGTTCTTTGGAAAGTGAGGCGGCAATACTTATTGGGTCTTTTCCTGAAACCAGAAGCCCACTGTCATCAGCATACAGTAATAATTTACACGATACGCTCAGTTCCATGTCGTTCACATAACAGAGAAAGAGTAAGGGACCAAGGATGCTTCCCTGCAGGACCCCACAGTTAATTGGCATAGGATCAGAAAGATTATCATCAATTTTGACTCTTTGTGTTCTACCACTAAGATAAGATTTAAACCAGTTTGCTGATCCAATGCCCATTGCTTGTAGTTTATTACAGAGGATATTATGGTCTACTGTATCAAACGCTTTTTGTAGGTCAAGAAGAACCATACCGGTGTAGGCATTTCTTTACGAATGTGATCTGTTAAATGGATGAGACAGGAGTCTGTCGAGTACATGCCTCTGAAACCTGATTGAAACTTATATAATAGATTCTCTTTCAAGGATTTTTGATACAATACATAATATGGTAACTGGTCTGTAGTTACTAACATCTAATTTATTTCCTTTCTTGAATAGCGGGGTTACAATAGCTTCCGTCAGTTCAGCAGGTACAGTGTTGGTGTTAATTGACAGGTTGATGATGTGGGTTAGGGGACCTGTTATACCAATGGCTCCATCTCGTAGAAATTTGGCAGGAATTTTGTCTGGTCCTGTGCTTTTATGTACATTTAGGTTAGAGAGTTCCTCAAATGTGTATTTTGGTGTAACATTTTGCAATTCAAAAGTGTTCGGGTGTATGCCTTTATCCCTGTAGAAATGTTGAAAGGTGGCAGTTGTTGTGGTGTATTTATTGGGAGGTTGTGGTAGGTTCTCTGCTAGTGTGTTTGCTATGGAGGTGAATAAGGAGTTGAAGTAGGTTGAAATTTGTCGTTTATCATGGCAAACCTGATCATTAATTTTGAGAGCAATATTAGTGTTAGATGAATCCCTTGCCTTAGTGCTGTAGCCCGTTGTTTTTAAGTGCCTCCATAGTTGTTTTTGGTTACTCTGATATTCCTCTGCCTTACTGTGGAAATAATTAGATTTCGCTGATTTAATTTTCCTACTTAGTTTATTCTTAGCCCTGTTGAACTCATGTTTCAGACCTTGATCCTGTCTCTGTTTCACTAGCCTTTTTAACAGATTGTCTCTGTGTTCCAGATGGTGTAGTATGTCATTGTTGATCCATGGGTCTGACCTTGCTTTAATTCGTATGTCTTTCAGAGGAGCTATTTCGTCTAGGATGTTTGTGATGATGGTTCTGAAGCCAACCCATGCGTCATTAACGTTTGTATTTCCAAACACTAGAGACCAATCTGTATTCCATAAAATGTCCAAAAAAAAATCTTTGTTGTAGTTTCTGAGTGACCTTGTTCTAATGACCTTTTTTTTTAGTTTTACGTGTACAATATGTGACGAAGTGATCACTTATCCCCGTTTGTATAACCCGTGATTGTGATATTTTGTCCTCTCTGTTACAATTTACATGATCTAATATTGTAGCAGTGTTATCAGAGATACGTGTGGGGGTTGTGATAAGTTGTTTGTGATTGTGCATTGTCAGTATGTGCCTGTATTCTCGTACAAGCCTATTATTTCGTTGTTTGTAACACAAGTTAAAATCCCCTAGTATAATAGATTCATTCCGGGGGTCTAGTAATGACAAAGTTCGTTCAAATTTGTTTAAGAATTGTGTGTTGTCTGGTGGCCTATAGCACACTCCAATTGTTATGGGTTTTGTCCTAGGCAGGTGTAAGTCAATCCAAAGAGCTTCCTGGTTTTCTACATGGAGGTCGTTCCTAGTTGTGTGTGTGAGGTTGTTTTTTACATACAGACATACTCCACCCCCTTGTCTGTTACGATCATTACGAACCATATTGAAACCTTGAATGTTTATTTCACCATCATTTATACTAGAGTCCAGCCAGGTTTCTGTAATTGCAATTATTGAAGCTTTGGCCTTATTAGCTAACAAGTTTATTTCTGACAATTTATGATACATTGATCTGGCATTGATGTGGATAAGCTGGAGCCCTTTGTTGGTGAAAACTCTATATTCATCTTTGAATGTGTCCTGGCTGGATTCTGAGTTGTTATTTGGTTCATTTACATTAACATTCGGTAATAAATGCAAGGCACACTTATTGCATAAAAAGTCATGTTCTTTACTGTCGGTCTTCTTAGAAATGCACTTCAATTGTGTGCTACAGCTTTACACTTAACACAGGTTTGGATTCTCTGTCGATAAGTAGGGAGGTTATGTAGGCAAGGGATGCAGGCAGGAAGGCAGGAAGGCAGGAAGATAGGTAGTGTAGGCAGGGGAGGCAGGCAGGCAGGGAAGGAAGAGACAAACTGAATTAAGGCCGCGTCATACAGAGGCCGAACGTACTAGGACAAAGTCCCGAATAGGATGACTTGCAAAAAAAAATCAAATTTCAGGCGGGTCGGGTATATTCTGCATAATTCGGCATACGTTCCGTAGTATTCGTGGGTTGGTCTGATGTTGGTCTGATGTTGTTCATGTATGTTGCCGACATTCCGGAGAGTCGGGAAAAATTTAGTGGCTACACTAAATTTCTACGAACATTCGGGTAAAAAAAACGTTACAAAATGGTCGGATGTTGGTCGGGAATTATTCGTAACTCGTTCGGAAGTTGTTCTGATTAATTCGTAGTTCGGTCTTCTGTTTCGGGACTTGTTCGGTATTTTTTTCAATCGCCGAATTTGTTAGGAACTACCCATACAAATCCCGAACAAATCCCGAACAATTCCCGACAAAAATTCGATAAAATTACGATGATTCCCTCGTATTCCAGAATAAAACCCGCACGAGTTACGAATTTTCAGAACAAGTTACGATCAAATTCAGACAAATATACGAATAATGTAGGATGTCTGCTCGATGTATCTTGTTTAATTAGGAATTAAATCCGAATTGATTTCGAACAAGTAGAATAGCCTCCTTCTAAAATTAGAGGTTCGCTATTGCTCGCCAGGAAAAAATTCGACACCTAAAAGGCACGAAAGGTCTTATAGGCTAATATTGATAACAGAATGAGGCGAAAGGTCTCAAAATAGCCAAACTAACGGAACGAACGTCTTAAACCTCAAAACGAATATGCTAAACATGTGGGCCTCTTCTAAAATTAGAGGTTCGCTATTGCTCGCCAGGAAAAAATCGACACCTAAAAGGCACGAAAGGTCTTATAGGCTAATATTGATAACAGAATGAGGCGAAAGGTCTCAAAATAGCCAAACTAACGGAACGAACGTCTTAAACCTCAAAACGAATATGCTAAACATGTGGGAGAAGGGGGTCCAGAAAAAGCGAGCATGTTATAGATACCGGTACCGTACCTCTGTTCTGCCTCTGGGTTCGAACACTACGATTATTTATGGGTATATCGTTATTCTGGCCTTCATTAGTTGCTTTTATTGAGATTAGGAAGGACAATAATTAGGTTAGGATACGTTAGTCTTACGTTAGGTGGTACATTATAATACAGTAAACTCGATTACAATACTTTGTTATTATAGCCTACATTTTGTCTAGGTGTATTTGAAAACGAATGAGAGGTGGAAGGATGGAGTGAGGAAGTACATGAACAAAGGCGGTGCTGGTTGGGGGGAGGGGCGTCGACTGACTGGGGACAGAGGTGCTACAGTCGCAAAACAGTCTGATGTTGTTCTCATAATGTTCTTCTCTATCGGTTGTTTGTCGATATCTCATCGGTTAAGTTCGGTTAATTATCCTAAAGCATTCCAATGTCATTCGGATCTGTGTCTGATGATTCGGGTATGGTCGAAAATCATTCTTTGCATAACGAGTGTAAGTTCGATTCATATTCGGTAGTTGTTCGAGATTTTGTCGTAGGTCGTTCTTAACTATCGGATATTATTCTGAACTCGTTCGGGCCATGTTCGTAATCTTCAAATTTCGGGAGAGTCTCGGCTGTATTCGGTAAAAATGTGCAAGTCATCCTATTCGGGACTTTGTCCTAGTACGTTCGGCCTCTGTATGACGCTGCCTTTAGTCAAGAGAAGATGGAAGGATGTGTGGGAGGCCCTGTGGTGACCACAGGTAAGCCTCTGGCAATCTTGACTTATCCTGTTAGAGCGGCGACCACTTTCGGCACATACTGTTGCATGGTGGTGTGCATAACGCAGGGGCACCGTCCCTCCCCACAGGTACGGTACGTCACCAGGTCTCCTGTGGCAATCGTAATTGGCACGCCCACCGTCATTATTTCGGGTAATCTGGAGACGGATCACTAGGATTTCTCCCGTGCATTGGCTTTCTGGCAGATTTTCAAAGCTGCATGCACATGTACCAGAGGTTTTATGTATTAACTTGTTTATTTCCTATTTCTTACCTCAAAGATATTTCATCTGATTAGTTAGTAGGGAACACACTTTCCAGGTTATCTTTCTTGGGAGAAAGGGTAAAATTCTATTTGCAGAGCTGCAGTAGAATTCTTCACACATGGCCAGTAGGATGTACTGGGATGAGCGGCTTGCTCTGTCAGATAATGTGTCATTAACAGAATGAAAGCTCTTCTTTTGTGGATCTAAATTGTAATTGCTACTATTTCAAGTAATTATGCTGCTAGTTTCTCTAGAGGAAAGTTCTACTAAATCTGTTTCTTTAACAGAACAGCAGTCCTCTCTGTTAGCACATTGGAGTTTCTTGCCGAAATGCAGGAGTGTCTGCGGAGGCAGTCTGGAGAGGTACAGTGGTTGCACCATAGAAAATAGGTATACAGGTAAGTTATGGCCATTCTGCGAATGTTGAGTATCCGGATTAACCTGTAACCATCGAAATGATTCTGTTTGGTAATTGGTAGTTTCTAGACTAACAAACTTTAGTCCCAATCAAATTTAGATTTTCTTATTGATTCTAGACATCTTACCTTAACACGCTGGGAGTGAGCGTTTTTGGCTACCTGGGTATGATCATCAGGTAGGACCAACTGGATCTTTCGTAGCTTACGGTTTTTACGAGTTACGCGAGCACGTTGAAGCGTCACTGTAAGTCGTAAGTCACAGGAAAAGGTCTGATTAGATAATAGGAAGGTGAACGCAGAGTGTAATCGGTCTAGGCGACGTTGGAGTACTGTATAGTCACTAGATAGACTAAGGAGGTATCCAAATTCATACTTAACTGCTACGACATCTTCCGCAACTAAAACTCTTCCTACTTGGGCTACAAGGGCGCCGGGCTTCAGCAACGAAGGTGATGCTGCATCAGCCACTATTAGTGTTCCAAGCAGTAGATGGGTTTTCACTAACCAGTTCATCTTTCTCGGAAGAAAGGACAATATCCTATTAGCAATGTGTACTAATCGAATACTTCACTCGCCAAGTAGGATGTACTTGGGTGAGCGGCTTGCTCTGTTAGATATTAGATGTTAACAGAACGATGATTTTGGTTGATTGGTAATTTATTCTTTTCTACACACCTGGGTGTTCGGCTGGCTTCATTAGATATGCTATCTAAATAGAACAATGATCCACTCTACTAGCAGAACGGAGCTTCCACCTATACTCATTGGCATCTGCGGAGTCAGTTGACGAGGTGCAGTGGGTTGCACCGTTGAAGGTGAGGGGATAGGTATTAATTGGCCATGGACGGGGAGTTCAGGACTCACACATTTTAACCTATCACCATGGATTACTTCTACCTTGTTAGAGGTAGGGTCTCTAACCTCAAACTTGTTTCCGGATGTTGTGTCCGTAACGATATAGGGTCCACTATACTTCGGCAAGAGCTTAGACATTCTCGTCGGATCAAGGCACATTACTTTGTCACCTACTTCAAGGACAGTTTGCTGTGCTCTTTTGTGTTGTTTGCTTATCATTTCTGCACGGGATGCCTGTAAATGATCTCGGACTTGATTGTGGATCTTGCTAAAGACCTGTAGTTGTCTCTTAGCATAGTCCTCTAGATTGTAGACTGGTGTGCTAGGCTTGGACAGAAGTTCATATGGCAGAATCTTGTCTTGACCATAGACTATGTAGTGTGGCGTCTTACCTGTAGAGTAGTTTATAGAGCCGTTTACACAAGCTGCTACCTGTGGAAGCCAGTCTTCCCACACTTCCTGGAGCGGGTTTAGAATGCCCCTTTCCCACTGATGCGATTTCATACGATTTTCGTCGCCGAGGACGTAGTCGTGTAAATCGCAACAAATTTTTTGTGCGACGTCAACGATTTTGACCGTTAAAAACGGTTGAAAAGTTTACACTCGGCGATGATGTCGCCGATGGGTAAGACGAATCGGCGACATTATGCGACCACATCGGCAAATTGAGCGATGGTTCGCCGATGAACTCGGCGAGAACTGTCACATTTGAATAAAATAATGCGAAGGATGAACGAATCATCGGCGTATGTTCTGCGACGTCTTCGGCGAATTAAGCGATGGTTCGGCGAATACCTCGGCGAGATTATCCGAAAACTTTTTGTATATATTTCATGGCACAAACATAAGAACATAAGAAAACGGGAGTCTGCAGAAAGCCGATCGGCCCACACAAGGCAGATCCCTGTCACAACCAACCCCAATTACAAGGCCTAATTATAGACCCAACTCACTATTGCCTTGAGGACTGACCTCACCAAAACTCGACGCCTAAATGACACGAAAGTCTTAATATTGACAACGAAATGGGGTGAAATGTCTTAAAATCGCCAAACTAATGGACCGAACGTCATAAAATATGAAAACTAATAGGGTTAACCATGAGGAAAAAAGGGGACCAGAAAAACGGCCCATATCCCCTTAATTCGGAGATTGGCAATGTCCGGCTTCGCCGGAGACATTTTTGTATTGAAAAATGTCTCCGGCGAAGCCGGATTTCTCCATATAATGCTGGTTCGCTATCGCTTGCCTGGAAGATATCAATACTTGGATGGGGACAAATGTCTTAAAACAGTTGCTGAATGGGGCTGAATGGATACAAACCAGAGAAAGAGAGAAAAGGAGAGAAAGATAAAAAAACAGGTGAACCCCCCCCAAGAGAGGTGCATAGAAAAAAGGGTTGACAGGTTCACTATAGGCCTAATCATTTTTTTTTACCCACCTCGCCGAAGGTGCTCTTTGGCATCGTCGATGTTCTCAGAACATCTGAGAGCATCGACGAGCAGAACATCTGAGAGCATCGGCGAGCTGCCGTGCAGCGTTGCAAATTTTTTTGTGTGCGAAACCCTCCGCGATGTCTCGCTGATGTCGCCGATGTTCTCAGAGGGCCTCGCAGATCCCTCTGCGATGTTCGACGATGCTTGAGAGGGCTACGAACCCTCGTGAGTCCTCGTCCAAAATTTTGAACAGTCCGAACATTTGCGATGACCCGCGAGGGCCCTTGCGAGGCCTTGCGAGTCAAACGATTATCATACGAGGGTATAAGATTTTGTTGCGACATGTCACGAATGTGCCAATTTATTGGTGTCGGCGATGAAAATCGTGAGAAGTCGTATCAGTGGGAATGGGGCATTACATGGCGTAGGACTTCTAGGGGGGTCCTGTTCATGCGTTCAACCAACCCGTTTGAGGCCGGGTAGTATGCTGCAATGTACGATTGCTTGATATTGTAGATATCACAGATACTTGCAATCACCTGGTTCTTGAATTCCAACCCGTTGTCTGAGAGGAGAGTCTTAGGGCAGGAGAACGGACAGATGAGATGCGTTACTAGTGCATGAGCAACTTCATCCACTGTTTTAGTCTTTAGCAGGGCTAGGACGACGAATCTTGAGAAGAAATCAACACATACTAGAAGGTACTGAGAAACCTGCTGACTCCTTGGCAACTTCAGCAAATCCACAGAAACAGTGTCGAATGGCAGTGAAGGCGTTGGATATTCCAAGATTGGAGCGGGCCCATCACAGGTTCCCTTATGCTGGGCACAGGAGAGACATCTTGTTATGTGTTGTTCAATATCCTTTCTTATCGTTTTCCAGTAGTATTTCCTCCTGGTAGCTTCAAGCGTTCTGTCTCGTCCTGGATGACCAGCTTGGGGAGCATCATGTTGCTGTTGTTGTTGTTGTTGTTGTTGTTCCCCAAGCTGCCTGGCCGAACAGCCCCAAGGCCCCGAGCAATTCCAAGGCCATAACCGAGTGCCCCCACAGAACCCTCCCCGCCGACCACAATAAAGCCTGGGTGACCGAAGCCACTCCATGGCGGGGGGCTGAGGAGGGTGCGGAAACGCCCGGGAAACCAAAGCCCCACCCAGGGCCCTGTGCCCCTCAGCAATTATGAAGAGAAAGTTGAGGGGCAAAGGAAAAATGTGACGCTTTGGCTTCCAATCTTGGTAGATTGGGAGGTCAATCCACGGAAGAGACGCCGTCACTTGAGATCTAGAAAATATATACTGCTTCAGTGAGTGTATTTGGAATCACTACACGGGGTCGTGTGTCAATGGCTTTGGGAATAACTCTAACCAGAATTCCGTCCAGCAACGTGAATTGCGTGAGGGGGACTGGTAGTGCTGGGAGAGTTGTAGCATCCCCTGATTCCAGAAAATAGATGACTGTGGACCACAGAGGATCCTTGCGTTGCTCTTCTTTCACTTGAGCATCGGTAGCTGGATCACTGGGGCCACTTGCACATATCGGGAGAGTGCGTCTGCCGCCACGGTAGCTTTACCTTTGATATGATACAGAGTCGGATCAAACTGTAATACCGTTTCGTACCACCGCGCTAGTCTGCCAGTGAGATTCTTACCACCCTTGAATATCTTGGTGACAGCCTCATTGTCTGTGTAGAGATCGATCGGATAGCTGAGGATGATGTCTCGGAAATGCTTCAGGGCCCAAGCTACTGCAAGGGTTTCCCATTCCGTTGTGTGATACCTAGTCTCGGCATCATTCAACACTCTACTTGCGTAACCAATGACTCGCATTTTGCCTCGTTCATCTGGCTGCATTAGTACAGCTCCGAGACCTTTGAGGGATGCATCGGTGTAAAGTGTGAATGGTTGATCATAGTCAGGGAAAACTAAGACAGGTGTAGAGGTGAGTGGTTGCTTAAGGCTGTTGAAGGCTTCCTCTTGCTCTGGGCTCCATACTAATGGTGCATCCTTTCGGAGCAGTTGGGTCAGAGGCCTTGCTAGACTCGCGTAGTTCTTTACGAACGAACGATAGTAGCCGGATAAGCCAATGAAGCTTCGGACATTCTCTACATATTTTGGTCGTGGGAAATTTTGTACCGCACGGATCTTATCGTCCATAGTGTGGATTCCTTCTGCGTCTATTTGATGACCTAGGAACTTGATTTTTCCTTTAAGGAAATCACACTTACTGATCTTGATGCGTAAACCTGCCATTTGTAGTCTTTCCATTACTTGTTGGAGTTTGTCAAGATGAGAGTCAACATCCTTGCTACAGTCTATGATGTCGTCCAGGTAGGCCGTTACTAAGGCGCTATACTTCCCGAACTACAACTGAACTGAACTAGGCAAAGACTGAGTCACCCAAGAGGCCCGCAAAAAGGTTGTTGACTAACCTTTGAAAGGTGAGGGGTGCATTTCTTAACCCAAAAGGCATGCGTAACCATTCGTATTGTCCGCTCGGGGTCGAGAAAGCAGTGACTTTTGTTGATTTCTCATCCATTCCAACTTGCCAGTACCCGCTGAGGAGGTCTAGCGTACTGAATACTGTATTCCCTTTTTCAATGCCTTGTAGTAGCTCGGACAGTACAGGCATGGGGAATCTATCAGGTATGGTTGCTTGATTGACCTTGCGATAATCAATCACTGGGCGCCTTCCTCCATCCCTCTTAGGAACCAGGAAAAGAGGTGAATTCCATGGCGAAGATGAATATTGGATATCCTTTTGCTCAAGCACGTCGTCTACCATCCCTTTGACCACCTCCCTTTGACAGTGTGGCAATCTGTATGCCGCTGTGTAGACGGGGTTGGTGCCTGGTTTTAAGGGTATGGAGTGCGTTGTTAGATCCGTTTTACCTAGTCGTTCTCCTAGGAGCGCAACGACATCTCTGAAAGACTGTAGTAACTTCAGAAGGTAGTCCTCCGCTTCTGGACAGTCTACATTCTTGAGGTTCAGCTTGATAGGATCTGTTTCTGACATCTTGGAAGGTTTCGATGCTGTCATCACAGCAATAGGCGCTTGTGCGGAGGGCCACTCCGGGGATTCTGGATCTACTGGATAGTCGTACACAAAAGCTTTTCCGATGGTACAACCGGACTTCAGTGTAATTGGACCATTAGATCTGTTGTAGACTAGGATCTCCGCCCTTGCGTTATCGTGTAACTTGTACATGGTTGACTCGAGAGCTAGTCCCTTTACACATGCACTTTCACTAAGACAGATTGCATCTGTGCCTTTCTTTAGTTTGGGTAACCTAACTGGAAGGTGTGCACCCTCTCTAGCACGATTCCTTTGTTTTCTGGAAACTACTAAGGGATACATCCGGGAACCTTGACCCATTGATCCAACACTCTGGTTACTCGGAGTAGGGAACCCCAAGGACCGCGCAGGTAAACTGTCCACTCTTGCTGGTACAGTCGCTGCAATGGTCGAGTGTAGGAGAGGTCGTGGATTCTGCATTGTAGAATACGTGTGGCGGTTGTATGTCATCCTTTGCTCGGAAGGATCTAAGGCGATGCGGTTGTCCTTCATTGTTTCGATGCCTATGAGGTCATCGGCTGGGAGTGGATAATCCTTGATCACGTAAAACCTCGTCTAGATGGGTTCGTCTCCGCGACGTGAGAATTTAAACGGAATGTCAACCATACCAACTAGTTGTAGGATATCCTGTGTAACTCCTTTAAGTTGCATGTTTGGTGGAAAACCGAACAGAAATGCACCACCGTAGGTTCAAAGGGTTAAGGGGACAGTGGTTATTTGTTGGGGTCTATTTATTTATATATTTATTTATTTTTTAGTTTCCTCCATAGACCTCCATCAAACTAAACAAAAAATCCATCAGAACCCCTTGCTAGAGAAATATGTACATTTTTTCGGTAGAAAAATATCACGGCCGAAGGCCGGTTCCTCCACAATTACAGGCTTGCTATTGCTCGCCAGAAAAAAGAAATCGACACCTAAAGGGCACGAAAGGTCTTAATATTGACAAAGAAATGGGGTGAAAGGTCTTAAAATCGTCAAACTAATGGGCCGAACGTCATGTAATCTGAAAACTAAAGGGGCTAAACATGAGGGAGAAGGGTGTCCAGAAAAACCGGCCCATCTCCCCTTAACACTCTCACTGTCTTGTTTTTATCATTAATACCTTCTCTACAGGCGATATATTCATAATTATATTTTAGCTATATTTAGATGATTTTTTTAGGTTTAAGAAGGGTCTGTGGTAGCAAAGAGGGTTAAGAGAGATAGTTCGAAGCCTATTAATTATTGGTGGCCCTTTTGAAACTGAATGAAAATCGTCTAATAGTAGCCAGATTAAAGTTACAAAAACGTTGCCGGTACAGAAGGGGTTAAGCAAATGTTCACGTATTTCTGCCTGTGCTGTATTAATGTCTGTCAGATGTTGAATAGGTGGGTTAGTGTATGAACAGTGTTTGTATATCTCACTCGAAAGGAAGAAATCGTGTTTAGATATTGCTGATACCAATTATTGATGAAAATATACTTGATGCCGAGACATAACTGGAGATATTATATTGTTGACGTACTCAGCAAACAAATAATAGGCAGGAGAAAGGTAATTATTGAAGTGTTTATAATAGCCAGAATATAGTGTCAAATGCGTTCTCGATTACTGATAGGGTTAATCTTAATACCAATAACAGTAATGATAAAAATATTCAAAGCCAACACATACATAATGTATTCAAAGCCAACACATACATAATGTTTTTAATAACCATCAATGACGTATATATCTCATTTTGTTTATATATATACTGCATACTACTTATATATATATATATATATATATATATATATATATATATATATATATATATATATATATATATATATATAATTAAATTAGGGCGGATGTAAATTTATACACCGATCTACAAACCTATTCGTCCACTGAGTTCAAATGATATGTTTTTTGAAGGTTATACATCAGCCTTCATTCTTGATATGTCTCTTGGTTTGCTTTCTACATGAAATTATATAACAGCTATAATAGGTGTTTTCTATGGGCACACACACACACACACACACACACACACACACACACACACACACACACACACACACACACACACACACAGACTTCCCTCGCTCTTGCCTTTATTGACTTCAGGAAAGCATTTGACCTTGTTGACCACACCATCATCATCAACAAAGCCATAAAGTTGGGGCTACATCCTACCCTGGTTGCGTGGTTGACCGACTTCCTTAGTGACAGACGACAAGCAGTGCGATACCAAGGCTTCATCTCCACCTTCCTAGACATCACATGTGGAGTCCCACAGGGCACAAAGATGGGGCCTCTATTGTTCCTCATCTTGATTAATGATGCCCTAAAGGACACCCCATTCCACTGGAAGTACGTGGACGACTCGACAGTCGGCATTACTGTCGATAACACCTCCCCTAACTATGACCCCCTACAAGACATCCTCGACCGTCTTCAAGCCTGGACCACAGACAATCATGTGACTATCAATCATGACAAGACAGTGGTCATGCACATCAACACTTCCGTTACCGACCTTCCTCCACCCACTGTCACAATTGGTCCTCATCCCCTTCAGCTTGTTGAGTCCACCAAACTCCTCGGAATCACTGTGGACAACAAACTGAACTGGAAGAAACATGTAACTACCACAGTCAGGACCGCCACTTACAAGTTATTTATGCTAAGGCGGTTGAGATCCCTGGGGGCGCCGGAGAATGAGCTGAAGAGTATATATAACACCTTTATACTCCCTAAGCTCACCTACGCCTCTCCCGCCTGGTCCTCCTCTCTAACCCTAACACAACAACGTCAACTGGAGAGAGTTCAGAGGAGGGCATGCAGGATCATCCTGGGTGGCACATATCCAGGGTACGAGGAAGCTCTCACCACCCTTAGCATACCTGCACTTTCAACCCACCACTACAACACACTCAAACAGTTTGCATCTAAGCTGCTTGTTCACCCACGACACAGAAACTTACTTCCACCAGACGCCCCTAGACCTACACGTGCAGCTCGTCATTTCAACACACTCCAACCAATAAGAGCAAGAACTGACAGATATAAAAATAGTCCTATCCCAACCATTGTTAATATTATTAATAATGTGTAATAACGGTCTGTCACACCATATATACGCGCCCACCTTTAATAATATATGCATAAGTGTGTGTGCGTGTGTGTATTAGAATATAATTATGTATGTATTTGCTTGAGTTTGTTTATGTATATGTGTATATATGTATCTATGTATGTGCAGTATATGTGTATGTATGTGTGCGTATATGTGTATGTATGTATGCGTTATTTATGTATATATATATGTGTATAGTGTATACTGTTTGTGGTTCGAGCCCGGCTGAGAGTATCAGGTAGGATAAGAGAAGAGCATATATGCATGTAATGTGCATATATTTATGTATATGTATGTCTGTGTGTACGTGCTGTCAATGGTTCGAGCCCGGTTGAGAATATAAGGTATATAATATATATATGTACTGTACGTGTATTTATATTTATATGGTCATATGCACATATGTATGTATATATACGTACATATGAGCGAGAACATATTGCTCACTAGCGCAACTTCTGATTATAAATCTATGCATAAGCATTATCTATTATTAAGTGTTCGCGTATCTTCATCCATGTATTTCCACCCTTAACAACAGAACGCCCAGCTCTTCCATATTTCGCCTTCTGCACACACACACACACACACACACACACACACACACACACACACACACACACACACACACACACACACACACACACACCTGCACTACAGAGGATTAACCTCCCATTGTAGTACCCGCACCCTCTTTACCTCACTTACCAAAACAGTTTCTGTATGTATGTATGTCTGTGTGCATACGTGAGCGTTTGTGTATACGGACATGTGCACACTTACTGCATGTTCTTATGTTCCTATATATGTATGTATATGTATGTGCGCACGTACGTGTATATACGTATGTTCTGTATATGAGTAAGTTAATAAATGTGTAAATGTACTGTATATCACTTACTCTCATGGTTATTTTATGATAATTTGTATTCTGCACATGCATCATTATTGTATTTATTTATTTTGTTTGTAAACTAAGCTTACCATCCTCATATCTGTACATCTCATGTTCATCCACTAAATTGTAAAATGTGTATTTTCAGCTCATGAGGCTGCCATTCTTTAATAAACCGTTTATTATTATTATTATTATTATTATTACACACACACACACACACACACGCACACGGATTTACTCCATATAACCCGTATTAACAGAGATTTGGAAACCGAATTGCTGATTACGAAAACAAATTAAAAACCTGATACCAAAGTTAAATGTTTCATTGATTTTTTTCACTTAACCCTTTTAGTACCAGTGACGTTCTTCTTATGATATTCTGGGAACTATTAGACTATTTGTTTCAGTTGTAAAAGGGCCTCCAGCACTTAATAAGCTTCGGACTATGTCACTTAACCCTTTTTACTACCGCAGATCCTTCTTAACCCTTTGAGTACCAACGACGTGTGTTATAATTTATTCTAGCTAAATTTAGAGTCAGATACAAGGGGAGATAGAAGGGCAGGAAGATCCCCATTGAGATGGAGAGACTGTGTAAGAAAAGCTTTGGATGATAGAGGAATGACTATAGATCAGGCCAAGGAAGTGATAATAAACAGGAATGAATGGAGAATGCTTGTGAATAGTTGAGGGAACACGTGGTCATTTGGGGGAAGGGGTCGGGCGCATGTTGGACTAGATAATAGTCCATCAGGCGCCTGGCCCGGGGAGACGATTAATATGAAGGGTGCGCCTGGAAGTGTGGTGGGCGGGCTTGTGGCTTCGGCTCCGCTGCATGTCTGCCTGCCGAGATCGGAACCTCTCTGGGTGGTCGGGGGCCGGGGGAGTGCTGGAGCGACCTTGGTGACCCTGGTCTCTGGGTCTTCTCCTGGGTGACCTAGATGTGTGTGAATTTGTGTTTTATTCTGTGTGTGTTCGTTGTTTATGTTGTGTTTGTGTTTTCCCTGTTCTTGTTCTGTCTTGAGTCGTCCACCCCCAAGAAAAAATAAATAAAATAAAATAGAATGAAATAGAAAATAAAAATATAATAATTGGAAAAAATGGGGATTGGGCCTGAGCATATAGATAGATAGATAGATAGATAGAAATTTAGACGATATTATGCAGCTTACGAAGGATCTGTGGTAGTTAAAAGGGTTGGTTGAGATAGTTTGAAATTTTATTATTACTAAAGGTCCTTCCTAAGCTGAATAAAAATCCTCTAATAGTTGCCAGAATATGATGAAATGAACGTCCCCGGTACTGAATGGGTTGAACTGCACAACATCGTCTAAATATAGCTAGAGACGTCGCCGGTACAGTAGGGGCCGTGAAGGTATTGAGGGATAAGCCTTTACAACGGCACCTCATAGCTACTTTCTACTTTTCCTATTTTCTGAAGAGTGTAGAGAGGGAAGAAGAGGTGTTGGAGAGAGGGGAAGCTGTTGGAGTGGCTTTGTTATGTGTGTTATTAGTCTGTATACTTTAATGAACTTTTCCAAACTTTATCCTTGTAGCCTATCTGTTTATATTCGAGAAAGGGTGTTGGAGAGAGAGGAAGCTGTTGGAGTGGCTTTGTTATGTGTGTTATTAGTCTGTATATTTTAATGAACTTATCCGACCTTTGTCTTTTAGCCTATATGTTTGTGTTTTTGGAATAATGGGTCTAAATGTTGGCTATATAGGATTTTATAGGGCTGTCGCCCCCTTCTCTTTAAGGGGGAGGTAGTTGCTTTTCTCCCTCATGTTTAGTCCTATTAGCTGTGTGATTTTAAGACGTTCGTTCCATTAGTTTGGCGACTTTTAAGGGGGGATGGGCGTATATATTTTATCATTTATGTATCTTTTTACTATTTTTTTGTTTCCTCCCTAGACCTTCATCAAGCTTATAAAAACACCCACCCAAGACCCTCCTTCAAGATAAATTTGTACATTTTTCGATAGAAAGTCAAAATTATCTCCTGATATTGCTCCCAGTGAAATCAAAACCATGAACATCGAAAGCTTGAACCCTGAATCCGAATAGTGAGGGCCGAGAAGATGACAGGAGGGCTACACTTGTTCAGTTTGCTGGCTTAATAATCCAATAGGGTTGATAGTCTCCGAAGTTGTATTTTACGGGGAGATGGGCCGTTTTTCAGGTCCCCCTTCTCCCTCATGTTCAACCCCATTAGTTTTGAGATCTTAAGACATTCGCACCATTAGTTTGTCAATTTTAATACCTTTCATCCCATTTCTTTACCGGTATCAAGACCTTTCGTGGCATTTAGGTGTCGATTTATTCCTGCCAAGCGATAGCGAGCCTGAAATTTTTAGATGATAAAAATGTACTAAAATACCACAGAAAAGGATACCTACAAGACCTCAACCAGGGAAGCCTACATCTGCAGGACCTAGACAAGAGAAGCCTATATCAGTCAGGCACAGGGAAACATCTTCTGTCACCACGCCACACAGAAAACCAAGAATATCAGGGGAAACAAAAACAAACCACGATGGAAATCGACTCGCTGGACAACCACCACAAGAGCGACCAAATCAAACACCACGCACGCCGATAACTAAACCTGCATTCCATCACCCAGCCCAGAGACCTCCAACCAAAAGAGCCACACCACCTAAGACTACAAATACACATCTTCAGACGAAGGAAAATGGATGTCGCATAGCAGCGATAATTACCAAGTGTCCGACGAAAGCAGAGGAAGAGAAGCCCCAACAATCCTCACAGTCACCAACTCATAAGAAGCGGAAAGTTATCTTTTCGCAAAGACAGGAAAATGCGTACCGGTTCAGAAACAAATTAAATCATGTACACTCACGCCTACTAAAAGTTGCTCAGGGGTGGGTCCTTCCTTCCCCTACTCCACCCTGGGCAGGTGAAAGGGGGGTATCGGGTCCAAGTCTACCCCGCCTTCCACCCCCAAACTATCCCCAACTCCCCACCTTCCTTCTCTAGCTGGTAGTTAGTGATTAGCGACGATTGTTCTCATGTATTACAAATTATTGTGAAACCATCATTGCATACGCTTACAATGGCCAACATTTAACATTTATTAGGAATTTATAAATACAATATATATACTCTATAATATTGTATTCTCAAAATGAGTCTCTATACACAATGTGGGTTACACGAATCTTGGCTGTAGTGGTCTCTCTCTCTCTCATTGCACTACTTTCTACGAGGAAGACTTAATGTGATTTCAATATAATAATACCGTAATTAAATCCAATCTCATACAGTATTCAGGATATTATGTTCACCATTATTGCAATACACATCAACGTGCCCTTTACGATTTACTCCTAGGTTCTCAAATTACTTACACATTCGGGCTTTTATATCATAAAAGGAAAGGACTACAGGCAAAGATAAGCTGGAATAGTATTGCGACTGTTATTTTTTCGTTTATCATTTGAATCAGTATCTCCCATTTATTCAATACCATACATACTATAAACGGTCTGCATTTAATTCTATGTGGCCTATACACTTTTGTTTAATCAAGTAAATGTAGAACTCGATACAAATTACTATCAAAGTCGGTGTTAACTTTTATAAAGGTGTGAGTATAGAGCCCTTGAGTAGCAAGGTTTGCCTTCTCACTTCTACCTTCTCTTTCTCTGTCTGTGATCCCAGCCTCTCACCTCTACAAACCCCAAATAAGGAATAGGATTAATTGGCAGTTTTACCATCAACTCTCCTCTATGTGTATCGAATGCATCACGCACACTAATGAAGGGAAATATACCACATTCAGACCCGTTAAATCTTGGTTGTAGAAAGTGTGTGATGTGAGAGAGTTACATGGAGTTACAAGGAATAGTTAGTATACCAAAGACCTTCAGGTCCATTTCTGGGAAATATTCCATGTGGAAGGAGAGACATTGTTCAATGCACTACACTCCTTACAGAGTGTGCAAAATACTATCTACTGTCTTCTTGAACTGCTCAACTGAGGAAATGTTTACAACTTCTGAAGAAAGTTTGTTCCAGGTAGAACATATCTTAAATGGGAAACAGTTTCCACAAATACTAATGCCTAACCTTTTAAATTCTAACTGCCAACAATGGTTGCGTATTGTATTCATATAGAGGCTAAACTATAGAAGGGGAGGTGTGGCAGAGTGGTCTTGCCACTGGACTGGTAATCCAATGGACCCGGGTTCGAATCCCAATATGTCAATGGGAAGATATTATTGGGATGGAATTTGTGCTGTACCTAGTTTCAGTGCATTACCACAGCACACCGAAATGCCAAAGAAAATACCCTCATTGTTCCCTGATTAAATAGCACTGTATGAATATTCCCATATTCAAAATATGTTACAGGGGGGCAATGCCTAGTGAGTTAATTGCTCAATAGGTGGTGTTCTGAGAGTGAGGGTCCGAGCCTGGGGAGTGAGACGGTGAAGCGCAGAGGCAAAGCAGTTTCAGAGATGGAGTTGGGTTCGAGCCGTGAATGGGTGCTTCGCATGTCTCACTCCCTAGACTGGAACAAGACCTCACGGGCCTCACCGTGTTCAGCGGTAGAGTATGCAGGCTCTCAGCCTATGCCCGAGAGGGAGTAGTTGGAATATAGAAAAACAAAAAAACAAAAAACATTTTGCTATGATACACATTATCAAACCCATTACATATTTAAAAAAACTTTAATGAACTGACCTCGTAGTCTGCGTGTAGAGAGAGAGAGAGAGAGAGAGAGAGAGAGAGAGAGAGAGAGAGAGAGAGAGAGGCAGATCACTACAGCTGAGATTCTTGTAACCCACGTTGTGTATAGAGACTCATTTTGAGAATACAATTATAGTATATTGTATTGATAAATTCCTAAAATGTTAAATGTTGGCCATTGTAAGCATATGCAATGATGGTATAACAATAATTTGCAATGCATGATAACAATCGTCGCTAATCTCTAACTGCTAGCTAGAAAAGGAAGGGGGGGGGGGGTGGAAGGTGGGGATAGTTTGGGGTGGAAGGTGGGGGTAGACTTGGACCCGACTCCCCCCTTCCACCTGCCCAAGGTGGAGTAGGGGAAGAAAGGACCGACCCCTTAGCAACTTTTAGTACGCGTGAGTGTACATTACCCTGATGACCCTACTGAAACCATGCATTAACTTCCCAACATGTACTATGTAAAATTACTATGAATACGTGCTGTATCTATAAGGCTAATTATTAAAGGAATACTATGATTTGTTCTGAACATGTTATATTATTATTTCAACTATACTTTTCCCTAACTATTATCAAAATCAGTAACAACGAGTGTGTGCACATCACCACCTTCGTGTATGTCTCCGCACAGATGTTTTCCTTTATGAACTACGGTAGTTAATACACAATCTTTATTATTATCTTTGAGGCCACTAGCCACTATGTATTTTGCTATGATGTTCTCTACATCAGTTCACTTCTTATTATCAGACACAAAGGATTCATATAACCATATTATTCACTGGGCAAATGTGCCGTGTGCAAAAGGCGTGTGCAAAAGCCTCAACATATATCTGTTTCCTTGTTTTATATTAAGAATATTATTTACCAGTTAATTGTGCAATATTATCTCTAACCAATACTATTACTGTCGTCAAGAATAATTGAACTATCCATGTATACTCTGTTAACCATGCGCATCTCAACGTTCGTGTTTTCACCCCGCGCCTTGTGAATCGCTACCTGCGAAATTACCAGGTCCAAAAGACTCATTCATGTCTTAATATACTTAGAACCACAAGTCCTTGCTAAATTATTTTTATGTCAATATAAGCCCACTGTTATCACCTTTATGTTTCCACTGTGATAAAAATGTATTGAACTCAGATAGACCTGTAATATACAAATGACTAGGCCATTCACACTACTGCCAGAGCAAAAATGACTTTAAACACCACTAAGAGGTAGACTCTCCTGCCCTTATACCACTCAAGCAGGGAGCGAACCCCTCTCAGTAAACGTCATCACTAGGCGGGAAAGATTTGAACAAGATAAGCAATTCCAAGGCTTTATTGGATTTTGGCCACAGCCAAGTTTAATCAAAGCCTTGAAATTAACCTGCCCAGCAGCAAGGTTTACGGCCAGAGCCAAGTACCAAACTGACTGAGAGGAAAAAGTCTTATGACCTTGCTTTCGGCATCCCGAAGTTCTGCATAGGCATTAACTCTATTCTAAGGAGGTATTACGGCCAGAGCTGACTTATTTCTTTAAGTCTAAAGAGTGTAAAAGTCTTATGACTGGGTTTCCAACACCTTGAAATCCTTTATAAGCTAGAACCCTATTTAAAGGAGGTATTACGGCCAGAGCCGACTTACTTCTTTACATCTAAAGGATACTAGAAGTCTTATGACTTGGCTTTTGGCACCCCGAAGTCCTGCATAAGCAAACACTCTATTCTAGAGAGGTATTACGGCCATGTCCAACCACCTTAACGGAAAAGACTGTTAAAGTCTTATGACTTGGCTCTCGGCATCCCGAAGTCTGCATAAGCAAAACACTGTTCTAGAGAGGTATTACGGCCATGTCCGACCACCTTAACGGAAAAGAACGTTAAAGACTTATGATTTGGCTTTCGGCATCCCAAAGTCTGCATAAGCAAAGCACTCTATTCTAGAGAGGTATTACGGCCATGTCCGACCACCTTAACGGAAAAGACTGTTAAGACTTATGATTTTGATTTCGGCATCCCGAAGTTCTGCATAAGCAATAACTCTATCCTAGATAGGAACTACGGTCACAGCCGAACTATTCCCACTAGTTTAAAGAGCTAACAGAGTCTCTATGATCTTGGCTTTCGGCATCCCGAAGCCCTGCCTTAGACTACGCTCCAATTCCAGTGAAGTATAATTGGACTGTACCGCTATACGACTAAAGGTCAGAACAGACGAGAATCCTTAAACCACTATAGGATATACTCGCGTTAGTTCGATGAAGTACATAACACATGAGTCCTAACTGTGTAACTTCATTCAAGATTCAAGCATTAGTCCATCTGTAAACGTACCCCTTCACACGACAGGCCAACCTAGACGGCCCACGGAGACCCAGAAGACTGCAAGATACCAGACACCAGCTACTATTCCCAGTGCACCACTTATAGGAATATCCTTGAAAATCTACAGAAACAAGCCAGTGACAAGGCTAAGAAAATCCGAGTTAAAATAATACCAACGCCCTCGGTTCACTCAGTGTAAGAGTATTATATAGGAGAGTCCATAATAACGACTCTGTGAAATCCATACCAGTGTTAAATGATAGAGTCCATAATAATGACTCTGTGCCAAATCCAAAAAGTGTTAGATAGGAGAGTCCATACTAAAGACTCTGTGCCAAATTCTACAAGTATTATATCCAAAAGTGCTATACATATTAATGCAGGTACATACCATCATTGTGTTCAAACTCATTACTTAAAGTTCACTATCAAATAATCTTTTTTGGGGTATCAATATAATTTAGTTGGAAGCACTTCTTTGTAAGTGTTACGGTTATAATCTCCAACACCAGCGCGCCCGGTGACAGTGATCATACTTTGAATAGAAGCCACAATAGACACTTGTTACCTCAGTAGTAAAGTTTAAATCCTATAATTACCTGAAAGAAAGTAAGCAGTTGATCTAATCTGATTTTAATACCTGAGCTCCATCTAGATCCTCGATCGTGCTCGAAGATTGGTTAAACTAGTGTATCCAACTCAATTTCGATGTTCTATATATGTTCGTAAAGTTTAAGCCAAATAAACTGTTCTTAAGTATTATTTCGGTGTTATATGTACCCTCTATTGTTTCCTTGCATGTAATGTATGAACTCTGACGTTCCAGTCTTGAAAGAACTCACCTTTACTAATACGTTAAACCTTAATAAAATCAGGGAATAACATGTACAAATATATCTTGAAGGGGGGCCTAGTTTTTTTTTTTTTTTTTTTTAAGCTTGATGGATGTCTAGGGAGAAAACTCTTTTTTTTTTTTTTTAGAAAGATAAGTAATCAAGCAAATAAATTAGCCCATCCCCCCTTAACTAATTATGTTTTGTTCAGGCGGCCGCGGTAGGTACTTTAAAGACCTACTAATGCATATCAGAGGCCGTCTTACACTGTTATTCTCAATTATCTCTTAAACCATTTGATGGATTCATCTGATATCTTAGCACAGCGTGTTGCACACCCCTACCTAATGCACGCGTTGTATAGTAGATCGCTATCTGTGATTAATTATGAGTTTACTCTTGATTAATGATGATTCTGAAGCCAAATCCTGGCATATAGCGTCCACACATTCGAATGAGGATGGTGGTCCCACCTCCAGCCCCACCAACACTCCACTGGTACACCTCCTACTGCCCAATCAGCTGTGGTTTACGAGGCAATGACGTAAACACCGACAGGTGAATGATTATTCAAGCCCGAGGAACGCCTGCTACCGTACCAACAATGACCAGCATGTTACTTCATTGTCCCGATATAAATCGCACACACTAACAAAATTATACAAAATTATAGAAATTGTTCAAAGTAATCAAAATGTTTTAGATAGAGAAAAATATTGGATTGGAAAATTAATGACCATCTATCCATTTGGACTTAACAATCAAATAAAAAATGTAGGCAACATTTTGTATAAAGATTTATTAAAAAACGATTTTAATAACCCATATTTTAACTTCCCTGTTTTAAACAGAAGACCTGGTAGACACGGTAATAGAAGACTAAATACATTTAATAAAAAGAAAAACAGGTCTGATATTAAAATTATTGTTAATAATTTATATTCATTATATCGAAATTTCGGAATTAAAAAATTAAAAGATTCATTGAAAGGCCTACAAAAGAAAAGTTTTGCTCCTTTTATAGAAAATATTCTAAACAATAAACATAATTTCACAAATAAATTTAAGAATATAGTCTTTGCTTTTATGGGATATATTAGAGCTAATTCTAAGAAATCCAAAGATAACCGTATTAAAGATAAAGTCATGTCCACTTTAAATATTCCTCTAAAATTTTAGACAAAATTAATGTTAACAGTCTTATTAATTCAAAGAAAGTTAAGTCCATGTTACCAGATGGTTGTAAAGATTTCAAACCATTAATAGTGTATTCATATGAACGACCTGTTGGGTCTATTATTTGTAATTATAATAAAGTTTTAGGAAATCTTTCAGATAATGATATTTTCAATAATAATAAATGCGTGTGTGCAAGAGTCATGGATATGCCAGCTAGCAGACGTGATGCACTAGCAAAGTTCATTTATAGTCCGATATGTCATATATTAACAGGTGATGTAGAACTAGTTAAACATTTTGCAAACGACAAATTAGCGGAGCTATGTCGTAAAGGGTTTAAATTTAGAATAGGGAGTAATAAAGTAACATGGGACATAATTTTAAAAGATATTGTTTTTTCAGTCAATAAATTAAAAGATAAATTGTTAAAAATTGCGTGCTGCGATGCGAGAGAACTAGAAGCATGGTCTAAATTATTAATTAAGTTAATTAGAAATAAAATTTTCTCGCTTAAAAATGAATTTAATCTTTCAGATTTTATAGACTATAATTATAATAAGCTTAAAGCTGATTTAATAAATTTACATAAACATTTTGTAATCACTACAGTAGATAAAGCCAGCAATAATTATAGCTTCACATGTAAGAAATTTTATCTTGAAAACATGAAAAAAGAATTAGGTATTAAAGGTAACATATTACGTAAAAATATTTGCGGTAATTCTGTTTATGAAATTCAAAATAATCTGAATATTGATAACTTAATCGATGAACATACCAAGAAAAATATAACATTTGATATTAAACTTTCTGATAAGAACAAGTGCATTGCAAAATTATACATGTTACCTAAATTTCATAAAAGACCTTATAAATATCGCTTTATTGCCGGAGCAAAATTTGCTACCACTAAAACTCTATCAGAACAAGTCGTAAATTGCTTAAAATACATTAAAAGTACTCATAAAAGATATTGTAATACCATCATGAGAAGAACTGGCATTAACTATTATTGGAGTGTTGACAATTCGTTAGAAGTTATTGATAAAATAAATACCATGCCGAAAGTTACCTCGGTACATAGCTTCGACTTTTCAACTTTGTATACCAATTTGCCTTTAGATTTAGTATATTCAGAGCTTTGCTTTATTATAGATTTGCACTTTGACAGGTTCGTTAGGAATGGTAATTATTTCATAAATGTTTATACATATTTTAATAATGCATCACTTAGCTCTACTCCCACTAGTTCTGTATATTTTGATAGAACTAAACTTAAAGATGCCCTTAAATTCCTCCTTTTCAATACTTATGTTAGATTCGGGCCGTACATTTTCAAACCAATATTAGGAATTCCTATGGGTGGAAATGCTAGCCCTTTAATTGCAGACTTATTCTTGCTTGCTTTAGAATTTAAATATATAAAAGACTTAGTTGACAGTAGCAAGAAAAATAAAATCCCAGAAAAATTAGCACTTGCTAAACTGTTAAGTAATAATAGTAGATATATTGATGATATTCTTGTCTGCAATTTGTTAAATTTTAATCAAGTTGCTAAACTTATTTACCCTAATTCTATTCCCCTCACACAATGTAACGTAAATTATAAAGTTGAAAATTTTCTTGATATAAATATAGAGATTGTTAATGAACAGTGCATACTTAAAGTATATCACAAAGTTGATGATTTTAATTTTAACGTAATAAACTTTCCTTTCCCTAGGAGTAATATCGATAGTAAAATAACTTATAATTGTTTTTATTCCCAATTAATAAGATTTTGTAAAATCTGCACTAAAGTAGATGACTTTTGGGCTAGAGCTAGGTTACTATACAGACTCTTAGTGGACAGAGGTTTTGAGGCAAGTAAATTGTTCCATAAATTTAATCTTGTTAGGGTCAATTATTGTGACTGTATTCTAAAATTTGACATCAATAATTTTAATCAAGCATTTTTAACTTGAAGTTTCTTGTATAACCTCTGCTTACTTTTTGTCTGTATTTATTGTTTTTTGTCTGTATTTATTGTTTATCTTTTTCTTTTTCTTTTTCTTTTTCTTTTTCTATTATTAATATTAATATTGATGATTTTTTAAATGTATTGTTCTTGTTAAAAGAGTACTCTTTGTTTAAATCTGTTGTTACTTCATATTTTGAAATTATTTGTCTTTATATTATATGTATTCATTGTCGATAGTATCAATTGCTTACTTTTGCGATTTCCTTAGTTTATTTGTGCTATAAATGTAGGTTATTTGTAGGGTAGTTATTGATAGGGGTCACTTGAGGCATGCTATGCTTACATGTACCTACCCGATAGCACTACCGTTAGTGAGTGCTGTACTGTATTTTATATATTATTTTGTAATAGTATAGATATCTTATCAATATTTGTATTTTGTACTATTGTTAATGTCTTGTCATGTTGCAAATTTGATTTTAAATAATATTTTGACATTTAACATGTAGTTTCTTTATTCATGCAGTTTAGTAAAATTTGCCAGAACGTCCCGGACTTCCCAAACTTGACTACTTCCTTTAACGTGACGATAGTGCGTTGTTATATGTGCGATTAGTTTGCTTGGGAAACAGATTAACTTGCTCATGTAGTAATGTACACCCTATGTGGTGGATTGTGTTCTTTTATTTAATAATTTTCATTTTAGTAAGCGTTGTTTCCACATAGCGATTTTGATAATTTAATTTGACTTTATATTGTCCTTGTCCCAATTTTGGTTTGTTTAGTTTGCAAGTTTTACATTTTAATTTGTCAAGATAGTTTTAATATTGGGTTAGAATAATTTAGTTACTGTAATACTTTTTGATAGCCTATTTATTAATCGCATTTCAGATACTTGTCACCATAATAATAGGCCTCTCACACTCTTGCCAGGGAGGGATATTACTAACTCTATTATTAGTATTGTGTCGACCACTGTATAAACTAATATACAGGCTTTAGCCTAACTGTTATACTGCTAACATAATTTTATTTTTATTTTCAGGCATAAAATTGTGTTCTAGTGCTAACATATTCTTTTTGTGATCAACATATTCTTTTTGTGATTTACAGGCATTAATTGTACCATATTGCTAACCAATATTTTTTTTTACTGTACTGTATACTGCTTTCCAGTTTTCTCACTAGGCTAAATTAACCCTCTCCCACTGTTTTTTTTCCAGTAAATTTTGTAACAAATTACTAGTCCATTTTCAATTTTCAGGCTTTAACTGTGTCATACTGCTAACATAATTTTTTTTTTTATTTTCAGGCATAAATTGTGTTCTTGTGATTAACATATTCTTTTTGTGATTTACAGGCATTAATTGTACCATATTGCTAGCAAATATTTGTTGTTACTGTACTGTATACTGTTTTACAGTTTTCTCACTAGGCTACATTAACCCTCTCCCACTTTTTTTCCCAGTACATTTTGTAACAAATTTCTAGTCCATTTGTGATTTTCAGGCTTTAACTGTGTCATACTGCTAACATCAATATTTTTTGTTTTATTCAGGCATAAATTGTGTTCTATTGCTAACATATTGTTTGTGATTTACAGGCATATTAATTTTATCATATTGCTAACAAAATTTTGTGTGATTTTCAGGAATTAATTGTATCACATTGCTAACATACATTTTTTGTGATTTTCAGGCTTTAATTGTACCATTTTGCTACCATAAATTTGTGTGATATTCAGGCATATTGTGATTACATCGTCATGGCGCCGCAACGAACCTGCACGAGTTGTTCCGGTAAATTTGGCCCTACCATGTTTGTTGATACTGATGTCCAAATTTGTAGATTTTGCCAGCTCCGAGAGAAGATTGCGGATGAATTGAATGCAGCTCACCGCAAGATCGATGCCCTGACTACGAAGCTTGAATCCCTTCAAGAATTTGCCACACTCAACGTAGGAGTGCCCTCGGCCCAAGAAACCACTACGATGTCAACCGCCATTCCAGTGCATACAGTACCGGTACTGGTACCCACACCAGCAGCTACCTTAGATGTTGCAGAAAATAATAATGACTCTACTCTCACTCCCCCCCAGGACAATTTTCAGTTAGTGAGAAACTATGTGCATCCCAGTACCAGTACCAGGAAGGTCATCCCGACAACCTGCCAAAACCGCTTCAAAATTCTGGCTATTGACGAGGAAGAGGAAACAGAAGAAGTTCGGCTTGTGGGCGACTCCATGGTCCGTGGCCAACTAACCGAGTTCTGCGCCAGGGCACCCAGGACCAGAAAGCGATTCTGTATCCCAGGTGGCGGCGTGGACGACATTGTTGCGGCTGTGGAAAAGGTTTCCAGGCTCGCCCCCGCAAGCACTACATACGTCATCCACGTTGGATCTAACGATGTCCAACGGACGCGGTCAGAGGAACTACTTTGCAAGTACCGGCGGCTGATCAGGTCCTTCAAGGAAAAATCTAATATAATCTTAATTTCAGGAATTGTTCCCCGGATTGATGTAGAAAACCGATTCTACAACATAGCTACCAGTACAAATCGCCGACTAGCCAAACTCTGCAGGGAGGAGGACATCGGCTTTGTCGACACGTGGGATAATTTTTACTATGATAAATCTTTGTTTTCAGGAGATGGTGTACATCTCAATGAAGTAGGAGCTGCACGTCTTGGTCGTCTGCTGAACGATGCAGTCAAGGATTTCCGTTCAAAAAACGGGGTCAACCAGACCCCAGACAGGGTAGTGTAAGTCAAATACGAACTGAAAATTCAGACAATGCACAATCGGTAACATCCAACTCTAATACTCTTAAGGTGTTTTATGTAAATGCTCGTAGCATACGCAATAAATTTTCAGATCTAGAGGAAATCGTGTTTACAGAACATTATGATATAATCGGCATTACAGAATCTTGGTTAAATACGGAAGACAGAGACTTTTTAGCCGAATATACGCTTCCTGGTTATACAATGTTTGAGAAAAGTCGGATCAATAGAAATGGAGGAGGAGTTCTGTTTTTTATAAAGGAAAGTCTTAATCCCGTCTTAATGTCAAAACCTCAAATTGCGAATATTTACATATCTTACGTACTATTAAATAATAAACGAGGAACTAAAATAACACTAGCTTTATTATACAGACCCCCATCTCAATCAGTGCAAACTGACAGTGAAATGTATGAACAAATTGCAGAAATAACTAACATACAAGATACCGTAATTCTTGGCGATTTCAACTTACCCGTGACTGAATGGGGCGATATTCTTACTTCACACTCTGGCCACAACCTCTATGCTAACTTGCAAGAGAGTTCACTTTTTCAATTTGTACAATCTCCGACCCGTGGTAATAATGTGCTTGACCTTGTACTCGCAATAAAAGAAGAATTAATAGAGAATTTGAATGTTGGTGATGAATTCAGTAACAGCGACCATCGTACGATAACTTTCACTTTAAAGTTTACTAATAACAAATCAAATAGCAGCATTGAGAAAGTCCCTAATTTCAAGAAAGCAAATTTTCATAAACTTAAATCAAAGCTTAAAGAAACTGACTGGAGCTTTCTGACTAACAATAACGACATAAATACATCTTGGGAGTGTTTCACAACCACTTACCTTAAGGCAGTGCAAGACTGCATACCATCGAAAATACGGCGTTTAGGCCATAATGATAAGCCCAAATGGTGGAATAAAGATATTTCAGACTGTCTGCTTGCTAAAAAATTTGCTAATGATAGATTAAAATCCTCACAAAATGACGAAGAACGGGTGAAATTTGTAGAGCTACGACGCAAAGCCAAAAAGTTAATTAAGCAAAGTAAAAAGACCCTGGAGTTACATGTTGCGAATCAAAGTAAAACAAACCCGAAAGAATTCTATAGTTATATCAGAAAGAAAAAAGGAGTTACTTCAACTGTTGGACCGTTAGTCGATGAAAATGGAGAATACACCAAAGACGAAGTACAAATGAGTAATGCCCTCAATACCTTCTTTGCATCAGTTTTTACAACCGAAGACCTCGGTGATATCCCTACACCATCGCCGATTCAGATTGATAATTCAGATGTTCTAAGCAATATCACTGTTACAGAGAGAGAAGTATTGAATTGTTTAGATAAACTCAAGGTAAATATAACGCCTGGACCTGATACAATCTCGCCTAGAGTTCTAAAGGAAGCTAAGGATGAGCTCTCCAAACCACTGACATTGCTATTCAATGAATCCTTGCAGTCTGGGACTATGCCTGATCAGTGGAAGCTAGCCAACATAACACCGATATTCAAAAAAGGCAGCAAATCCCTACCCAGTAACTATCGTCCAATTAGCTTAACCTCAATTGTATGTAAAATGCTAGAAACGGTCATAAGAGACAGACTCGTAAATCACTTAGAGGCAAATAACTTACTTAAAGATACTCAACACGGCTTTCGTAAAAAACGTTCCTGTTTAACAAACCTCTTAGACTTCTTCCACGATATCCTCAACCTCTACGATGAGAGTAAAGCTGTAGATATTATATACCTTGATTTTCAAAAGGCCTTTGACAAAGTTCCCCACAAACGTTTACTGCTAAAACTAAAAGCGCATGGAATACAAGACGGTGTGTTGAAATGGATAGAAAATTGGCTCAGCGACAGAAAGCAAAGAGTAGTCATAAACGGTAAGGCATCTAAATGGACCAATGTAAGTAGCGGGGTACCCCAGGGATCAGTACTAGGACCAATTCTCTTTCTAATTTACATCAACGACATAGATGAGGGTCTCACCTGTACAATCTCAAAATTTGCTGACGATACAAAAATTGCAAATAGCGTACTCTCAAAAGAACAAGTTGACGATATGCAACACAATCTAGATAAATTGTCATGTTGGGCCCAAATTTGGCAAATGAGTTTCAATGCGGATAAATGTAAAGTACTACATATCGGATACCTAAATGAGAAAGCAAACTATTCGATGAATGGCACTCAGCTTAAGAATGTAAACAGAGAAACCGATCTGGGAGTAACAATATCGAGTAACCTAAAACCGAGTCAACAATGTTCAGAAGTTGTTAAGAAGGCAAACAAAATAATTGGCTTTATAGGTAGGTAATTTGAGCATAAATCCAAAGAAGTTATCCTAACCCTTTACAATTCCTTAGTCCGCCCTCTTCTGGAATACTGCGTTCAATCTTGGTGCCCTTATTACCAAAAAGATATAAACAAGCTAGAACGAGTTCAACGTAGAGTTACCAAAATGATACCTAGCCTAAAGAACAAACCATACGAAGAGCGTCTTAGAGAATTAAATCTATTTCCTTTAACCCAGCGCAGATTAAGAGGTGACTTAATTCAAGTGTTCAAAATCATCAAAGGCATCGACAATATGAACTGTAGTAAGTACTTCACTATCGACCAATCTAATTACACGCGGGGAAACGGTTGCAAAATTATTGGTAAATCTTTTAACTCACACGAATCTAAGAATTTCTTCTTCAATCGAGTTGTCAACTTGTGGAATGGGCTTCCCCGAGACGTTATAGACTGCAGCACCGTTGATTCATATTTTAAACTCCGCTTAGACAAATATCTCGCATGAAACCCGCGACTGACTGCGTTTGTAAATGAATAACTTTATTTTATCCCCCCCTCAGTTACTAACCCATCTGTCCCCTACTAACTTCCTAATCCTGCCACGGACATTAGTTCTAGGGCAGTAGTTCCCTTTCCAATGTTCCCTTACCCACTCTAAACCACTGTTTGGACACTTGATCCTCAGTGTTTTGGAGGACAAGCAGCCTAGAAGGGTCACTATAACTGTTGTTGCTTGATTTCCTTTGTACTCCTTTGTACTCCCCGTGGCTGCAGGACTGCGTTTGTGCTGCGGCTTGTGACTCTGTATAGAAGTGAGAAGACCCGCGGAAGGACATACATAAGTGTGAATAGGTAAGCACATACTTTGGCCTATTATGTATAGTTACTACGCTCCATTGAAAAACCATCCTCCCATCTGTCTGAGAGTCATAATATGAAGGAGACCCAGCCCACCAGCTGGTAGCCATATGAGGCACTCCTGCAATACAAAGACTACATACTTATACATCACTGTATCAATTGCCTCATTGTCTCCGCATGTGGGAACACTGATGATAAGGTTGTGGGTCAGTGTTACACCCCAATACCCCTTTCCACCACATCACCCACCATTTGATAACGTCTATAATAGACTCACAGATCATTTATTGGGATGATGTTGATGGTAATAGGTCTTCCTGTGCAACAAAACATGCTCTATATAATTTACCTCGTTTTCTATTGTGCACAATATGTACACATTTAATAAATATATGTAAATCATTCATACATAATAGTTAATAATTCAATGCAACATATATTGCATTACATAGCTACCTTATGACTTAAACAGGAGGGAACAAATACAAATAATTATGTTTAATAACATGCAGTATTTTCCACACAGGCCTTACGACCGCGTTGCTCACACCATGGGTATGACAGCGGTGGGAGTGAGGAACATTGTCCACCATGCCACCACGTCCCCCCCTTCGACACAGCCACCATCACCAGCATCGGCCGTTTATGATGACTTCACTGTCAGCGCCATTCACCGCTATGTTCACCGCAAGTTTGCCGACAAGCTACATTTCACGGTCGGTTCCCTGGTGAAGGACTTAAAAACGGCTGAAATTATCCCGGAGGGTACGTCAGAGATGACAGTTTGGCGGCTCTTGCATACCATGGGATTCCGATACAAGATATCGCAGCGGAAAATGTATGTAAGGAGGGAATCACTGAATATCGTGTGCCGCCGGATTGCCGCTCTCCGGGCTCTACAGCGCCACCGGAAGGAGGGAAGGCAGGTGGTGTATGTTGACGAAACCTGGTTCACCACCAGAATGGACCATAACAGGGAGTGGGTGGACACTACACAGGCTGCCACCAGCTCCACCTACAGTCGTCAGGTGCCGCCCGGAGAAGGGGAGCGATTCTTGGTGGTCGCAGCTGGCACAACCAATGGCTTCGTTGAGGGCTCGTACCTGTGCTACACGGCCAAGAGTACCCATGGCGATTACCATGGTGAGATGAACGGTGAGCTGTTCCTCCGCTGGCTAACGAGCGCCTCCTGCCGTCACTGCCCGAGCCATCAGTACTGGTGCTGGATAATGCACCATATCACAGCCAACTGACGGAGGAGAGTCGATGCCCTACCACGGCGACCAAGAAAGGGGACCTCGTCAGGTGGCTGGAGCACCGTGGGATATCCATCCCATCTGCCGCCACACGCCCTGAACTGCTACTCCTCTGCCAGCAGAACCGCCCAGAGCCCCAGTACAAGGTGGACAATACCATCCGTGAGTGGGGCCATGAGGTTGTACGGCTGCCACCTGGCCACCCCGAGCTCAACGCCATTGAGCAGGTGTGGGGATGTATGAAGCACCACGTGCGCTCCACCCTCCAGCGGTTTACCCGGGCGGACCTGCAGGCCAGGTTGGAAGAAGCCAGGCATTGTGCCAACCAGAACGTGTGGGCGGCAGCTGTTCGACAATCCCGGAAGTTTGAGGACGGGTACTGGAAGTCGGACAATATCCACGAGGGTGTGGAACCCGTCATCATCAACATCGGCATCGATGACGAGGACGGGGATGACGACGTATTCCTGGATAGTGACTATGAATAAATGCTGTGCTGTGTTGTTTGCCTTATTTGTATTCCTACAAACTAGTTATCGAGAAACAATACTGTTAATTATTATTAATTTAATAAATTATTATATCCCCAATACTTTCTACTTTTCATGAATATCAATATAAATTATGTTACGTTATGAACTACACGTAAGCATTATCTCATGGGACTTTCATCGCAATTGCCCCAGTAGTTAATAAGAGGAAATTCTTCATGTACATATCACTGATGTACTGTAATAATCATATTGCCCCCACGTCGTCGATAATAATACATCATATGCAATATTTCTGATACGCAATCACTATAGAACATGTTCATTTGCTTGACCAAACTTTCTGAATACCTTGGTCTTTTAACATAATAAGTACATTACCGTCCTCTCCCTATTCTTATCGACTCTCACAACGTAATCTGTTAATGAATATATATATATACAATTATGTCAGTTGCGTTCCGTACATTATTATAGACTCCCCGCCCGTGCTTCCCCCATTCAAACCGCTACCAAATCTCATGTAAATGACCACGATAGCATAGCTATATAAATCTACATTTACAGGTACGTAATTACATTACCTCAATAGGACAAATATGGTTATTCAGACTTTAACAACGAGAGAGACGTCTTACCTCCATGGTCTTTTCACTACTCCTATATTGCATACACAGACATATTAGAATACGCATGAATGGTAATAAATAAAGTTAGTTAATTAAATACATAAACACATAATGTACAATATACATCAATACAATATAAACAACACGTTTACTATAACGATGGGCGTGGGATGTGAGTAATGAGGGAGGCGGGGGGGGGGGGGGGGGGGGAGAGGGATGAGGGAGGCGAGGAGGGGGTAACAGGAAGACTGTATTGGGGGGGTTGGTGGGGCTGGAGGGGGGACCACCTCCCACATTCAAATGTGTGGACGCTAAATGCCAGGATTTGGCTTCAGAATCATCATTAATCAAGAGTAAACTCATAATTAACCACATATAGCGATCTACTATACAACGCGTGCAGGGCGGGTGCCCAACCCCGAAAAGGGTTGAAATAGGGGAGCTATCCCCCCGCCAAAGGCAGCTTTCTAGGGCCTTTCCTAGCTGATGCTGAGAGGATTGGGTTCTAGTCATGTGGTGATGGGCTGGTCTATCAGAGTGAGAACTGAGCGATCTCTGCCATACCCATAGCTTACTCTGACTGTTCCTTTTACTTATATATTTTCTAGATCTCAAGTGACGGCGTCTCTTGCGTGGATTGACCTCCTAATCTACCAAGATTGGAAGCCAAAGCGTCACATCTTTCCTTTGCCCTTCAACTTTCTCTTCATAATTGCTGAGGGGCACAGGGCCCTGGGTGGGGCTTTGGTTTCCCGGGCGTTTCTGCGCCCTCCTCAGCTCCCCGCCATGGAGTGGCTTCGGTCACCCAGGCTTTATTGTGGTCGGCAGGGAGGGTTCTGTGGGGGCGCTCGGTTATGGCCTTGGCCTTGCTCGGGGCCTTGGGACTGTTCGGCCAGGCAGCTTGGGGAAAAACAACAACAACAACAACAATGCGTGCATTAGGTAGGGGTGTGCAACACGCTGTGCTAAGATATCAGATGAATCCATCAAATGGTTTAAGAGATAATTGAGAATAAAAGTGTAAGACGGCCTCTGATATGCATAGTTATCCATAAAAAGTAAGTAGTTTCCTCCCGAGACCTCCATGAAGCTGTCCAAAAAAAATACCCCTGGACCCTCTTTCAAGATATATTTGTACATTTTTCAGTAGAAAAATGTCCTGGCCAAAGGCCGGTTACTCGTAAAATTATAGGCTCGCTTTCGCTCACCAGGAAAAAATCGACACCTAAATGGCACAAAAAGTAAAAAAATTGACAAATTAATGGGGTGTAAAATCTTAAAATCGCCAAACTTATAAGCCAAACATCTTTAAAAATCTAAAATCCAATAGGCCTAAACACGAGGGAAATGGGGGGGGGGGAGCAGAAAACCAGCCCATCCCTCCTTAACTTCCTACTCAGCTGGAAGGCCATGCCCATAGTCCATTGCTGCTCTGAATACCACACGCATGCGCAGGTGAACGTCTCATCCACCCGACCAAGTTTAACCCCTACTGTACCAGAGGGTATTACCATAAATGTACCCTCCAGTACCAGGCAATGTGGCCGAAATGGCTTCAGTCGAGAGAGAACACCCTTCCACCTAAAACGTTGGAGGAATACCGAGCCAGCTATATGCTGTGGGAGCTTGGATATAAGCTGAGAAGCATTACATCTCACGATTGTATTATTTAATATGAAATCATTATTTACATCCCTCATATAATTTTAAGGTGTTAGTTACAGTGTCTCTATACTTATGTGAGGTACTGTACACCATGGAGATCATTCACCTCTTCAATTTCATGACTCAAACTTCTTTCCCACGCATTGTAAGCTGACCGCAACACCTCTGATTCCTCACCACTCTCTGAACATGTGATAGGAGGGGTCTTGGTAATTTTCCATGATTGTAGGTGTGGCAGACAAGGGGGAGGTGAGAGGTATTGAAGGTAGCTTTGAGTTAGTAAGAGACAGGCCTCAGACACAACAGGAGGTCTGACAGATAGACACGAACCTTTGGGCCGACAACATAGCCCTCTGAGATTCCCTCTCATTTAGGGAATTATCACTTAGTACAGCTGTATACATCATTCAGTTGTTACTTAATAATTAAAGTGGTTTACGGATACAAAACAGATCCTTTCCTTTAACCTTTTACCTATAAGTATCAATATTACATTTATAAGGTTAAAAGACGTTTACGGTGGCAGCATTACTTTAACTAAATAAAGATAGTACTACAATCTATCATAATATCTATTAATCAACGAGCAGAGAACTGAGAGCTGAGATCTACCTACAATCAACATTATAACCTATTAGGAACGTACCTAAAAACGTCTCCCTAATATGTTTAATTAATCAACCTAATATATAACTCATAAGGACAGAGAGACACCTTTAGTCTTCCTTGCTAAGAGTTAATAGTTAACCCTTATAATAAATATAGGATCGTACAGTTGGTACGTCTTCCTAATCTTTACACCTTACTTACAGTGACTGTCAAAAGTCATTTGTAACAGAAGTGTTGCCAATATCTCAAAGCAGTGCGTACAAGTCATGGTACTAGGTACCGCCTGATAGGGTCAGTTACAAGGACCGCATATTACTGACAGCGATCTTCCGTCGCTGGTACTGACGAATGACTTTTTTACTGACGGCCGTATACTGTCGCTGGTACAGTAAGGGTTAAATAGATCTTTCAAACCAACCCCAGCATATTACCCTGTAGCTCAGAGGTATCAACTAGGTCTTGTAACCAGAATGTCTAGCGTTCGTTCCCACTTTTGGATAATGATTTTGTAATTATATTGTGATGATATGTAATTAGGTTAGGTTAGTTAATAGTTAGGTTGATTTACTAAAAATATTAACAAAATAATCATAGAATACAAAAATCAAATTCAGGACTGCGGAGTGACTATTCTTTTGACGGTTTGTTTCCATTCCTTCGAGGCGAGCAACAGAATCATCACGGCATCGGCTTGTGTACACATGGCTTCCCTTTCAGCTATCCACATTATATTAGTTAGCTTATATTTCAGTGTAACCCTACTATCATTCTCATTTCATTGTGTTCCATTCTGTATGAATAATCCACTATAACAGGCCACGTTCTCTAGCATAAGTTATTGCACTTCTAATACACAAGCATACAACTTTTCTTCCAAGCAAAGTCAGAAATGGCAGCAGTTCCTTGAACTTTACCCAACCACATATAACTTTAGTGACAGTGCTAGCTTTGACTCTACCTTCAGGTTCAAAGATTCCATGCCATTCATATACATTACTACAATAATAATTTATCTACCCACATGTAACTCAACTTATGTAATTATTTCAGTTACATGTTTATGTGGTTAAACTTACTCCAAAGAAGCTTGCTTACAATATAAAAGTCCATTTACAAGTTACTAGACTCCCCTCACAGAGCTGGAGAGTATTTTTGCACACCTAAAGAGACAGTGACAAAACGCAGGAAGTTCTGGGCTACGGGAGCAAAGGAAGAGAGCTCGGGGCGGTAGAGTAAACCTCGGGAAGGGGCGCACTCTCCTCTTCCCTGTGTTCTGATTTACAATGGGACGAGGAAAGGAGTGATGGTTCCCCTTCTCAGGTTTAAGACTGCAGTATAAACCTTGAGAAGTGGTGTACTCTCCCCTCCCCTGTGTTCTTTTTGAGGGGAGGAGTGCTGGTTCCCCTTCTCGTGTTTAAGACTGTGGGACCCACACACTTCTTAGCGCTTTTGTTTTTTTCCCTTTTTGGCAAGTGAGACTAACAACTAGACGTAGACTCTCCCCACGGTAAACGCAACTGTCACTCAGAAGCACTGTAAAGGAGACACCACACTAGGTCTTATTCTGGGCATGACTCAGGGATATTGGAGCTATATGCAGTTATAGCACAGTATGACTATGGAGGACTTGTAACGGTAAATCGATATTATTATTTTGCAACAGCGATTGCAATTATTCGGCTAAGTTTCCATATCATTACTCACCCTACTTTCATTTTACTTTGGGGATGCCTATTACATATTCTCTGCTTTTCTACTATACTGTGCATTGTATCTACTGAAGTCTAGCAAAATAAGGCCTAGTGTGATTGCCCCTTAACTAAGTGGTGAGTATAAGAGCAATGGTTATAACCTTACCAAACAACAGACAAAGTATGCACAAGTTATTATATGAACGTAATTAAATGCTGTGTCAATAACAATGAAATATCATTATACTGCTATACAATAATACAGTCATTACCGGAACATAATGATGGTCAGCCTGCCCTGCTTCATCACATAAGGAATTCACATTAATAAACAACACTTAAAAGTGCTGAGCAATACAGAAGTAGTTAAAATAAAGTAGAGAAATTAAAAATAAAGTAGAGTCATTACAAATTAAATAACATCAGGACATCTTTGGAACAAGACTGGAACACATGAGTCAGCGTGAGAGTTCATAGTTAACAAATTCCATACAATGGAAACACTGGCAGGCCTACCATTATATACATATGCTGAAAAGACTACCTGGATTAAGGAAAACATATATAAAAAGATAAATAAGTTTCAACATGTCACAAAGTTTAAATAAGTGTTCTAATCTCTTTCACTGTGATGACTACTGGCACATGTACAACAATCAACTTCTCCACACCACCTCCACAAAATAATGATTAGGCTCTACTGGAACTATTTAACAACGGGGGGCTCCTCTTTGATGTTAGATAGGGGACAACGGGCGGGCCGTGAGGGACATATTTCAGTTCTTGATTATTTTTGTTTTTATGCTCCAATGGAATGACTCACATGTTATGTAGTTAGGGCTATGCTTTCTAACTGCTTAAAGGTAATTTGTATACTGTTTTGGGGTATGCATGAATGTATGAAGCTTTGCTTCCTGCTTTATGATTTTATTCCAATGTTTGAAATATTGCATTCAACATAATGAATATTTAGCAAAAAAAAATAGATTTCCCTAGCTAGGTAATGATAATCAATTATACTCAACTCTTATTATTTCTGGCACTTATCACAATTATAAATAATGTATCTATCAGGGACTCTTAACAACCAAAACATTGTATTGGCAATATTACTCAAGCATTCATAAAATATCTATTATAGTTCAGCTTGGAAGGAACCAATAAACCTTTATACTTTACAGTACTATTATTCAATCCCTACTATGTTAAAACGAGGAATTCTCAGCCAATGCACTAAATTGCTCAATAATTGAGTAATAAAATATATTGCTTATTTGCTAAGCACTATATACACTACTGGCATGGCTTTTACAAGTATTATAATAGTGGTTATCAAACAAACTTACTACAGTTTTCAAATTATACTAAATAAATAATTAATATATAAGTACGATAACTAGAAACTAACTTATTACTATGTATTTCATATTTATAGTGTAATCATAAAATAGAGCATTATATAAAAAAATAAGCAACTAGCCCCACTACTGCTAGTCAATTTCAGTTTTGATTTGTTTGAATTGCCCTCAAGTCCACAATATTATTGTTTTAATCTGATGCAGAGCCCTAAGTACATTTCATTAACTTCGTCTTTAGTACTGGACAAAGTAGGGCACGAATGAGACTGTTCAGAAAGCTTGTGGGGGGTCCTCACAAGTCACAAGAAGTACTGTGTTATAAGACAATTCCGGCCTTGAGTGTTGGGGGCGGATTCGTACTCAAAACACTGACTTCATTAGGTGATATTACAGATCTTGGAGGATCGTAATAACTCCTGGACTTCTGAGTTACGTCTGAATTGTTAAATTTGCTCGACCGGCACTCGAACCTAGTCGATTCAGTGTTCCTCGGCCTCTAGCGTTATAACTGGGTTATCTTACCTGGTGCGGCCACCCAACCCGACGTCCAGCCAAAATTTTGACTGGAGGGAGGGGTGTGGCCCAAAACAATAATCGGGTACGGCAGTCAAACGTGCTAATTAACAGACTAGAAAATAGCGGTAATGATTGACTGATTTAGTGTACCTTACACAAGAGTTAGTTTCAAAAGAAGTTCATGAGTCCAAATAATAAAGTATTAGAAAAGGACTAACATGGGCTTACATGCAGCTTTAGGGGACAATGGGGATATGGAGGTGGGGTTGATTTGTAGTCTATATCAAGTATCAATATAGTTGAACAAGGAGTCTCGTAAGGCATCGAGGAGTCTGGAGTTACACGAGTTTAGGGAGGGAGCATCAACTACATGGTCAGGAAGAGAATTCCACTGCTGGACAACACAGTTTAGGGAGGGAGCATCAACTACATGGTCAGGAAGAGAATTCCACTGCTGGACAACACAGTTTAGGGAGGGAGCATCAACTACATGGTCAGGAAGAGAATTCCACTGCTGGACAACACAGTTTAGGGAGGGAGCATCAACTACATGGTCAGGAAGAGAATTCCACTGCTGGACAACACAGCAAGAACAAAATCTTCTGCGGGCCTCATCCTGGGAATGTTGCACTTGACTTTTGAATATGTGGCCTCTAGTGCGGCCAACATTGGGAGAAAGGACAAAGAGATTTTCAGGTTTAACAGAGGACAGACCATGGAAAATTTGGTAACAGTAGATCAAATCGCACCTTAATAGTCTACCCTTAGCTGAATACAGATTTAGGTTATTGAGCCTGTCAGAGTAGGAGAGCTGGTTGAGACCATGGACCTGCTTGGGCCACCTACGTTGCACAGATTCAATCAGTTTAACATCACCAATATAATCTGTATTCCAAACTGGAGAAGCAAAATCAATAATAGGGCAAACATCACTTGTAAATAATGTAGTCATAAATTGAGCACAACGACAAATAGTGGACTTAAGTAGGTTTGATGCAACTCCTCCGGCCTTAGCTAGCCTACAATAAGTCTGGTGTGTTGGTGAAATTTTAAGTCAGAGTCAACTGTAACACCCAGATCTTTGTGACTTTTAACACATAAATTGTCGATTACAACAAGCCTTAGCGTTTTTTTTTTTTTTTTTTATGGGTTGAAGGGCCGGAGGATCCGAAGACCCCTTTTCACCCTGCCGCGTAACCTATTTTACTGTCAGGCGAAACAGAGGCAAGGGGTCTGAAGAGATTGCCCAAACGATCTCCACCAACCGAGAATCGAACTCGGTCCTCCCGGTTAGAAACCGAGCGCTCTACCAATGTCGCTACTGGTCACCCCTTGGCCTCAGCGTTTGTAACTGTCCTTTCTACCCTAGGACTACTTGGAAAGGATTCAAAAATTGAATCTAAGCCAGCAGGCTGAATGCTTGCCAATGGGTTGGTCAGCGTGAGTAGTGTCTTGTTTTTCTGAGGTGTCCTGTACACGGAATCTTCGGGCATCAAGGGCACGGTAGACATCGTGGTTTTTCTTACTGATGAAGAGCAAGGATGGGGGGCACTGCTCAACAAACTCGCTCCTCGGGGCAAAATACAAAATTTCTCTCTCTCTCTCTCCACAACTAACATAGATTGGGCTAGTTTCTCCTTCGCCTTGGTCAGTTCAGCTACCCCCATTTCGACGTTCTTCCTTTCCTGTGTGTGTGTGGGGGGGGGATTAGAAAGCATTTTGGACAGCTTATTCTGGCTATCATTAGACGATTTTTATGCAACTTGGGAAGGATCTGTGAGCATTAAAAGGGTAAATACTGTAGCAATTAACCATTTGACTTCCACATCCCTTCCTTATCTGAATAAAATCTTATAACAAAAGCCAGAAAGCAGGAAAGTAATGCGGCATCGTATCTTCAAAGGGTTGAATTATATTAGGATGAGTAAGCTTGGTTAGGTTGGTTAAATTAGAATTTTATGTTAATTAACCCACTGGACTCCAGCGACGCACGTTATGCGTCGCCTATGTATCTAACGCACAGTCCCAGCTACGCAACACTTGCGTCAGTCTTCTATCTATCTATCTATCTATATGCTCAGGCCCAATCCCCATTTTGGGGGTAGCCGGCTCAAGACAGAGCAAGAACAGGGAAAACACAAAAACAACTTAAGACAACGAATAAACGTCAGTCTTAATTACTCTTTTCCTATGGCACCTACAGTAGAGGGTTCAGATTTATAAGGGAACTACTTTAGGATCCCACAGAACAACAATACCGATGGTTGGCAACCCTCAAAATCCAGCCGCGTTTGTGTGGGCGCGCGCGTGAGTGATTTTCCAGTATTTTGCCTACCCATCGCCCCATGTTAATTGTGACTTTCCGCCGCCGCCACATAGGACCCCTAAATGACCTAGGTGAGCGTTTTTTTTTTTGTTTTTCCTTCATTACTAACCCATCCCATGTATTTTCAGGAAATCAAAAATGACAAGTGGCTGGTCCTGGAATGTACATTTATATTAAATCGCTTGGGGTCCAGTGGGTTAAGGGGGGATGAGTGTATTTATTTCCTCCTTTATATCTTTATAATTTGTTTAGTTTCCTCCCTAGACCTCCATCAAGCTTAACAAAAAAAAGCACACAAAAAAACAAAAACACAATCCCCTCCTTCAAGGTAAATTTGAACATTTTCTATAGAAAAGATTCACAGCCAAAGGCCGCTTCCTCTTAAATTACAGGCTAGCTATCGCTCGCCAGGAAAAAATGACACTTAAATGACACAAAAAGTCTTAATATTGTCAAACTAATGGGCTGAGCGTCTTAAAATCTAAAAACTAATGGAGCTAAACATGAGGAAGGAGGGGGACCAGAAAAACGACCCATCTCCCCTTAACCCTTTGAATATCGGCGACGTGTGATGTATTTCATTCTAGCATATTCGTTCTTTCTCCTCTTCCATTTCCCAAAACATTGGTCTGCTTCGCAAGGTTTATAAAACATTTGCTTGTGACGCCACAGTTATCAAGTCTTTTTATGCTTTTATTTTGCCACATTTCGAGTACTGCTCACCTGTCTGGTTGTCAGCAGCTGACTGCCATCTCAAGTTGCTTGACAGGTCGCTAAATTCCATCAGTTTTATTCTACCTCATTTGTCTCTTGATCTGTGTCATCGACGTAAAGTTGGTGCCCTTAGTCTTTTATTTACAGTTTTTAACAACCCTCAGCATCCCTTACATGGGGTTCTGCCTGGGCCCTATGTCCGGGCTCGTGCAACTAGATTCACAAGCAATCTTAATGATCTTGCCATGAGCCGTGTTAATTTTTCTACTACACAGTTTTCACGGTGTTTTGTGCCGGCCATGGTTGACTTGTGGAATAAGTTGCCAAATGAGCTTGTCAATTCAGCTAATATCTCCATTTTTAAGTCTAGAGTTAATGCTTTTTTGCAGCATTAATTCTAATTTTTAAACTTATTTTATTATATTTTATTGTATTATAATTATGCTTGATATCCTCCACTGCATAATATGTTATCTGTGTTTAATATGTGTATATGTACAGTACAGTATACAGTATATGTTTTTATTTTTTCCTAAGTTGCCGTAGTCTCTCTCCAGTGCCTCCGGGTGTTTTGTGTGGATTGATCTTGGTGGTGTTTCTGCACCCTGGTTGGAGACTTCGGCATCTCATATAATAATAATAATAATAATAATAATAGCTAAATGTAGACGATATTACGTAGCTTAGGATCTGTGATCGTTAAAAGGGTTGGTTGAGATCATTTGAAGCAGCCTTGATATGTCTAGAAGTCCCTCCTAAGTTGAATAAAATCGTATAATAGTTGCCAGAATATGATCAAAAGGACGTCCCTGGTACTGAGTTGGTTAAGTTAGAATAGCAATACTTGTCAAACTCGAATACATCTCATCATATACCTGCAGATAAGGCTAGGATACTGGGGAGAGTGTAGGCACCAATCGATCAGGGCTAGACCCAGGTGAGGTTATAGGAATGTGATAAAAAGTAGCTGGAACTCCTGTTTCATTTGCTTGGCCTCTCTTACTGATTTTCTTTGTGCCTCATTTACACTGAGAGCAATCCAGCTAGCTCTCACAAACACCTCCTCGTCCTATCCACTTCACTACACTAAACATGCACACCACACTTCATTCCTCCACACCAAAATTGAATCAAAATGATGAATTTTAGCCCAGCCTCGGAGTCCCCAGGGGAGGTGGCGGGGGGGGACCATAAATGCCCCCACACCCACCCGACCTTCCCCTGACGACCCCACAAAATTACTTGGACCTCGGCCTGTTACTCTTTCTATTAATTTCTGCAACATTCGTGGACTTTCCTCTAATTTTCACTCTGTTGAACACCATCTCTCCTCCTACAAACCTGATCTTCTCTTCCTCACTGAAACTCAGGTGTCTGTAGCAACATCCAGCAGCCCCTTCTCTGTATCCTCCTACTTTCTCTATCCTAGTTTCAAAGCCAAAGGCGGATGTTGTGCATATGTGCACAACAAACTCACTTGCTCTCGTGTTCCCGATTTCGACTCCTCTGAATTCTCAACTTTATGGCTCAAACTTTCCTGTCATTCTCTTACTAAATATTTCTGTGCTGTCTATCTTTACCGTAACTCTACCAACTTTCCCAAATTCTTCGAATATCTAAACTCTACAGTGGAATAAATTTTATCCATATCTCCTTTCTCAGAAATCTCCATCTTAGGAGATTTCAACGTTCACCACCGCCCATGGCTCTCCTCTCACACTACTGACCAACCTGGTGAACAAGCCTACGTTTTTTTTTTATCCTAAATGACCTAGAGCAGTTGGTTCAGCAACCCACCCGTATCACGGATCGTCTCGGAGATCAGCCCAACATTCTTGACTTGTTTCTAAATTCTAACCCTTCTTATACTGTCGATCTTTTCTCTCCTTTGGGCTCCTCCGACCATAAACTTATCTCTGCCACCTGTCCTATCTCTCGAGTACGGCCGTCCGATCCTCCTAGCCGGCGGCGCTTGTGGCACTTTGGCGCTGCTGACTGGGAGGCTCTCCGGCAGTACTTCTTTGATTTCCCATGGAATGATTTCTGCTTCCATGGCCGGGGACCCTCGGAGAGTGCTGAACGCATTATCGAGGTAATCCTATCGGGCATGGAAGCATACATTACATTCGGTTCCATGTCAGTTGAACCAGTGCCACTTCAACCAGTGCCACTTTAACCAGTGCTAACTCAACCAGTGGCCACTTCAACCAGTGACCATTTCAACCAGTGACCATTTTAACCAGTAACCTAACCTAACCTAACCTACTGGTTAAAATGGTCACTGGTTGAATTGGCCACTGGTTGAGTTAGCACTGGTTAAAGTTGCACTGGTTGAAGTGGCACTGGTTCAACTAACCTGTCACCATTTCATTCTCTTTCTCTCAGACTAATGCTAAGAAATCTTGGTTTACTCACGCCTGTTCTACTGCTGTCCGCAATAAGGAGGAAGCATTCAAACGGTACCGATGCCTTCAAACTCAAGACTCTCATTCTTCCTATGTTTCTGCCCGGAATCAAGCCAAATCTGTTCTTCGACTTGCCAAACACTCTTTCATCAATAATAAATGCACTGAACTATCCAACTCTAGCTCTTCCCAAGTTTTCTGGCATCTAGCCAAAAACCTCTCCAACAATTTCTCTTCCTCGTCTTTCCCTCCCCTTTCCCACTCTGATGGCACAACCATCACTTCCTCCTCTGACAAAGCTAAACTCTTCGCTCAAACTTTTGCTAGAAACTCCACCTTGGATGTTCTGGTGCTATTCTTTTCCCTCCACCCACCTCTCTCTTACTTATGCCTAATATCCTAATCTCTTCTAAAGATGTACTTTCTACCCTCTCTGGGCTTAATACTAAGAAGGCGTACGGACCGGACGGTGTTCCTCCTGTTGTTCTCAAAAACTGTGCTTCCATGCTGACTCCCTGCCTAGGCAAACTCTTTTGTCTCTGTCTATCCTCTAACGTCTTCCCTTCATGCTGGAAGTTTGCTCTCATTAAACCTGTCCCAAAGAAGGGTGACCGCTCTCAACCCTCCAACTATCGTCCAATTGCTATCATCTCTTGTATTTCTAAAGTTTTTGAAACTATTCTTGCTTCCAAATTTCTTAACCATTTTTCTTCTCATAATCTGCTCTCTGATCGCCAGTATGGCTTCCTTAAGGGTCGCTCTACTGGTGATCTTCTTTCGTATCTTACTAACTCTTGGTCATCCTCCTTTCGGGACTTTGGTGAGACTTTTTCTATTGCACTAGACATATCGAAAGCCTTTGATAGAGTCTGGCACAAATAATTAATTTCTAAACTACCCTCCTTCGGTTTCTATCTCTCCATCTGTGCCTTTGTCTCTAATTTCCTTTCCGGCTGTTCCATAGCTGCGGTTGTGGACGGCCATCGCTCACTTCCTCACCCTATAAACTCCAGTGTTCCTCAGGGCTCTGTCCTATCTCCTATTCTCTTTCTAATTTTTATAAATGATCTTCTCAACTGTACCTCAATTCCCATCCATTCATACGCAGACGACTCAATCTTACACGACTCCATTAGTTTTCCAGAACGCCCCAGCCAGCAATCCCTCAACGACAAACGTAATGAAGCCATAGAACACTTATCATCTGATCTAACTGCTATTTCCAATTGGGGCAGAGAAGACCTTATTGCTTTTAATGCTTCCAAAACCCAATTTCTCCATCTTGCTACCTGGTCGGAACTCCCAGAGGACTATCCCTTATTCTTCAACAATACAAAAATCAATCCTTCATCTTCTCTCAATATTTTTGGTGTCTCTTTTTCTTCTGCTCTCACTTAGTAAGATCATATTACCAAAATTGCTAAGGCAGCCACCCAGAAGCTGGGTGTGCTCAGCCGCCTCAAGGAGTACTCCTTACCCCTGCACAGCTTCTTGCTCTATACAGCGGCACAGTGCGTTCTTGTATTGAGTATTGTTCACATGTGTGGTGAGGATCCTCTCACACCGCACTCCTAGACAAAATAGAAAGGTTGGCCTTTCGTATAATTAATTCCCGCCCACTCACCAACTCTCCACAAACTCTCTCTTAGCCGCAATGTTGCATCTCTCTCGCTATTCTATCGCTACTACAATAATCAGTGCTCCTCAGAGCTCTCCCAGTGAATATCACCTCCTCTACGTAGGGTACGTGGTACCCGTCTTGCAACACAATCCCACCCCTACTCTGTGCAACTCTCCAACCCAAGAGTGAAATGTTACCCAGTCTTTCTTCTAGTCAACAGCTGAGCTCTGGAACGCTCTCCAGAATCTGTCTTTCCCTCCTCCTATGACTTAAATTTCTTCAAACTCTGTGTGTCCAGGCATTTTGTCCCTTGATTTTGGCCCTGTCACTCTTTCAATTATGGGGGAGGCACTTTCTACAGGCAATTCTGCCCTTTGTCTCCCTCACTCACATAGAAGAAAAAATAATCGATACATGCATCTTACACGTCATCCGAGAATCTTCGTGCAGATCTGAGTGCTTAGATTGATATGCAGGATTCGAAGTTGCATAATAAATCGTAGGCAGTGTCCACCATTCTTTTAACTGCCTTCGTGGTGTAATGCATAAGGTGTTGATATTCGGTGTGAGCGTCCTGGGTTCGAATCCACGGACTGCCACATGTGTTTGTAATATTTCATTAATCGATTTTAGGAGTAGAGTTGGTTGTTGGATAGACCATAATAATTTATACGTTTACTATCACTTGGGAGCATATCAAAATAGTGAAATCTCAGTGCAGAGTTAAATGCTTTTCATTCACTCCATTTAGACCGGGTGTTATAAGTTTGTCAATATTGTGTTCATTTGATCTTTAACTAATTTTGTTGCTCGAAGAACTTAGTCATGTTATCTTTATTTATTCTCATATCGTTATATTAATTCAGTTCGTCCTTCATTTCTCTCGAGCCAGTTATTAAACTCTTAATCAATGTGTTTACTTGAATCAATTCGTATTGCTATGATTATCGGTCGCATACTCTGCTATATCTTAAGGACGATACTTTTGTGCTGAGACTGATTGTCTCCATTTCATCTTATCTAATAATATTGTTGTCTAATATATAGGCTAAGCCAAATTGTCCATTACCAATAAACCATTTTGATGCCCATGTTCCCTAGTTGGTAAGAATAAAAACCTGTGAAATCTTTCCTTGTGTTTTACGTCTATTGCGTTATGTATGTGGTCATTTGGGGAAATAAGGTCAGTCAACGCCCAGTCGAGAGCTCCTTAGTTGAAGATAACTGCACATTCCCAGTCCGGGAATAGAAATAAGAATATATCACGTTTCTTAGAAATGTGGCATAACATGCAGGAGTCCTAATTGGGGTGCAACGCTCTCGATCCAATATGGCCGCCCTGGCTTTTATGGATATAGTATGGTCCCCCCTTTGAGGTACGTTTTCTTTGGACGTTGCGGGCGCCATAGAAGCTGTGATTCCTCCATCACCCTGCTGGTCACCATGTTGTTACCCATCGGATTTGGTTGTGCTATTTTCCTGAATTCTAGCAATTCGGATTGGTTGCTCAGATGTTGCAGCTGATGGTGGTGATCCCTTGTTGCTTGCTTTGGCAATTTCTCCATATGCCGCATCTCAAGACTTATAGGCCACGATCAAATTGCTGGTTATATTGCATGACCAAAACTTAATATTGTCCCTACAATGAGCCTAGAACCTAGGAGAACACGGTAAATTTTTATATATACAAATGCGCGACTTTTCCTGCCAAAACATGTTTTTTCATACTGATTTTCATGTGTTCCGTGAAATTTTAGCACCTATTTGTTGCGGAAATGTTCCGTTTTGGCAACACCATATCACCCCAACAATTTTCATATTTTGTCATTAACCTAGCAATCAAACCTTCCCCCGCTGGTCTTAGCTTTAATATAGAAGATGACAAAATACTAAAAATGCGGTGGAAATATGAAAAAATTCAACTCCACCGATTCAAGATGGCCACCTTTCCCTATTTAACCCACATAGTCTAATGAAAAATTTAAAAATTTCCGCACATATTGACATATATATAGGAATAATGTATGGGTCATAAAGATTGTGTAATACCCTGTACCCGCAAAAATCCTGCAATCACAAAACTACCCGAGTTGACGTCTGGGTTAGCGTAAAATAGTCGTTGGTGGAGAAGTCGAATATGCCCACCACGTGAATCAGCTACCACGAGACTATCACATGGTTACTTCAAGGAGAACTAAGGTTGCTATCCTATTGTACGTCTGTGGTAGTACAGTGGTTAACGCGCGAGTCTGATATGCCTACTGACCAGGATTTGAAACCGTGCCAGGCCCAGAGATTTTCGGGAGGGTTAAATTCCCTTCTCGCCCAGCATTTCAGATTGTATACAGTATATGTCATGTTACAGAGATTGATATATCTTGCGCATGTGTAAATCTACAATATTTCCGAGAACACAGCATTAACATGGGAGGGTACGTCAAGTCCACGGTAAATTTTTCAATATACACATGCGCAAGTTTTCCAGACAAAACCTTATATTTCTACTGTTTTTCATGTGATTCATACAAATTTAGCAACAATTTGTTGGGGAATTGTCCCGTTTTAGCCATACCCTATCACCCCAAAAATTTCCATATTTTTCTCATTAACCTAACCTAACAACCTAACCTAAAATGGGGCTCCTTTGAGGAGTTTACCTGAGTCAGTCAAGCAAGGGAACTGAAGGTACATGCCGCCGCCTGGAGACATAGGACCAGCAGTCCCAGCCCGATGCCCCATCCCGACCTCTACAGTTGCCGCAGAACAACCCCCTTTCCCCAGCAGAAGCTGGAGCTGTCACGGCCAAAGGCACTCTTCCCATTGATGCCCCAGAAGATTGCCAGAATTCTACCATTAGAGGGCTGGGCCACACTGCATGGTGCTACCTAACTGACTACCCCTCAGCCTGGACCAGTGAACTCGACCGGACCACCCAGTGACAAGAAAGGAAGCCAACTACTAGACGCACACCTGGCCGCACATCTGCCCGGAGGCTACCCGACCACTGCTCGCTACTCCCCTAGTTGACCTCTGGATTTTCCCCACCTGGCCACGATTACCACCAATACCTTTTCTACCAAGAGTTGCAAGGAAGCTGCATGGTTTCCTAATTCAGAGTAACTGATTGATGAATAGATTGTTATATATATTATTATATAATATTGTATTTCTGTGAATTATTGATCTGTTACTGTTTAAGTGACAATTCATTTCATTCAGTGACAGGAGAAGGTTGTGTTAATCTGATCTCCTGCCCGGACCACTTACCAGTGACCTTTAGTGACCAGTCACACCTACCTGTGTTTGAGGGCAGTGCACTCGTGTTATATACAAGTGTTATAGCTCAGTTTTTAGCTGTTAGTTTACTTGTTTTTGTTTTTCTGTACTTAGTTTCTTGCTCCTCGCTAAGCTTATTGGGATCATGGCAGGTATGGAGTGCGAGTCTCTAACTGATCTGCATCTTATTCTCCAGGTAAGAGAGGAGATGGTTGTGGTGAAGGAAGAGGTCTTGGCTCTAAGGGAGGTTAATGTTAAACTTCAGAGGGAAGTGGATTTGATTAAAGGCGAAAATCTAGCTTTCAAGCTTAGCCAAGAGGAAATAAAGTCGAGTAAGGGGAAAAGGGAGGAAGTTGATGAAAAATTGTATTCATGGCAGGTTGTTAAAAATACGGGTGGGAAAGTCACACTCAAGAAGCAGGATAGTAGAATAGGTATGAGTGTGACAAATACATTCTCTCCTTTGCGAGACGAATGTGAGGGAAAAGATAGTCAGGATAAGGGAGGGTTAGACGAAGTGCCTGCCGCCGACTCAGCTCCAACCGCTGACGCTGTGCTACCTACCACCACCACCACCACCACCAAGGGAGCTTCTGCCACCACCAGGGGTTCTCCAACTGCAGCTGCTGGATCCTCCCGAGGGAAAGGTAAGTCTGTGTCGATTGTGGGCGACTCCATGGTAAGACATTTAGTTAGGGCTACCCGCACTAAACTTAGGAAGGTTGTGTGTCTGCCTGGCCATGGAGTTGGGAGGGTTTTAGAGAAGATGGACCACATCTTGGAAGATAGTGGAGATAACCCCATTATCTGTCTCAGTGCCGGGAGTAACGATGTTGGTAAGGGTAGAAGTGAGGAACTGCTGCAGCAGTATCGGGATGTGTTAGATAAGGTTAGGATGAAGGGTGGGATTCCTGTAGTACATTGTATCCTACCCAGAAGAGGAGTTCCCAAGGAATTGACATCCAGGGCAATTGGTGTCACTTGCCGGTTGGAGAAATATTGCAAAGAAAAAGCAATACCATTCATTGATAACTGGGATAGTTTCTATGGGAGAGATGGGATGTACGCAAGGGATGGGGTTCATCTTTCACGGTTAGGGGTTTCCACATTAGCTAGTTCTTTAGATAGGGTGGTTGTGGGGTTTTGAACAGAAATATTGAGTGTAAATGAGAGGTTAAATGGAACAATTTTAGCGTCAGGCGATAGTGATAAGGAATTTCAGTCTCATGCTAAAAATGATGACTATATTGCTAATGATAGTAGTGATGGTTCAACGGAAGATGGAAATGTCGTTAGAAATAAAGGTAAATTAGGTATAAAGAAAAGAAGTAAATTGAGAGTATATTACACAAACTGTAGGAGTCTATGTAACAAAATGAACGAACTTAGAGCCCTTGTTAGCAAAGAAAATATAGACCTAATAGCGCTAACTGAAACGTGGATTAATACAGAAACCAGGCATTTTTTAGCAGAATTTTGATATACCAGGATATAGTTTGTTTAAATATGACCGAACAAGTAAGAAGGGTGGCGGTATAGCAGTGTTTGTCAGGAGTACATTAAAAAGCTGTATTAAATCAGGTATTAGACTAAATAACGATAATGAAAGTGTTTGGGTAGAGGTTAACGAAGGTAGTGAGACCATAGTTATTGGAGTTATGTATAGACCGCCAAATATGAGTAGAAATGACGGAACGTCATTATGGGAGGAAATTAAAATGGCATCAAGGTTTAGCAATGTGTGCATTATGGGGGATTTTAATTTTCCGAATATAGATTGGCAGCATCAAATAGGAGACTCTGATTCTGAGGAGTTTATAGAGGTAGTACAAGATAGTTTTTTATTTCAATTCATAGATACGCCGACTAGAGGTAATAATATTCTCGATTTAGTTTTCAGTAACAATGAACATATGGTAAATAATGTAGAGATAGGGGACCACCTAGGAAATAGTGACCACAATTCTGTGTATTTTAATATACAATGGAAAGGTAATACCAGAGAGAATACAACATTAATACCTGACTTCAGAAAAGCCAATTATGGTGGGTTAAGAAGAGCCCTATTAGCGGACCCTATGGCCAAAAAATTAAGTCTATCCAGGTGTCCAAATGAGTGTACCCCTTCTCAGGCACCTGTCATCTTAAGTCAGGAAGAGACGTCAACCTTGGTAGATACATACGATAATTTCATCGAGTCAGTATTCAATGCACAAAATAAATATATCCCCAAAAGAAAATTTAGATCAACACAGATCCAACCCAAATAGATGAATAATAGACTATTAGATCTTCTAGGACAAAAGAGAGGAATATATAGAAAAATTAGGAAAGGCGAAATTCACCTACTTGCTTACTATCAGAATCTATCAAGACAGGTAAAAAAGGATGTTAGGAAAGAAAAAAGAAATTATGAAATTAAGGTTGCCAATGACTCAAAAAATCATTCTAAAGCTTTTTACCAACTATATAAATCTAAGGTTAGAGATGTAATTGGTCCCCTTAAAACTTCGATAGGAGAAATGACAGAAAATGATTTAGAAATGTGCAGTACATTAAATAGTCAATTTCTTTCCGTTTTCACTAATGAAAATTTGGCACAGTTTCCAGAAGTCCGTAAGGTATATAGCGATAGTATAGAAAATAGGTTAAGTAGGTTACTATAAGTAGAAATGATGTGCTTAAGGAAATTGACAGACTGAAACCTCATAAATCGCCTGGTCCTGATGAAGTATATGCTAGAGTATTAAAAGAATGTAGGGATGAGTTAAAGTTACCCATTAACATTTCTATTTAACAATTCATTAGAGACAGGTATAGTTCCAGAAGCTTGGAAGCTTGCAAACGTAGTTCCGATCTTCAAAAAAGGTGACAAATCAATAGCATCCAATTACCGTCCCATTAGTCTTACATCAATCATAGGAAAGCTACTAGAGTCAATTATTGCTAGTAAAATTAGAAACCACTTAGATACATTTAATTTAATAAATTCTTCTCAGCATGGATTCACTCAGGGACGTTCTTGCCTTACTAATTTGCTTAGTTTTTTCTCAGAGGTATATGAAGTAGTAGATAATGACAAGTCATATGATATAATATATTTAGATTTCAGTAAAGCTTTCGACAGAGTCCCCCATGAGAGATTGATGAGAAAAGTTGAGGCACATGGAATAGGTGGGGCGTTGTTGGGATGGATTAGGTCATGGCTAATTGGTAGGAAGCAGAGAGTCAGCATAAATGGTACGAAGTCAGAATGGGGAGCAGTCAAAAGTGGTGTCCCCCAGGGATCTGTATTAGGTCCTCTGTTGTTTGTTATATACATAAATGATCTTGATTTAGGTATAACTAGTAGGATAAGTACATTTGCAGACGATACCAAAATGGGGAGAAAAATTGATTCAGATAGAGATATAGAGTGTCTGCAAAGGGATCTAGATACCTTACACGAATGGTCAGTATACTGGCAGATGAAGTTTAACATTGACAAATGCAAGGTATTAAAGATAGGGAAGATGCATACAAAATATGTTAAATATAAACTAGCTAATATGGAATTAGAAAACTCGAATTGTGAGAAAGATCTAGGTGTGTTTGTTAGCAATGATTTGAAGCCTAGACAACAGTGTATAAGCGTTCGAAACAAGATTCTCGGGTTCATCTCTAGGAGTGTGAGTAACAGAACTGCTGATGTTATCTTAAAACTTTACTTGTCATTAGTGAGACCCCATATGGATTATGCTGTTCAATTTTGGTGTCCTTATTACAGAATGGACATAGATTCATTGGAGAGAGTACAACGTAGAATGACAAAAATTATCCATAATATTAGAAATCTTCCGTATAAAGAAAGGTTGAAGAAATTAGGCTTACATTCGTTAGAGAGAAGCAGAGTTAGAGGGGACATGATAGAGGTATTCAAGTGGGTTAGTGGGATTAATAAAGGGGACATGAAAAATGTACTAAAGCTCAGTGATAGCGAAATAACTCGTACAAATGGTTTCAAATTAGATAAATTTCGTTTCAAGAAAGATATAGGCAAATATTGGTTTGGTAACAGAGTTGTAGATAGGTGGAATAGGCTACCAAGTGCTATAGTGGGATCAAGAACGATAGGGAGCTTTAAGATACAATTAGATAGGCATATAAACGAGATGGGTTGGGTGTGAGGGTGATCTGTCAGGTGTGGCCCAGGTGTGGGGATCTGCAGATCCCCGTTTTTCTGACCTCTGACCGTTTCGGTGAAGTAAGTCCTAATGGTGTTTTTAAGCTGGGCTTATAATTAGGGTTGGGTGTGACAGGGATCTGCCTTGTGTAGGCCAATCGGCTTTCTTCAGACTCCCATTTTCTTATGTTCTTATGTTCTTAAGTGTATGAATCGTGTAATAAACTATATTGTGTTACCTCTTATGTTTGCTTTGCCTGGGCTACAGAATGTATTCCATTGATTAGAAGAGTGAGCTATCAAGGTCAGTTGGTCTACTTTTGATTTGGTAAGGTAGATTATAACAAAATATTTAGCCTCAATATGAATAAAACATGTAACTATGGCTGGAAATCAGAGTTGACGAGGTTGAACGCTAGTATTATGTGGAAAGTCTTTTCACATATAGGCTTAAGGGGGGTCACTTGTTTTTGTTCTGTCCTTTTCTATCTTTCTCTGGCTTGTATCCATTTGGCCCCATTCAGCCTACTGTTTTAAGACGTTTATCCCCATTCAGGTGTCAATTTCTTACTGGTGAGCGGTAGCGAGGCAGCATATTTTTTATTTGTGTTAGACAGCAGGCTAAATTTGTACATTTTTCGATAGAAAAATGTCTCCGGCGAAGCCGGATGTCTTCATGTAATGCTGGCTCGCTATCGCTCGCCAAGAAGAAATCGACACCTACAGTAGATGGGGATAAACGTCTTAAAATAGTTGGCTGAATGGGGCCGAATGGATACAAGCCAGAGAAAGAGAGAAAAGGACAGAAATAACAAAAAGCAGGTCACCCCCCTTAAGTGCTGTTCTACCTGGAACTAACTTCCCTCAGAAGTTGTAAGTAGCTTTTAAGTATAGCAATTCAAGAAGAGTAGATCACTTTTATACGCACTCTGTAATAAGTGTGGTACCATTCACAATCTCTTTCCACCTAGAGTTCCCCTCGGAATGGACTGCAAGATCTTTGATATACTAATATTTCCTTGTGATGTCTTGTAACTGTTTTTCTCTCTATCTCTCCGTCTGCCTGAGGTAAGTGTGTGTTGAGGCAATGAACTAAGACGAGCACTGCCGATCCAGTCTCTCTCATACAAAATTTAATAGTGTCATAATCAGCTTTTTCAAATTGTCTGCCTATTTCTCGCTCTCTTTTACAAACACACACATACAAACACACACACACACACACACACAATTACTCTCTATCTCTCTCTCTCTCTCTCTGTGACACACACACATTCAGTCTCACACATGCTCACATACACATACAAACACTCTTACTCTTCCCCTCTTTCTTGTACGCGCGCGAACTCTCTCTCTCCTACAAACACTCTCAATTTGTCACATACAGGCAAACTCTTTCTCTCTCTCATATTCTCTCTTGGCCACACACACTCAAACACACACACACACACACACTCTTTCTCTCTCTCTCTCATTCTCTCTTGGCCCCACACACAGGCAAACTCTTTCTCTCTCTCTCTCATTCTCTCTTGGCCCCACGCACAGGCAAACTCTTTCTCTCTCTCTCTCTCATTCTCTCTTGGCCACACACACACACAAACACACACACAGACAAACTCTTTCTCTCTCTCTCTTGGCCCCACACAAACACAAACACACACACAGGCAAACTCTTTCTCTCTCTCTCTCATTCTCTCTTGGCCCCACACACACACAAACACACACAAACTCTTTCTCTCCCTCTCTCAAATTCTCTCTTGACCCCACACACACACACACAAAAACTCTTTCTCTCTCACATTCTCTCTTGGCCACACACACACACAAACTCTTTCTCTCTCTCTCTCTCACATTCTCTCTTGGCCACACACACACACAAACTCTTTCTCTCTCTCTCTCTCACATTCTCTCTTGGCCCCACACACGCACAAACTCTTTCTCTCTCACATTCTCTCTTGGCCACACACACACACACAAACTCTTTTTCTCTCTCTCTCTCACATTCTCTCTTGGCCCCACACACACACACACACACACAAACTCTTTCTCTCTCACATTCTCTCTTGGCCACACACACACACAAACTCTTTTTCTCTCTCTCTCACATTCTCTCTTGGCCCCACACACACACACACAAACTCTTTCTCTCTCACATTCTCTCTTGGCCCGACACACACACACACAAACTCTTTCTCTCTCACATTCTCTCTTGGCCCCACACACACACACACACAAACTCTTTCTCTCTCACATTCTCTCTTGGCCACACACACACACAAACTCTTTCTCTCTCACATTCTCTCTTGGCCACACACACACACAAACTCTTTCTCTCTCACATTCTCTCATGGCCACACACACACACACACTCTTTCCCTCTCTCTCACATTCTCTCTTGGCCACACACACACACACACACTCACACCTACACATTTTGAGGTCAGTATGTGTTGAACCAGTGAGCGAGACACACCTCAGTCCGTCCTCTCTCCCTCTCACACACCAACTCCAACTCTCGCACACCCTTCACCGTCGCACTCGTATTATCAACAACACTTCAATTTATCCTTGTAGGTTTTAAAACTACAAACAATACCTTGAAATGTTAAGGGGGAAAGGTTAATTTTTTGGTTGATTATTTCATATATTTATTATTTTTTGTTTTGTTTTAGTTTCCTCCCTAGACCTCCATCAAACTTAAAAACAAAAAAGTAACCATTAGATCCCCCTTTTAAATTAATTTGTACATTTTTCGGCAGAAAAAGGTTCCGGCCGAAGGCCGATTCTTCCAACATTACAGGCTCACTGTTGTTCGCCAGGAAAGAAATCGACACCTAAATAGCACGAAAGATCTTAATATTGAAAACAAAAATGCTCCGAAAGGTATTAAAATCGACAAACTAATGGGCAAACATCTTAAAATCTGTAAACGAATGGGGCTAAACATGAGGGAGAAGGGAGTCTAGGAAAACGACCCATCTCCCCTTAATGCAAAAGATTTATAAATGTACATAATTAACGGCGAAGCTACACAGGACCAGTCGTGAATCATAATAACTATACACCGCTACTCGGAAAAATAGGCACAGGAAAAAAAAAACACAGGAAAAAATGGCACTGGAAACAAAAGGTACTGTACTGGAAAAAATGGCACTGGAAACAAAGCACAGGCAAAAAAGGCACTGGAAAAAAAGGCACAGGGAAAAAAGGCACAGGGAAAAATGGCACTGGAAAAAAAGGCACAGGAAAAAATGGCGCTGGAAAAAATGAAACTGGAAAAAAGGCACTGGAAAAAATGTCACAAATTACGGATTAGGAAAAAGTGGGACATAAAACAAATGTTATATTAAGGAGTAATGGATCAGTAAAATGTGTTTCGATGCAATATGCAATATTATAATTATATATATCTGGTAGTGTACTCACCATAGGTTAGGTTATTTTTTGTTCTATGTCAGTGTGAGAGACAAAAGGCAGAATTGCCTGTAGCGAGCGCCTCTACCAGAGTTGAAAGAGTGACAGGGCCAAAATCAAGGGACGTTCGAGCCAAAATGCCTGGACACACGAAGTTTGAAGCAATTTAAGCCATAGGAAGAGGGAAAGACTGATTCTGGGAGAGAGTTCCAGAGCTCAGCTATTGAATAGAAGACAGATTGAGTTAGGTTAGGTTAGATAGAAATATAGTGTAATGAAAGTACAAAATAGAAGTACAATAAATAATACAAATATATAAATATTATGTAATTACCTTTTATCCCAGTGCCCTTTTTTCCCAGTACCCTTTTCCCAGTGCCCTTTTTTCCCAGTTCCCTTTTTTCCCAGTGCCCTTTTTTTCCGGTGCCCTTTTTCACAGTATCATTTTTTCCCAGTGCCCTTTTTTCCCAGTGCCCATTTTTCCCAGTGTCCTTTTTTCCCAGTGCCTTTTTTTCCCAGTGCCCATTTTTCCCAGTGTCCTTTTTTCCCAGTGCCTTTTTTTTCCCAGTGCCTTTCTTTCCCAGTGCCCATGTTTCCCAGTGCTCTTTTTCCCAGTTCCCTTTTTCCCAGTTCCCTTTTTCCCAGTGCCCTTTTTCCCAGTGCCCTTTTTACCCAGTGCCCTTTTTTTCCAGTGCCCTTTTTCCCCGTGCCTTTTTTCCCAGTGCCCTTTTTTCCAGTGCCTTGTTTTCCGGTGCCTTTTTTTCCTACATTCCTATACACCATATTCAACCTTTGAACCTTTTAACCTTATTTGGTCCGAGGGTCTCCTGTTTCGCTCCATCAGTTTGGAAATTTTTAGGATAATATTCAAGGACACTAGTGCGACGTTATGAGAAACAATTTATTAGGGAAAATAGGCACCAATAGATTCGCCATATTTTTCTCCATGTAGTCCGCATGGAGGATTTTCATTATCAACAAATTGAAAAATACCCACTTCACAGACAAATACACCAAAAATATAAGTCAAAGCGGGGGTGTGGGGGCAGCAGCCCCCACCTATAATACTAGGTTAGGTTAGGTAAGGTTGTTAGGTTAGGCTAATGTCCTTTCAAAGGGGTATAGGGTAGTAAACACTAGGATAGCCTATACCCGGTCAGAGGTAAGAAGAAGAAGAAGAGTCCTGCAGTAGTCTCCTTGAATGCTACCATTTTTAGACTCTTCACCCCATTAGTTTGGCGATAAGAAGACGCTTCAACCCATTCATGTCTAGATTTTCTTTTATTCTTTTTTTACCTAGCCGAGCGATAACGGCCCTGTAATAAAACGACAAATTACTCTTCGACCGGGACATTTTTCTATCGAAAAAATGTACAAATTTAGCTTGAAGAGAGTCTGAGTGGGCATATTTTAATTTAACCTCTTCTGTACCGGCGACGTCTTTTTAATCTTACTCTAGCTATATTTAGACGGTTTGGTGCAGTTTAAGAAGGGTCTGTGGTGGGTAAATGGGTCAAGTGAGATAGTTCAAAGCCTGTTAATTCTCCCTTCCAACAATTCCTTTGAGACCTCTGGTGGACGCTTCTGAACTAGCGCCAGAGCTACGACTGTAGACATCACTATACCCAGCACCTAGGATATGCACAGTTTATCTCAATTTTTGTGTGATTCTACACGTTTTTATTATACAGTACACGACTACACTAAGTGCTTATATACGACTACACTAAGTGCTTATATACGACTACACTAAGTGCTTATATACGACTACACTAAGTGCTTATATACGACTACACTAAGTGCTTATATACGACTACACTAAGTGCTTATATACGACTACACTAAGTGCTTATATACGACTACACTAAGTGCTTATATACGACTACACTAAGTGCTTATATACGACTACACTAAGTGCTTATATACGACTACACTAAGTGCTTATATACGACTACACTAAGTGCTTATATACGACTACACTAAGTGCTTATATACGACTACACTAAGTGCTTATATACGACTACACTAAGTGCTTATATACGACTACACTAAGTGCTTATATATGACTACACTAAGTGCTTATATACGACTACACTAAGTGCTTATATACGACTACACTAAGTGCTTATATACGACTACACTAAGTGCTTATATACGACTACACTAAGTGCTTATATACGACTACACTAAGTGCTTATATAGTATAGCCTAGTAATAAAGGGAAAGTCCATATGCAGCTGATAATGACCACAAACATAATTATAAGCTGATTAATTATCATAAAAAAATTGGCGGGAAAATACCTGCTGACTTTGTATTGTAAATATACATTATTTATGAATATGGGTGATTTTAAAATATATAAAACAAAAGTATGCATAGACCCAAGTATGTGTCAGCTACAGAAATTTCGACTAACTGCATATATTATAGAATTGTTGAAGGAGAGGGAGGGTGGATAGCTCCGCGATGTCGCCCATTTCCCACAATGCACCGAGGTAAACCTTGCTTTCAGCGCCTCTATCGGCCACTGTAGGCATTTATTGGTAGGGAGAATTGTTGGAGGCCCCTTTTAAACTGAATAAAATCGTCTATTAGTAGCCAGAATAAAATTAAAAGGACGGCCTCGGTACAGAAGGGGTTAAAGGAAGTCTTGGAAGGCGCTTTGTTAGCCAAGGGGACAAACTAAAATACCTGGACATTACTAAAAGAAGACAAAAAAACAAAAACAAAAACACCTAAGAAATAATTAAGGGGGGGGGGGGAGGACCTGTCTTTTGTTCTCTCATTTTCTCTCTTTCTCTAGCTTATATCCATTCGGCCCCATTCAGCCTACTGTTTTAAGACGTTTATCCCCATCCAGGTGTCGATTTCTTCCTGGCGAGCGATAGCGAGCCAACATTGTATGGAGAAATCCATTTTTCTATCGAAAAATGTACAAATTTAGCCTGCTGTCAAAAACATTCTAAAAAATATGCTGGCTCGCTACCACTCGCCAGAAAAATAATCGACACTAGGATGGGGATACACGTCTTAAAGCAGTAGGCTGAATGGGGCCAAATGGATACAACCCAAAGAGAGAGAGAGAGAGAGAGTGAAAAATCCGAGGTGGACCCCCTTAAACATAATATCGTAATCCCCCCAAAGACATCGGACCAGATGGTTTTAAGCAAAGTTGTTAATTATCTGGGATATGGTAGAACATTGAAGTGTCTCATTTGGGTTCGGTAGTGGATGATGTGGGTGGATATGTATTGTTGCTCGTGACTGTACACTGTGTACAGGGCAGTATGTATAGGTATATTATATAGCCTCATCTAGAGATTAATATTGTATGTATGTATGTATGTATGTATATATGTATGTAGTCAGTCTTTTATGATCTACTGCAGGATCGGCCTACACTTATGTTACTAGGGTCCAAATAATATATATACTGGTATTTTTTTAATTTTGTCTATATTTCAACTACTCCCTCTCGGGCATAGGCTGAGAGCCTGTACATTCAACTGTTATACATTGAACGGTGAAGCCCGTGAGGTCTCGTTCCAGTCGAGGGGGTGAGACATGTGAAGCACTTTTAGCTGCAACCAGCCCCTGCCATCTTGCCTTCACAGGAAGTATGGGGCTTAGTTGCCCACTCACGGCTCGAAGCAGCACCATCTCTGAAGCTGCCTCACTCCAGTGCTTCATTGTCTTACCTCCTAGACTCGAACCCTCACTTTCAGAACGCCACCTATTGAGTAACGAACTCACTAGGCATTGCTCCCCTATAGCATATTTTGAATATGGGATTATTCATACAGTGCTATAAAATCAGGGAACAATGAGGGTATTTATTTGGCGTTTCGGCGGGCTTTGTGGTAATGCACTGATACTAGGTACAACACAAATTTCATCCCAATAATTATCTTCCCATTGACATATCGGGATTCGAACCCGCGTCCATTGGATTACCAGTCCAGTGGCAAGACCACTCCACCACATCCCCCCTTGAATATATATATATATTACATTAAAGGTAGAGAAAATTAAGTAAACCTAAGATACCGTCAGTGAGGTTAACGGGAGGGTTTTAGTTTGATCCCTAGACTCCCATCAAGTTTAAAAACATACGATCGTAGAGATAAATTTATAATTTTTTGTTTTGGTTGAAAAATGTATCGGCCAGAAGCTGGACGTTTCTCTTAAATTACAGGCTCACTATCGCTCGCTGTGAAAAAAACGCCACCTACAGTATATGGCACGAAAACATTAACATTGTCAAAGTACTTGTAAGCCATAGATACTATTATAAAGATAAATGATAACATATATTTAGTAAGCTGTTAACCCGTACAATACCAGTGACATCTTTTAGTAAGCTGTTAACCCGTACAGTACCAGTGACATCTTTTAGTAAGCTGTTAACCCATACAGTACCAGTGACATCTTTTAGTAAGCTGTTAACCCGTACAGTACCAGTGACATCTTTTAGTAAGCTGTTAACCCGTACAGTACCAGTGACATCTTTTAGTAAGCTGTTAACCCATACAGTACCAGTGACATCTTTTAGTAAGCTGTTAACCCGTACAGTACCAGTGACATCTTTTAGTAAGCTGTTAACCCGTACAGTACCAGTGACATCTTTTAGTAAGCTGTTAACCCATACAGTACCAGTGACATCTTTTAGTAAAGCTGTTAACCCGTACAGTACCAGTGACATCTTTTAGTAAGCTGTTAACCCGTACAGTACCAGTGACATCTTTTAGTAAGCTGTTAACCCATACAGTACCAGTGACATCTTTTAGTAAGCTGTTAACCCGTACAGTACCAGTGACATCTTTTAGTAAGCTGTTAACCCGTACAGTACCAGTGACATCTTTTAGTAAGCTGTTAACCCATACAGTACCAGTGACATCTTTTAGTAAGCTGTTAACCCATACAGTACCAGTGACATATCTTAGTAAGCTGTTAACCCGTACAGTACCAGTGACATCTTTTAGTAAGCTGTTAACCCGTACAGTACCAGTGACATCTTTTAGTAAGCTGTTAACCCGTACAGTACCAGTGACATCTTTTAGTAAGCTGTTAACCCATACAGTACCAGTGACATCTTTTAGTAAGCTGTTAACCTGTACAGTACCAGTGACATCTTTTAGTAAGCTGTTAACCCATACAGTACCAGTGACATCTTTTAGTAAGCTGTTAACCCGTACAGTACCAGTGACATCTTTTAGTAAGCTGTTAACCCATACAGTACCAGTGACATCTTTTAGTAAGCTGTTAACCTGTACAGTACCAGTGACATCTTTTAGTAAGCTGTTAACCCATACAGTGCCAGTGACATCTTTTAGTAAGCTTGTTATGCCCTGTTTTTCTACAGGATTAACTTGGGTGATGTGGGTTCTAACTGACTGGGTATATAAGGCTGCATGCACAATACAAGGTATGAGGAATAGAGAACACAAAATAAACACACGGTAACACGACACACCATCACGTTTATTTAAGTAGGTGAATAAGGAGTATAGGAAAATAGGAATACTCGTACAAGACAAATAATAGAACTGAACTGCTAGCATTAGTGGATCTGGATGGAGCCTAGTCTCCCACTTCCAACGTTCAGGAATACTCTTCTGATCACTGGTTTAGTTCGCAAGTTTATATACTGGAAGACCTCAATGTACTTCTGGATTCAATTTCACTAATTAGATTTATTACTGGCAGGTCTGGTGCACAGGTAGTAGTTCACAGCTAGAATTAGACACGCGTATGTTTTAGAACACGGAATTCTAGTAACCTCAAGGGGGTACTGATCTAAGTTTTATATTCTTATGGCAGAAATACGTAGAACACAAATCAGTGGGCGAACGTTAGATATCACTAGGGTTTTAATATCTGGATAAAGGTAATTACGAGAGTTAATGTCGCCTGTTAATTAATGAACACTGATACGCTTAGTACTTCCCAAATGGAATGGTTAACTATGAATTACACTGGGCAAAGTTATAGCCACTTCATAGAAAGATTAATAAGTGAATTTCGAATTAGTACTATAACACGTTAGTACTAATAAAATGAATCTTGGATAGTATTTTGTTGGTCTGGTCCTGGTTATCTTGCGTCCGTGATGTTGGGGGCTAGCGACTGGTTCCTCGGCCGTCCAGGTGGTCCAAATGTAGGAAGTTCTCAAGTCGGATCTCTTGGCGATCGGTGCTGGCTACACGCTTATATACCCACTAGTGTGTGTGAAGGTTATAAGGTGCACGTAGATACTTGTACGTGGACAGATGCTTCTATTTTAACTTCTGCCACGGAGTCTGCCGGCTCTGGAATCTCTCAACTCAGGAACAACACAAGGGCAGAGCTAGAGGTTAACTTCAGGGGGTTGACCACTGGTTGGTGTCTAACTTTCAACTGATTTTACTGGGGGCTGGAGCTGGGTTTATAGGCTCGGTTTTGGGACCCTGTAGGCCATAGGGACTCGAGTCTTATGGAATTATTTGAGCTCTCAATAGCTATGGGGACTGGGTAAGGTGGTGATTACTGTTGTGGCACATGGCTATAGGAAGCCTTCATATTTTAATATAACTGAGCCTTAGTAAGAGGTACTATTTTGGCTATACTGGAAGTATTGAGGGGAGGGAGACTGGATCTACTTTGCGGGGAGGACTGGGACAGCTGTGATAGGGGCGTCTCTCTTATATTGTTCAGTCTTCATTCTATGGTATAGCTGAGGTGCTAATTTGATTATCCGAGTATGCAAGAAAGGTGAATGGGTTATTGTGGGTAAATAGAGGTTAGTAAGGGGGTTAGACATGCATGGTTAGTTCATTGATCGGAAGAATTCTTGTGCTACCTGGCAATGACCCGGGAGTCAAAACAGGCGTCAGGGTCTCCCTCTTCGGGTGGGTAAAAAGGGGTAGTTGGGCGCCCTCTCTCTGGGATGGTCGTCCGGCGGCTGTGGGTAGGGGCTTGCCATATCACCAGTGTTTGTAATAACCCTCTGTTTATGAGACAGATGCGGGTGTCCTTAATACCAAAACCGAAGGTGCCTTGGCTAGCTGGTTTTAATCGATTGGTTGTTAATTGTATGGTTTGCTGGATGTGATGGAGACTGGGTTACTAACTCTGCCACATTTATCTGGAAGTATGGCAATAGAAGTTAGTTACTGGCGAGGCGGCTAGCCTCGCACCGACGACCATGGGGTGCAGGGTTGTGAATGGGTTGTAAGAGAATAGATGGCATGCAAGGGGTTAGTAAAGTTCTAATGTTGTTCCGGCCTACTAAGGAAAGGTAGGCTGGATAGGAGTATATATATAAAAGGTTGGAGAGCTTTAGCAACGGAAAAATCAAGGATCTTCAAGAGGTATGAGGGAGAGGCTAGGTCGGACAAGAGTCGAGGAGCGCGGGGTGTTAATGAGAGGGGGGGAGTTCAGGGGGGCTACGTGGAAATTTGACCCTAAGGTCTCCGGGCGTGGGGGTGGCATTAGGCTACAGTTGATTTTGGAGTTGGAAAGGACAGCGAAAGTACGTTGGCCAAATGCTACCGGGGGATGCAACTATGGGGTGGTATATGCGTCTGGAAAAAGATAGAATCATGTGGACTGTGGGGCCGTGGGGGAGAAGGAGGTTAACTGTAGGTGTGTGCTTGACTGTGGATAAAGTAGGGAAAAACATGGTGTATTATTACTCGTCAATACGAGGGGTTATGGACACTATTAGTTGACACAAGTTTTTGTACGTCTAGTTGTCCCTGGGAACTGCGTTTTCTATGAAATATAGACCAAGGAAAAGCGGCGGTTCGTAGGGGTACTTCGTTATTGTTTCGTGACACTATGATGGCAATGGACAAAGAAAAGGTTATATATATACAATCTCTGGTTGGGGTAAGCATTAAGTTATAGCAGGGTGGCTAACATCTGTAGTCACGGCTGTCTAGGTCTTACGGGGGCAATGGTTCTAGATCACTGGTGTACCCGTGGGTATCTTAATCTCTTATTAATTTGGACATGGGGTTTTAACATCTATTTCTCGGATGGAAGAACATACATAGATATATGGCTGTCAGATTTGGTTGGCATTGGCTCAACCTAGGGACAGGGCATGGGTGTTTTTAATATGAATGTATATTCCTGTTCATCATCATGTAGGTAGAGTCGGGCGGGTAAGAGGTGTAAAACACGAAGCAAATTGGAGTAGTGTGGACTGTAGATACGAAGGAGGTGAGTGGAAGACGTATAACAATTGTGGAAAAGTAAATGGAAAAGATGAACACAATGGTGGATAAAGATAATTAACCTAAGGATTGAATACATAGATTTATGGGGGCGATTGGTCTTCAGAAACTTAGTCTGGCAAGACAAGGTATTTTAGGGTATGTTGATATTAATACTTAACCTAAGGATTGCATACATAGATTTATGGGGGCGATTGGTCTTCAGAAACTTAGTCTGGCAAGACAAGGTATTTTAGGGTATGTTGATATTAATACTTAACCTAAGGATTGCATACATAGATTTATGGGGGCGATTGGTCTTCAGAAACTTAGTCTGGCAAGACAAGGTATGTTAGGGTAAGTTGATATTAATATCTTAACTTAGGGACAGAGCATGGGTGTATTAACTTTAAGGTGTATTTATGTTCGTCATCATGTAGGTAGAGGTGTAGGACACGAGGGGTAGTGTATGTGAGGTGTGGAAAACGGTCAGTTTAGAAGGGGTAGGTATGTGTGGATTGGAGCTGCTTAGCCCTGCGGGCTTGGGCCTGTCTGAATTGGTTGGCTCGGTCAGCTGGTCCTTTCGTTCTGTGGACCTTTCTTTCGGGTGTTTCTGTGTGATGTTCGCTCGTGGCTTCTGTGGTGGGCTTCTCGTTCTGGGGCATTTTACTTTCCTCTCCTTCATTGTAGGCTCGTCCCCGAGCCTCAAGGGTGAAGTAAAAAGAAGCATAGTCATGGTGGGTAATTTTGAGGGTATTTAGAAGGTCCCACCAAGCAAGAGAGCGAGGGTCAGGTTTCTTTTGCAGGTCAATGTATACCTGTAAGAATGTGTCTTCTGTGTTGTGGCGGGCGGTTGCCCGGGCTTGATGTGGGCGTTGTAGACGGGCTAAACGTCCAGTGGGTTTTTTTACTTTAACCTTTCGTATGAATGGTTTGTAGTTTTCCACCGTGGGGGTCGGAGTGAGGTGTGTGGGATTGACAGGAGGTCTGTTTAGTGTGGTGAATGGGTTACTAACCGAAGGGGAGGGATTACCGCGCGAAAACGGAGCTGGGGATGAAGGGGGAATATGAGTCTGGGGTTTTGGGGGTTTTCTTGGGCGGTGATGTAGGCTGGGAAAATATAGTGAGGCAATGCTCAAGATCGGTTTAGGTAAGGTGGGTGAAGGAGGGGGTGTGTGTGTTGTGTGGCTTGGGTCTTTAGTGTCAGAACGGGGTGTTATTTTTGTATAACTGTCTTTAAATCTGATGGGTCTGTTGATTATTCTACCTCTGGCGGTCCTGGTGGGAAGGTAGATGTTTGTAGTGGGACTTGAGTCGCTCGACGATGTTTTATATTGAGGGGAAGAACGTTTTACAGGTGAAGGGCATCTGTTGGGGGCGAGGTCGGGGGTTATTTGAGAGGTAGATGCGTGTGGAGGATTTTGCTGGGTGAGGGTGGTAGGCGGAATGGAAGAGGATTTGGTGGGGGTATGTATGGGGGTTCTCTCAGGGGTGACTTTGGGGTTGGTTGGTTGGGTGTTCGATGAGATGAGGAGGTTGGTTGATGTGTGGGTGGGGTTGCAGGGATAGTGGAGGCGAAGGGGGTGGATGGGGGGTGCTAGACGGGTGGGTAGGGAGTGTAGATTTAAGTTGGAGGGTTGGGGGTAGGGACGTGTGTGGGGTGTGTTCTTTGGTGAGGTCGGTGATTTGCTGGTGGTGGAAGTAGGCGGTTTTATGGGTGTTTGGTGGGGGGGTCGATCTAGCAGGTCATTCGGGGTAATGAGGTGGGGGTGGAGAGGGGATGAGGTTGAAGAGGAAGGTATGTGTTTTCGTGGGGGGGTAGGGGTTGTTACTTCTGGAATATAGTTCGAGGGTTTAGGGTGTTTACTGGTGATTATTCGTCTTCTTTCCCTTTGTGGAGGAGAATTCGACGAAGAAGAAGAAGAGGAGGAGGAGGAGGGCAGTGGTCTGGCAGCCCTACGGAACTTGGTTAGCAGGGTGTGTTTTCTGGAGGTTTTAAAAGCTTTTTGTCATGGGCGTAAGTTGTAGCGTGAGGTTACTGAGGTAGATTGTGTGGTGTGTTTGGGTGTGTACTTGGTTTTGGGTGGGGGGGTGGTTTTCTTACTGTGGTGCCTGGGGGAGGTATCTCAGGGCTAGACGGGAGAGTTTCTGTTGTGGTCGGGGTTGTGGGTGGAGGTTTTCGTACTTGGATAAGTTGGGGAGGTACTTGACTATCAGAAGTGAAAGACGGTGTCATGGTGGAGGAGGGTGTGATAGTGGGGGCTTGGGGTTTGTGGAGGTTAGTTTGGGGGGTCTGTTGAGGAATGATTTGTCTGTTCGGTGTCGGAGGGCTTAGGTCCTTAGGGGTTTGTGTGGGAATATTCATAGCCTGAGTGGACGGGTTAGTAGGGGTGTTTAATTCTGGTTCAGACGTGTGGGGTGGGGTATTGTCTTGTGGTTGGAGCGGTTTAAACGCTCGGACGAATCTAGTTCGGAACGTGCGAGTCACGCCGTGATAATCGATGGTGACTTGATAGGCGTTTGGGACTTGTGTGATGGTGTAGGGCCCGACATAGCGAGGGCCTAATTTGTTGGTTATAGGGAGGTTGGCTACCATTACGGTGTCATGGATGGCGAAAGGGTTTTTGTCATCGGGGTTATCAGTTTTGGTGTCTTGACAGGTTTGGGCGGTATGGAGGGTGTTTTGCAGATGTTGCAATGGGTCAATTGTGGAGGTGGTGGAGGGGAGGTGAGCGTGATGGTGGAACGGCAGTAACAGGGGGGTACGCCGTAAACACGTTCATGAGGGGAAATACCGTCTTCTCGGGGACAGGTGTTCATGCCCCATTGTATCATCTTTAGTTGCGATGGCCAGTCTGAGGTGTTAAGAGCAATCATTTTTGTCCGTAACTGATTGTTGATGTTGCGATGGCTGCGTTCGCATATAGCATTTCCTTGAGGCCAGTACGGGGATGAGTGTTTAATCTTAATACCACATTGTTGGGTGAACTGTTGCCAAACGTGTCCACTAAACTCGGGGGCATTGTCGGATAGAAGAGCAAGGGGAAGGCCGAATATAGGGAATACTTCTGTGGCAAGCAGTGTGGCGACTGTGGTGGCTGTGTGGTCTTTAACTGGGCAGGCTATTAAAAATGTTGAATATACGTCAACAAATGTGACGATATAGCGTTTGCCAGCGTAAGAAGGAAACGGGCCCATGATGTCGAGGGATAGGACTTGGAACGGTTTGGTGGCCGACATGGTACCAGCTGGGCCTGGGGTGCGTGATCTATCCTTCCCCAATAAACACGGTTTGCGGGATTCTGTCACTCGTTGTGCAATTTTTGAGGGGTTGGGGGTCCAGTATTGGTCTGTGAAGATTTTCAACATCTTCTTTTGTCCAAGGTGTATGCCGTTTCCCTCGTGGATGGCAATCATGTAGTCGTGGGCAATGGTGGGGTCTAAGATTATGTGACCAGAGTCTGTGGCAAGTTGATCTCCCCAGCGAGTCAGTTTCCTGAAGACATTTAATGGTATCCAGGGTGGTCTGATTCTTGCTTCCCAAGATTGAATTAGGGAGGGGACTGAGGGGGAATTATGTTGGGGGATGGGGGTAGATAACAACTCAGTGTTTTGTAAGGCGGCTAGGTTGGTGGGGGGGTCTTTTGGTACTGGCAAACGTGACAGGGCGTCTGCATTGGTGTGGAGTTTGCCTGGACGATACTGTATTGTAAAGTTGTAGTCCTCTAGTGTCTCCCTCCAACGTACCAAAATGGCTGAGTTGGTTTCGCACTTACGCAGCCATTGTAAAGATTGATGGTCGGTTATTATATCGAGTTTTGCGCCCAAAACAAATGACCGGAAGTGGCTGAGTGCCCAAATGATCCCTAAGCACTCTCTCTTGGTGGCTGCATAGTTCTGTTGTGCTTGGTTGAGGGTGGAGCTGGCATACGCTATAACATGTTCCTCTCCGTCTCTGACTTGGGCTAAAACTGCACCAATGGCGTACAGAGATACGTCGGTATAAAGACGGAACGGTTTATGGTAATCAGGGAAAGCGACAATAGGGGCTTGGACTAGCTTTTGTTTCAAAGTGTTAAACGCGAGGTCTCTTTCAGGCGTCCAGGTGAACGGGGTGTCTTTGTGGGTGAGCTGGTGGAGGGGTCTGGCTATGGTGGCAAAATGGGGGACGAAACATCTGTAGTATGTGGCTAAACCTAGAAATGAACGTACTCCTTTAACGGTGGTTGGTGGGGGTTGGTTTTGTATGGCTTGCAGTTTCTTTGGGTCTGGTGCAATACCGTGTTCAGATATTACGTGGCCGAGGAAGTCTACCTTATTTCGGGCAATCTCGCACTTTGAGGGTTTTAATTTCAACCCGGCGGCTCGGATTCTTTGAAGGACTTGTCTCAACCTGAGGAGGTGTTCTTCCCAGGTTGGTGAGTACACAATAATATCGTCGAGATAGGCTAGGCAGGTTTCCCAGGTTAGGCCATGTAGTACCGCTTCCATCAAACGGGAGAAAGTGGCGGGTCCGTTACAGAGGCCAAAAGGTAGGACGTTAAATTCGTAGTGGTGGCCACCACTAGTGGAAAATGCTGTTTTCTCTTGGTCCTCGGCCTTGATAGGCACTTGCCAATACCCTGCTTGCAAGTCGAGGGTAGTGAACCATCTGGATCCGTGTAGGGAGTCAAGGGAATCGTCTATCTGGGGTAACGGCGTAGCGTCTTTAATGGTTACGTCATTCAACCTTCTGTAATCGACGCAAAAACGGGTTGACCCATCTTTCTTTTTGACTAGGACAACAGGGGAAGACCAGGGACTAATGGACGGGGTGGCAATACCGGCCTCTAACATCTCTTGGACTTGGCGTTCCTCTTCTTGACGTTGTATGGGATTTTTTCTACGGGATGGTTGTCGTATGGGGGGGCCTGTGGTGTTAATGATGTGTTGTTCTACATCGGTCTGTCCGATTTCGGTGTGTTGTTGGGCAAACACGTCACTGAACTCTAGCAATAGGTCGTACATGCCATTTTTTTGGTGGTCGGATAATGTGTCCGGGAGAGGGGGCAATTGGAGGCTGGTAGCGGTGTCATTAAAATCTATGGGGAGGTCATCAAAAGTTTCGAGGTCTCCTATAATGAGACCTTTTGGTAGTGTCAGGGATTCCTCGGAGATATTTGCCACGAGAATGTGGTTGATGCGAGCGGAAATGATGGCGGGTTGTAAGAGGCAACGATTGGGGTTGGTGGACGTGGTAGTGGGGGAAAATATCATGTGAGTTTGGGGTATGGGTCGATGGTTCACCCATTTCTGATGGCGGGGGGGAATTTGGCATTTATCCTGAATTACAGCTGAGCTAATGATGGTGCGGGATTGACTGGAGAGCAGGTGCTTGGTACGCCTAAGGGGGGAAAAGTCACTTTGGTGGGGGTCACGCGTGAGGGGGGAATTAACGGCGCGTGTGGGAGGATCAGTGAGGCGTGGTGTGAGGGAGTTAGAAAACGGAATCGGTTGGAGGGACTGTGGAGGGTTGGTGGGGGAAAGGTGAGGTGTAGAACCTGGGTTATTGGTGGAGGACTGATGTATTGATTTGGGGTTGCCAACAGGACGAATGTGGGGAATTTTCTTGGTGGCAGTCACGGTCTGGTTAGAGGTTATCTGGGACTGGTGAGTTTGTTTGTCATGAGAGGGCGAGTCAAGTGTGGGGTTGTGCAGTTTTCCAGGGGTGTGAATTGTGTGGGGGTGGAAGGGAGCTACTGACGGAAAACTGTCACAAGGGGGATTGGGGTGTGTGTGGAATAGCTTGACATTTCTGGGGGCATGGTGGGAACATGGTTGTGTCCCTCGGTCGGCACGCGTGAGGGGGGGATTAACGGCGCGTGCGGGTGGGTCAGGGTGGTGAGAGGTGAGCGAGTTAGAAAACGGGATTTGTTGGGGGGACTGCGGAGGGTTGGTGGGGAAAGAGTTAGGTGTAGAACATGGGTTATTGGTGGAGGACTGGTGTATTGATGTGGGGTTGTTAACAGGACGAATGTGGGGAATTTTCTTGGTGGCAGTAACGGTCTGGTTAAAGGTTATGTGGGACTGGTGAGTTTGTTGGTCATGAGAGGGCGAGTCAAGTGTGGGGTTGTGAAATTTTCTAGGGGTGTGAATTGTGTGGGGGGGGGGGGGGGAAGGGAGCTACTGACGGAAAACTGTCACAAGGGAATTGTTGTTGGTTGTGGGATAGCTGAACATTTCTGGGGGTATGGGGAAAACATTGTTGGGTACATCGGTCGGCATTTTCTCTGGAAACATGTGTACATAAACATTTGATAGAATTATGGTTACATCTCGCAGAGTCTGTCCTGAAAACATGGGAGGATTTATCCTGGACAGAGTTACGAGAATTGAGGGGATTACCGAGAGGGAGTTGCTTGAACTTGTCTTCTTTCGTTTGTTGAGGCATTTTTTAACTGAATTGGGTGATATTTTGAGAGAACTCGGGGCAAGGTTTTTTTTTAGGAGTCACCTTAGTGCTAGCTGCAACTTGGTAACCCTGACTCAGGGTTTGTTGAGGGGGAAGGTGTTTTTTCTTTTTGTGAATGGGTTTCTGCATGGTGGGTTTGTCAGAGGCTTTGGGTTGGAATTTGTTTTTGAATGAGATCAGCCTTTGGCCGCAGTCAACCTGGGCCTGGAGTTTTTGAAGGAGGTCAAGTCCAAGGAAACCATCGTAATGTTTACAGTGGGAGGAGAATACTGTGAACGTGTGATAACAACGAGCATGGGGGGCAGGAGTAGTTACTGATAGGGGCAAAGTGTCTCCTAGGAGATTTAAGTAAGTATCAGCAGCTGAGATTAGTTCTGCTTTGGTGGTTAACAAGGGGCCAAATAGTCGGTGGTGTTGATCATAATAAGACTTGAACAAACATGACTTGGCAGCTCCCGTGTCGATTAACAAGCGGACAGGAATGTCCTTGATTTTGACCATGTAATAAATGGGCGTAGTGCGGTCAGTTATGGCGTCCCCCGCCGAGGCCATCTTGGGCGGGGGGTACTTAAAAAATCCTGGGGATCGGTATCTACCTCCTCCCGGGTTTCCTCGGTATCCTCTGAGGTCATGATAGGGGCTATTTCCCCAGTGTGTCTTTCCTCCATATCTTCCTCTTGTCCCAACTCCTCTTCATTTACAGAAATGCGAGGAGTAAAGGGGCGAGGTTTGGCAGAGTCACGAATTTGATGGAAGGCACACTGAGCATTACAGGCAGGGAAATCATAGGGGTTGATAATTACTAAGGTAGGGTTTTTACTTTGGTAGGTGTTGTAGGTTTTGTTCCGGTTGAAGATTCTGCGTGGCTGGGTAGGTTGGAACCGGGGTCTACTGGGTTGGGGCTTGCCGGAAGGGTAGGTGGGTCTGTTGTGGAAGGATGAGGCTGGGTAGGCATTCTTGGAGTTTTGATGGTCGGGGTGCTACGGGTGCGTGGGAAACCTCTTGATTACAGCGATTTGGGTGGGTGCTTCTGTGCGCACGGCCAAAATACGTCGGATCGTGATGAGATCTTTTTGGTATCCGACGAAATCGTGCACACGGAAATGGTCTTTTACTGCTGAGGGCAATATAGATACAAGGTTGACCAGAATCTGCTGCTCTTGTTGGATTCTGGTTAATTTGGGGAAAGAAACTTTTATGTGTTGGGCAATCTTATTCACTGTGGCATCTAGATCGCCTTCGAATTTAGTGTCTTGGATACGGGTGTGGGCCACGAAAACGCCCAACGAAGGCTTAATGGCTTCTATCACTATTGGGCGAAATTCGGCCCAGGTGAGAGCAGGGTGCACTTGATAGGCAACCAGGGAAACGGCTTTTCCCAGGTGCGTTAATGTCACGGCTATTTTTTCTGCATCCGTGGTATAAACTAGGTCAAGTACGGGTTTCACTATGTCCATGAACGTTTCGATCTCGTAAGTTTCTCCATCATAATGTGGGATGGGAATGTGAGAACGGTGCGCCATGATGTTATCGTGTTCTGGCTGTTCCAAACTTGCAATGTAATGCAACCTTTTATCCGAATCAAGAACCACCGCTGCCGCCAATGTTATGCCCTGTTTTTCTACAGGATTAACTTGGGTGATGTGGGCTGTAACTGACTGGGTATATAAGGCTGCATGCACAATACAAGGTATGAGGAATAGAGAACACAAAATAAACACACGGTAACACGACACACCATCACGTTTATTTAAGTAGGTGAATAAGGAGTATAGGAAAATAGGAATACTCTTACAAGACAAATAATAGAACTGAACTGCTATCATTAGTGGATTTGGATGGAGCCTAGTCTCCCACTTCCAACGTTCAGGAATACTCTTCTGATCACTGGTTTAGTTCGCAAGTTTATATACTGGAAGACCTCAATGTACTTCTGGATTCAATTTCACTAATTAGATTTATTACTGGCAGGTCTGGTGCACAGGTAGTAGTTCACAGCTAGAATTAGACACGCGTATGTTTTAGAACACGGAATTCTAGTAACCTCAAGGGGGTACTGATCTAAGTTTTATATTCTTATGGCAGAAATACGCAGAACACAAATCAGTGGGCGAACGTTAGATATCACTAGGGTTTTAATATCTGGATAAAGGTAATTACGAGAGTTAATGTCGCCTGTTAATTAATGAACACTGATACGCTTAGTACTTCCCAAATGGAATGGTTAACTATGAATTACACTGGGCAAAGTTATAGCCACTTCATAGAAAGATTAATAAGTGAATTTCGAATTAGTACTATAACACGTTAGTACTAATAAAATGAATCTTGGATAGTATTTTGTTGGTCTGGTCCTGGTTATCTTGCGTCCGTGATGTTGGGGGCTAGCGACTGGTTCCTCGGCCGTCCAGGTGGTCCAAATGTAGGAAGTTCTCAAGTCGGATCTCTTGGCGATCGGTGCTGGCTACACGCTTATATACCCACTAGTGTGAGTGAAGGTTATAAGGTGCACGTAGATACTTGTATGTGGACAGATGCTTCTATTTTAACTTCTGCCACGGAGTCTGCCGGCTCTGGAATCTCTCAACTCAGGAACAACACAAAGGCAGAGCTAGAGGTTAACTTCAGGGGGTTGACCACTGGTTGGTGTCTAACTTTCAACTGATTTTACTGGGGGCTGGAGCTGGGTTTATAGGCTCGGTTTTGGGACCCTGTAGGCCATAGGGATCTCGAGTCTTATGGAATTATTTGAGCTCTCAATAGCTATGGGGACTGGGTAAGGTGGTGATTACTGTTGTGGCACATGGCTATAGGAAGCCTTCATATTTTAATATAACTGAGCCTTAGTAAGAGGTACTATTTTGGCTATACTGGAAGTATTGAGGGGAGGGAGACTGGATCTACTTTGCGGGGAGGACTGGGACAGCTGTGATAGGGGCGTCTCTCTTATATTGTTCAGTCTTCATTCTATGGTATAGCCGAGGTGCTAATTTGATTATCCGAGTATGCAAGAAAGGTGAATGGATTATTGTGGGTAAATAGAGGTTAGTAAGGGGGTTAGACATGCATGGTTAGTTCACTGATCGGAAGAATTCTTGTGCTACCTGGCAATGACCCGGGAGTCAAAACAGGGGTCAGGTATACCTCTGCAGGGGTGGGGGTCTCCCTCCTCGGGTTGGTAAAAAGGGGTAGTTGGGCGCCCTCTCTCTGGGATGGTCGTCCGGCGGCTGTGGCTAGGGGCTTGCCATATCACCAGTGTTTGTAATAACCCTCTGTTTATGAGACAGATGCGGGTGTCCTTAATACCAAAACCGAAGGTGCCTTGGCTAGCTGGTTTTAATCGATTGGTTGTTAATTGTATGGTTTGCTGGATGTGGTGGAGACTGGGTTACTAACTCTGCCACATTTATCTGGAAGTATGGCAATAGAAGTTAGTTGCTGGCGAGGCGGCTAGCCTCGCACCGACGACCATGGGGTGCAGGGTTGTGAATGGGTTGTAAGAGAGTAGATGGCATGCAAGGGGTTAGTAAAGTTCTAATGTTGTTCCGGCCTACTAAGGAAAGGTAGGCTGGATAGGAGTATATATATAAAAGGTTGGAGAGCTTTAGCAACGGAAAAATCAAGGATCTTCAAGAGGTATGAGGGAGAGGCTAGGTCGGACAAGAGTCGAGGAGCGCGGGGTGTTAATGAGAGGGGGGGAGTTCAGGGGGGCTACGTGGAAATTTGACCCTAAGGTCTCCGGGCGTGGGGGTGGCATTAGGCTACAGTTGATTTTGGAGTTGGAAAGGACAGCGAAAGTACGTTGGCCAAATGCTACCGGGGGATGCAACTATGGGGTGGTATATGAGTCTGGAAAAAGATAGAATCATGTGGACTGTGGGGCCGTGGGGGAGAAGGAGGTTAACTGTAGGTGTGTGCTTGACTGTGGATAAAGTAGGGAAAAACATGGTGTATTATTACTCGTCAATACGTCAATACGAGGGGTTATGGACACTATTAGTTGACCCAAGTTTTTGTACGTCTAGCTGTCCCTGGGAACTGCGTTTTCTATGAAATATAGACCTAGGAAAAGCGGCGGTTCGTAGGGGTACTTAGTTATTGTTTCGTGACACTATGATGGCAATGGACAAAGAAAAGGTTATATATACAATATCTGGTTGGGTAAGCATTAAGTTATAGCAGGGTGGCTAACATCTGTAGTCACGGCTGTCTAGGTCTTACAGGGGCAATGGTTCTAGATCACTGGTGTACCCGTGGGTATCTTAACACCTTACGAGCGGCCTATGCGGTTTATTTATGTGTACCGCACAGCGGGGTGTTTTTAGCCAAAATAGGGCTGTTTACGTGATCATTTTCATGCCTAAATAAGACCCAGAACGTAAAACAAGTACCTATCTCTGAAAGGGCATAAACAGAGCTTTCGAATGACACCATAACGATCCTTGTATGATGGATAGTTTTCTTGCAATAACCGTGCAACGCGAGTGCAAAAAGCAGGTAATTCGGTACTTTCAGTACATAATTGAGTATGTAGCGAGTGAGAGAGGGAGGAGGGAGCTGAGATTTGTGTCAGTAGGTTCGCCGCGGTGGTCTGGAGCAGTCATACGCTCGCTAGTCTCCTGCCACCACTTGTCTCTCTCTCTCAGCCACATTACGTGCTGAAATTGCCACTCGAGTTATGTCGAGCGCCGCCACATAGTCCAGCTTTATTTAACTCGACTTATGTTGCTCGCCGCTAAATAAGGGTTAATCTCTTATTAATTTGGACATGGGGTTTTAACATCTCTTTCTCGGATGGAAGAACATACATAGATATATGGCTGTCAGATTTGGTTGGCATTGGCTCAACCTAGGGACAGGGCATGGATGTTTTTAATATGAATGTATATTCCTGTTCATCATCACGTAGGTAGAGTCGGGCGGGTAAGAGGTGTAAAACACGAAGCAAATTGGAGTAGTGTGGACTGTAGATACGAAGGAGGTGAGTGGAAGACGTATAACAATTGTGGAAAAGTAAATGGAAAAGATGAACACAATGGTGGATAAAGATAATTAACCTAAGGATTGAATACATAGATCTATGGGGGCGATTGGTCTTCAGAAACTTAGTCTGGCAAGACAAGGTATTTTAGGGTATGTTGATATTAATACTTAACCTAAGGATTGCATACATAGATTTATGGGGGCGATTGGTCTTCAGAAACTTAGTCTGGCAAGACAAGGTATTTTAGGGTATGTTGATATTAATACTTAACCTAAGGATTGCATACATAGATTTATGGGGGTGATTGGTCTTCAGAAACTTAGTCTGGCAAGACAAGGTATGTTAGGGTATGTTGATATTAATATCTTAACTTAGGGACAGAGCATGGGTGTATTAACTTTAAGGTGTATTTATGTTCGTCATCATGTAGGTAGAGGTGTAGTACACGAGGGGTAGTGTATGTGAGGTGTGGAAAACGGTCAGTTTAGAAGGGGTAGGTATGTGTGGTTTGGAGCTGCTTAGCCCTGCGGGCTTGGGCCTGTCTGAATTGGTTGGCTCGGTCAGCTGGTCCTTTCGTTCTGTGGACCTTCCTTTCGGGTGTTTCTGTGTGATGTTCGCTCGTGGCTTCTGTGGTGGGCTTCTTGTTCTGGGGCATTTTAAAGCTGTTAAGCCGTACAGTACCAGTGACATCTTTTAGTAAGCTGTTAACCCGTACAGTACCAGTGACATATTTTAGTAAGCTGTTAACCCGTACAGTACCAGTGACATCTTTTAGTAAGCTGTTAACCCGTACAGTACCAGTGACATCTTTTAGTAAGCTGTTAACCCATACAGTACCAGTGACATCTTTTAGTAAGCTGTTAACCCGTACAGTACCAGTGACATCTTTTAGTAAGCTGTTAACCCGTACAGTGCCAGTGACATCTTTTAGTAAGCTGTTAACCCGTACAGTGCCAGTGACATCTTTTAGTAAGCTGTTAACCTGTACAGTACCAGTGACATCTTTTAGTAAGCTGTTAACCCGTACAGTTCCAGTGACATCTTTTAGTAAGCTGTTAACCCGTACAGTTCCAGTGACATCTCTTAGTAAGCTGTTAACCCGTACAGTACCAGTGACATCTTTTAGTAAGCTGTTAACCCGTACAGTACCAGTGACATCTTTTAGTAAGCTGTTAACCCGTACAGTACCAGTGACATCTTTTAGTAAGCTGTTAACCCGTACAGTACCAGTGACATCTTTTAGTAAGCTGTTAACCGTACAGTACCAGTGACATCTTTTAGTAAGCTGTTAACCCGTACAGTACCAGTGACATCTTTTAGTAAGCTGTTAACCCGTACAGTACCAGTGACATCTTTTAGTAAAGCTGTTAACCCGTACAGTACCAGTGACATCTTTTAGTAAGCTGTTAACCCGTACAGTACCAGTGACATCTTTTAGTAAGCTGTTAACCCATACAGTACCAGTGACATCTTTTAGTAAAGCTGTTAACCCGTACAGTACCAGTGACATCTTTTAGTAAGCTGTTAACCGTACAGTACCAGTGACATCTTTTAGTAAGCTGTTAACCCATACAGTACCAGTGACATCTTTTAGTAAGCTGTTAACCCGTACAGTACCAGTGACATCTTTTAGTAAGCTGTTAACCCGTACAGTACCAGAGACATCTTTTAGTAAGCTGTTAACCCATACAGTACCAGTGACATCTTTTAGTAAGCTGTTAACCCGTACAGTACCAGTGACATCTTTTAGTAAAGCTGTTAACCCGTACAGTACCAGTGACATCTTTTAGTAAGCTGTTAACCCGTACAGTACCAGTGACATCTTTTAGTAAGCTGTTAACCCATACAGTACCAGTGACATCTTTTAAACCCCCTTCAAGATAATTGTGTACAGTTTTCGATAGATAAATGCCCCAGCCAGAGGCCGGTTACCACTATATTACAGGCTCGCTATCGCTCGCCAGGAAAATAATTGACACCTAAATTGTACGAAAGGTCTTAATATTGACAAAGAAATGGGGTGAAAAGTCTTAAAATCGCCAAACTAATGGACCGAACGTCTTAAAATCTGAAATCTAACAGGGCTAAGCATGAGGAAGAAGGGGGGCCAAATATACCGACCAAACTAGAGACAGTGAACAGCGACTGAAATACGGACTCAAAGTATGAGGCTGAACCCAATACGGACTCAAAGTATGAGGCTGAACCCAATACGGACTCAAAGTATGAGGCTGAACCCAATACAGACTCAAAGTATGAGGCTGAACCCAATACGGACTCAAAGTATGAGGCTGAACCCAATACGGACTCAAAGTATGAGGCTGAACCCAATATGGACTCAAAGTATGAGGCTGAACCCAATACGGACTCAAAGTATGAGGCTGAACCCAATACGGACTCAAAGTATGAGGCTGAACCCAATACGGACTCAAAGTATGAGGCTGAACCCAATACGGACTCAAAGTATGAGGCTGAACCCAATATGGACTCAAAGTATGAGGCTGAACCCAATACGGACTCAAAGTATGAGGCTGAACCCAATACGGACTCAAAGTATGAGGCTGAACCCAATACGGACTCAAAGTATGAGGCTGAACCCAATACGGACTCAAAGTATGAGGCTGAACCCAATACGGACTCAAAGTATGAGGCTGAACCCAATATTTCACAAGGTTACTTAAGTACGTGTCAACAGGTTGGCCATTTTGTTTAACCCATTCAGTACCATTTATATTTTTCTGGCAACTATTAGACGATTTTATTCACCTTAGGAAATACCTCTAGTAATAATAAGGCTTCAAACTGTCTCAACCAACAATTTTAACTACCACAGCTCCTTCCTATGCTACATAATGTCGTCTAATTATAGCTAGAATAATATATAACACACGTCGCTGGTACTCAAAGGGTTAAAGACTTGACTGAATATGAGAAGAAATAACCAATTAACGTGGCCTAGCATTGATTTGGCCATGTTATCACTGCCAAAGATATAATGCGAACTATAAACCATAATATATAATAATATAATAATATATCATTATTTTTATCTTTACCTGTCCAATAACAAAGACTATACCATTAAGGGGATAGTGCTCGTTTTTTATGGACCCCCTTCTCCCTCATGTTTAGCATGTTAGTTTTGAGGTTTTAAGACGTTCGTTCAGTTAGTTTGGCGATTTTGAGACATTTCGCCTCATTTTGTATTCAATATTAAGACCTTTTGTGCCCTTTAGGTGGCGATTTTTTCCTGGCGAGCGATAGCGAGCCTCTAATTTTAGAAGGAATCGGCCGGGATATTTTTCTACCGAAAAATTTACAAATTTATCTTGAAAGGAGATCTAGGGGGTGTTTTTCTAAGCTTGATGGAGATCTACCGAGGAAACTAAAAAATAATTAAATTTATGAATATATAGCCCCAAAACCCCCTTAACCCCTTCTGTACCGACGACGTCTTTTTCATCTTATTCTAGCTATATTTAGATGATTTTGTGTAGCTTAAGAACGATCTGTGGTTGTAAAAAGGGTTAAATAAGATAGTTCAAAGCCTGTGAAATGCTGGAGGTTCTTTGGAAGATGAATAACATCGTCTAATAGTAGCCAAAATAAAATTAAAAGGACGTCGCTGGTAGAGAAGGGGTTAATGAACTTGGCTTTCGTTCACTAGCCTTGTGTAAGTTTGGTCCACCTTATGATTGCAGACGACTGTACCGGCGTGATGATGATGATGATGATGGTACAGGGACTACAGGCGGCCCTCTACGTCATCACTCTCTGTATCTCAGGTCAGTCAGGTCAAAGGTCACATCATCTATCTATCTATACGCTGAGGCCCAATCCCCACTTTTCCTTTTTTTCCCGATTTGCTATGTAAGGGGAGATGGTTAACTTTTTGGTCGATTTGTTTTCAGTCAGGTCATAGGTCACATTATACCAGGAGCAAAAGGCCGATTATTGTATGTTCGATTGGCTTTGCTTGATGGCTTAACCCTTTGAGTACCAACGACGTGTTATATATTAGTCTAGCTCTATTGAGACGATATTATGCAGATTAGGAAGGATTTGTGGTAGATAAAAGGGTTGGTTGAGATAGTTTGAAGCCTTATTATTGCTAGAGGTTCTTCCTAAGCTGAATAAAATCGTCTTATAGTTGTCAGAATATGATGACAAAGTTGTCCCTGGTATTGTATGGGTTAACCCCTTCTGTACCGGCGACGTCTTCGTAATTTTATTCTAGCTATAATTAGACGATTTTGTGCACTTTAGGATGGATCTGAGTTAGTAAAAAATGGTTAAGGGGAGGCAGACCGTTTTTCTGGACCCCCTTCTCCCTAATGTTTAGCTCCACTAGTTTTGAGATTATAAGACGTTTGGCTCATTAGTTTGGCGATTTTAACACCTTTCGCCCCATTTCGTTGTTAATTTTAAGACCTTTCGTGCCATTTAGGTGTCGATTATTTCCTGGCGAGCGATAGCGAGCCTGCAATTTTAAGAGGAATCGGCCTTCGGCCGGAAAATGTTTCTACCGAAAAATGTACAAATTTATCTTGAAGTGGGGTCTAAGGGTGGTTTTCTAAGCTTGATAGAGGTCTAGGGAGGAAACTAAAAAAATATATGAATAAATTAATTAATAGACCAAACAAACGGTCTACCTCCCCTTAAGTGAGATCATTCGAAGCCTATTAATTACTGAATAAAATCGTGTAATATGGTAGCTAGAATAAACATACAAATCGTGTTATATGGTAGCTAGAATAAACATACAAATCGTGTTATATGGTAGCTAGAATAAACATACAAATCGTGTAATATGGTAGCTAGAATAAACATACAAATCGTGTAATATGGTAGCTAGAATAAACATACAAATCGTGTTATATGGTAGCTAGAATAAACATACAAATCGTGTAATATGGTAGCTAGAATAAACATACAAATCGTGTAATATGGTAGCTAGAATAAACATACAAATCGTGTAATATGGTAGCTAGAATAAACATACAAATTGTGTTATATGGTAGCTAGAATAAACATACAAATCGTGTTATATGGTAGCTAGAATAAACATACAAATCGTGTAATATGGTAGCTAGAATAAACATACAAATTGTGTTATATGGTAGCTAGAATAAACATACAAATCGTGTAATATGGTAGCTAGAATAAACATACAAATCGTGTTATATGGTAGCTAGAATAAACATACAAATCATGTTATATGGTAGCTAGAATAAACATACAAATCGTGTTATATGATAGCTAGAATAAACATACAAATCGTGTTATATGGTAGCTAGAATAAACATACAAAACGTGTAATATGGTAGCTAGAATAAACATACAAATCGTGTTATATGGTAGCTAGAATAAACATACAAAACGTGTAATATGGTAGCTAGAATAAACATACAAAATGTGTTATATGGTAGCTAGAATAAACATACAAAACGTGTAATATGGTAGCTAGAATAAACATACAAAACGTGTAATATGGTAGCTAGAATAAACATACAAATCGTGTAATATGGTAGCTAGAATAAACATACAAAACGTGTTATATGGTAGCTAGAATAAACATACAAAACGTGTAATATGGTAGCTAGAATAAACATACAAAACGTGTAATATGGTAGCTAGAATAAACATACAAAACGTGTAATATGGTAGCTAGAATAAACATACAAATCGTGTAATATGGTAGCTAGAATAAACATACAAATCATGTTATATGGTAGCTAGAATAAACATACAAATCGTGTAATATGGTAGCTAGAATAAACATACAAATCGTGTTATATGGTAGCTAGAATAAACATACAAATCGTGTAATATGGTAGCTAGAATAAACATACAAATCGTGTAATATGGTAGCTAGAATAAACATACAAATCGTGTAATATGGTAGCTAGAATAAACATACAAATCGTGTTATATGGTAGCTAGAATAAACATACAAATCATGTTATATGATAGCTAGAATAAACATACAAATCGTGTAATATGATAGCTAGAATAAACATACAAATCGTGTAATATGGTAGCTAGAATAAACATACAAATCGTGTTATATGGTAGCTAGAATAAACATACAAATCGTGTAATATGGTAGCTAGAATAAACATACAAATCGTGTAATATGGTAGCTAGAATAAACATACAAATCGTGTAATATGGTAGCTAGAATAAACATACAAATCGTGTTATATGGTAGCTAGAATAAACATACAAATCATGTTATATGATAGCTAGAATAAACATACAAATCGTGTAATATGATAGCTAGAATAAACATACAAATCGTGTAATATGGTAGCTAGAATAAACATACAAATCGTGTAATATGGTAGCTAGAATAAACATACAAATCGTGTAATATGGTAGCTAGAATAAACATACAAAGACGTCGCCGGTACAGTAAGGGTTCGCTTTTTGGTCGATTTTGTTTTCATTTATTATTTATTTTTCTAGTTTCCTCCCTAGACCTCCATCAAACTTAAAACAACATCCATTAGATACTCCTAGATATATTTGTAAATTTTTCGGTAGATAAATGTTCGTTTCTTCCAAAATGTCAGGCTCACTATCGTTCGCCAGAAAATGGGGCCGAATGGAGACAAGCCAGAGAAAGAGAGAAAAGGAGAGAAAAAAGCAGGTGACACGGAATATTAAGTCCCAGAAGAACTCCGGTGGTAAAAAGGCATACATGATTCTAACTGTAATTAAATCTCCAGCTACACCGTAATTTGATTATGGCTCCAATATTCACCGAACAGGAATTCACCTTTTCTATGATGGTCGATTAAATCAGATTAAATCTGACAAGTAATTGAATTTCAATTGATTCCCTAATTGACAATTTGAGATCCTTCCAAAGGTGACCTTTTTTGCCTGGTGGTAGTTAACTAAATAAAAAACTATAAACAGGAATTGTAGTTTGAGGATAAGATAACATTTGAAAATATAATCATAAATATAATTGTTGCTTCGTATGAGGTTTTGGTGGAAATAGATTATAAGTTGGATCCATTCACGAAAACATTAAATTGAAACAACAAAATTGAGGAGAAATAGAAAGAAAAGGACAGTAAAACAAATGTCTTATGAAATAATCCAGACGAATCACATATTCTAATTATAGTGGATTACATGTTAATACAAAAATACAAATATAATTAATTACGCAGAGAAAACAAGACACGAATTTCCCCTGGTTGACATTATTGAGACGAGATGAAACTTGGCAAGATAAATATATTAAAAGACTATTGATTTGTAAACTGGATATAATACAATATCCCTCTGATCAATTTTACGACACTTGTGACATTAAAGGAGAAAAATTAAGTTTGTAAATCGAATAATCAATTAAGTTAAATTTAGAAAACAAAAGATATTACGAGTACTCTGATAAATAATACTTGTATGACTTATCAGAATAGGAGTTTATAAATAGAACCAGGTGTCAGACACTAAAAATATTTACAACTTGCCATCTCTTTACGACCGTCGTATCTTACCAATAAAGCCGCGGCGGTCGAGTGGATAACACGCTCACGTGTGAATCTGCTTGACATGGGTTCAATCCCAGCCAAGGCGGACATATGTAGTGGGTGTGGTAGTACGTCCTAGCATGCTTCACATTCTCGCACCCAGTCGGGGGACATCTCGACGATGTATACAGAATAATAACACATGACAAAGCCACTCCAACAGCTTCCTCTCTCTCCAACACCCCTTCTCCCCTCTCAACACTCTTCGAAAAATAGAAACGAGGTGCCGTTGCAAAGGCTTATCTCTCAATACCTTAACCTGACCTGAACTAACAGCTGACACCGTAATTCCCGCAACAACAATACTCAAAACATGCTACAACCGAGTCTACTATCTTTAGACCGACTTGCTATTTGGAGTAGGTTAAGGTTAGGATGTTTATATATCTTAATAGTGTGTTTGGTCATAGGTCAGAAGTCGTAACTTTATGACGTTGAGAAGACTTAAGGCCGCGTCATACAAAGGTCGACCGCGACCCGACAGTAACCCGAAGGCAATGACTTGCACATTTCACCCGAATTCACCGAAGTCCCCGAATGAGACTCGTACCCCGACTATGACTAGAAAGCATTCGAATGCAACCCGAGGGACTCGAATGCGTCTCGAATACGAGTCGATGTTATCCCGTATATTACTCGAAAACTAACCAGAAGTAGAACGGAATTGAATCGACCATGAGTCGAAAGCTAATCGACGGTGACCCGAGTAGCAGATACCAACCCGAGTTAAAACCGAATCACACCCGAAAGTAACCCGACTTAAAACCGAATGAAAACCGAACCCCACCCGAAGTCAGGAACCCAACCGGAATGAAACCAGAATGTAAGTCGAACGTGACTAGAATAAGTCGATTATGACACGATTATGAGGTTATGCATCACCCCCACTATATAAAGAGAGGGTGTGCTCACACAAGCTTCATTTGTACAGTGCACCCAACACAGCAACATGTCACAGGAAAGCAACCTCCCGGACCCATCACGACCAGAAGAGATGGATGACGAGGCATTGGAGTTGGCAATCTTGAGGCAGGAGATAGTTAATGCCAACCTCAGATATCAGATTACTGCCCGCGCCATCATGGACAAAGAACGTGAACCCCAACGTGCTCAACCTCGACGGCCACGACGACCAAGGAAACCCCGAAGCTGCAGCGTCAAGCCATGGGTGGCACAGCGAGAGACACACGGACACTACCACCAGTTGCTGAAGAAACTCCAGGAAACTGACGTGGTTACCTATAAATACTTTCTGCTTATGGACGAGAGCTGTTTAATATGATTGTCGAACGTGTCACACACAGGATCAAGAAGGACGAGACCAACTGGAAGAAGCCCCTGGAGCCCAGACTGCGAGTTGCCATGACACTACGCTTTTTGGCCACTGGCGAGGCCTATAAGAGCATGACACTGAACTTCCGTGTAGGTGCCAACATTGATATCACTGGCAGTGCGGGAGATGTGGAGGCAATCATACAGGAATACATGGAGGAGCAAATAGTGTGCCCATCAACACCTGAAGGTTGGAAGGAGGTCGCCAAGGGCTTCAAGGATAGGTGGGACTTCGGACACACCATTGGGGCAATTGATGGGAAGAACAATGCCATACAGCCTCCAAGCAACTGCGGATCCTTGTACTACAATTACAAGCACTACCACTCCATTGTGCTCCTGGCAATAGTCGATCACCTGGGAAAATTTATGTACGTTGACGTTGGAGCGAACGGGTCAGTATCTGATGGTGGTATATTCCAGGTGACTGACATACGGAAGGCCCTGGAGGACGGAGCAGCAGGATTGCCACCACCCGAGCCATTCCCAGGGGAGGACCAGGCAGTGCCCTACTTTCTGGTTGGTGATGACGCATTCCCAATGAGGGAGTGGTTGCAGAAGCCACACCCACACCGAGGGCTCGATGATGACAAGAGAAACTACAACTACAGACTGTCTAGGGCCAGGAGACAGGTTAGGAGAATGCCTTCGGTATGCTAGCCAACACGCTTCAGGTGCCTACTGACTACCATCAACGTACACGCCAGTACCGTGGAGAAGGTAGTCCTGGCTTCATGCATACTCCACAATATGCTAATCGACCGACGTGAGCCCCAACCAGAAGCCGGACTTCGTCGCCCTGAAATACCCCAAAGTGACTGGGCGAGGGACCCCTTGGATGGCTTGGAGCCACTTCGGCGCCAGAGAGGACCAGTCGCTGCCAAAGTGACGAGGGACTACCTGACCCAGTACTACAACTGCCCTGAACAGCGCCTTGCCTGGCAGGACGAGTAAAAAGGTACGTTTCCATTTTTTTTTTTTTTTTTTTTTTTTTCTATATTCCAACTTACTTCCTCTCGGGCATAGGCTGAGAGCCTTAACATTCACCGCTTTACAATGAACAGTGAAGCCCGTGAGGTCGTTGCTCCAGTCTAGGGAGTGAGTATGTGAAGCACGTTAGAGCACAACGAGCACCTGCCATCTTGCCTTCAAATGAGGCACGTGCTCACTCATGGCCCGAAACGACCCCATCTCTTGAAGCACCTCGCTCCCGTGCTTCACTGTCTCACCCCCTACACTCGGAATCTCACATTACACACACACAACGCCACCTGCTGAGCAGATAACTCACCAGGCATTGCACCCCTATAGCATATTTTGAATATGGGGAATATTCATACAGTGCTATTTAATCAGGGAACAATGAGGGTATTTATTGACGTTTCGGTGGGCTTGTGGTATGCACTAATACTAGGTACAGCACAAATTCCATCCCAATAATATCTTCCCATGGGAACAATGAGGGTATTTTATTGACGGTTTCGGTGGGCTTGTGGTAATGCACTGATACTACGTACAGCACACAATCGATCCCAATAATATCTTCCCATTGATACATCGGGATTTGAACCCGGGACCTTTGGATTACCAGGCCAGTGGCAAGACCACTCCACCACACCTCCCATATGCAGGTCCATAATATCCCACACCCGTTTTATAAGTGTTGCACAATGTTGCAGTGTGACTGCCGTAGGTGTCCCAATACTGTCATTGCAATGACATAAATCAAACTCCATTCGATGCCGTATTATAAAAGTGCCAAAATCTTTGATAAATATATTGTATACAAACCCGAAAGTGAATCACAGCACTAAATATCCTGACCTGTTATAAAGTTGTTATAATATATATATATATATATATATATATATATATATATATATATATATATATATATATATATATATATATCCTTGAAACATAAGTTCATTAAGATATAGCCCCTAATTTATTATTATTATATTTGGTCAAAGTCTCGGTTCATTAAGATAAATCCCCTAATTTATTATTATTATATTTGGTCAAAGTCTCTAATTACAATAACAAAAGAAATTGTTACCTTATTTTGGACTGCATGTCCACGTCACTTTATATGTTAAACTTTTATATTGTTTTCTGATTAATATTCACGAACATGTTGCTCAAGGATGTTGATTTGGTTAAAGTAATAACATGTTAACTTTTAATTATGGTCAGATTTGTTCAATGTCGATATTATTTATATCATATTGGGATGTGTTAAATTTCTCAGTTTTTTTCTTATTTGTTGATATTGATCTTGGCTGTTGATTTGTTTAAAGTAATAACATGTTAACATGGTCAAACATTTTCAATGTCAATTTAATATAGGCCTATATCATATTGGGATGTGACACATTTTCTGTTTTTGTTCGTTTTTGTTTTCAATATAATTTTCTTTTATATCCTATTCCCATGTGATCTACTCGATCATATATTTTAACTTTATATTCCCTTTAATTATTATTAAGCAAGCAAATTAACCTTAGGAACAAGTAACACATAGAAAATACATTTTAGGAGTAAGCACAACACAAGTCAAACATAGAAAATACAATTGTATTATAATTAATGAGGTACAGAGGTAGAGGTATTGGTTTGTTAATGAGGTAGATCCAGCATGGTCTCCAAGAAGGTGCAGGGTCCAGGGCTGAGGGCTGCTGATTGTTGTCAAACGGGCGTGGCACAAGGACGTAAAGGCCCATAGGCCTTCCACTGAGAGGGTGTGTGACTGGCTGCTGGATGGAGACTGTTGAATTTTCGTTTCCTATATGGTGTTAGGACCGTGCTAGTGCTAGGGACATTGCGAGTTTTCATAATACTTTTGACGTTGGGGATGATGTTGGGAAGGGTTTGGGGACAGGGGGTGGGGAGAGGGGGTCCTAGGCCCTGGTTGTGGGAAATCATGGAAATTGGAGAATCTAGCACGTCCGGAGGCTGGAAGGCCTGACATCAATGGGTAATGGAAGGTCACGCATGTTTGTCCCCTTGCAGTGTCTTGAAGTAGGGCTTCAGACTTCGCCTCTGCGGGGGTGTCCACCTGGGTGGCATCCTCTGCCACATCAATGGTAGAGGTTGTATCAGCTCCTTCTCACCTTCACGCAACGCTGTGTGAGGAAAAATAAATGTATTTAGAATGAATCAGACAATACTTCATAAACATTAATGCAGTGTACCTTCATTACAATAATGCCGTGGCAAAATAACCTCTGTCATCATTAATATTGCATAATAAACGTTACTGCAGTTTGATATCAAATATGTTGACAAATTTTACCGATATATGATACCATCGAAATGGTATAATAGATTTATTGTATGAAACATTTTCTTTTTATATATACTAAAACATTTACATAATTGCGAATGTACAATTAAATGTGTTCAATACTATAATGGGTGGTGACAGTGGCAGGAGCGGCTGAGTGAAGGCACACGAGGGTGGGGTTGTTTTGTGTTGCATGTGGGTGTATGTGTTTACGAGGCAGTGGAGAGATTCCAATTATGATGGCATGTTAAAACATTGGATACATAATAATGTATATTACCCTTGTCATACAGGTCGGGTTGGGCGCTGGCGCCTGGCCTGTGGTGGCACCGGGACCCAGATTGACCCGGGAGTTTGCCACCACGGCTGAGCTCCCCGGTCGCGGTGTCCTGGGGTAGCCAGTGTTTTTTTTTTTTTTTTTTTTTTTTTTGAAAGCCCCTCCGTCTACGTATTGTGAAAACCTGTTATCCTCTGGCAAATTGTGGGGTGTTGAGGTGAGATGAAGGGGGGGGGACAGTGAATGAAGGAGGATACATGTTGGTTTCATAATGACGTGTTGCTAGCCCCAAACGCCGCGAGCAACTGTGGCTTTCAACCATCCGACGACCATCTCCCTTGTTAAATTTATGTGCATCAACACATAGTTTACATATCAAATAAAGTTTAGTTTTGGCTTTACCCTACTGTGGAAAGCCTACGGATACACCACTCTGGCAGGGCCCCGGGCCTCAACGCAGTGGCATTACCCAGTCCAGTCGAACTGAGCCTCATGACGCATGTGGCAGTGCCCCGGCCCCCGTAGGATAGCCAGTCCCTAGAGTCTTTGCTTGAGCCAGAGGGTTTTCCCGGGGTTCTCCTTGAAACTTCTCTGATTTTAACGGCCTATTTCATTCACCATCTTAAGGGTGGTAGGCCGAAGACTTCCTGAAGTTTCGAAGGCCAGGGGCTCGAAGCTGAATGTTTCTGGCGGATGGCTTGATATTTGTCTCGCTTTTTATTTCTGCTATCCGGGCGGCTTCACCTGATTCGTCGGCTGTTTCTGGCGATGTTGGTTGTGCGAGGAAAGTGTCAACCATGTGGCATCACCACAGAGGCACCCGGCCATTCTTGTAAGGGAAAGTGGTTCATCCCATCTGGCCGTTTGCCGCCCGTCTTCTCTGTGAACGTCCATGTTGGTTCGAGGATTGATGCACGGTTTAGCACTCTGCAGGCCCCGTTTTGTATGACATCATTTAGTGCAGAGTGTCTTGGCATTCGAGCGCCTGCGTTGTAATTACATGACAAGGCATGGTTGACCATTGAGCATCCATCCCCACACACAGTGGTTTGGGTTGGAGTGGGAGTTGACTCTGGCCCGTCCGCTCCCCTTCCGATTGCGGACGTCGTCAGCCCTCTCCTCCTCCACAGTCGTGTCTGTCAGAGCTGTGCGAATGTATCAGGTTATTAGCTTTCTTACAGTGCTTGGAACATCAATTTATAAAGTAAAAAATTATCTAGCAAACACTCATACATATATATATATAATAATATATATATATTATAAATAGTATATATATTATATACTATATATATATATATATAATATATAATATAATATATCAATGGTTATTTAATTTTGGTCACTTTTACATTAGCAATAAATATTCACAATAATCTGGGGGCAGCTTATTATTTATACATAGAAAAAATTTTAAAATAGTATTATACATGTTACACAATATTAATATTCGATTTTATTCTATTACAACACATCCAACAATAATGGTGGAAACATTTTATGTAACTTATGTTTATTAAATCTTATGTTGAACGGCACCAAGATATTTATTTATAACCTTTAACATTTATTTTTGATTAAAATAAAATTGCAATAGACTTTGATGTTTTAAAAAAAAAAAAAAAACGTACCTTGCTCTTTCCTGGTGGGCAACTTCACAAGATGGGGTTTGAGGAAAGTCGAAGTGGGTCTTGAATCCAGGCGTCTCTCCCCCCTCCCCCCCCCCCCCCCCCCCCACCACCCCAACCCCCTTTCTCTCCGTCAGCTGGACCGCACCTTGAACCAGACACGGGAATCTTTGGTCACGCTTCCCGTACCTGGTCCTCATCCCTTCCATCCACTTGTTGCGTGTTTCCACTGAAAAATTTAAATAATAATAGATTAGAAGTGTTTTACGTACAAAATATAAATAGTAATGGACGACAAAGATTATCACAACCGAATTTATTATCAGTCAACATGAATAAGCTATGGTTCACTCTGGGCAGGTAACCAACACTGCACAACATTGTGTATGAGGGAACGTTACAATTGCAAGACTGCACACCGAAACATGATCTATTATTAAACTCCAAATAGACCTAGTTATTTCAATTCCGGAAAAACAAGATTCGCCAGCAATGTTAATGCCAAACTGTTATGATAAATATGTAAATCCACTTTGCACGGCACAGGTAAATTATTCCAGAAACATAGATGTGTTTGGTAATTTGTAAGTAATATCACTCGAATAATTAATGGTTATTATATCATAAGAACGCACACAACCAACCTTCAATGTTTGAGCCTCCTTTTGCCTTCGTGGCGAGTGTTTTCTCCCGCATGTTTTTTATCCTTGTGGGCCCTCATTTTCCTTGTTGTACAGGAAACTCCTGCTCTGAATACCACTCGCGCCACTTCCAATCCTTCCTGATCAGGGAGCCTGGCGTAGGTCCTCCTCCTCCCGGCACCGTTTGTACTGGGTTGAGGGCGGCGGGGGTGGCTCTGGGTAGGCGTCTCGGTGTATGTCGTGGGTGTCTGGGTATGTGGCTTGGTGAGTGGCCGTTTGAGGTCATCTTTGGGTGGCGTCATCCATCCTCGCTTTCCTGTTCCGAGAGGCACTGTCGACCTTCGGTGGGACACGATAGGGTGGGCCTTTTTGTTGGAGGGCCATGGGCTTTCTTTGCTATAATAATGAGACTGTTGACTCCTGCTTCCTAGTTGGGTTTTTTTCATCGTCGAAACACAGGGTTGGAGTCCGTGTGCTGCCTCTCCTCTACTTCCTCCTCACCGTTCATCTTGGGATTGCTGGGTGGCAAACAGGTCCACAGACATCCATGGTAAATTTGCGGGGCCTCTTCACTGGCCTTGCCTCCTTTACCATAGTTTCCTCCTCCGGGCATGTTTGGCGACAAGAGTTGGAGAGAGAGACCGTGGTGGGCGATGGAGAGAGAAACGTGGTGGGCGTTGGGTGCTGGTGTGGAATGGAAGCGAATGCCTCCCACACGCTAATATATAGGGCCCGTGCGGGGGTGGCAGTGTACGATAATTCCGGCCGCCTCCCCAAACCGCACACGGGCCTGCTTCCAAACGTGGCTCCGCAGCCATCGACTCGCGTTCGGGTTTTGATTCGACTTGGCCTTCGACAACCCTTTGACTTTACATTCTAGTCAGTTCGGATCACGGATCGAGTATTCATCGAGTCTATTGAGGAATGGTTCGGGACAGGCATCGAGGCCCCATTTTCTAGTAGTATGTCGGCGTACCCATCCAGTCCACCATCACTAAAATTTGGGTCAGCATCGAGAACAGTAGACTTTCGAAACAAGTTTATGTAGGAATTTCCACTGAGCCATCGAGTCTAATTCGGGTTACGGTCTACATCATCCGGGTCTAAGGTCCCACTTAGGTTTCGATTAGGTTCGATCAATTGCTGGTATGAATAGAGTTAAATTTTTTTGACTCGAAAAGTGGACTCGCATAGGTCGAATGCGATCAGAATATGTGGTAGAATGTAAGCCGAATACGAAGTCGAATGTAAATCGAAGGTTGACTCGAGGATTTTGTAATGGTTTTTTTTACCCGAACGCACTCGAGGATTTCCCAAAAGTTAACGCATGCACTAACTTTTGGCCGACTCATAGAACATTCGGGTGATGACCAGAAGCATGACTTGAAACGACTCGCAATCATACCAGAATCATATCTCGATGTCGCCCGATTATTGAGGCCGAATACACTCTAACCGCAAAAATTTGAATTTTTTTTGGCAAGTTCATTGCCTTCGGGTTACTGTCGGGTCGCGGTCGACCTCTTGTATGTCTACAGCGGCCTTTAGTAATGTGTTTGGTCATAGATCGAAAGTTATCTCACCAGGTCGTAACTTTAGTGACGTTGAGAAAAGAAGACGTAGTAATGTGTTCTGGGTCATAGGTCATAAGTCTGTCTCTCAAAGGTCGTAACTCTGAATGAAGTTGAGAAAGACTTACTAATGTGTTTGGCCACAGGTCATAAGTCTATCACCAGTTCGTAAACTTTATGACGTTCCCCCAGTATTCGGGCCCAGAAGTGGTGTTATTCCTGGGTCATATGAATTATATTAATATTTTGAGTCTAGTATGAGTCTATTACTCTGTGTCTTTTCAGCCTGAACGATAAATTAAATCCCTTAGCAGATAATTTCTCGATACTTAATGGAAAAATGTGAAAACTACTATGTCCTCTCTGCAATCATATTCAGACAAGTTTGTTTATATAATTAGCCCCATATTTCACTCCTAGATTATTCAATAATAACTGAGAAATCTTGAATGGGAACTTGCAATTTACCATCAGTTTGAAAAGAAACAGACTTTTTAGTCAGTTTTCAGACCCCTATCCAAACAGTCTACCTTCAGTTCTAATAGTCAATTCATTATGTTAGGGAAATAATCTTGAGTCATAACCTCTATTTACTCGGAAACAGCTAGAGTAAATTGAGCTGAATACTTGTACCGTTGGGAAGGGTTCAGCCCAGGGAATAAGTTTGGTAAAATTACAGCCCCCCGACAACGACCGACGGATTTTTTTTTTTTTTTTTTTTTTTTTTTTTTGCTTCTAACCCTTTTTGAGTTATAGAGGTTTGTGGTCTAGTTTTGTGCCAAACTTATAATGAATAGACTATAGTTTCCTATCATACCAATGTAAATAATCCCAGAAACCATGAGCGGATAATAATGCTCATCAGAGGTTACCGGAATAATTGTTCTAGCGATAGACTATATACTTAACCCCTTCTGTACCGGCGACGTCTGCAATATTCTGGCGTACTATAAACGATTGGTATTCAGCTTAAGGATGCTTAAGGATGAGCTTAAGGATGGGCCGGTTTTTCTGGGACCACTTTTCTCCCCCTCATGATTAACCGCCGTTAGTTGTCAGGTGTTTAAGATGTTTGCCCCATTAGTTAGTAAGAATTTTAAGACCTTTTTCACCCCATTTTCTCGTCAATATATTAGAACTTTCGTGCTATCTAGGTATCGATTTTTTTCCCTGGCGAAAACGATAGTGAGCCTGTAATGTTGGAAGAAACCGGCTTCGGCCGGGGAATTTGTCTATCGGAAAAAATTTTACAAATTAATCTAGAAGGTGGATCGAATGGCTGTTTTGTTTTGGTTTTTAAGTTGAATTGGATGGTCTAAGGAGGAGGAAACTAGAAAACTAATGAAATACAGGTGCATGAAAAACTCGCCCCAAAAAGTGAACCATCTCCCCTTAAAAAGAGCCTCCCAGCAATTACCAACCTTGCGAAACTATATCTCACTTAAAAACCATTTTGTTGACATACCACCAGATCCTTCTTAAACTGTACATCAATCATCTAAATATAGTTAGAATATACTGAAAAAGACGTCGCGGTACAGAAGGGGGGGTTAACGACAACTCAGATTATTCTAAGTCCCACTGGTAATTATTACTATAGTGTATTCGCTGGTGTATGTTGGCGAGAAAATCATGATCTCTATCCTCTGTAAGTCAAAAAAGTGCTAGAGCAAAATTGGCATGTAACTTTCCACATCAATTCCTCGACTGACGCTCTCCCACAATGGCAGAAATATTAGCTTGATTACTCTAGTCGTTCTAGAGTTACAGAGGTTAGAGTAACAGATTTTTCTCGCCTACTTACAGTCGAATAGACTATAACAGTTGTTGCTTTTAGTCCACATAATGACATTTCTCTTCTCGGCCTACTTACAGCAAAATAGACGATTACAGTTTTGTTGACTTTTAGTCAACATAATGACATTTCCTCGCCTACTTTACAGCGAATAGACGATACAGTTGTTTGCTTTTAGAATCACACTAATGACATTTCTCGCCCTACTATAACAGCAAATAGACGATACAGTTGTTGCTTTTTAGTCAACATAATGACATTTCGCGCCTACTTACAGCGAATAGACTATACAGGGTTTGTTGCTTTTAGTCCAACATAATGACATTTCTCGCCTACTTACAGCGAATAGACTATACAGGGTTGTGCTTTTTAGTCAACATAATGATATTTTCAGAATGTTCCATCCTATTGCAGAGATAACAGATTCTTGTCTGTCATATTTCAATTATGGAAGATTGAAAGATGCCGAAAATTGCTTAAAAACCATATTTTGGACCTAAAATCATAACATGTAGGATAAATGGATGGTAATACTTGTGACAGTACAGTAGTAATGATGATGGTTATAGTAAGTAAGTGATGATGTTAACAGTAGTAATGATGTGATTGTAAGATGGCTGGTGATGATAATAGTAATGATGGTTGATTAGTTTGTAGTTATCAATGAATGATAGTAGTGATTAAGATGGTAGTGACAATGGTTATAGTAGTAGTGATGATGTTTAACAGTAGTAATGATGATTTGTAAGATGGTGGTGATGATAGTAGTAATGATGGTTGATAGTTTTGTAGTATCAATGATGATAGTAGTGGATTAAGATGGTAGTGGACAATGGTGTGACAGTAAGTAGTGATGATGTTAACAGTAGTAAATGATGATTGTAAGATGGTGGGTGGATGATAGTAGTAATGATGGTTGATCGTTGTAGTATCAATGATGATAGTAGTGATTAAGATCGGTAGTGACAATGGTGGACAGTAGTAGTGAGTGATGTTAACAGTAGTAATGATGATTGTAAGATGGTGGTGATGATAGTAGTAATGCATGGTTGGATAGTTGTAGTATCAATGATTGATAGTAGTGGATTAAGATGGTAGTGACAATGGTACCAGTAGTAGTGATGAACTGTTTAACGTAGTAATGATGATTGTAAATGGTGGTGATGATAGTATAATATGTTGATATTTGTAGTATCATAATCATACAAATAATAATAATTTATTCAGTCAGCAATTCAACAGAGTTGGTACCACATAGTTTTGGTTACAAATATGACATTGTACCAGCCTTGCATAATTCCAACTAAGGATAGCCCAATAAGGCCGGGGTGAGGCGTATTTCCATTGGGGTCCTTGTGGGATTAGGTTAGCTGGGGAAAAGGGGAGGATAAAGAAATAGATCCTTTATAAAAAGTATTTCTAGGGGGGTTAAAATTTTAAAGATACCTTACATCCTATAGTAAATATCAGTAATCCGTAATCAGTAATCATTTCAGTTTCGGTTTTGTGCCTATCTCTTATGTCGTATTTAGTAGTAGACATACGCTTGGTGCTCCCTTCTCGCAGCTGTCCGGTTCAGGTGTTTTCCTTCAGGCTGACGTCTGAAGGAATACAGTGTTCCTCTTTTCACGGACTGACTGGGGTAGGTCGTTCCAGTCTTTGATGGCAGTGAAGCAAGGATGTTTGCTTACCCTGTCCTTGGATTCCTCCGGGAACCTTAAAATTACACATCATGTTTTCTTGTAATTATTTCCACTCCTCTCATTTTGCTTTAACAAAATCATTCTTTAGATACTCTGGAGCTCTGTCATAGAAAATTTTGAAGGCATTAGTTATCCTGAGATTGTTTGGCCCTTCCAGAAAACATTTGAGCATACCTAGTGACTGCAGTTTGTTCCTGGCCCAACATGTGATCTGGGTCCTATGTTCAGCATGAACCCTAACCATTTTATTTTGAGTGACCTGAAGGTTTTGCTGGTGCTGATTTGGATGATGCCGAGTACCAGGATGACACAGAATAGGTCAAAATGACATTGAACAAGCGCTTGGCAGAGGGTCTTTTTGGTCGCCGCGGGCAAGCATCCCACCTGTCTAATACATTATATTTATACGTGCTCTACACTTACTCAGTATAGATTCCAAAATTGTTTCACCTGACAAACTCGCGTCCAGTTTTCAGTCAGAGATATTTATCTTGTGACACTGTAGTTATATGAATATCATTACAGTTGTCCGATAATCCCACAATGTCTTCCAGTTTGCTTTTTGTTCCACATAAGATTGCTTCTGTCTTGCCCAGGTGAAGAGATAGCATATTGTCCACTAGCCATTCACATACATGATGCTAGTTTTCTTTGGAAAGTGAAGCGGCAATACTTTATTGGGTCTTTTCCTGAAACCAGAAGCACGCTGTCGTCTGCATACAGTAATAATTTACATGAGACGCTCAGTTCCATGTCGTTCACCCTAACAGAGAAAGAGTAAGTGACCAAGGATGCTTCCCTGCGGGACCCTACAGGTTACATGGGCATAGGATTCAGATATATTATCATCAATTTTGACTCTTTGGGTTCTACCACTAAGATAAGATTTAAACCAGTTCACAGGACCCTAGCCCCATAGCGTGTAGTTTATTACATAGGAATATCATGGTCTACTGTGTCAAACGCTTTTTGTAGCTCAAGAAGAACCGTTCCGGTGTACGCACCTTTAGACATTTATTTAGGAATGTGAACCGTTAAGTGGATTAGACAGGAGTCTGTCGAGTACATACATCTGAAACCTGATTGAAACTTATAGAATAGATCAGTTTGTTTGGAGGTAGTGTTCCCCCAATTTGGTTGTATACCGCTCTTTCAAGGATTTTATATATAACAAATACATAATATGCTAACTGGTCTTTAGTGGCCAACTTCTAGTTTATTTTCCTTTCTTGAATAGAGGGTTGTACAATAGCTTCCTTCAGTTCAGCAGGTACTGTGTTGGTGTTAATTGACAAGTTGATGATGTGGTTTAGGGGTCCTGCTATACCAATGTCCTCCATCTCGTAGAAATTTGGCAGGAATTTTGTCTGGTCCTGTGCTCTTATGTACATTTAGGTTAGACAGCTTCGTCAAAAGTGTATTTTGGTGTACCATTTTTGCCAATCTAAATGTGTTCGGGTGTAAATGTCTTTATCTCTGTAGAAATTACGAAAGGTGGCCGTTTGTTGTCGTGTATTTATTGAGAGGTTGAGGTAGGTTCTGTTGCAAAGTGTGTTTGCTATGGAAGTGAAGAAGGAGTTGAAGTAGGTTGAAATTTGTCGTTTTATCTTGGCAAACCTGATCATTAGGGTGAGAGCAATATTAGTGTTAGACGAATCCCTTGGCTTGTTGCTTGTAGCCTGTTGTTTTTAGGTGCCTCCATATTTTTCTTTGGGTTATTCCTGATATTCCTCTGCCTTATTGTGAAAATAATTATTTTTCGCTGATTTTCATTTTCCTACTTAGTTTATTCCTGGCCCTGTTGAACTCATGTTTCATAACCTTGATCCCTGTTCTATGTTATCCGCTAAGCCTTTTTAACAGATTGTCTCTGTGTTTTCCAGATGGTGTAGTATGTCATTGTTGATCCATGGGTCTGACCTTTGCTTTAATTCGTATGTCTTTCAGTGGAGCTATTTCGTCTAGGATGTTTGTGATGATGGTTGTGAAGCCAACCCTTGCGGTCATTACCGTTTTGTACTTTCCAAACACTGGAGACCAGTCCCTGTATTCCATAAAATGTCCAGCAAATTGTTTCCCTTATTGTAGTTTCTGAGTGACCTTGTGTTTTGATACTCTTGTGATTCTCTAGGGTAATTTTTGTGGTTTTCCGTGTGCAATATGGTGCCGAAGTGCCACTTATCCCAGTCTGTATAACCCCTTATTGGGATATTTTTGTCCTCTCTGTTAACAGTTTATGTGGGTCCCTAATATTGTGGCGGTGTTCTCCGAGATACGTGCGGGGGTTGTGATGAGTTGTTTGTGATTGTGCATTGTCAGTATATGCCTATATTCTCGTACCAGCCTATCATTTCCCTGTTTGTAACAGCGGGTCAAATCCCCTAGTATGATGGATTCATTCCGGGGAGGGTCTAGCGATGACAAAGTTCGAAATTTGGTCAAGAATTGTGTGTCCGGCTGGTGGCCTATAGCATACCCCAATTGTGATGGGTCGTGTCCTCGGCAGGTGTAGGTCGAATCCACAGAGCTTCGTGATTTTCTACATGGAGGTCGGTCCTAGTTGTGTGTGTGAGGTTTGTTTTTTACATACAGACATACCGCCTCCCCCATGCCTATTGCGATCATTCCGAACCATGTTGAAATCTTGGAATGTTTATTTCACCATCGTTTATACTTTGAATCCAGTGCCATGTTTCTGTGATTGGCAATTATTGAAGCTTTGGCCTTATTAGCTAACCAGTTTATTTCTGACAGTTTATGGTAACATTGATCTGGCGTTAATAAGTTGATAAGATGGAGCCCTTTGTTGGTGAACACTCTGTATCAATGATGATCAGTAGTGATTAGAATGGGTAGTGACAATGGTGACAGTATTAGGTTATGATGTTAACAGTATTGAATGATGATTGTAAGATGGTGGTGATGATAGTAGTAATGATGGTTTGATAGTTGTAGTATCAATGATGATAGTAGTGATTAAGATGGTAGTGAACAATGCGTGACAGTAGTAGTGATGATGGGTGAGAGTAGTAGTGATGATTGTAATTGTAGTAGTGATGCTAATCATAGTAAGGGTGATGATGACAGTAGTCTTGATGATTGTGGCAGTTGTAGTGATGATGGGTGCTTGTGATTGATGATGGTATTAGTAGTGAAGATGGTAACCCAGCGCATAGTTGGGGTGCCGTTTTGATTTTGGGCAAAACGGCACGTCTACTTTATTGTTAGTGTATTTTTTTTTCTTTTTCACCTTTAGCATTACAATGCCCAGCTTCTCCACTTGTAGGCTTCTTGTCACCGCACACCCACCACCACACACCACCTACACACACACCCCCATACACACAGACCCCACACCACCACGCACATACACACACACCCACACCCACATACACACACACACACACACACCCATACCCACACCCACAAACACACACACACCTATATAAAGGAATGTCCTCTATAGTATAACCCGACGTAAGCGGTTTACACTTTTGTTCTCTTTGATCCCTTACTTGACCTCGCCCCAGGCTTGACTTCGAACCCCCTCTCTAAACCGTTGGGGGTCCGTCGCTTAAGAAGGCTGTTTTTGTGGTCTATTCATTAATTTATTTTTTAGTTTCGGGGGGTCGCTAAATGTCACTCAACACTTAGAAAAACACTCCCAAGACACCCCCCCACAATAAATTTGTAGATTTTTCGGTAGAAAATGTCCCGGCAAAAGGCCGGTTTCTCTTATAATTTTACAGTTTCTCTATCGCTCTCGCAGGAAAAATCCGAAACCTAAAGGACACGATAGGTCTTAAAATTGACAACCGAAATGGAGCTAAAGGTGTTAAAATAGCAAAATTAATTGGCCCGAACGTCTTAAAAGGTCAAAATTAATGAGGCCTGACACGAAGGAGATGGGGGTCCATAAAAATGACCCATCTCCCCTTAAACCTGACCCCAGCCTGCCACACTCACACAACATGCCTCCCTCGCTTAACATGGCACCATTCTTACCATACTCTCTCCTTGCATTGGAGCAATATTTCTATATATAGACGTATTGCTGTTCCAAAGGTACATGTACAGTTTGCTGTATGTATGTGTGCACATGTAATAATATATTAAGAGCGTGTTTATGTGTGCATTGGGTATGTACTATGTTTTTATATATTTTACCCCAGACCCCGATGGTCTGGAGTAAAATAGGAAAGAAGCGTAATTTGGACAGAGGAAGAACAAGCGGAGAAGTGAGAAGTACAGTAGAAGACTGAAAGGTTCTCTGGCTCAACCAAGTTTGTTACGTGAACGTGTAATGTAGGCTACAGTATACTTGTATATGCATGTACTGCACATAATTTATAATATTGAATATCACTATACGGTATATAGTGTGTTCAGATTATAAGTATACACTATATAAATAATATATGTA